>OZ024922.1:18483562-19176687 GCA_964017225.1 Netelia inedita
TGGTATAGCGAACGGAAAAGGTGCTATTGCAGGACCCGTGTATAATTAAATCTCAGTGTACGAGAAAATTAGCGCTAATCGAACCGCGTTATAACGGGGGATTACTTTGTTATAAAAGCATTTCAAAGGTAGAATGTGCACTGTCCGGGATGACTAGATGCGCGCTGGGATATTTGTAGTGGATGCAGGGTGTTAGGCAACTATCTGGACACAGAATAAACTTGGGTAGTTAGCGTCGGTACAAGTGAAATGACTTTTTTAAATTGACCTGCCAAAGAAATTAGCCGAGATATTAATTAGCAAATTTTGAAGGTTTTAGCTATAAGCTAACAATGCAAACGAATGGACCAATTCATAAATGCGGAGTTTTGGGTTCGAGCCTCGGTTACGACTTTCTTTTTCACAGGTCGTTGCTTTTTTTGTAGTTCTTGACAAAATAACTAACAATGAAGGACTCACGAGTCGACACGATAAGAGAAAATATTTCGTTCTGGTCACTGAACGACGGGGGCTCCATGGTGTTATTTAATATTTAAAAATTTATTAATTGATATATCGGCCAGTTTTTATCGCAGGACAATAGAAAAATACTGTTTTGCTTATACCGTTTGCCATCTACGTAGATTGTTTTTGTGTTTGCAAAATACGAGGTATTTTTTATGCAAATGTTCCGAGCATGGTTCGAAAGTTAATGCATGTTCTTGTTTTTCTCCTACTACTTTCCATTAAAGATTGACTGACAAGGAAATTGCCCCTACTCGTGATCACCAATTTCGTCGGGATTCACAGTAGATATAGGGTTTGACTGAAAATGAAACTATCTTAAGTGGGAGCTCCCGATGTCCAAGTGTTCATTAGTTAATAACATTTTTGTCGCGGATTGGTCAATACATAAGTTTTTTATGTTGGTTTATATTCCAAGCAGTGGTTGGCGCAGTGGCCAGAGTGCGGATTCGTAATGCGAACATCGCGGGTTCGCGTCCCCGTGCGGGAACTTTTTTATTCTTTGGCTTCTTTTGAATTTTCAACCAGGGGAAATAGTTTGGAAAAGGCACAGGGCGTCATTATTTTTATGGGCGCCTAATCATGGAAAACTTGGGTTTGTGAATAACTTTACAAGTAGCAATTTTTATTGAAGCGTATACGAGGACTTTGTATATAAAATTAGATACTTTCATTATTACAATTTCTTCCTAAGTTATTCGAAATCCTACATTCTCCATGATTTATGCGCCTGTTCGAATAATGACGCTCTATGTCTGTTGTACAAATTTTCATAAATATAGTACGTTATGCATTATTTCGGTTCATTTGTGGCGTAAGTATCGTAAGAATTGAAAAGAAGCAAATGAAAAAAAAATTGTTTCCAGGCGCGGATTCGAACCTGCAACCCTCGTATTTCGAATTCAAACTCTAGCCGCTGTGCCAAACACTGCTTAGAACTTAAACTAACATAAAAGACTTATGTATTGACCGATCCGCGACACAAATGTTATTAACTAATTAACGCTTGACTATCTCGAAATCCCACTTGCGTTACTTTTATTTCTAGTCAAGCCCTACATCCACTGTGAATCTGGACGAAATCGGTGATTAGGAGTAGGGGCCCTCCACTTTAATAGTGGAGGGCCTTTAATATAATTGATCGTAGCCATAGTACATGCATTATGTAGGAAATGTATCTGGAAAACACAATTAGTTGTATTCGAATAATTAATTGTTTTCTTGAATCTTATCATCGTGCTATATAGAAAGGGTGTTTGCATAGTTGCGTTGTTGCATTTGTCCCTTTACAATCTAATTGTGAGCCATTTAACAAATCTGCTTGATAATTTCATATCTATACCCTCTTACGATGGAGCACTATATTAATTTCATACAAAGAAATAAGAAATAACAAACTAATGAACATTCTTTATTAATTGGATTACTTTTCATTTCTTTCTTATTTTTCATAATTATTAACACTGTATATATACTTGAATGCCTTATAGCTCGTACTTAAGAAATTCTTCGTCATTTATCAAGATTTATAAATGTTTTTCAGCAATCGTTATAACTTTTCGTATTATCATTTATTCTCGAATGTAAGTGAGGAAAAAAGAAAGTTTCCTCTGAGACCTTATCACCAGAGAAATTGGAATTCTAAAGAGAGTTAACGTAATTTCATACGAGCTTGTAAAAATAGATTGTGAAAATCGTGTCACGATAAATATTTAATTCATATAATGCTATTAATTTTGCCGCATTCATACTACCCCATTTGCATTACATAAAACATTTTTTGGAATACTTGTGCATTTTCGATTTGAAAACACGTGGTTTGTGCGAGTTCCCACGAATTAAATTTATTTAGCACTCTAAACAGTCGAAAGTTAGCGACCGTTTGAAGCAAAATGGAATGCATCGATGGTTGATAAAATGCATTATTTTTTACGATAAAATGATAACGAGCTAAGGTTCGTTACAAAAGTGAAATGGAATAAACGAAAGATACGAAGCGTTTTAACGTTTGTGGAGATGCCAATAGTAATTACAATAGATTTGAGAATTTAATGAAAGTTTACAGGAACGAAAAATAACGAAAGATTCTTAAGCTATCGAGTTTGAAGAAAATATTCACGGGTCGAGTCACGGCAGATCCGACTGGATACCTCCCTTCATTCCTATAATCGTCCACTATAAACTAATAATCTATTCATTAACATGGCTTACAGTTTATCGTATGATATGGACAGGCTCAGGTTGTTGGAAGAGGAACAGGAAATGCTCAATTCATCCCTAATCGCACTTACAACTCATTTTGCTCAGGTAGAATAACAATTGGTGAGCACTTTCAATTATTACCAAAGCTCTTTGCTATCGTATTATATTGTAGGTCCAATTTCGACTTCGTCAAATCGTGGATGCACCGGCTAGCGAGAAAGAAAGCTTACTTAAGGAACTCGAAGAATTTGCATTTAGAGGGATCCCTGATGTTCCAACTAACTTGCCGTACACTAGCAGATCTATCACACCAGTTTCCCAAGCGTCTTTCCATCATAATGTAAGTTATTGTTCTTTGAGATTTATAATAAACGGGACGTTTAACAATGCGACCAGTATTAACCATGTCTGCTGTTCACTTGTTGAATAACGCAAGTGTCCTAATCGGACCGACGGGCAAGCCATTTACGTAATACGCGAGACTCGCGTCTCTGGTCACTCGCTGGACTCGGAAATTCCGATAGGTACCTTCATGTTCAAAGATATTTAGATCTTCGGCTCAAGTAGTGAATCAGCTTCAAATTTTTACAATCAAATTTATACACGGACTCTTTGAGAACATTTTCTTTAATTTTTTTTGATGAAATGATTTGTAACGAAATGGACTGAAATATTCGTCACAAATGGAATTTAAGTCGTGACGATCTCTCGAATGACATTGATGGCTCATCCGTTGTCCTGTTATATTCAACTCCACGAGACTCCTAAGAACCTACACACAATTGGCGACATGCTGGCGTCCGTAAATAAAAATCAGTCGATTTTTTGTACATTGCGTTTGGAATAATTGTATGAGGGATGTTGACCCAGTTAAAACATTTTTTTCGAGGCATGATTAAGAGTGAATTATAGGAGGAAGTAAAGAGAAGTCTCTATTAACCAAGATTAGCTGACTGAGCATGAAGGAATTATAACACGCAATTAATGTCAGCGCAAGTTTCAATCCGGTTGTTAATACGGCGGTCTGAAACTTTAAACACGTTCTCCTCAAAAGTATGTTTTCAGAGGTCGCTGATATAATACCTCGATATCTATTAAGGTAGTTCTTTCGTTTAATCGTTTTTTTAGGACTTCGTTGAAAAATTGCACAAGCCTTCTATGATATGATCTACATACGTGTGCCAAATTTGAAGAGGTTTGACCTCGTAGTTATTGAGATATCTATTGTTAAAAATCATAATTTTCGGCGCTCTCCCATAAGAGTACGTGTTAAATATTGCAATTTTCAATCCTAAATATCTCGACTTTGAGATGGTGACACTTGTTGAAATTTTGCATGTCACTTTATGATACTTCAAAGAAGCTTCCCGTAGTTTTTTTTAAATCTTAAAATACTATTTTTCATGATTTACAAACGTACGTAGCGAGTATAGGTCACCTTGGATGACCTTGAATTTATAGTATGTTGTTCTTGAATGAATTTTCAACAACTTTTCTTAATAAACTTAAGCTTAAAAATGATATGGTACGGAGATAAACTAAGAAAAAAACTTTTGATTTGACTGTACCGATAGAACTACCTTAAACTGGTTAATTTCAATTTTAGTTAGTACTTCCTGTTTTTCCGTCGAGCAGAATTACATAAAAATATACATTTTTTGATGAAAACAAAAACATTACATAAAACCCTTGAAAATGAGATTTTTCTTAACCGCGGTTATACGATGAATTTTTTAAATTTGTTTTTCTGGCTACTAGGTATGAATACACTATTCGAAATCAGTAAAATTTTGCTTCCATTTTTTCCAACAAATTTTGCGTCAATTGGAAAATGTTTTTGTTAATTCATGGGTCCAGATTCGTATTTATAACTCAACGGGTTATTAATTGTTTTCAATGAAAAGTACTTTATAACATGTTGAAGTATGAATAAATAAGTGATCAACAAATAAATACGCAAAATATTCGTAGATTTTTTTTTACCTTGAAAAATGCATAAAATCCCCCACGCTAGAGTGGAATACTCTCTGAAGAGTGGTCGAGGAAGCATAAATTGGGCATCGATACGCGCTATCCTGTGGGCCATAATGAATTAAAAGAGAGAGTCCCGAGGGATCGCACCCTAGCTTAAGGGGATAAACCAAAACGCCGGGAATGTTTGCGTCCTACTTTCCTCATATAGCGTACGGTGGAGAACTGCAATTAAGTGGTTACATAGCTCTAGGCATGGTGAAATTATATACGAATAAAACTATTTTTATAAGGTGTAAAAGTTTTATATAAAAAATAATGTACAACATAAGTAAAATAAAAATTTCCTGAAAGTTTAATTACAAAATATTCAAAATGGCGACCGTATCATAACTGCCCCTGAAATGTACGAAAATATTATGGTATACAGTACGAACAAAAGCGGACGAAAACAAAATTCTGTTCAAGCAGATAACAAAAATCTGTATTTGTTATTACCGATTCTTAAAATATTAATTTTTCGAACAAATCGCCATTGAAAGTTTATAAAAAATTATCTTCTGCTAATTCTTACCGACCTTCTTTCGACTATAATTCCGTTACTCTTTAAGATTAAAATATTAAAATTTGGTAGAATATCCTTGAAAGACTTGCTTAAGGCTTGCTGAAAGGCTTGTTGAAGGAAAAGAAAAATATAATTGATGATAGCTATTATTTGAAATTTATAAAGTTACGTAACCCTTTAATGTAATTAAAAAATATTCCTTTCTGCAGTTTTGTGACAGAATACAGTATGTCTGAAACTCGTAATTGGAATGCAGTAAGATCGATTAAATGGTTCACAAGAACAATGGTATCGTTGTAGACTCAACAATCATGAATGATCGCTTCGAGATCCCTGAAGTAATGTCCCGTGAGATTTTATAATGGATCAACCCTCTATTTCGTGTTATTATTTTTTCTAGGACATTATTAACCGTGTTATTCTTTGGTTGAAGTTTTCGTTCGACGTCGTTTATTAGTAACGAGTAGGCCATACCGTGTCATCGGAAATTATGACAAACCCTTCGACGTACTCGTACTCCATTTTCTGTTTGATTAATATTACAAAGCTCTAAAAATGAGCAACTTTCCGATCTCAAATTTATTGATTTAATCAATGCTAATCAACTGTTTCGTTTCAATTTTAACGCAATTTATTAACTACAGAATTTTGGAGTTCTCGGCGATGCGGAGGTTGAATCAAAAATGGCATTACAAAGATCCAAACAAAGAGAATTGATCGGTCAACTCAAGCACCAACTGCAAGACTTGGAAGCTTACGCTTATGAGACCGGTGGTCAAGACCTCCCTCAAAGCGTGGTATTGGAACGGCAGAACATAGTCATCAGTGAGTATATCTGTGTTTTTTTAAAATAATATTCTCACACTATCAAAAACTCAAGACGACGAAAATATCCTTTAATTCGAAAGGTGTGGAAAATTGTTACCACGAGGTGGAGCACATTAGCGAGTGTGTCTCAGAGTTTTATAACGTTATTGTACTGCGACAAAACCTCTCTGCAAATCGTAATCGTGATTCGAAGTACAGAATAAAAATTCTAACGTGTCAATCAATATTATTTCATATTAACATTGAAACAATGTCGATTAAACAAAGTAAAGCGCGAATTAAAGAAATCCTGTGACTAGTACTGGATAATAGTACGATATTGTATGAAATTTTATTCATCTCGGACCGGAATAAATTTGAAAATATTTTTGGTACCGATTATGAAAGTCATTTCCATAAAAATTACGTTTGAAGTTTACAAAGACTCGTATACGAGTATAGTGACACCGCAGCTGTTGGTTGTTGAAATTTCTGTAAACGAGCAGCTTTCCGTAACGTCATCCAATTGATTTCGGTAACCTGGGTAGATTCGAGCAGTCGGAAGATTCCAGAGGTAGTTCGACACGAAAGGTCCAATCGACGAATACCACTTAATCTAAGTAACCAAATACCTGAATAACGTTCGACCTACTATGAACACGAACATTCTCAGTCAATAATGCTAAAACGATTAAAAAGAATCATCGAAAACTCGACATCCGAGGATATTAAAGACGCATTTCTCACTCTCACATTGTTTTTTCCTTTACCGAAGATTTCGCGTGCTCCAACGGGAAGAACAAAACATTGATCAATTTTATCGAAAAAAAAACTAATTTCCTATGAATTATATTACAGATCATCTGAAGGAAAAATTGAATTTTAATGTCGAAGACATGTGTAAGCTACCTGTGGATGACTTACGATGGCAAGTCGATCACGCCATTAATCAGGTAAATTCTTGATCACATTTCACCAATTGCATCATATTTGTAAATAAGGATGAAGGAAGAAACACGCATTCTGATCTTTCTTTAGATCGTGAGTCCGTTAAAAATGAAAGAACAGCTAGTAACACAACTGAAGACCCAGATAGCTGATTTGGAGAGATTTATAAATTATCTCCAGGGCGAAGTAAGCCCGGAAACCCTAGCGTGTAGTTGCGCGTGTCCTGTACATACGAACAGCGTTGCACCAACGTCGGGCAGTTCGAAAAAAACAGCGAGAAAAGAATCCGACCAGGAAAATCGCACGAGAACGTTAAACACCGTGAGAAAAGTAGTTGCTTTATTGCACGTATTTTTGATATCGCAGCTGGGTTGCGGAAGTAGTCAAGTACGACGATCCTTTCAAAACAAGTCCGTATACAATTGGCGGGATTTACGTACGCGGCTGGACATTGCCGTTGAACACGTTTTAGAGACACTGGCAGAAGTCGATCGTCGGGAGGACGACGACAACGAAAACGACAGCGTATATACCTCCGATTCGGATTCGTGCAAGACTGCACCATCGGTCTCCGTCGTTACTATCGCAGTTCGTAATCATCTCGCAGTCTGTATACGCGATCTAATGCGACACGGTCTGGTTTCCGATGTACGAACCACCAGTATCGTGCCATTCGTCGGTTGTTTTCCACAGAAAACTTCCGCATCCTCCGGATCTATTCACGTTTGGGAACTCATTATCAAATACTACGAAGTGAAAAACGGGCATAGATACAATTCTAGTCCAGCGCAAAAGTTGTCGCAAAGCTTTAATCTAGATCTCGTCGCTGATAGAGGAATATCCACAAAACAGGTAAACTTTTGACGTTTTCTTCGATCTAGTTATTTTTATGGTGACAAAATACGCGTCTATTTCCACGCGCAGCACAAAACGAATTTATTTACACGATTAATGCTGAATGCGAAACTGAATTAGGTTATTTTTCGGAATCTATCAGAGACAGAACGAACAGTGTAATTTATGTTTTGTCCTTGAACGTCTATTACTTTCGAGGAAATGGGAACACGCGTTCGCGAAATTTTGACAATTGCTTTGGAAATCGGAACTCGTGAATGAATCCGGATGATAAATTCGATATGATAGTTTTGTTACAGGCCGAGTATATTTCACAACGTCGTAATGTAATGTTCGGTAACCGCCCTAGCAATTTTGGCAACTGCAAAGTCAACCGAAAATATCAACGGTTGAATTTGGACAGCTTTAGAACTATAAAGTCAACCGTAAAAAGGAATCCTAATGGTTGATTCAACGGTTGTTGAATCCCAAATCATCCACAGAAAACGCAGGATGGTTGACTTTCGAAGATGAACAGTTGAGAACAGTCCAAATTCAACCGTTAAACTTTTACGTTGACTCAACTGTCTTTTTCAACCGGTTGATCAAAATGACAGGGTGGCTCGATAACGCAAATTCATTATTTTTATTTTTCCGTGACAATTCATTCGTACCGTTTTATCTCCCGAACGGCGGAACTTGTCGATCTTTACTTCTTTTTTTTTTAATCAAATTGCCGTATATTTACTCAGATAAGACGATATGTCGAATCATAAGAAGGCCCCCAGAAAATCCGGGGTCGTCTCATAGGACAGATACAAACAAAATTTGATGGAATTTTATATAAATTGAAATTCCTCACATTCGTCATTTAACGTAAATACGCTACACGATAATACATTACACTGTAATAGTAAAACAATACCAAAACAAAATAAATATTAAAAGTTATTTTGATCGAACTACTGAGGAAAAAAACGGACAAACCGTAATTATTTACTAGTCCAGTGTAATATATGTTCGCAGAATAGAATAGCCCATACGATGCTTTTGTGCATAATCAAAGTCATTACCCGAATGTCCGAATCGGTGGGAATGTTTGCGAATAGGGCATAATTTCGTATTTGCTATACTAAATACACAAATAAAATAAATATGCCGTTGATAATTTGGGGGTCGTTTTATAGGACAGATATATCCTGAAACTTTAAAACTTTGACGACGATTCATACGTTCATACTTCTCTAAAAGTCGTCTTATCTACGGAGATGTACGGTAATTGCTACAACACTAGATCGCGACATTAGGTCGCGCCATTAAATGGCAATTCAGTTATAATAATAATAATAATGTGGCAGTTTATCGTGTACACCCTCTTCGGGTTTTTACACACCTATTACAATCATTCCATTCAACCTATCCTCCGACATTCTTATTTGCGACCACACGGCTGCAGCCGTTTCGCATTCCCCCTAATCTCCCTGTATCGCATTTGCCACGGACGGGGGGGAAACTGCAGAAAACCTCCGCCGATACAGGTCTGGCAATTAATGATGTAGATGTCGTTAATTTCATATTGATGCATAGCGATGTTTAATGATTGAAATTATTTCTTCGAACGACCAGAGTGTTAAATTTTTTCTTACTTTCAGATGCTCCTTACGACTGTTGGTAACATAATCGCCTCTCACACACTGTATAAGCGAAGTTACGATTCTCATTTCAAGGCATTTATTTGTGCCGCGCTAAAGTGAGTATCAACGAACATCTACGATATAAAATACAGAAAAATAATTCTATACGTGGTATACTTTCATCAAATAATTCTTGATCTAGCGCAAAAAAATTAGTCGTTTGGTTGAAGCTGATTCTGCAATGTCAATATCTATTGGAAAACTACTATACGTCTTGGAGTTATGTCGTAAAAACTGGTAATGATATATTTTTTTATTATTTCTTGTAATTAACCATAGATTTCACGAATCCCTGCTGTATTTACGAAAAGTCCAAATACCGCATGATTTGAAAATTATTTGGGAAAATTCGTATCGCGAAAGATCTCGATTTCGCATGAATTTAAAGTATTACGAATTGATATCCGCACGAGTCTCTGGTGCTATTCTGAAAAATGCACGACTCTCGTAATTTTGTTCATGGGCAGTCGAGAGTTAAAAAATCGCAGCGCTTACGTATCGTCGCTTCGATGGCATTACTTCGCTCTGTATTCATTGGGGCTTCTTCTGTTTTCGAGTCATTTGTCAAATTTGAATATTATCCTATTTTACAATTAATCGCGATTCAATTATCTCCGAGACGATTGACCTTTCGGAAAAAAAATAACGGCAAATCGATGTTTACAATTCTACCGATTAGTACGATCATGTTTTAACCGAAAAATACATCGCTTGCGAGTCGGTTGGAACGTAAAAATTTAACTCATTCGCGCTAATGATGACTCGGTTGGTATCGCACATAGTCTCACGACGATTTTACAACAAGAGCAAGAGATCGTGCAAGGGCTAATACTGCAAGCAGATTAAGCATGAAATTTTCCTTCTGCTCCGTGGAACCTCTTTGATATCGCTTGCGTTTATTTCGGATTTCGCATGATTATGGGACATCAGAAATGTTCTAAATCCCATTTGAAAAGGTCGTAACAATTTTATTACGTCATGAATATATTTGTAATATAAAACCTTTTTATCTTTCTAACAGGATTTCAAGATGCTTTTCACACCCTTGATCGTCTTACGAATAGTAATTTTGATTTACCAGTCGATCTTGCGGTTCGACAATTTCAAAACATCAAGGATGCGTTTTGATATCTAGCGATAAAGTTAATCGAACGATCTGCTTACGGATAGCCGCGCCGACGCGGGGTACCAATGGAATTATTTTAATATAATGAAATATTTAAGCTGATAAATGTAACGTTGATGATAGCGCAAGAAAACTTCTGTTCCCAAAGCAAACGAGAATCCCTGTACTGTAAGAATATCATAAATCCCTTCTTAATCCACAGTCGCAGGATTGATCAATTTTCGTGCGGTCTTGTAGTCCAGACATTCATCTTGTTGTTTGTCTAATATTAATTAATTAATTATTACAATCGACTAATTTATTATTCAAATCATCGCCTCGTGATTCGCTCATCGAGCCATAATATTCGAAAAACTCGGTGGAGCCTGGAAAACAAGTCTACTGCAAATTCCACAAGTTTTCGAGTAAATATGATTAATCCAAGGTTGGGCAGAATATAATTCATCTTTTCCAGTGTTATGAATCTTCGCATATCAAAATACCGTTTGACGTGGTATTCCTCAATACGATTTTCAATTGTGAGACTCTCTTGTTTAAACGGTTAAACTTTCGTGTAACTTTCTGACTGATAATTATTCATGATATGGCATCATAGTTCTGAACTACAAAATCGCAATAATAAATATGAATTATCGAATCCAGAATGACTTATTATTTCATCGCTCGAAGGGGTAAATCGCGCCTTGTACATTACTTTCAAGTAATAATTCAACATATTATCAATCTTCTCGGTAGGAGGAGACGATCTTTTACCCTTTACCTATACAAAACTTTGTTAATACGCGAAAAATATTCACATCCAATGTACAATTCACGGCGTACACTTTTTCGTTCGCTTGAATTTGGTAGACTGACGCGCAAGTTGCCCAAAATATAAGTTTAATAATGTAGCATTAAAATTATTTTGTCGACCTTGAAAATTATCAATACCAATAATTTAATAACACAAATGTTATTTGGCTAACAAATTGTACGGCTTGGAAAACAATGGATACTGTTATGATATATATTTTTGTGGTTATCTAGGTCAAATGATTGTTTTAAAAAGACATTCGTTTTTACAGAGAGATAGACGAGAACGGCGACGGTTATTCGCTTAAGGAGGTTCAACATATTCGGAAGCCCCTATCCGACCTTCTTTGCCTCAAATTAAGATTTCTCCAAAACTATTCAACATTTTTTGACGATCTTTTTTTAGTTTTGTTCAGAAATACTTTATTAATAATTCTGTATGTGGTTTTAGAAGATATTCAAATTAGAAAAGTTTTGGGACCAATTCAAAGTCGTAAATCATTGGTTCGAAAAATGCTCATTTTCAATGTACCTTTTCTCAGGAACCATACGGTTGATTTTTACCATTTTTGTTATGGGTATATATTAAAGTGTTATAAACATTGTGTCGAGCCATATTTTCGATATTTTGTTTCAAAATTTTTTAATGTTTTGAAATTTAAAAAAAATTTTGATCGCGTTTTTTTACCGTCATATATTTTTTTCTCGGGTCTGAATCGTTTTTTTCGAAAAAACGGCTCGACACAATGTTTATAACACTTTATTATATACCCACAACAAAAATGGTGAAAATCGAACGTATGGTTCCCGAAAAAAGGTACATTGAAAATGAGCATTTTTCGAAGCAATGTTTTTGACTTTGAATTAGTCCCAAAACTTTTCTCATTTGAATATCTTCTAAAACTACATATAGAATTATTAATAAAGTATTTCTGAACAAAACTAAAAAAAGATTGTCGAAAAATGTTGAATAGTTTTGGAGATATCTTAATTTGAAGCAAAAAAGGCGCTTAGAAGCGGATAGGCGCTTCTGAATATGTCGAACCCCGTTGAAGCTAGTTACAGACGGTCCGACTAACAATAAGATTGACGAAGGGGTTTAGCCTACGTGACCCGGTAAAATTGGGGACACACGAGATTTTTTGTAACGTCCGTTACGACGGACGTTTATTTTGACGGACGTACTGGGATGAACACGCGAACGTCAAAAAAGACGTCCGTTACCAATCCTGCTAATTTTTTCGCATCGTAAACTCTGTGCAGTTCGGATCGGTCCTATATCATTGTTTCAAAAATATGAACGATCGCGAATTAATTACATTTGCGTATTTAACACATTCATATTTAAAAAATGAAAATAATCCAAAAAAGAAACTATGGGTTCACCCGATAAACAGTGAGCGTCGTCGATACGGGCATTACCATACTCTTTACAAAGAGCTTCGCAAAGACGCGACGAACTCGCCAAAACGTCTTTCCCCGATGAAAGCTGGTACAAAATTGCGCTTGCCGGACGTTTTTCCAACGCCCGTGGAGTCGCTCGTATTTAACAACGTACATTGCTACAACGTGCGTTGAGACGTTCAAACGTCCGTCGTAGTGAAAATACGCTACAGCGATTTCAACGGACGTTACAACGCACGTTCTCCGTAACGCAGAACGTCCGTGTGAATATCGCCATAGAGTCCAATGGGATGCTACAACGTCCGTTACGATGGACGTCGTAACGGACATTAAAAAATGCGCTCGTGTGTCCCCAGCTTAAGGAGGTACACGCGCCATAATCATAATAGTATATACAAAGTAATGGCAAAATCATAAGATACAATTTTTTCCAAGATAATTTCTTGAAATTTTGGGTGAATCTTCTTGAGCATCGTATTATACTGGGTAACAAATTTGAGAAGGTTTCACCGCCTAGTAACCGAGATATTCAGTGTTTAAAATCGCAACTTTAACACGAGGTCTTATGGAAAGTTACGAAAAAATACGATTTTTGACAATAAATAACTCGATTTCTAGACGGTAAAAATTTCTCAAATTTTACCCACAGTTGAGTATTATTGTTAAGAAGGTTCATACGAATTTTAAACAATTAAACTTGGAGTTCGTCTAACGCATGGATAACGCGTGAACCTCCTTAAGACGGTTTAGCGTACGCTAACGAAGCGTGGGCATTCGCTCGCAATCCATAGTGCGGTGATAACATTAAAAGAATCGCAGTCTCGTATCCGTGGGTATAAAATCACTGGATTAACATGTTGTCTCCTACAAATTTGATTTTTAGTACATTCGGTTTGTAATGACATAAAAAATGAAACTGGAGCGGTGAGTAGTCACAAAATTGTTAAGCAAACGAGCTGAAAATCGAAAACTAAAATAATCACGATCTTTTTGGAGGTTTTCTTAATTATCTCGTTAAATACTAATATATTTAGAGCAAAAATAACTATATGAAAAATTGTTCACGATGAAATTTCTCATAAGGATGTAAAATTAAAGTTCCCAAATGTATTATTTTTTAACTGCAAATCGATTCTTTGTGTCAAATAAATATGTTATTATATGTATGTATGTATTGTTGTACACCGATCCCCTCGAGGTTACGGACTTCGGTCTCCTTATGCAGACTCCATAGTCCTTCCTATGGAATCTGTATAAGGAAACCGAAGTCCATAAAGCTGAGGTGGTCACGCTAGTTTTGAATCTAGTAATTCGGGTGGCGCCGATGGCGGCGCTGTCGTCAGACAAGAGCTGAAACGCATACACACAAAAGTTGTGTACACACTGTAATCCGTGTGTGTCACCTTATACGCGTCAGTAAACATACACAATGAGCGATAGCATGTAAACGCGACCAACACACGCACAAAAAAGCGCATCTCCGCCGACAGCGCTGCAAGTGATGAGAAGTTAAACCAATTGAGGACCGAAAAGCGTGACCATTTTTCGTGGCGGGAACGTATTATGTTCGGTCTCCTTATACAGACTCCTCAGTCCTTCCGGTCCTTCCTATTCGTTTGTCTAGTCTTCCTGGTTTGTCTCTTGATTCGATCCCCGAGCATCGGAGCTCGTTGCGTTCCGCTAGGTGGCAGCACTGGCACAGATATACAGTCGTGGTTCATACGTTCAATTATCTGAACTAGATCCTACGCCATTCACCGTGATCTGCGAGACTACGATGCCGGCAATCGAACCCGAGACACTTCGTAACAGTTTTTTGGGCACCATTGAAAGCATCTGTTTTTCCTGGGGATCTACAATTTTTCTTATTGTTAGGTGGGTTCTGAACCATCGAGAGTGCAGAAAAGCTCAGAAAAATATTATTGCTGTTGGCGGGAATCGAACCCGGGCTCACTGCGTGTGAGGCGCGAACGTTACCACTGTACCACTGCCTATCTTCGTAATTATTTACATTTATGGGGGATAGCTTGAGAATATGATGATATTTTTCTTCGCGGAAACAGCTCGCTGTCGGATAATAACTTTTCCCATGACAGCCGTACACCCCTGTACCATTTTCAAAATTAGCATCTATAATATTTTGCTACTCTTGACCTAAGCTATCGCTCTGTTGAAAAAAAAAATTTTAACACTTTTTTTGCGACTCTTTAATTCCAAGCGAGTGACGCGCTTTAAATTAAAAAGCAGCTTCGAATTACGAGAGATCCGTACAACGATGCCAAAGCTCGTGTCTATTTCAATAGGATTTTTACACATGAAAGATTAATTATCTCATAATCCAAACTCCTTTAAATAGACATATATGTAAATAAGAATTACAATTATCTGCCGTATACACATCATCAATATTTTGCTACCATAAGTTGGCATTGATGACGTCACGCAATGTACTAAAATATGACTTTCGTTTCTTCCCTCAATCTTCAGAAATAATTTAGCAACAACCTTGATAGTTTTTGATGGCTAAAACCCATATCGGTTTTTTACGAAAACTTCAGGGCATGTTCCTGGAGGTCCAAATAATCTATAAAATGGGCACTGCTTTTGCATCTTTGAATAAAAGTTGGTCACATGTTTGTACATGCCGACTGGACTACTAACCCTGCAATACTTCTTCAGCCGGCTTATCCCCACTAGTGTATATCCCCTTCGGACAAAGGCACACGGAGATTATGGAAACCAATATAGATACGCTGCTCCAAGTATTGATAGCATATCCGACTATTATTGCTCGAGTTATTGTCCGCATCAGTTGGATCAAAGTGGGTTCGAGACAAACGTGATTTAAATTTCAAACAACAAACTTTGTATTTATAAACTTGAACTTTTTCAACTTACTAAATTTCCTCAATTCCAAATCCGTAATAAGATTGGTCTCCCTTCCTATCGTCGCCATCTGTCGACGGTTTCATTTTTTGTGGGTAATCCTCTTTGACGAACTTTCCCGGCGACGGTCCGCGTTCAGTGCACGTGCTTCGTCCCGTTTTACACAATATTGTTGCTGTTTTATTGTTGTATTGTTGTTGTTTTCTACTATTTCGACTATCTCGATTCATAATATTGGATATTGATTGTAATATTCCTGCAAGACACAACTGTGAATTTCCGGAACGAAATAGTAACCTGTGCACAAGTCACTCTGCAGCCAACTAAACTGACGTGATTTCGCTCGACCTTACGACATGTTAACCGTTAGAAGGGTTCTAGAAAACCATTAATACTATAAAAATGCAAGGAGAACAACATAGAGTAAAAATAATCGATGATATAATGGGCCCTAGCGAAACGTAGGGGTCGGTCGGTTGCTTGTTTTATGAAATGCGGCCGACAAGGGCTCTCGCTTTATGCTCTCCTACTAAAAGTGCTCTAACTCTGTCATTTTTTTGTAGATTATAAAATAATATTTGATATACATATTTTTGAAAGTACATACTACAAGAAAATGGAGAAAAAAACGATTTTTCGTAGCCATCACAGTGGGGCTCCCCCTAACTACTTGTCCACAAATTACTAAAATGGATGCATTGACTATAGATAGATAGAAGTGTTCTGAAACTACCGCAACCTCAGTACTATTGACTCAGATTTTAAATGAGGAGACAAAATAAAGATTCGTGTTTTCCATTCGAGTCATATGTTTTCTACATATGGTTGAAATCATGATAATGATTCCTTCAGAGCTTTTGTAGTGACATGGACTGTTTTATACGTATCCACCGTTAAGGTATGCCGTTTTCGATAATCATCACGTAGACTGAATGTAGGAACAAATAAGAGAAGTAATCTTTGAATGATACAAGTACCGCCAATCATCAATAAGCCGCTATCTAGTTAAGATTGTATCGAAAACTACATCTCGATTCATATAGACATTGTGCGAGATCGCTAATTGGGTCGTATGAATTATCACGTCGAGCGGCGCTCATGGCTATTCATAAAATACATTGAGACAATTTTTATCATCGGCACGGTTTATGAATGTTTATCTTCGGAATAAATGTGCGCTGTACTTTGCTTGGAGAGCATCGCGCATTTACAAGATTTAGGAGCACGTAAACATTGAACCAGCCTGTATCGTGTGCGCATTTATGCTAGAGACAAACGACTATAGTTGTTTGTTTCTAGCACACTGCGATATTGTATACGATGAGTCTACCGAACTGAGTACAGCGCGTTTGTTTGATTCGATTATACGTTGACTATAGAAGATTGTCTAGTCTCGAGTGTGTGTATAAGCAGGTACTCTTGACTCTGCCAACCTAACAAGACCGTGAGGAGAAGATATCTTTAAGTGGTCGTCGAAGTGAACATTGAGTTCGAGAATCATTTCGCGAAATTTACACTCGGAGATGGATCTGTATAGTGCAACAGTTTGACAAATTCCGCGCTCTTAATAAAGTTGATTAAATATTTAAGAATTATTCAATTCTTCAAGTATTTTTAATTAATATTGTGACGTTGGAATCATTACGTAGGACAACATAATGAACCGGATACGGCGAAAAAGAAACAAATTTCGGAAACAAAAGGTATGCATTTCTTTGTTCTTCTGTACAATAGTAATGCTTAGCCTAAAGGATTTTTATAAAAGGCTTGGCGACAAACGTTTTATCAATATTGTGAAAAGGAGTTGGATACCTTAACCTAATTAACAAAATATATTTGAAAGAGTGGACATAAAGTAATATGTAATAATATAAATATGTACATCATCGATTCCTTTCGGAAATGATCTTACTTGTATTTGATGACATGATAAGCCCACACTAAAGTTTCTATTTATGCTCGGTTTATTTATAAGGATATATTAATGTTTTGATTTATGATGAGTAGAATAGTAGAATAGAGGATACTATTTTCTTTGCAGAATATGCTTCTTATTTATCTCCAATTTGTCGGTATAAGGTTGCCTATATTACTTGTTCTCACAGGTTGAGGGTAGTCAAAGGATAGAAAATGAGCACTTTTCCCTCATTTTTTAAATAGCTATGAGCATTTTTTTGTAAAGTTTTTATTAAGTAACTGGCGGCATGCGTTTCAATGTCGTTTTTGTGCCATAATTTATTTTACAGCGAATATCAATGAAAGAATTTTGTTTTAACTTATGATTATTCAAGTGGTTTTGATACACAATATTTTTTGTTTTGCCATCTTGTGCGTATACGAATAAATTAGAGGGGTTCCCTACGCTTGTGCAGGCCACACATAGCTGTCCATGTGTAAAGCATGGATGTTCCAAGTTTAATCCAGACTCTTATAGCGATTGTCTCTGTGCTTTGTTAATAATCATTGCAAATCCAAGTCGTACCCGAAACTACAAAGCGTTTGAATTCGAATGGCATATCTGTTGGTATTCTTGGGTGGTAACAGTACATTATCTCCTTTAAATTTGTAGCTTCGATGATATTGTTCATCATCTTTTTGACTGAAAGCCGGATACCGTTGTAAAGTCGTGATGAAATGATGTTTCGTAGAAAAATGATAGTCACGCCAATTTTCAATGTTAATGCCCGAGTCGAAATTTTCGGGCGCTTCGAATTGAGCGAAGTGGTGAGGGCTCAAGCAGGGTTCCAACGTATGCTAGATGGTATATGTGACCCCTCCGCTGACTCTCCAGAATGGCAGAAAGTTTACATTTGGAGTGAAACGAGGGGTCCGGAAGGTCTCGTGGAACCTCCACAACCGCCCGGGGACCGCCTTTCCATGCGGTACCCCCAGCACCTCCGGACCGCTCCTTTGAGGCTACGGCAGGCGCGCCCCATACATCATCGAGAAATTATTTATAGATTATATCGTTATTTTTCCTGCTATACTCTGTTCAGTATGTCCCCAAATACAGGGTGGATCAATAACTATTAGCACCTTGGTTATCTTCGAAACGATAAGGTTCACAGAAATATTTGCTGAAATGAAATTGCACGGTACGAAAGGGGCCATCCGATAGTGATAATATAGGCTTTTAGTAGGCGTTGAACCAGTCGACAAAGCTCTACACGCTTCATGAAGTCGATCCCATGCAATTCTAGGTGAAGACTAACATGGTACGGGTGGAATTTGCGACGGTGCAAAATGTGAAGTACGCTACTCCTGCTAATTCCAGATTCATTTTCAACTTGTCGCGAACTAATGTGAGGATCTCGAAACGCACTTGCGAGCACACCGATTTCCATTTCGTCATTTGTTACGCGTGTCTGGCATATACTAGTACGGGCATTTAAACTAGGGTAGACTGGGTACAGTTGTAACAGGGTACGGTTGAAACAAAGTGAATATCTTTCGAATTATGGAAAATACGGCGAGGGGGTTCATGGGAAAAAGAAGCAGTTTATGCACCCGAACGTGTTCGTCAGTGTTGCGCCGGCCGTTGTGTGCTACAGACACTGGTAAGGGAGCCTATTGTGCGTGGTCACGACGAAGTAAGTATTTTCGATCGAAGATTTTTTCTAACTACGCAGCTAATATTGAAAATAGGATCATAAGTATTTTTCTGTTTAAAGATTAGACTATAGAGAATATGGTATTGTAATTATTTTTGTGTGAGATAGTTTGCTTCGTCACTGTGATTTTTTATTTATAAAGAAGGGAGGTGGGTACAGTTGTAACATTACTAATTCCTTCGTTTCACTTTATATATGCCGAGAATACGCATAGGAAGGACAACACAAGGAAGGCATGAAATGTCATAATACAAATTCGCACGCCAGGAAGTGGAAAATGGTATCTCTCTAATGTAAGAAGTGCCGCACAAGCGCATGGTGTTAACTATGTTGCGCGACTTCGGTACCTACGTAAGAAAAAGAGATCAGGCGGAGAGTGATGAGGCGGAACATGTTGATATGGGGTATGTGGGACCGAGTTTTTACTCAAGAACAAGAACACGCATTTTGCCAATATCTCATCCGCTGTGTGGAGATCTACTCTGGACTCTCTAGAAAAGAGATGAGGAAATTGGCGTTCGAAATGGCAGTTTTCGTAAAGATGGTTTAAGATTTTGTTGACACTTTTGATTTTATCACATCATTAAGTTTGCTGCTCAGTTTTTGTTGATTTTGTTGTAATCATAGTTATTTTGAAGACAATAACTATATTGAACAATAATTGTTTTAGATATGTGATTATAAAAACGCCATTTCTCACTTACATAACTATAAGAATTGTGCCTTATTAGTGTTAGACACTGTAATTTACTATTTTCTGTGATTTTATTGTAATAAATCTAATTAAAACACACGATTAGTGCCTCATTTCCATGTGTTACAACTAACCCCAACCACTGTTACAACTGACCCTGGTATGGGGGTTAGTTGTAACGAACGGAGAATTTTTTTTAAAATGCTCCTGTAGGCTAATTATTGCATCAAGCGCGCAAATATGATAATCAATGTCAAGACTGATAAACACTCTTTCGCTTCATGTACTTAGTACCGAACTCGCTTGTATCATTACGGTTCTATAAGCGATTAAAGCAAAATTGTTACAACTGTACCCAGTCTATCCTACCAGTTAGCCTAAGTTTATCACACACATTTTTAAATGTTTGACGCGAAGACTGAGTCCGATGTGGATATCGTTCACCATACAAGGTTTTTGACTTTAGAGAATTTTGTTGGCATTCGCCATAAATAAGAAGCATATCGATTTGCTCTTCAAACGGATACATTGTACTCGATTAACCGATTTATCGATACTAATCTTATCATATTTATCTTATCCTGCAAACTTATTAAAATGTCCTTGAAACCGTGTTTATTTTCAGTGAAGTGAACCGTAAGTATTATCGTCTTTCTGTACTTTCTGTACCTGTCTAAGAAATGTGTAAACGTACATAATAACGTACGCATTGATATTGATGGTCGTCATTTCGAACACTTACTATAAACGTAGTAATCTTATTTACTACCGAAACTGTAACTATTATTGCCTTTCTGTACTTTCTATGACCTTCAATGACCTTATGTCATAGGTCGTTGAATTCGTTTTAAGCTCCTCTATCACGATACAAAAAAAGAAACATACCGATCCATTTAAAAAATAGAGATGATCTTTAAATGTCCGAAGTGCCTCTTCCTGCAAAAAAACTATTATCACTATAGGACGACCCCCCGTTCGTACTATGCAATTTCATTTCAGCAAATATCCCCTGTGAACCTTATCGTTTTGAAGATATCCATGGTGCTAATAGTTATTGATCTACCCTGTATAGCTGCACAAAACATACATATTTCTGCGTGTGAAGAATAGGGTACAGACATTTCACATACAAGTAGAGACTCTTTAAGGACATTCAAAAAGCGCCGTCAGCATTGTTGCCGACTCGTGATTCTCTTTTAGACTAATTCCCTCGGCTATATAGAAATATGTCGCGACACCGTCCACGAGAATCGTAGCCATCTGTCGGACTCTGGTGGTACTGCCACTGCGACAATAACTCGAGGCAACAAATGGATGGAGAGCAGGATGTGGAGGGTCCGCGACTCGCCATGTACATTAATGGATTGAAAGCAGGGTCCGGAGGTGTCGATTTTTCGAACGTGGAATCGAGCACAAGATGTGAAGGGTCCACAATGACACCAAATTCGAGCTGGAGGGCGCGTTGGCATTGAGGGCAGGGTGGCGGCTCAAGTGCTACAAAGGAAATGTAGTCTGGGGGTTTGAAAGGACCAGTAAAAATTTCGACTCGGGATTCTGCCATGCAGACATTTATTAACAGTTATTTAATTGCTGTATTGTTTTAAGCTTTTTTTTTGTTTTCGATCTTTGTTTTCAGTCGCTAAATGGAAAATAAAAATATCTGTTCAATTTCTCAGAACAACTTTAGTATTGAATGTAGGCGTTTATTGCCATTAATTTTTCGTTCTCACATCAAATTATTCGCTCATTACTGCTTGCCGCTTATAATGTTTTACAAAAGTGAATGATAGCAATTTCCGTTCACGTTCTCGAGAGATTTTAGCAAACATTATGGCTAAAGCGCTATTGCATTGATCATTAGGCATCGTTGCTGAATATTGATTCTCACTTATAGGTAGGACAATAGTGCGATAGTCAGAAAAATAAAACGTTTTTCATGAATTTTTTAAATTCAATCATGGTTTTTTAGGGCCAATTAAAGATATGTCATTCCACATACATTAAAGTAGATTTAAGTAAACTTTTATTGAAAAAAAATACTTGAAGTACAAGACATTTTTCTTAAAACTACTATTTTCGAACTGACGCGAACGACAACTCGAGCAATAATAATCGAATATGTAAAACTTTTATACGCAATTTTTTGTGACAACGACAACAAAGTAACCAGTATGTTTTTCGATAAAAGAATTTAATACATAGTACATCTACAATGATCTTGTTTGAATGACCAACCGTGGCTGAAAAAAGCATAGAGATGAAATCCAGCGAATTTGAGTTAACGCGTTGGTACTTGAATGTCGATTACTGTCAAAGTTGTTGCACGAGTTTGAAAATTTGGATGCCTACATTGGTATACAATTTCTCGTTCTTGTTTTAAGATGCGACACATGTGGAAGTAAAGTACATATTATTTGAAACACGATATGGTTTCAGGATTACGCATTGGACCCTCGCTTATTGCGTGCGCGAGTGGTCAAGACTGTACATGAGAATAACGAGCCTTAACGAATCCTCTCCCACTCGACGGAACAACGCTGTCATTGCCTTCCCGTCTCTTTCTCATGTACGCAGATCGTGCTACTATCCATCGTCGATCCGTGGGATGTTAAAGTGGCCAGTGTTAACCCGGTTGGTTTGGCGAAGCGACCGAGTCCCCCGAGGGGCATTTCACCTTCGAGACCGGAAGGTGCTGACCACGTTTGGCCACCATCTCGAAATCCCGTGACAATACCATCGCCTTGGTACAAACCAGGAAATTGTTCGTCATACCGTGCCAGTCGTGAAAAACAAGGAGACCCTGATAACACTGAGTTGAGTCGCGAGGCTCACTGGCTGCAGCCTTGGAACACTTTTCATCGGTGAGTTTCATGCTACGCGTAATTACCCACGATGGACTACACACCAACCCGTTATAAAGATTTGTCACGGTCATTTTCTATTAGTTTATTATGCGATTCAACCAGATTTCATTTATATGCCGTTTGCACCTACCTCATGCTGCACTTCGCGTTCAATGTTATGTACCTTCGAAAATATAAATGTTTACATTTTATGCGATGGTTCTACACAGACCGATGGTCTTTGCGTACTTGTCTGCGAGAGATAAAATATTTTTCCAGAATAAGAAAAATCTTCTACATATAATCGCGTTATTATTGGACCGTTGGTCGGTCAATTACCAACGGTCGCTATATTTGCTTACTATGAACTTTTGAAAGAATATGTTAATGCTTGATAATTTTCTAAATTACAGGTCAGAAACGGATGGCGAGGGATCCACATTGGACGACTCGCATGCAATTACCAAACCGCTTATAGCCAGAAATGATGGGATTCGATTAAAAACCAACGAAAACCAGTGCTCTTCAACGAACCCAACATACGATACTGAACGGCTAATAAATCAAGAGTGTTTGAAAAAATCATGCAAAAAATGCGATGTGCGTGTGCATTTCCAAAATGAACAGACATGTAAATTGGTGAAGGAACGTAGCGATGATAAAATAACAAACGAACTCGACGCGTTGGAATATATTACGTCACAACGAAAGAATTATGATCTATCGGTACGAAAAACTATCGAGATCGACTCGAAGGTGGAATCGGTAAAGAGACGACCAATAACTACATCAGGTACATACTACACTGCTGAGACATTACCATCGAATGGTAATGGATCTGAATTAACATCGACTGCCTCGTCATTTGTAGCGGTACACCATAAACCGGGCGTGAAGAAAAAGTTTGAACCAGGGCTTCGAGCAACTGGCGATAGAGATCTTGTGAGGAACATCGTAACGCAGCTCGTTTATTCAAGGTTTGATCTATTTTTTAATACTACAAACAAGACTAAGATTTCGATAATGCAAATAGTTTTCAATGAAAGTACATTGTGATTGGTCGACTAAGCGGCCAATAAGGGCAGGCATTCACATACAGCATCTGGGTAAAGATGCCATAAAAAGGAAAAAAAACTATACATTAAAAAGAGGACACCTTTTTTTCATAATGTGATCTTCTACCATAACCCATAAGAATGGGTTGAAGTGGAAGTACAATGGGTCGAAATAGTCGATACAAATTCTCTCGTTTTGGGGAAACGTCACCTTTAAGGGGGCAGCTTAAAAACTTTGCTCTTTCGTGAATGGGCCGGGATAAAAAAAAGTTTAAAGGGGCGAAATATTGTATTCTTCGACTACTAGACGTTCATAATGATAATGATGCATACAATAGCAGATGGTGTATTGTTTATTGCAATAATTCGGGAATAATTGGCGAAAATCTTCAATTTTCCGCTAAAGTAACGCATTACATGGATATATACGATTGATCTTGGGTGGCCAAGTGGAGCTCATGTCAAGGTAGAATTTACTTTTTTGAATGGAAACTCATATTTTTTATCGCATATCCTTGTAGTTGGTGCCAAGGGGTTTTCGAAACGCTGATTATAAACCCCTTTTAGTTGACATCTTTCTGAGTTATGAGACTTGAAATTCTAACAATACTTAAGTGTCAATAGCGGTAGCAAAAAGTATCGCATGGGAATTGAACCTTCCAAATATAATAATGATTTATTTTTCTAAACGATTGGGGATTAAGGGGATATTCTTTACCGTCAATTCGGCCCATGCATCTTTCGGCCAAATGCTATTCTAAAATTAATGAACGGAATGGGCTGAAAGTTGAGTATGTTATACCTACAGTTAATAGTCCTACAGAACCTAAATATCAGAGAATTTCGACAATCCATTAAAAAAATACAGATTTCGTTAACAGGTAGTAATTTTGGCAGCAGATTTGCATTTACTGGCGTTTTAATGGCTCGATAAAAAACATTGTGATATTTACGTTCTAGACGAGAAAAAATCTGACACAATGAGTCTCCGCATGTTGTTACACGTGCAATATTACATAAATGTAATTTGGCGGAAATGGCCGGTAATAGTAATTGGAATAATAGAGCATGGTTGTGTACGTAGTTCGCGCGTATCCCGCTACTCTCTCGCGAAGCTTCGTAGCTCAGACGGGATATACATTCGTTCTATTTTCGAAGGCCAACACGTCGCCAATTTTTTTTGTAAGTTCTTTGGGTTGTCAGTAATACTCCCTAAAAAAGTCCACAAAAAATATTGTTCTGCGGTCGCCAGAGATTGTTTAAAAAAATCAGTTTTTTAACATTATATTTTTTGAAATTGATTTGATCGAAAAATACTTTATACAAAAAATGTTCCCTATGGAATATGCTACAGAATAAGTTGTATGCAAAAATCACATAGGATTATTAGTTTAACAGCAAATCACTAGTGAACAAAAAAAAATCGTTTTTATGTTTATACGTGTAACTTGTTTATTAATGATTGTAGTGTATGGAAACTTATACAGCATCTAGAACAATCTATCCCCAAAAGATATTTGCAAGTTTTATCGAGCCATCTCATATAGTAAATATCTTCCTTTACATTCAAAGTCCGTCCTTTTCCAGATCTTTTCCGACACTCACTCCATCTCGACATACAGTATTTGAAATATAAAATCTTTAAATTAGCAAAAATCTCTTCTAATTGTTCGCCGTACCCTCAAAGGCTCTTGGTCACGCTACCAATATCTTTCAAAACCAGTGTAGGAGAACCGAACTCACAAGATACATTTTGATCGAGCAATATTAACTGATAAAACCGTTTATATTAATAGACCTGATATAATTATGATTGATGAACTAAATAAACATACGTACTTAATAGACATAGCAGTTCTGAACAATCATTATCTACAGAAGGCAATAACTGAAAAAATCCATAAATATACAGAGCTGAAAAAATAGCTTTTAAAAAAAGGTGACGCGTCCAGAAAACTAGGTAGATTCCAGCCTGGCTTCTCAAAAGAGCTGGAGCAGAAAATGCCACAGTCCAAGAGAAGTATGAGGTCAGAAAGAAACCAAAGTTAGATAATAAACATAACACGGAAGAAACATATAAGAATAAGTAAAACGGAAAAGGAAAGGGAAAAGGGAGAACAGAAATTAACGATACAATGTTGCGACATCCTGAGCAGTCCTCAAAAAATGATTTGTTTTGTCCATTCTGTGGCGAAGAATACGTGGAGCTACTCACGGAGGACTGGCTACAATGCTCAATATGTGGTTGTTGGGCGCATGAGTTATGCATCGACACAGAAACCGGTTGTTTGTTGTGTTACAATTGCAAAATGTGAAGATTTAAAATACATTCCATCTTGCCTGTATGAGCTTTCCATCCTGCCCTCAGGGTGAAGGCAAGATAGAGTTTACCATACCGATGGTTCATTCGTTATTGCAATGATCCTCTACTTATAATTAATTATCAATAATTACATTATAAGATAATTTTATAAGTACTTGTCAAATACTGATGGTAATAAACATTTATATTTAGTTATTCTATTTTTTTTACCTCGTAAAGTTGGCTATTCCATCTTGCCCTCCCTGTCCCTATCAAAATTCATGAAATGCGAAAAGAGTAAATACCATGTGTCAATCAAATGAGTGTTGATTGCTCTATGTCGTTGGGTCAGTAACGCGGGCAAATTTACTTGGCTAAAGGAGCTATCACGATTTTTTATGACTATTAGAATAGGCATTTCCTTTCTGCGAAAATGTTAATCGTGTTAGATAGGACATGTGCTAGACTCAGTTATAGCTTTGCTTGAATAAATAGTCAAAGTATCTAGGCAGCCTGTAAGGAAAAGATTGCATTATCATCGAGTATTATCAAAGACAAGCACAAAGCTGAGCACATGTAATTATGTAACAATTAAAATCTCTTCTATACAATGCTCTCTTGTGGTTGTCGGAAACGAACTAACTGCTAATGGCCGCCGCTTTCGGCACCTCACACGATCCCGAATACAGTAGGAGATACCCGAGGTTAAGCGCGTCATATTCGTCGCTGTACATTGGCGCACTCTTTTCCATTTTTTGTTTACGCGATGAACCAGCTGCTTCAATAGTCTCAATCGTGTAATATTTCGTCGTAAGTTAATGAGGAGATGTTAATAATTCTAGTTATAGCATTTGCATCAAATATCATACTTTTAATATTTGATTACAGATTTGGAGAGCGGCACGTTGGGCCGAATCAATGGTGTGGTTCATCACATAATGACATAATTCGCAACGAAACTATTCAAACAGGTGAGTCGCATATATGTCGTATCAACTTCTTTATAGCTGCAACGTTATTTTTTGCATCACACGCTACTCCTCGAAATTTGCAAGGAATAACTTTGGAAGGTTTTGATTATTAGTGAATAACCAATTTGCAAGCCACACCACCGGTTCGGATGGCTTCGACTTGCAACACTGTAACAGAAAAAGAGGCGTAATTTATCATTTCAATTCGAGGGTAGACGTTACTAAAAGAAAATGAAAATTCTAGAGACATCGCTCGAAATTTTGAAGTTTTTTCTGCCAAAATATTAAAAAAGTTCCAGATAGCATATACAGTTTTCTACACTTCGCTATAAGAAATGGGTATAAGCTATAGAGTGTTATTTTAAGCATCCGAATAGCGGATTTAAGTGTATAAATAAGACCACTTACTTCTGCTAAACCTTTCGCTAAAAGTCTGTTGACAACGTCACTCAAATAGTTTTCCAAAGCTTGCTCCTCCAATAATGGTTCGAAAATATCTGGAATATAAAATATTAGAGATTGTATGATTATTAGTCAAGGATAAGCCGCATCACAACAAACAACATGAGCCTCGGTACATAGTTCACGGTTTGAGGCCCGTGGACGTTTAGCGTTGAATATTGACGGGTATTGAACTCGCCGAAAGATACCGCCCGCTTTGATAGACTTACAAAATTTATCAACAAAAAATATGCTTACAAATTAATTAGATATTCGCGCTTTAAGAGATAGATGGAGATGCGGAAGTGATGGGAAAGATAGAAAATTTTACGATCGGACGTTTTAGCGTTCAGGTTTGAGTTCGGGATGAGTCCAGGATGAGTCTCAATGACCCGCCCTAGCGCCTACTTGGAGGGGGGAGGGTAGCGCTCGCCCTGAACGAGAACCAAGGTCCTCGGTTTAATGTTCTCTCTCTGCAAATGCCACGTCGACGTAGTCTGTAATTGCTGAAAATACTCGACTCTCCAACGCCTCCAAAAATGCTCTAGCATCTGCTGCAGCAGTTGCCATCGCGCAAACCGTGACGGTGGCAACTCCATGAGTGTGGGTTCCGGAATTGTCGTTAATGCGGACCCAACTAAAAAGTGTCTCGGTGTTAACGTCGAAATCTCTGACGGTTCATCCGATAGAGCACAGAGGGGTCACGAATTTAACACCGCTTCGACTTGCGCTAGTAATGTCGAGTATTCTTCAAGCATTAGCCCTGTGTCTCTGATGACTCGGTTTAAATGAACTTTCACCGATATAACCTCGGCCTCCCATCTCCCACCGAAATGAGGCGCCGACGGAGGGTTAAATTTCCACTGTGTGCCGTCGTTGGCGAGCAAACTGGCGATGTGCGTGGATTCCTTTCACCCCGAGCTGAAAAGTATCTGTAGTTCCGAGGCGGTGCCGATCAAATTCGTGCCGCAATCACTCTTCATTGTTGCACAAATTCCCCGTCGACTTGTAAAGCGCTTAAACGCGGCGAGGAAAGCTTCCGAGGTGTAATCGGAGACCAATTCCAGGTGCACGGCCGACGACGAAAAACAAGTTAATACAACAATGTATCCGTTGGACGATTTCGCTCCTCTTCCGCGGAACGAGCGAAGAGTTATCGGTCCAGCAAGGTCTACTCCTGTGTGGTAGAATGGCCGAACGTTCACGAATCGAGATGGCGGAATTTGTCCCATAAGTTGTTGCCCGAGAGTGGCGCGTTGTCGAACGCACATGATGCACCGATGAATAAATGATCGGATTGGAACGCGTCCTCCGACGATCCAGTATTGCCGGCGGAGAATGGAGAGCATCAACGTGTGTTCCGCCATGGAGTGTCGATCAATGCGCTTGCCTGATGACAAGTGTTGTGAGCGCGGATTCCTTTGGCAAGATGATCGGATTCTTTTCATCGTGCGTGTGAAAGGAGTTTCATAGCCGCCCGTCGACACAGACGAGACCAGCTTCGTCCTCGAAAGGGGTGAGACGAATAAGAACGCTGGATCGCGAGATTTGTCCTTTATTTCGAAGAGCACGCATTTCCTCTTCAGAATACATTTCTTGGGTTACTCTTACCCAGAATAGGCGAGCCTTTCCTACCTCCGTTGAGGGCAGAGCAGACTGAGCGTGATCCGCATTCCGCGATCTCCGGGGCCGATCCGAAACGCGAGCAACCCAAGCTGTGATCCGTAACAGCCTCGTGAGATTGGAGTACCGTTCCACGAGATACCATAATTTCGGAGGAGATTGGACGTTTGTGAGGATAGCATGTTTTTTGCAAATTTTGAAGACCGTATCGGCTGCAACTGGTGGAATTGATGATGGTCAAAGAACGACGGTTTTGAAAGCCATGTGGGGCCTGTCCACAATAGCTCGGCTTTAGCGAGTTGGCAAGGAGAAACTCCTCACGAGGCCAAATCCGCGGGATTTTCATTCCCCAGGACATGGTGCCAGCGTGAATTTTTCAGTTTGTTGATTTCAGTCACTCGATTTTAGATGAATTACGCTCATCGATGATCATATCCTCGAATGTATGCGAGCGTGACCGTAGAATCCATTCATAGATATGCTGGCACGTCCGGGAGATTGAGCGCCTCCCTCACGTGAACGATGTGACGTGAATGCATTAAGGCTGCCGACAGCTTGGTATTGTTATTTTCTTAAGAGGAGCTACTTTTGTTTTCGATGCGACGAGAGTGACGCGTATACTGTCACCATGAAGCCATTAAAACGTCACTAAATGTAAATCTGCAATCAAATCTACCACTTGGTAACGAGATCTGTAATTTATTAGTCGATTTCCGACAATCTGTGTTCATTTAGCCCTATAGAATTATTAACCGTATCACATACTGAAATTTCAACCCATTCCATTCATTAATTTAGGAATGATATTTGGGCCAAAAATTCATGACCCGCTTCGAGGATAACGGTTTATCACATCGCCTTAATTCGCACGAGTGTTTCATCTTACAATTCATAAAACTAAGGTGCCATGCATTTCAGATGTACAAATAATGTATGAAACAATCATGAACCATTTACGAACATTGCGGGAAGAAGAAATGAATTTGTCGTTCTGGCTGTTCATGAGGCACGCTTCTGCGAATAGTGTCTTTGTATCGATCGCCACTGGTTCGGTTCTGAGTCCCAATGCAGTTCGCAAAATACAATTTCGGATCGATAGGCTGCGGTAGAAATGTGTTGATGAAATTAGACGTTCTATATTAAATTCCAGAAGACGATCTGGATGCTTACCTTGTTTAATCTCAACGATGAACGATACATTTGTACACTGTCTACCTCCGCTAAGACTGTAACCATGACGGGACAGGATGCAACATCTGCCACGAAATCAGCAAAGTCCATTGTCCCGTATCTACCCGCATAAAATTCTGATACCTGTTCGTACGTCATTTGGACACATTTGATTTGTCGAAGCTCAACATTTTTTTCGAACAACATATGTTGAATCTTCGTACGATTCACATCGGCTCCTAGTTTGTTTATTGCGAATGTGTTCTTGATATATAATTCTTCACCGGAATTATTGTCGCAAGTGCAGTGCGTCCTACATTGTCCATCCTCATCATTGACATCATATTCCAAGTGACTTTGGTGGGTCAATTTACGCTGGAATAAATGAAAGTGGAATCTGCAAACATTTTTCATAAAGTACGTAATTTATTTACAGTTACTAAGTACTATATTATAATGGATCTCGCCTGAGCGATACACCGTCAACGGAATAGCGCGACAGATTCCCTCTCCGCGAGAGCAATTGCCCCCCCCCCCCCCCCCACCCAACTCGGTGGCCCAACCGTTGGGAGGATTAACGCTGATCACCGGTATCAGCGAGGTCAAACCGATATTATGAAATAAGGAGTAAAGACATGGCCGACGTTGCGCCAAGTAATTAAATTAAGCAAACTGCCCATTTTGGAGGAAGATCATCCACCACGCGTCGACCTTCCCGATCAATCCGTCGAATTTGGATCCACGGAGGCGCCCGAATTCTCGTCATGTCCACGCCAGCCGCCAATAAAATGCGTTGTACCCTCATCGGCCAGGACGTCCTCCGAGAGGATATCTCGACATACCGGCCAGACTGAGCGGAATCTCCGACGACCTATTCTGGGACCTTCACCATCTCGGCGACGTCGTCGTTCACAAGCGTATAATCAGCCGAAAACTTACGAGATAATTAATTTAAGGCCGTCATTGAATCTGTTGAACCGATTGAGAATAATACGAAAGCGAAAGTGTGCCTAACTGATGTGATCCCACCACAACTTCAAATCAAAAGGTCACGCCTGAGGTCGAAATATAGTTATTCAATACATTTACCGACCTAAAAATTATTTCTTAAATGTAAAAAAAACGCTAACCGTTACAATATATATTTGAACATTATTTCATTTGGACGTACGATGCGGATACCCTGACTTCGCACGGTGCATACATGTTCCGAAAAATCTCACACAAGACGGCCTGCGCATTGAAAATTTCACACAGTCGCAGGATTAATATTAAGATTTCAAAATATTTTCCACAGCTTACCGTTCTCATGGTATCGGTCAAATAATCCTGAGATGATGGTTTCGTTGACACAATGTTATCTGTGCTATGTTCGGTCCGGGATGACGCATTCCGTAAGGGTCCTTTTATTTTCACATCGTGTTGTCTTAGTCTTGAATCGACCAGGGGTTCAGCTGCAAAATCCGAACGCTGACTGCGAAGTCCCGAGCATTTTTTAAAAATCATTATAGTCTTCATTGGTGGAACCGCAATGATGTTCTTGTTTTCTTTTCGAGGACAGTCGCACATTATGATTATTTCAGTTTATAATAAGCTTTTCTGACACACAATTACGTAGTTATAATGTAATTCTATTATAGGAATTTTAACTGATTGGACTTATGTCAACGGCCCAAAACGTTGAAGACAGCGTTAAATAAGGTTACTCGGCATATAAAGATATATAATATCTTGATAGCATAGATGTCATATTCCAACTGTTTTATTTTTTCTTCAACACGGAACGAATGCGAGATCGAAATCTCCGACTTCGATGAATTCGGGATGTTTGTAGAATGAATGAAAATATGCGACACGTATTTTTTTATATTGGCGGAACCCGATTTTTAAGGAGCGAAACGCACCCTCGAAAACAGGGATGTTTTTCGTTTTTCGTGGATAACGTTTTAACGGCACGAGATATGTAAAAATTTCAAATCGTGACATTATATATTTGTCTGCTCACTGGAGATGAGAATAGTGCAGATAACAACAAATTTCATATTGTTTATTGTAAAAATCCTTTAAAAAGAACTTTGAATCGATTAGTATGGAAATTTGCATACACGTGGATAACAGAAAAGTAGCGGATATGTGTTTGTTTTATTTTCTCGATATCTCATAATTAAGGGATTAAATCTGCTCTTCCATTTTTGTGTCAAGTGCATCGTATAATCAACTAGCCTTATGACATTCCAGGTTAAGATCGCGTCAATATAAGTTCGTTCCAATACGTCATTGCATACTTGTAATTTTCGACAGAATTTTCGATAGAATTTTCGACAGAATTTTCGGCAGAATTTTCGACAGAATTTTCGACAGTAACGTCAAAAATCAGCTATATCATATTTGTTAACTAGGTCAAATTAAATTACGCTGCTTTTTAAACCATTGCCGTGCAACCAGTATCGTCCAATTGCTGTCAATTATAGATTTTTTTTGTAAGAACCCAAAAAATTATAGATTTTTTTTGTAAGAAACCAAACAATGGTATGTGAAGAAATCAAATCGTGAAAAATGGTTCGTTAACATTTATTTTTTAAATAAAATTGATGCAATGAAACTGAGTTCTTACATGTCAGCTAATATCCTAGGTACTTGAACTCATTTACTATCAACACTTTTTTTCCCTTAATTCCCCATTCCTCTTCCTTTTGCCTTTTTTCCTTCTTTACTAAAAATCATTATCTTTGTCTTCTTTACATTTACTTCCATCCCATTCTCCCTTGCCCATCTTTCCAGATCTCTTACATGCTCCTTAACCCTTCCGCCGAATCCGCCACTGCCGCCACACCGTCCGCATATTTTATCGCGAATATTTTTTCTTTCCCAATGACGACTCCGCCGTCGTTTTTTCTCATCCACCTGTCTTCTAAGTCATCGATGTACAAATTGAAAATTACCGCACTTAATGAACACCCTTGTCTCTATCCCTGCTCTGTTCTGAATCTTTCTGTGATTTTCCCATTTACCTGTACCTCTGCCCATGTTTCCTTGTATATTTCCTTTATTGTTTCCAACATTCTTCCCTATATTCCTTTCTCTTCTAGTTTTCGAATCAGAGACTCTCTACATACTCTGTCAAACGTTGCTTTTAAGTCTATAAATAATATTTCACAATTATCCTTCTTTTGATTAATTTTTTTTATTAATTATCGCATTTAACGTGAATGTCTGATCCCTCGTTCCTTTATTCTTCCTAAACCCTGCTTGACTCTCTTTCAATTTTTTGTTCTTTTTTATTCATTTATTTAACCTTCTGTCATCATTTTAGTTAGCAATTTATATCCAGTGTCCAGTAGTGATACACCTCTATAATTTCCCGCCTTATCTTTATCCCCGTCTTTGTATATTGGCGCTATCCTTGCTGTTTCCCATCCTGTAGCAACTCCTCCCTTTATCCATATCTCATTCAATGCCTTTCTCAGCTCTTCCCTTTCTGCTTCTGGTAAAGCCTTAAAAAATTCTACACCTATCCCATCCTCATCTGCCACCTTCCCATTTTTCATTTTCTTCAATGCATCTTGCAACTGTTTTTTTTTAATTCCTCATAATGATTTTCTGATATTATTTGACCTTTTTATCCCGGATTTTTTCACTCACTGTTATTTTTCTTTGTTTTTCAAATATTTTATTAGATGAAGAAACTTCTGTAAACTGCAAAATCAGTGAACTCCCGGATTCACCACATTTGTGCACCAGCCAGAAGGATAACAGCTTCACTGTGGACGGTATAAAAACATTTGGAGTATCAATGCCTACGACACTTCATGCTATGGACGATATACCTAACGGTACTCAAAATGTGAGGATATTAACTTATTTCAACATTATAACGTCATTACAAATATCCGTACCTATGCCTAAGATTCTATGCAAATATAGTTCCCTGGATGTTCTAAGGTATCATATTTGGGAACAAAGGTATGGCGCTCGAAGCCTTAACTGGGCTTACTAAAAAACTTTTTTTAAACTAACTTTAGAATTACATTCGTTGAAACAAGATGTTAGACCTTCTTTACTCCAATAAAAAGCCTGAACCTACGACCGAACGCCATTCCCAAATTATCGAACGTAATGAGTTAACATTTGTGTAAGTCATATGAGTCATAGTGCTCTATACCCTAATGCACAGAAAGTTCCGAAAATCGAAAAAGAAAGTACAGGTTTTGTTACTATTAGGGTACCTGTAAAATAAAAGTTGATGTACCAACATTTGAATCAACCGATTTAATGGAAGGTTGATTAAAAAAAATATTAGTCCTATTAAAGTGATAATAACATAATGTAACGGAGTAGCGGGTTCGCTCGCCCCACTCCCACGAGCTTCGGTGGTGCCACGTAGACTCTTTAGTTCACTCGACTGTACACAAATGGACATAGGCGATCTCACAAGTGAAATGAGGATGGAAAGGATTTAAGTAGGAGACGATATGTTCAACGAGTGTTGAAAGATCAAGATCGAAAGATCAAAATTGACAAGCTCATCTAATCGAAGAAAAGATATGTAGGTACTCACAAAAAGCTGCTGGCTGACGCCCAAACGAAAGACGTAAGTCGATAGAGCGGGAACCTCAAACGGCAACCATGTAGGAGTTATTATCGGAGAAAAAATTAAGAATCTTAATCAAGAACTAGAGAGAACCAATTTGAATTTTGGGAACTTAGGATTGGAGGCAGAACGGCAGCAAAGAAGTTGAGGAGACGCACGCAAGAAGCCGTCCATGTCTTCTATCGAGCAACCACGGCACAACGATCGGCATAACTTGGGGACGAACTTAATATCTCGATAAGAAATATTTCACAATGACAAATTTACATGCGGATGAAGGTTATTTAATACTGTAAAGGTGGAAGAAAGATAAAAGAATAAATTTTGTGATTTTATCAGACGGTATACTCGTCTTTAATTTCCTTCGAGTCCCCAACCTAAAAAACAACATTGACAAAGCTCTGCCGTTTCAACATGTTGTATAGCTTCGCAAGTGCTCGAAAACTTCAATAATTTTAGAAGTATTTTGGTCTTCAATTTCAGTGTTTACACTTTTTCTGTAATATTTGCCATTTTTAGTCAAATCGGATTTTAGTATAAACTTTGTTACAAGATTTTTTAAAACGCTAACGACATATAATGCCTCATGGAATTGGTGAATACTTTCTTCTTCCAGAAAATTTAGTACTAATACTGACAACGTCTATTGCCCTTCCCCCTTTTTATCTGAAAACTTTTTTTTTTTTAAATCGGTAACGAATCTGTAAACCCAGCAATAGCGGGCCTAAACAGTTTCACCATGGCAGATTTTTTAATGGCTTGTAGCATGAGCAAGGTATCAAACCTTCCATTATGGGCAACAAGTAAACCCGGCTTTGATGCCGACATAAGAAACTTACTTCCCACCACGAAAAAGCAAAGCGCCGTTTCGATTTTCTAATCCATTAATTTCCGATGCCTTTGCTGCTACGGGTTTTCGTAGGATTTATATACATATATACATAGAAATAAAATATTTTATTTTTAACAATTATTTTGACAATTAGTAAATTTAAAAAATTCATGAAAAAAGCTTATCTTTCTGACCAGTACAGAGGGCTTCCGCCTTAAAGAAAGATAGTTTACGCTTATAATAATGAAGGGAAAAATAGCGCAGAATAGACGCTCGTTTTAAAAAAGATACAGACCTGAAAGGCCTGTATGGACATGAAGAAATGTACGTAGACTTGTACGGGACAAATGTAAATTGCCACAATTGTAACTGAATTATCATGGTCCAATCTGCTTTTACAAGCACATATTGCTTCCACTTTCGAAAGCTGAACAGACAATGATTCCAGTTGTTGTGCATTGAGATTTGTTTGTGGAATAACAACACGGACTCCATCATTTATATTATGGTAGATTGCAACTCTGCCTACCCTCGTATGTAGTTTTTTATATTGAACTACAATATCAAAATTTGAAATGCCTTAAATGTTTCCATTATTCATTCACGCCTCGGAAAGAATTAGAAAATTCGACAACGATGGTATTTTGTCTAATTAAAGATCCTGTACATGAGCTCGTAAACTTTGGCAGGTGAAGGTAAACAGTGACAACCCTTTCTTTGTATTTATAAAATCATATAATAATTTCTCAATTGTTTTAAGTCGATTCAGGTTCAATTTTTGAAACTCATCTCGCCATTTAATCGTGGATACTGTTGTTCTTCGACCATGATAAAAATTCGTATCATTTTTTTGGAAACGAAACGTAAGCCTTGAATCGACGTTACTCTTGATAGTGCGACGTACAGGAGCTGTTGAGCGTGTGTTTTGTCATATTCATGTGCAATCTCACCAAACGTACCTCTCTGCACGTCACCGTGCATATTTAACACATCGACTTGGGAATCATATGAAAAGAGAATAACAAATAAGCTTATACACGTGACGTGTTTTCACTATTGTGTACAGTGGACGTATCATTATGCGAAATGGAAATATTATATTGCACACTAATAATGCCTTTCGGCGTGCACAAAATTCACGTGCGTGTTACGTTGAACATTTTCCAACTTTTTTTACCGTGTTGTCTTTCTCTTCTTTTTCTGCCGATACTCACAACACTTTTAGGCATTAGTTTTCGGCATACTTGGAAAATGTTTTATTAAAATGATAAAAATATTCACAATAACGATACATGCTATGATGCCTTTTCCCAAGGCTTCGTAATACCCAGGCGCACCCATACATACTAACACTCATACGAACATACATACGTAGAACGCTTGGACCAAAGGAAGTATTAGGCAGGGCAATATACATACTATACTCTACGCTAGACTATAGATATTATACTAACGCTTGGTAGGCAAGAGTGGGGAGGCTACGAAGCACCGTACAAAGAGGAGATGAAGGTAAAGGAATAGGAAACACTGTATATCTGTATTCTATCTCATTCTCTCGCAGGCTGAATCCTATAAATGTATACGTCTGTCTCTTTTTAGTGTCATTTTTTCGTTTCATCGAGTATCAAATCACACCCGTGCTAAAGAAGTTTCACTTAAAAAAGAGGTTTTACTTCAATAACAGTGTTGTGCCGCACGAATATCGTACTGCACTAATTTTTAGGGATATTCTAATGAAGGGTTGGAACCCAAATGAAACGTAGAAGTAAAGAGTATCGTCGTTTATTGAAGTTACACAGAGAGAAAGGGAAGACGGATTTCTTACGCAAATCCGCCGTACCGTACGTACAGACTTAAGTTTAGATTCAGACTCCTATGTGGAAGAACCTAGGTATATCGACCTGGGGTTAGCCTTACGGACTATCCCGAAGTTCGAAGGAAACGATCCGGGCGATCTGGACGAATTTTTGCTCTCCTGCGAGACGGTATGGGACAAGGTACATCCCAGAGAGCAAGATACGCTCCTCGCCCTGATCAGAAGTGGCAAAGTGTGTGGTCGGGCCTCGCGGGAAATGCGATACAAAACGACACACTCTTTGGCCGAACTGCGAACAGAGCTAGAGGCTCTGTACGGACGACGGAAAACACTAGCCACCCTGCAGTATGAATTTTGTCAACTACGACAGGGCGCAAAGGAAAGTGTCTCCGAGTATGCCGCGAGGGCGGAACGATTAACGATGGAATTAAGTGATACACTGTGCTCGGGAGTGGACCCGCACGGCGCTCGTTATATCGAGGAGGCAACCCGGAAAACGGCCCAAATGAATTTCGAGAACGGGTTAGAAAAGGAGATACAGGTAATAGTGCGGTCAAGAAATTACCCGAGTCTACACGAGTCCGTGGTCGGAGCCATGGAAGTAGAGAAACTCATGGGACACGTGGGAACGGCCCCTGCTGAGAAAAAGGACGCGCGCCGCTCCTTACCATCCACCAGCGCAGCCCCCCCGAAATGTTTCGCATGCGGACGCATTGGACATCTGCAGAAGGATTGCAGACAGTCCATGGGACGACGCAGCCTCCCAACTCAGGCTCCGCACAGAATTAATGAAGTAAATTTAAGCTGCTCGTACTGCAAGACGACGGGACACGAATACAAGGACTGTAAGAAACGATTATCGATACCGCCGCGGGAAGTTAGGGACCGACCAGAACAGGCAGCCCGTCACCCAAAACACGACCACCGTACGATTGAATCGTACGGGGCAAACATGATCTCGGCAAACATTGATGATCGCTTCATAAGTCACCCAGGAAAACGAGATGTTGTGCCCCGATAATAAGTAGTACATATAATGAGTACACGCAAACATTCCGCTGACTCGGCGTTCGCGCGGCCTCTGATCGAACTCGATTTCATTGCGCAATGCCGAGTCAGCGGAATGTTTGCGTGTACTCATTATATGTACTACTTATTATCGGGGCACAACATCCCTCCCCCCTAAAAGGAAAAGAAAATTCTTTATTTTATTTTCGCTCGTCTCCGGCGAGCTAAGTTTGCGTTTTCCGCTTAAAGTAGGTATATATGGCGTATCCAGCCAGGACGAGTAGAGATATGGTCCCCAGTGAGTATTGGCCGATTGTGTGGTACAGGTGTACCGGTGTAGGCTGACTCTGGTCCAGGTCCTTATCTATTTTCCTGATGCGAGCACCGAGTTGGTTCAGCTCGTCGGGGTTGCTTACAACTCTTTCTAGAGTTACTCCCTCGCAGAAGTCTACTACCTGCGGTATTGCTGCTTCTTCGTCCGCCGTGAGCGTTAAATTGTGTACAGGCAAGTAGCTATTATCGCGTACTAGTTGCATCTTGCTCCTTGATGCCTTGATTTTGAAATTCCTCGTGCTGGCGGTGCATCGTCCACTGAGTGTAAGAGTTCCTGTTCCCCGGAGCATTACTGTTTTTGATGGTTCGTCATCACACGTAATACTCATGACCTCGTCATGCGGTGCTGCATACAGCCATTGTCCTAGTTGCTGTAGGTTGATGACGAGAATGTCCTTCAAGGTGATGGCTCGTTTTGGGCACTGGTGTCCAGAGGCCAATGTTCCCTCGGTGAACATGAGTACGCCACAAGGCGCATTTTCGGTGATGTCCAGGGAAGGATACCTGTTGCGACAAAAGTATCGATTCCTTTCCTCCTTACACGTCTTCAGTTCCAGCCAGGTCATTCGCAGGTAATTTCCATTTTCCTTATCCACTATGACCGGATTTTCAGTCGTCTCAAAATAGAAGAATGTATCGTTTACTCCCTTAGCGGGAAGGGGGTACATACGATTTATGGTGAATTCCGACTGCTCTATTAGCGGTATTTCGAGTAGCAATATTATTATTTCGCCTTTTCGGTAGGCTGTTGTTGTTGCCAGGCGCAATATTTCTGCTCCGTTTTCCCTCGTAACAGGTCGCGGGAAGCTGTGTCCTCTTGGTAGGTGCGGTAGTGCTTCGGTCAAATACTGCGTCAATCGCTGTGGCGTGACGAGGGCGGGACTCACGGTCCCTGCCGTAACGCTGGCGAATAGGTCAACTACATCCTTTATTTCCCTCAGAAATGTTTCCACATAATTTTCCATGAGGGCCAAGCTTTCGTCGAAATGTTGCCTATTTCGTAATGTTCCGGTTTTGTTGCTCAGATATGTATCTACTGAACGCACCATGTTGTATAGCTTGCAAAAATTTCGGTTAGCTGCGTGAGACGACCGATTGAATATATCCAGCGTCGTTTCTACGACCTGGAGTTGTTTCTTCATCCCTTTTTTAAGGGATTCTTCTGATCCACGGATAGCGGCGATCTCCGCATCTAGACGTTCTCCATCTGCTGCATCCAGGTTTCCGGTAATCGATTTCAAAACCGAACCTAGTCCGTCGATGAGTCCGCGTCGTCTTCGTGAATGATCCGCTCCTACGAGATCATGGACCACTCCAACCTTTTCCTTAACATTTCCGGAAAGTCGAGCGATATTGTCTAGCATCTCTCCACAATGACTGTCGGGTCCTATGGCCATTTCACATTTCCTTCGAAATTCAGTGAGGAAATGAGAGACCTGTGCTTCCAAATGGGCCAGATGCGTTAAGTCGATCTGTACCGCGAGCGTCCATACGTCCGTGCAGAGATTCAACGTCCCGATTTGTTCGTAGTAGATTCCTGGGGCGTGCTTGAACTCTCTTACCTCGTACGGTGTACTCGAGTCAATGGCCAGCGATAGCTGACTCATCATTGTTACCCTGTAACAGTGTGGTCAGAATTCACGTGCTGGCCTGTTGTGGGAGTTTGCGGTTTTTTTTCTGGACGGGGGAGAAAGGCGGGTGTACATAATATATATATATAAAATTTTTTTCCGCTTCTTCCTCCGGTCCTAATGCTCGATATAGTTTTTCAGACGGTTCACATGTATTCGCACGTTGCGTCGGCCTTTCCGGATCACGTAGTTTGTTGGCGGGTGAGCTTGTTCGATGATGTACGGGCCCGTCCATTTTGGCGTCAATTTGGCGGATCTGCCTCGTCGCACTGTCTCATCATATAAGAGAACCTTGTCTCCCACCTTGTAGTCTTGCGGCTTACTCTTCCGATCATACTGTACTTTAGCTCGCTCCTTTGCGGCTTTTAGATTTTCTCTTGCGGATGTCCAAGCTGCTCGAAGACGCTCGCGAAGTTCCTGGGCGTAGTCGTCGTACGAGTAGGTGACCCTTGGCTCCTTTTGCAGTGCCGTTGGCAGATCTGCCTCGCTCCCGTATACAAGACTGTGCGGCGTATGGCCGGTGGCCGTATGAGGAGTGGAGTTATATGTGAACATGGCGTATGGTAGCCATTCGTCCCAATTTCCTTGATCCTCATCGGCGTAATTTTTTAAATATTCCGCCAGGGTTCTGTGAGACCGTTCTAACGCACCATTGGACTCGGGATGGTATGCAGTTGTTTGTATTTTTTCTATCTGCAGCAGTTTTCAGATAGCCTTGAAAGTTGCGCTCAGAAAATTCGTACCTTGGTCTGTGAGTACGGTCTCAGGCGTACCGTATAGGCAGATGATTTTCTCAGCGAAAGCCCTAGCGACCTCGTTCACTTGCTGGTTGGGAAGTGCGACGGCCGTACCGTATTTAGTCAGTAGGTCCTGAAAAGTGAGGATGTACTTATTCCCCCTTTTCGTCTCTGGCAGTGGTCCTACGATGTCCATCGCGCACTTCTGGAACGCCTTTGTTGGCGTATCCGTGATGACCATCGGGGCTTTGACCATGGGACGGATTTTATTCCTCTGGCACTTATCACAACTCCTCACGTAATCCTCGACGTCCTTACGCATTCCTGGCCAGTCGTAATTTAGCCGTATTCTGTTCATCATTCGAGCTACTCCCTGATGCCCACCGAGGGAAGCGCCGTGATGCTCGTGAAGTATTTTTTCTTTTTCTTCTTCGCTCGGACTGTACGCATCAGCTTCGTTGTCGAACGAGTCTCGCGAGTCCGAACTCTTCGTTTTTTCGGTTTCATCTTCAAGCTTAGAACGGGTATCGTTTCCACCGATATTTTCTGTTTCCTTCGCTGACCGAGTTTTGCTTGCTTGTAGGCGCGTAGTCGCGCATATGCGACTTAACGCGTCAGCATTTGTATTTCGCTTACCAGCTTTGTATATGATTTCGAACTCATGTTCGGAGAGTTTTAACTTCCAGCGCATGAGTCTCGAACCCGGGTCCTTGACCCCAAACAACCAGGTTAAAGGCTTGTGGTCCGTTACCACCTTAAACCGTGTGCCATATACGTACGGGCGAAATTGTCCTATCGCCCATACGATGGCCAGCAATTCCTTTTCCGTGGTGGAATAATTTTGCTCAGCCTTATTTAAAGTTCTGCTAGCGTAGCAAATATGCAAGTCTTCGCCTATGTCACCTTGCGACAGGATGGCTCCGATGGCTTTATCTGAAGCGTCCATGGTCACAACGAACGGTTTTTTGAAGTTTGGATATTGCAATATCGGTGCCGTAGTCAAGGCGGTCTTCAGCTCCTGAAACGCCTGATCCTGTGGCGTCGTCCATTCGAAGGCCGTATCCTTTTTAATCAGTTGTGTTAAAGGTTTGGCGATTCTGGAGAAATCTTTTATAAATTTCCGGTAGTATCCTGCCAACCCCAGAAATGATTGCACTCCTTTCGCATTTTTTGGTGTCGGGAAATTTCTCACGGCGTCGATTTTCCCAGGATCCGGGTGCACTCCCTTTTCGGAGATAATATGACCCAGGTACTGCGTCTCCTTGCGCAGGAACCGACATTTTTCGGGCTGAAGAGACAATTTGGCTTCTCTCAGCCGTTGAAAAACTTCCCGGAGCCGCTTATTATGCTCCGATAAGGTCGCACCGAATATTACGATATCGTCGAGATATACGTAACACTTTATGCCATCCAGCCCGGTTAAAACGGCATTCATCAGCCTTTGAAAGGTTGGCGGAGCATTTTTCAGTCCGAAAGGCATTCGGAGAAATTCAAAATGCCCTTTGGGGGTGGAGAAGGCGGTCTTCTCCCTGTCCCGTTTTGCCATGGGGATTTGATGAAACCCCGATGCAAGGTCGAGGGTTGAAAAATAGCATGCTCGTCCCAATTGATCCAGAATGTCGGTGATGTTGGGCAATGGATATGAATCGCCTACGGTGGCGTCATTCAACTTTCGAAAATCGACGACGATACGTTTTTTTATTCGTCCTGCTGCGTCAGGTTTCTTGGCGACAACGAGTAACGGGGCATTCCATTGACTCGTACTGTGTCGTATTATCCGATCTCGCAGCATTTCTTCGGTCTGCCTCTGCACTTCCTGCTTGTGCGTTTCTGGCAACCGGTAAGGGTGGACCTTAATAGGCAGCAGCCCGTCCTTTAACGGTATGGTGTGTTCCACCATGTGTGTGCAAGGCAGCTTATCTCCTTCTAGGTGAAAGATGTCCGCATATTCTTTGCAAATCTCCCAGAGCGACTCTGATTCCTCTCGGTTGAGATGCGTGGTGTCCACCATTCCTTTTAATTTTTCAAGACGCGTAACCCATTCGGTTGAGCTTACCGCGCTTACGTCGTGCGTCGAACTCGGGTCCGTCCCGAGGCCGGCTGACTTTTCTGCTGGCGGCAGCGGCTCGAGTTCCACTATAGGACGTACGATTACCACTTCCTCGGCCGTCGTGTTTACTACACTCACCATGCAGCTGTTTCCCTGTGGCTTCGTGACGCAAGCCCCCAGTACGACTCCCTGGGTCAATACCCTTTTTCGGCCACTCCGACAAAAGTGCAACCGGTGGCCGCGTACGTGATATTCTCACTGCGCGGCGGGAGTTTCATTTTCATTGTTCCTTGTATCAAGGGCATACGGTGCTCGTTAATGATTATTTCTTTTCCTCTTAGGATATTTACGGCGTGTTTCCTCATAAAGTCCATCCCGAGGAAACCATCAACTCCCAGCGGAATCTTGTCTGGTATCACTTGGAACCAGTGGGCGATTCTTCCTTTAGGAGTTACGAGTTGCAGTTTTACCGCGCACAAGGCTTTGATTTCCTGACCTCCTACGCCGGTTATTGAAACATTTGTTTCTTCGGCCCTAGTCCCGGGTTTTACGGCGCTTCGGTTGATGATACAAATTTGCGCTCCGGTGTCGGCTTTCAGAGTCAGTATTCCTGTCTGACTCTCCGGCGACTTTATGTGGAAGTCACTAGTTGCGCCATCTCGTTTTCCTGGGTGACTTATGAAGCGATCATCGAGGTTTGCCGAGATCATGTTTGCCCCGTACGATTCAATCGTACGGTGGTCGTGTTTTGGGTGACGGGCTGCCTGTTCTGGTCGGTCCCTAACTTCCCGCGGCGGTATCGATAATCGTTTCTTACAGTCCTTGTATTCGTGTCCCGTCGTCTTGCAGTACGAGCAGCTTAAATTTACTTCATTAATTCTGTGCGGAGCCTGAGTTGGGAGGCTGCGTCGTCCCATGGACTGTCTGCAATCCTTCTGCAGATGTCCAATGCGTCCGCATGCGAAACATTTCGGGGGGGGGGGGGGGGGCTGCGCTGGTGGATGGTAAGGAGCGGCGCGCGTCCTTTTTCTCAGCAGGGGCCTTTCCCACGTGTCCCATGAGTTTCTCTACTTCCATGGCTCCGACCACGGACTCGTGTAGACTCGGGTAATTTCTTGACCGCACTATTACCTGTATCTCCTTTTCTAACCCGTTCTCGAAATTCATTTGGGCCGTTTTCTGGGTTGCCTCCTCGATATAACGAGCGCCGTGCGGGTCCACTCCCGAGCACAGTGTATCACTTAATTCCATCGTTAATCGTTCCGCCCTCGCGGCATACTCGGAGACACTTTCCTTTGCCCCCTGTCGTAGTTGACAAAATTCATACTGCAGGGTGGCTAGTGTTTTCCGTCGTCCGTACAGAGCCTCTAGCTCTGTTCGCAGTTCGGCCAAAGAGTGTGTCGTTTTGTATCGCATTTCCCGCGAGGCCCGACCACACACTTTGCCACTTCTGATCAGGGCGAGGAGCGTATCTTGCTCTCTGGGATGTACCTTGTCCCATACCTTCTCGCAGGAGAGCAAAAATTCGTCCAGATCGCCCGGATCGTTTCCTTCGAACTTCGGGATAGTCCGTAAGGCTAACCCCAGGTCGATATACCTAGGTTCTTCCACATAGGGGTCTGAAAATTGTACCCCCGGCCGTTGGCGCTGTGGCTGCTGCGGCCTCTGCGGATGTATCTCTTCTTTAATTTCACGAACGTCCGCGACCAGTTCGCGAACATCTGCGGCCAATTCTCCGACCAGCCTTTCTAGGGTATCTAGGCGGAGGGTTGTGGCATCCTCTGAAGCGGACGGTCCTGAAGGCTGTGTGTGTATTAGCACCATTTCCTCCACTTCTTCTCGTTCGACCGGCAGGTCATTGAGGAGATTCCTTGCCACCGGAGGAAGTGTGACGCTCGGTAGTCCTAACCGGAGCCTAGCATCCCTCGGCGATTCCCTGAGGCTGATGTCCGGATGGTATTCCGAATTTCCTTCGCTTCGGACCCTTCGCGACGGTCCTCGAGGTCCCATCTCCCCTCTTGGGGGTGTACGAGCTAGCACGGTACGCCTGGGTTCAAACACGCTTTGATCGAGGTCGTCAAGATCATCCGATTCTTCGAACGCGGTTCCCCTCTGCGTATTAACTCCGTCCACTGGGGTTCTCGTGGTACTCATTTTCCTTTACTAGCGCGTCACTTGTTGCGAGTATATTTTCACTATATTTCTCGCGGCGTCCGTAGCGCTGTAGGGTTTAGGATACTAGTAATGAGAGAAAAAATGTGACTTACAGCCAGATTATTCTCGACATCCCAGGTTGATCCTATGTCCTGTACGTCGTTCCTTAGATACTCTCGTTCAGGTGCGTCTTCTTATCGTTCGGTGCGAAACAATTGGAGTCTGATTTCCGCACTGACGATGACGGTTCTTCTTCGGATAGAAGGGTCGTTCTTACGACGGCAACGACAATTTACTTTGTTCGTTTCACTTTAGAATCCCACCGCTGCCACCAATGTTGTGCCGCACGAATATCGTACTGCACTAATTTTTAGGGATATTCTAATGAAGGGTTGGAACCCAAATGAAACGTAGAAGTAAAGAGTATCGTCGTTTATTGAAGTTACACAGAGAGAAAGGGAAGACGGATTTCTTACGCAAATCCGTCGTACCGTACGTACAGACTTAAATTTAGATTCAGACTGACTTAATGTTGGCTTGCTACTTCTTTTATAATAATATAAGTGGAGTAGCTTAGTCAACATTGCTTCGTTGTTTTTGTGCTCCAAATCTGGTTTACTTTATTTCCCAGATTTGGAGGTTATTTCTCGAAGTCATTTTTATTCAGAGTTCGGCTGAGTCGGCGTTCGCGCGGCCTCTGATCGAACTCGATTTCATTGCGCAATGCCGAGTCAGCGGAATGTTTGCGTGTACTCATTATATGTACTACTTATTATCGGGGCACAACAATAGTCTTGCGCTCACAGCGCGCTCTACTGTTGCGTCCGTCCAATTTGGGTTTAAACAGAGTTTCTAATAGATAGCAAAGCGTTGCCAACTACATTTAATTATTGATGAATTGTTCTAAAACGCTGCGTATTCAATTATGAAATTCCCATAATTAAATTTGTAATGCAACGCCACAGTACTAAATTGAGTTGACATTACAGGGCATAACTTCGAAATTCTTGCGGATCGAGAGTGATAGCAGTACGACTTTCAGTAATAGTGGATCGACGCCAAACGGAAGTACGTTGGGCTCAGAAACAGAAGAAGATACCAAAGATGAGGGAATAGTTAAGTATGTTATCTTCTTATATATAAAAAATGGAAGAATGTTTGTCTGTTTGTATATTCTTCATACGCGCCCATACCATTCATCCGATTGCGATGAAAATTTGGTGAGTCGTAGTCCACACGCCCGCGAAGATGACTGAATTAGTAGAATAATTTTCTATAAAAAAATAGATGCATACGGGAGAAAACAAAATCAACATTTATGTATATATAATGTCACGCCGATGGGGGGGGGGGGAGAACCTGGGGAACGGGGTGAGGGAAATATTAGAATTGTCACGATTTACTCAAAATAATGAAAATAATCATACACAAAAATAAATACTTGTAGATTCGGGCGCCAGTTATTTTAAATAAAAATATTAACAATAAATATTCTTATCCGAATTACAAAAGGGGGTGACTAGGGTGAGGGGATGATTTATTCGGCGGGAGGAGGGGGGGGGGATTCGGGTTTGCTCATGGCGGGCTCTTGGACTCGATGGCCTCTTAGTAATTGCCACTGGCCATGGCTTCACAGATTCGTATGAATTAGATAAGTCGGACCGGACAATATCTTATCATTAACAATAACAAAAAATATATACACGCTCTGCGCCTAACGGAAAATCTCATCGATCGCTGGGGAGGCGATTGGGGGGATGAGGGTATCACGGGACAAGATTCAACTCCAAAAAAAAGGAAAACAAGGGCTCGGCCGATCGGCTGACTTCAGCCGTCAAGGTAGCGACAGGGTAAATAGGGGAGAAGGAATTCAGGAATCAATCGGTCGGTTAGGTGGTGTAATTTAGCCGTAGCCAATCGACGATGTCAGCTTAACAAATATTGCAATCTGAACTCTCCGGGCAGTAGAGGTTTATGTGTCTGGAGCATCCGAGGCATCTTCCCAGTGCATACTCATGCTCGATACCGTGCGGGTATATGCAGTCAGCTGTGTCGAAACCGTCTGCTTCGCCAGATCGAGGACTGGAGGTACGTTCAATTCTTTCAGAATTGTTGTAAGCGGTAGTGCCTTCTCCAATGGCAATGGTTAACCGCAACCGACGGAGCGGTCAATGCGTTCGGATTGTCCGTGCTTTTGCATTTCTTTCCATCCCTGTTGTAGGTACTATGCGGATGTTGTCCCGATGGTATCCGGTTACGCTTGACATTTTCGTAGTACACTTGCTCGGGCATAATTCTGGTCGGTGCTGTCAATTTTAGCCTTGGTGGTGGGAGGTCTTGGATCTTATGCAATAGTCGTGATACTTCTGCGCTAGGCTCGTTGTTGTGTGTTGTAGATGTTGAGGGATTTTCCTCGCGTACTGTCTTTACGACCTGTTCTTCGCAAGGCGTTTCTGGAGGCGAGTACGTACATGTATGTCTGCCAAATTTTCGCCTGAGTATCCCAATACCCAGATGGCCATCTCGACAACAGTTGACTTGGAGCTGTCCGAGTCGTCCGACGAGCTTTCTGAGTCACGGACAACCTTGATCTCGGCAAGGGGATAAGCAGCTAAAAGGTAATGCGCATATCGGACAGAAGGGTGCCGATTTTTTCAATATTTTCAAACTACTGACCCCTCAAAAAAAAGAAATTTGTTGAGCGCCAGGAGGGAATTGTTTAGGGCCCCTTGCCTTGGCCACGAGGTGCCGGCTGAGCTCGCGGGAGTTTATGAAACGCGGCTAATGCAGGAAAATAAATTTCACCAATTTGTTGAAGGTTCAATAAATACCTTCTTTATTTTTTTCGCTGCGATGTCAAGTTCGTATCCTCCCCTCTCACTCACTCTCACTCGTGTTGTTTCTATATAGAAGCGGAGCACGGGATCGTGGCGAAATCATTCGCCTTGGTTCTTTCTGTATTTTCCAGGAGGTGAAGATGGTTAGACGTCAGGGATATAGCACGATACCGAGAAAATAGCACCCCTATAGTACGCACTGCCACATACAACAATGAGGCTATTTCCTAGACTTTACTTTAGCGATTCTATGTAATCGCGGGTGTAGTAAACTAATCTAGGTCGAAAGATGGTCGATCGTAGAGTGTCAATCTCTCGAGGCTCGCTAACCTCCAACCCGTATGAATACCGACGGCGCTGCGGTAGCCCCACACAGTGGCGTATCAACTCGAAAATCTGTCCAAGTTCTACAGAGACGAATTGTGGCTCTATTAAATTGTCTACAAAGAGGAGGATTATTCCACCTCGCCTCCACTTCCACCAAGTTTTCTTCTTTGCTGTCTAATCTTTGTTGCACTAAAATTGCACCAAGGCCAAAGCCCCCGGTGTCCGCATATAGTATGAAGGTTTGACCGGGTAGTGACGTACATAACCGTGGTGCTTCAGCTAATGCCTATTTAATTTCGAGGAAAGACTGTCGCTCATCCTCCGTCCATTTCCATGGGACCCTCGGGCTTGTCAATTTATTTAAGGGGCCCTGTACCTTTGCGATATTATTTAAGTGTCTATGGTACCAGTTTACTAGGCCGTTGAACTATCTCAATTGAGTTCTGTCTTTCGGTACCGGGAAGTCGACAATCGGTTGTATTTTCTCCGGGTTTGGTCTCATACCAAACTCTTTAACAACATACCCGCGTAATTTCACTTCCCGACAGGCGAAACTATTCTTCTCCCGATTGGCGATCAGCTTGGCCTCACGTAGCACTTTATGAAGCAAGGCCAATATGGCCAAGTGTTCGTCGAGGTTTTGACTGACTATTATCCAGTCGTCGAGGTAGGCGAATATCCAATCTATCCATTTAGTCGAGAGGTTTCTTTCGGTAATTAATTTTTTCACCCGTCGATTCCATCAAACTTCGAAAGGTCGAGGGGGCTCCCGTTAAACCATGTAGCATTCTGACCAATTCTAGTAGTCCCTTTCCCTCGACAACGAACGCGGTGTATTTTTGGCTTTCTTTATCCATGAGGATTTGATGGAAAGCTTCGCTCATGTCTAAAGTCGACATAATTTTAGCTTGATGTAATTCCGACAAAATTAATTTCATATATTTAACGGGTACACGGTTTGACTGTCTGTCGATTAACTGGACGATAATCTATACAAAATCTTAGCCGTCCGTTACTCTTTTGGGCTACCGGCGGTGAACATGTCCAGTCGCTGTTACTCCACATCACGTAACCCTTTTTTGTTTAAGAATTTGCGAACAACCTCGCTACGTCGATAAGGTTTTTGTCGATGCGGTGTTGGATCATTTTATTCAATTACTCGTTTAATTAAATTAGTCATCCCGGTAGATTCTTTGTCTAATTTTCTAAATTCTCTATCCAGGAAATTTCTCAGTCTGTCCGTTTGGTCGATTGTCAAGGTCTTTAGATCTGCTCGAGTGACGCGACGGTACAAAACCGGGTAAGAGTATTTACTCCCGTCTAATGTCCACGTCTCCGTGGTGGGGCTTATTTTGCCCTTGAATCCGATCCAAAAGTCCATCCCGAGAATTACATCGTTCGACAAATCCGGAAGGACGCTAAACGACTGTGGGCCATAAATATCTCCCACGGCGATAACGAAACATGTACCGCCTTCTGTTCTGAGCACCGATTTGTCTCCCAACCGAACTCCGTGTTTCGAGGTCGTGTCTGTGGCGAGTTCTTTAACTTGAAAATTTTTGACTTGCGCATATGTATCTCGACTTACATAAGATCTCTCACTGCCACTGTCTAATATTCCACGAATTTTTTCTCCAAAGATATATATTTCTACGCGTACTCGAATGACTCTTTTTGGTTCTGTGAGCGCGTCGTTTGCACACAAAATTCGTCGATGGGATAGGCGATGGATAATCGATGCGGGCAGCCCAATTGGCTTCCAGTCTCTTAAATTTTCGATTCATGTTGTATTATCATACGTCACGTCATTGAAAGTACCGGATATTTGTTCTGTGAGCATTGTCAACTGTATCGTTTCCTCGTGGTATTCTTCCGACGTATTTGATTTTACGGGATCGACATCATCGTCTGACATTTCTGACTCGCTAACCGCGTCTACCATCATGTGTGCCTAACCCTGACGGAGAAGTTTCGCGCGAAGTTTCGTCGGTTTGAGAGCAACAAGGCTCGATGATGTCTGTCTTGTCGACAATTTTCGTCTGTTCTATTTGGATCTGATCTTTCTTTACCTCCTCTATGTCTTTCGTAGCGATAATCTGAGGTTTGAGTACTGCCAGGCTTCGTCGTTTCCCTAACGCGTTGGGCAGTCTCGATTTATAGTATGTGCCCTTTCGTTCGACAAAGGGAACATACGAGTTCACGAGCGGGCGTGCACGTGCTTGCACCATGTCCCATTACTCCACAATTAAAGCAGAACATTCTGCTTGAATCCGGAATGAATTAGGGTTTTGGTTCCCTTGTTTGGTTACTTGGCGAGGTTGGCTAATTTAAATTGTCTTTTTCGAAACGTGAAAGGTTATTCTCGAGCCTCTGCCTCACAAATGTTTTTGTGTTATTTGACTGAGTAGGCTCTCTCTTCTCTGTGCGTTTCGTTTTAGGTTGAAAAATATTTCGATCCGTTAATTCTATCTCACTGATCTCGCTATTGAGAGGGCGCATATCGTCCTCGTCTTCGCTGTTATTTTGTAAGTTTTTCAATCCCAATTTCGCTGATTTGTCACGAGGTTCTCTTTGAGCTTCGACTGACCTGCGGTAGAGATAACTTCTTTCGTTGATGGAGTGCAAAAATTCTTTATAACTGTTGAATTGCAAATTTAAGACCTCGAAAGCTAATCGCGGATTGAATTTTATTAATATTTGTTTTAATTGCTCACGGAATGGTGGAGGGTGTTGCATGCGTTTAAAAATAAGCCGTGCTCGACAAGCAAATTCGGCTAGCGTTTCCCCTTTTTCGAATTTTAAATGTCGGACTTATAGAATAATACTCCGTTTCCCTTTTTAACTCTCCGTTGAAAACGAAAAGCTTGAGCGAAATCTCTCCACGTTCGCCAGTATTGTTTGCTAAGCAGACACCATGCTCTGTAGGGACCTCCAAAAATATTTGACAAACACGGGACGAATAGATTTTTATTTATTACGCTCGCTCTCAATCGATCTTTTAAAATGAGCAGAAGTTATATTTTTATTGTGCACATTGTGACGAGCCATTTTTTCAATATTTTGAAAAATTTGAAAAAGCGTCTCGATTAACCAAGTTTTGAAAAATTTATGAGCGTTTGAAAATGTTTGAAAAAAAACAAGGCGTTTTCTATCAAAACTCATAACTTTTTTCCGTTTCGTAAAAAAATTTTAAAAAAATCACAATAATTTTTTTAGTTGGGCCATGCTATCTAAAATTTTCAGCAAAATTACCGTGGTATGACTCATATACGGGACCTGGTGGCTCTTAAACGACTCTTTTATCACTTACGCAGTTATATCCAATATGAATCTCCACACCATTTGTCGTGGTATTTTCCTTATTCGGTAACATTCAGTGATGTTTGCTGAACATGTATATTCACATGCGACTGCATGTATGTATGGTTTGCATGTCGAGAGCGTCGTGTGGTATATGAAATACGGAACGTGCTAATGACTGTGTCAAGCGCGCATCGGCCAACCTATTCGTATCTCGTATAGCTCCAGGGTTATCGGGAACCATTTATTTCATTCACTCTGGCATCGCCACGCTGTCGGTTGTGTCTTGTGTACCCGGTATGGGTTTATATATTTTTATACAACAAGAAATTTCTTCCATCTTGTATAGCATCAAGTTGGAAAAAATAGTGTATTGTGCAAGTGATTACGAGTAGTGGCGTTTTCAGAATGAAAAATCGTTTAGCACCGATCGACGTGGTAACACCGAATGAAAATTTTGAAGACGCAAAATGATACCGAGATATGATATTGGAAGTGCCGTTTCATTACAAAGGTATACACAAATTCAATCGAAGATTAGTTTAGTTACTAAAAATAATGATAGTGATTAATGCGGCGAGTAATTATTTTGCTTTCCCAGAAAACAAAGTTTGATACTAACAAGCTTTCAAGTGATCCAATGCAAAATACTGAAAAAGTCTTAAAAATGATCATTAATGACAAAAAGTATAGGCGTGCGCGTGTAATAGAACCATTTAGTATTGACATCTCTGCGTTGAAAACTAATTCTCCAGGAATTCATCACTGACAAAGAATCTTTTTCTTACTACCTTGTCGGAGTTAAAGGTTTTAAAAAAGCAGGGTTCAGGAAAATTTAAATTTATATATCACTGAGTTCTTTAGCGTGTGTTTAATATTCGCAGAAATGCTTGTATTGAATTTGAAGGTTATGCAATTTCTACCGTACCGAATTAAACGATTGGGATATTTTTCTGTCTAATTTTTTAAATATTAAACCACGATAATATATGATTCTCTGTCAATTTTCTTCATTCTGCAACTAACTATTATTCAAAGTAAAATCAGATGACAGAAATTAACATCTGTTTACGCGAGTGCACATCAAATTTGTCACAGAACAGGTTTTATCTCTTAAATGTAATCTATATAACACATTGTTGTAACATTCACTCACGAATTATAATTATGGTATTTCTGCAAGTTTTTTAAATGGCTTTTCAAACGGTAATTTTTTGTCTGTACAAAGCGTTTTAAGACTGCCATTGCAGATCTCTGTAAAATTCACCATTGTTTCAAATTTGTTTATCGACCATGGAGATTATTTTGTTTTCATTGAACATCTATTTAAAATTAAAAAGTTTGCTCGTAAGTTTACGTAAGTATTACACTTACAGTTATTTTGTAAACAGTCTAAATGATCTTGAATACGACATGACTTTAAGTGTTCCATAATATATACATATACCTATATAGTACTATACTTGGGAAAAATATTCTCCTAAATCTTATGATATTCCACGTGAATACGAAATTTGAATAAGACAATGAAACACATTTTTGATCGACAGAATGTAATTTGTTGTGGATTTAAAACAGTGTTGACCACACACTCTGATCGATACATAGGTATTTCTGTAAATACCTTACAGAATTGTTCAACTGTTGTACAAATTTTGCCATCTACTCTTTTGATCGCTATCCCAAACCTTTCAGTATGAAACATTTATGAAACTCATAGGCATTGTGCCATTTGATGTGATGCAATACGGTAATGCACCCCTACGAGGATGAGAAAATTTGTTCTCTAGATCTGGCCCTGTACAACTTTGTTGCTATCATTTTTGTGGGACACGTCTCATATCCAAATTCTGTTCAATCTTGCTGTTGTTGCTGCATTAAAGTGTTTGTTGTTGAATTTACTTTAAATCAATCCACTACATATTCTTGCTACACATTGATTTTCATTAAGCTTTTTGTTTCTTTGAACGGCAGCCTCACTTTGGAATTATTACTCTTCATTGTTGGTACTACAAACTTGAATAATGGATAGAATCGACAATTGAACTACATATGTATGAAACGCAAATCAATATAGTGGAAAAAAATGAACATTCGCCAATCATCATTCATTAAAACAATTGTAGATGACATATATTCTCGCAAACCTTGATTAATTCCAACAAAATGCAGCATCAAACACAATAAAGTACTATTATATATATATATACGAGACAAGCCCACAGAAATATTGACATTTCAGAAGCTGGGCGTATAGAGTGATATTTCTTAACGAATGTTAAATATTCTATGATATTCCAATACTTCCATCGGATAGATTCAAAATAAAATTTTAATTATTATCGAAAAAACAATCGACTACTCGGTGTCAATATTCTATCATATATTTTTCGCCATTGCCACAGTACACAATTCCGTGACATTTATTAAACGTTCGGATACCGAAATTAAAACCTATCATTCGCAAAAAATATAAACACTAAACACAAAAGGAAGCGAACGAGATACAATGCCAAGGAGACTAGGAGAAAAGAGTATCAACTTCATTGACATCTGTCAAATAGCGTTATGACATCTCGTGGCGGAAAATCAAAGTACATTTAGGGCAAAGCGTTACATTTGGGATCGCAAAATTCAGAGCAGTGAATTATTATTATTATTTTATTACGCAGTCATTTTTATTTGTCGGTCATTGACTGCTCTGAATTTTGCCACGAAGCGTTGGAGCCGCCCACTCCCCGCCCTAGCCGTAGCCTAGCCATTCAATGCCCGACAAATAAAAATGACTGCGTAATAAAATAATAATAATTGACTGCTCTGAATTTTGCGATCCCAAATGTAACGCCCTACACTGTGCTATATCTACGGATAGGGCGGGGAGTGGGTCGCTCCAACGCTTCTCGCCGCGCTGATTAGACAAACTTCAAAAATTGATATCTCGTAAACTATTAAAAATATCCCTAATGTTTATTTGCAACTTTTGTTTGTAATGGTCCCATCTACCCCAGAATAAATGGTGCTATACCTTAGGAAAATCGCCCTGTATATGTTCTTATCGCCATATATATGACTATGACAGCTGAGTCAACTTCGTGTCGTGGGTACAAAAGTACCCACAGTTTATCATTTGGCCGCTCAGATGTCGTCCCGCCGGACCAATTATCGAGGTTTCAACGATTGTCGAGCGTTGCTAATTTTCCTACCATCTCTGCCGTAGGCGAAGTCACGAGAACATAAACCGTTTTGTCGTTTCTAATATTCACAGCTCTGAGAGTCGAGTGATCGAATCCCCCTCGGATGAATTTGTTTTTTTTTCCTTATTTTGTTATTCGCTTTCTTATCTATTGCATATAGATACATTCTATTTTGCATAAATATTGATGAAAACCATTAATAAAAATGCCAAGAGTTTATATTTATTTATTCATCCCCACCCTCTGCTAATTTTAGTTCACGCAATCAATTTATAATATCGTGCCACAACGACCGGAATTAAACAAACGTGCGTGAGCTAAAATTAAACAAATGTGCGTGAGCTAAAATTATTCAATGGAAACCGCGTGAAGATGGTGGTCGTCTTCCATCTAAAGGGGAAGAATGTACTAGAGAGTGGGAGGGTTGGGTATATGCTTATAGCAAGATCAAGAAAGCAGATTTAAATGCCTGGCAAGCATGCGAAATTGAGGGTAAATGTTCCTGTAATTAACTATGTATGAATTGGGTAATTGCACGCACCAATTATTTTTAGTTATGCTTGCTTATATTATCTGCAGCGTACAGACGCGAAAAGAATTAGTAATTTAAATCATGGTCAATATTAGGCAGTGGGTAGCACAGTGCTAACGTTCACGCCCCACACACAGCTCGAATTTCGACCGCGGAACTTTTTTTCGATTTTCATACCTAAATCAATTTTTGTATGCATAATTAAGAAACGCTACTTCTACAGAAGAAATATGCACTTTTTTAATTTCAAAAATGCATTTTTGTCTCATACGTCATACATCACACCTAACTCATTTTTTAATGAGTATCTGTCAATAATTTTCGATTCGGTTGGGTCGCAGTACCCTTTGAAGAATGTTGGCGATTCATCGGATCACGGATATGTCGGGATTTCTGTTTCAAATATATAAACAAATATACCCGGATGCAAATTATTTAAATGTATTCCCGGTGGCGTGCGCAATCTTCGGCAATAGACTAGAAGTCGATGGTGCGGGCCCGGCGACGGATAACTCTTGTCAACGAGCGGCAGGCGTGTATGCGTCAAAAAAGTCTACCGATTTCTACAAAGTAGGATCTACAAAAAATCGACACATTCCTTGTGTGCTGTTCGTGTCTCAAAATATTATTCAATTTCTTGAGGTCTTCCGTATTTACTCTGTCTGATAATGAGTATATACCGTGGTATGGAAATAAATAAGAAGAATTCTGTTGTCAATCTTCTAAGATCTCTCTAGAAAAATGGAGATATTGTTGTCGATAAGTAATAGTCTCGACTCGACAAACAAAAAATCATATTTCTTGACATTACTTTTTCACGTTAAACGTAAAACCCCTCAAAAGAGAGATCTCAGGTTGCGACACTTTCTTTCTAGTCCAGTCCTAAATGTACCGTGAATCGGTGATTACGATGCAGAGTCCTCTCCTTGTATGTCAAAATATTGGTACATCTAATCTCTTTGCTTCCCTCTGTACTTTAATTAATGGTCCATTTTGGGTCACCTAAGACCAACTGGTAACTGTAGGACTGTCTCTCTTTGTTGTGTCTCCATGATGTTGTTTGCTTGGAAGTAATAATGTGGCAGTTTTCCATTTGCTTTCGCTATTGTTGTAGGAGACCGATCGGGGTGGTTTCCATCGTCACACTCACTTAATGCTGTCACAGCTCTACTGATCTCTCAGGTCTCATCTATGACTTCTACCGAAAATGAAGATTCCACCTTCGGGGTGTGGTAATGCTTATTTTCTGGCGGCATTGACTCGCCATGTCACAGAATTGTCTTTGTATATCGCAGATATTTTATAAGGGAACCTTTACCAGAGTCTTCCGATTTGAGTGAGAATAAATGATCAACTATTCTATGATTAAAATTATAATTGCCTAGTATAATGAAGTTCTACGACTTTAATATGTATAAATTGAATTACATCTTGTCACCAGATTTTGTGATTTACCATCTCATAGTCAAAAACATTTCTTCACATTTATTTTTTCATTTAGATATTATAACTAACGTTTTAAATTAATTTTGTATGTTCAATAGAGTTCCACTTCAAGCACCGCCTAGGCGAAAGACTCGAATCGTCTCGTCACCGGCAAGCCATAAGCTCGACACCGATATGTCAGATATTCCAGATGTGCAGAGTCCAAACTCAACCATAACGAGCGTGAACAGCATAAGCAGTCTTCTCAAAGAGAAATTACAGTTGTCGATACCTCAAGCTCTTCGTAGTAACAAAAAACGGCAGAATGCTGATTACAAGTGAGTCGCACACGCATTTAATCTATTATCAATGACATTCTTGTTTGCAACACTTACAAAATTTTCCATGTGCGATTGTGTGTCTCATCGAATTTATTCATTTCAATTGGATCATGAACATAAATGTGCGGAACGGAAAATAAGCACCAAAATATGGAACAGACCTGTAAAATGATTTTAAGGATAAAAAATCATTGATAAAAATATGCCTTAATACTCAAAGTGAATTTTGTCATTCTGTTTTCAGACTTCGAGCTTTTGTAGGCATTCTTTTCCTTTGCATCGTTTTTCTCGTTGGATTTGCTCATGTGTACTACACTCAACACGTTTTACAACGGGCTTACTTCGATAAATTCAGGTATTACATATTTATAGTCAAGATATTTCAAGAAAAACAGTGGCACGTTCGTTTTAAGACTGTATTTTCTTGTGTTCCAAACAGATTCAATAAAAATGAGCGGGTGATGCACATATACAGTAGTACCGGAGCTGAAATTATAGCTGCTCGTTTGGGTGTTGGTATTCCTCACGAAACCGGTGTGTTCCCATGTCTCCCGCATCATCAGCAACAAAACGCGGTATGCTTGGAATGGCTTGGCCAGACGCGGCTCTACTTGGCTCATAGTTCACAGATGAATATGCATTGTTATCACGTTACATGGAAAAGTTTGAGCTCCCACTTCAATCCGAAAGATTGTTTCGATTGGTCACCAAAGCGAGGGCACTGGTATGGAGCCGGTCAAATTCAAAATATGGCCTATCCTCTCGAACAGGGCAAGTTGGATTTAAGCCCTTTTATAACTGGCGACATCCGAAAGCATCCGTTCGGAAATGTTTTGAAGCGTTATTTCCTAAATTCTAAAGGAGCTACGATATTGGTAGATCCAGAAACACCGCTGTACGTATCGATAAATGCAAATAGATCGAAAGAATTTTGCCTACAAGCAAAGTTCGACGCGTTTGCGTACATAAATCATATAACACGACTTCCCCAACTGAACTACACTATATGCGCCACGGATAACATGAAGAGTCTCCACTCGTCGATGGCTGAGAAATCACTCTGGGATGGTCTGAAACCCGACGAACTTCAAGCAGTCCACACCCTCCTTTCAGAGCCCGTATGGCAAATTTCGCCGACTAACGAAGCAGCGATATATAATTATACAGAAGATGTTATTGCCCTTGGATTTCTTCGTCAAGGTCATGTATTGTTGAACGAAGAGTGGCAGCCAAATCCAGGGGATTTTATCTTGGACAGAAAACGCTTTCCATCGATGGAAGAAACGATAAATATAATTCATCGACGGGGTTTTAAAATCGTATTCACCATTCAACCCTTCATATCTACCGAATCGATTAATTTTAAAGATGCCGTCGCGAATCGACTACTTATATCCGAGAGGGGTAGCGATCCTAGAATACCAGCACTTACGCGTTATCGGCAAAGCAACAGCGCCGGAGTACTCGATATTACCAATAACAAAAGTTTGCCCTGGTTACAAGCGAAGCTCGAAAGCCTTATAAAAAAATATCACGTTGATTCATTTTATCTCGATCTTGGCACGGCACAGGATATGCCTCATTATTACAAATGCGAGGAGCCACTTATCAATCCCGATCACTACAAAACTTTATTTACCAAATCGATACTAGGTTCCATATCGGTTATAGGTGTGTCCAGTGCAATATCAAGACCGAGGGCTCCCGTTTTTGTCTCTTTACCACCATTTCCATCCTCCTGGAAAGCTATTAAGACTGTTATACCGACGATTCTTAGTTACGGAATGATCGGATATCCGTTTATAATGCCAGGCTCCGTTGGCGGTGACGTTGCTTTGCCGATGTCCGACAATAATCCTGATAATGACTTCGAGGTCAATCTTCCCGATAAAGAATTGTATATTAGATGGCTGCAACTATCTACTTTCTTACCAGTAATAAGATTCACTCATCTTCCCAGCAAATATTCGGATGAGACGGTTTTGGAAATGGCCAAAAGGCTTACAGAATTGAGGCAAAAGACGGTAACACCGTTGCTGAAAAAATACGCCAACGAGACATTAGATACTGGTCTACCTATTATCAGGCCACTTTGGATGTTAGATCCCACAGATCTGGCATGCCACGTGGTCGTTGACGAATTTTCTGTTGGCGAAGAACTCATAGTCGCGCCTGTTCTTTACTCGGGTAGTCGCCAGCGAGAAGTTTATTTACCAGCTGGAGTCTGGAAAGATGGCATTGATGGGAGCCTTAGAAAAGGTTCCCGATGGATTCACAATTACAGAGTCACTGAAGATAAAGTTGCGTATTTCGTTAAAATGCCCGACAATACGAGGTTTTAAGATAATTATCCTACGAATCATTCTACTTTTTTAATAAAGAATTTTTGTCATTAGTTCGAATGTAATTTAAAAAAAAAACATCCAATTTCGATTTTCCGACTTTCTTCAATATTTTACAATATAAATAACTACATACTACAGGTTGTACACCATATGTTACGGAAAAATAAAATTATTTAAAGGAAATATCGATTTAATGACAAATGTACGAACTTAAATATGATGCATACGAATGAAAATGAATAAATACATGTTGATTCGAACCCTTATTTTAAATTCTGTTTATTCAGATTAAGGTAAGTACAGTTTTGAGTATTGTACAGAGGGACAGTGAACAGGCTGACAAAGTTTTTTTTAAGACAGTTTTAAACAAACGGCTCTATTGAAGCGCTTGTTATTAGGTACAGTGTGGTGTGTTATGTGAATGTGTATGTGATTGTGTTTATGTATGTTGTTTGAAAACGGCCTAAAGCCGGAGGGATGAAAAGTTTACAGTTGTTGAGTGGGAGTAGAAGGTCTGCGTAAACCGCTCCGCATAAGTATTGCCAACAAATGTTGTTTTTCCTAAACATTGTTCCTAGGTGATTGCAAGTAAACAGGTGTTAGCGAATCCGTTTTCTCGATATGCTCGATCACTAGTTCATTCCAGTTTCGCTAGCGGTTGGGATGACGACGGTAAGAAAAGTAAAGTCCACCGAGTGAAGACGATGGCAAAGTTAGATATTATATATTTTAGAAGTACAGAAAATAAACGTTTGATGCTACACACACTCAAATACGCGAGGTTCCACACAACGCCTAAAAAACTATTTCCGAAGATAATTTTGCCATGGAGGGGTTTCTCTTCCTCTATTCGCTCTCTTCACTCTCTATCCTCACGATCTCTTCAAATTCTGCTGATTTCATCATTCGATCATGGTCGCCCCTGACGTCTCTCTCATCGACCGCGGTGGACCATCTCGATCGCCCGTGAATATTCGATTGATGTATTTTGGCCTCTAACACAGGTAAAAAGAATAAGCATGAGAATCAGATAATTAGAGTGCGAATGAGTAAGTGTATGAAGAATGAGGGAATGAGCGAGATGAGTGTGAGTTGAATGATTTGCGAGATAAAAAATAAAGAAAAAAAAATGGTAATAATGAAGGAATTGTAACGCGATAATATCGTCGTTATCCCTAGCTAAAGGATAACGTGCGTATCGGACAAAAGGGTGTCGATTTTACACCAAACTACAAAACTTTAAACTACTTCATAAAAGATGAATGTTAAGCGCCAGGAAGGATTTTTGCAATGACCCCTTGCCTTGACCACGTGGTGCCGGATAAGCTCGCTGAAAGGAATGAAACGCGGCACCGGGTTTTTCGTTCATTCTCTTCTCCCCTTTTTATTGCCCTATCGGGCAATAATAATATGTCGAGTCCAATTTTTAAATTTCGAAAAATCAAATACTTTATGGCCTTTTGAAAAAACTCATGCGTTTTGCGTCTAAAAGTTTATAATTCAATTATTTTTAGAAAATGTTTAAATAAAAATATCAAAAGATTGGCTCGATAGATTATACAGGAAACAAATCTGAATATTTTTAAGAAGGCGCATGAAAAAATATTGAAAACTCTATGAGTTATCCCTGTCATTTTTATCAACCGGTTGAAAAAGACAGTTGAGTCAACGTAAAAGTTTAACGGTTGAATTTGGACTGTTCTCAACTGTTCATCTTCGAAAGTCAACCATCCTGCATTTTCTGTGGATGATTTGGGATTCAACAACCGTTGAATCAACCATTAGGATTCCTTTTTACGGTTGACTTTATAGTTGTAAAACTGTCCAAATTCAACCGTTGATATTTTCGGTTGACTTTGCAGTTGCCAAAATTGCTAGGGATGGTGTCGACCGCGTCGGAAAATAGCACTCAAAAAGATTTAAGTGCGTTTTTCTCGAAGTTGCGTACAATTAAAGCAAGGACTTCGTGAAATTTTGTGATTTCACGTTTAATCTCCTATTCCAGCTTCGTATTGTATTCCTTCCTTTACTATATCTCGATTAGCATACTGTCGATGTTCTTTTTCAGCAGCAACGTTTATAAATTGTTTAGCTACAGCTGATGAAGCTTCTTCAACATTTTTCATAATCGCGTCAAGTCATTTGTGCGATACCTACGTGATGCTAAATCCATCACACCACAAAAAGCTGCATTGCCTTCAATGCATTTCCCGAAAGTCGCATGCCGCAAGTCGTGTGTGAATCGCCAATTTATCTCGTATGCTGAGTTCCCTAATGAAAATGAAAAAAACACCTTTGATGTTATCGTCACACACAGTGTAACAAATATTTGGCGTGAAACCAAGTCCACAGGTACTTATTTTCAAGAATTTCACATGACCATCATATTTACGACAGACCACACCCTCAGAGAAAGCTGAAAAAACAGCAGTAAACTACAAAATGCAATATGAGAACGTTGGATGGAACGAAACGTCCCCTAAGGGTCCTGCTAATTTTTTTGCAACCGAACTAGTATACGATGTTTCACTCTCCATCGTGGCTGGTCTCTGAGGAGGTCTTCTTTTTTCAGGCGTGAACAACGCTGATCTTTACTGCCTTTCCGATCAGAAGAACGACTGTTCAACATTGTATGTTTTCCTTATTCATGTTTTATGTTGCAACACAAAAGAACTGACAGAGTGCAGCCGCTTCTAGAATAACGGTCGATCGACTCCAACCAGCGAGGGCTACCTGCCCCCAACCAGGCTCCTGTAGCGCGGTCACATTTTCTATTGTAACTTCGGATGCAGGTGGAATGTTTTCAATCTTTTTTTACTAAAATGAGCCTAGAACTATAGAGAACAATAATCTATGTAAAAATTTAATTTTTCGAAATCTCTGTGCGCATGTAAGGCCTTAACGAAACGTGGACCATGTCAGAGTATTTTTTTTGTCTAAAACTGGGGATATCACTCTGTAACTCGAGGGAATTTCAAATTACTTTTGATTCTATCTAACGGTCAATATTTCATAAAAATTGTATAATGTGTTCAATCTTTAAGAAACAAATTCCCTTTTTCGCAGTTGCATCAAAAAAATCTACTATTATAATTACATTTGAAGCCAACACGGCTCGCAAATTGTCGTGGTTCGCACGTCCTATGTCTGGACCGAATTATTGCCTCATTCATCTTCATCTGCGGAACTACGGTACAGGGAATCGAACTCGAGACACCTCGGCAGTTTTTTAATTACCAGCGAAGACACTGTTTTCGTTCAGACTTACATTTTCTTAGGTGGACGCCGAACTACTGAGAGCGCGGAAGAAGCATATAGAAAAATGCCATTGGTGAAGGCGGTATGAGAATCCGGACCTACTGCATGTGAGCCGCGAACGCTACCACAGTGTCATTGCCTCTCCCAGCAAATACTATAGCTATGCTATTTATAAAATAACGAGACCAGAATTTCTATTTTTTTCCATCAAAGTTTGTTATTTATCTATTCATTGTTTAAAGAATGCTGTAATACTTAGTATTTATGTCATAAGTAAGGAACACAACAAAAATTTTCTATCAACATCAAGACAATAGAGGATTAAAAGCATAGCGTTTTCCTTCAAGCGAGTAATGCAATCGAAGGTATATTGCATATTTATTATATTATCATTTTTATAATATAGCGTAACATTATTATTTCTATAATAATAACCATAGCACCACGAACTCTCCACAGTAAGTTTCAGTTTGCTGTCCAAAAGCGTACTGCACGCGATTCAACACTCCGAGGGGTGATGTATGTGGCCTCGCTACTCTCCCCACGATGTAAACATAAATTACAATTTTTTTAAATGACTAGACTCATTCATTATAAAATATTCGTACAAGATCATTGACCAGAATCGCAGATGAGTAAGTATTTGAAAACGCCAATCGTAATGATGTTATGGATTGACGAAAATATTGAAATATTCTTAAGTGTGTCGTGACGATCTGAAGCGAGATGTTCTCAAGAACAGTGAGCTCGCTTTGTTTCTGAAATTATTTTGAAACGGAATCGGGCATTATGACCTTGAAACTGAAACAGTTACCACCCCTGAGATGCATTACGGCACGGGAGCTCGTACATGTCTTTATTTGTTATGTTATTAACATGATTCCGCTTCTCGGAACTCACACAGTTTTTTTCGGCGAGAGCTCGCTCCTAACGTTTATTCATTAGTGTATATCTTTCTTTTTTTCTGGAGACTTCTTTAAATTTTGTTTTAATTCCAACACCCTACCTAGATAGCTGGTCGTTATCGTTATCAATTGTCAAGGAGTAATACACAAATCCAGAGATACATATTGCAACGTCAGTGTCTACTGTATACCGTTTCCTCGTACATATGCAGGGATGTACGGTATAAAAAGCACGGATCCGCATAATTGAGGAGGACGATGCAGGATGATGATATTTTCGACAATATATCAATGAACAATTGTACCATCGGTCGTACTTATAAAGTTTGTATCATCGACATTATTAACATTTCTTTATGACTGTAAACCCTTTTTTAATGCGTTTAGTGCTCGAATGTAATGTCATTCTTCCCCCATTCGTTCAGATTCCACCATAATTATTATAATGTAGTCTACCGATTATTCACGTAGTAAAATGTTATCGCAGTTCCGCCTATTCATTTTTGGTAATCATTGGAATCAATAAGCTCACTTGAAGTATATGCATTGATCCCAAGTAAGATATTTACTGCGAAATCATTTAAACCATAAAGTTAAGCTTTCTTTTTCTTTTACCCACCACATAATGCAAGGTTACATTGTACAATATGGAAAATAAATTATGTCAAATACTATTCTATAAACGTATTCAAATAATGTTTCAACCGCGACGAACAATCATAATGTACTCCTCTTACATAATCTGCAAATGATCTTAATGTAATGAAAAAACAATAATATGTAATATTGGCAGCTGACATAAAACGCCCGTAATCTCAATGTATATTAATTGATGATCGCCAAGCATACACGAGAAAATAAGCACCAGGAGGCGATATATTCAATATTTTGACGTTGATTACTGGGTCATTAATATAATTTAGAAGCAACTGATCTTCATTGTATGACACACAGTTATGATACCATTCTAGGTTCACGATTTAGCGCACCAATCATTATCGTATCAAGAATCACTGCCACCACTGTCATTATTATCATCATCATTATCGCCCTCACTGTTCCAACTACTTTATCACTTTAATCTCAGATCATTTCAATCACATCCCAGATGTTTTTCAATTGGTAGTCAATCTCATTAACAGTATCACCCACTGAAAGATAGGTAGAAAAGTTGAATGGCTCTTGGATTGTACATTGTCGTCTATGGTCTAAGTAGTCACTTAGCTGTTTGTTTTCCTTTTTTTTCATTGGGAGCCGACTCGATGGACGGGATCGTTTATCAGACAGTGAGTTAGTCCCTGTTATCATCCGAATCAAAAGTGTTCAGACTCAGAAGCTAATAACGTGGTGGCAATTAAATGTAATAATAATAGTAATCGTAGCCGATAATTACTTCTGCCTGATTATTCTTTTAACAGAAAACTTTTATTTTTCATGGGTATCCCATAAAATACGGTGCTCGTCGGCTATTTTCGAAATGGAGGGCGCTAATCGATTGTTTAATTTTGTTTGTGTTCCAATTTTCCTCTCATCATAAAAATGTAAATAGCATATAGTAATTGGTGATAATGTAGTCATTAATTATGACTTGCTATAGCGTTTTCCAGATGGTCGATTCCCGTGCTAAGCTCAGAAGAAGTATTTCATATATTCATCTATCTTAATCGTCTATCAACAAATTAATCCACCGTTGTTGAAAAGACCAGGCTAGTTAGAAAAAATGTAATGCCTGTGCAATGCGAAAATCACATGAGATACAAAAATTTCTGAGTAGAATTTCATATTGGTATTAAATTAATAGTCTGATATATTACCGCCATCGATATCGTGTGTCGTATTACAAATTACATTACCAAAAGGCAACGCTAATAACGTAGTCCATTTTCTAGGTATGAGCATCAATATTGACAAAAAAGGCTGGGTACAGATTTCATTTCGTCTCGTTAGGAAAGAAATTTGTCCTGGTTCAACAATTCGGCCATTCATTGACGATACATCGACGTTTCTGTGCCGCATGATTCGCAGGTTTAATTTTAATTAATTCGCTTGCGCTCTTGTTAGTGAATTGTTCTTGAAGCGACGAATCTGTCGACATATGAATATGAGTATTAATATCACATCGTCAAACAATTACGGAAGCGGTCTTGCGATCGCGTGTTCGTTTTCGGTAGCGTACCAATCAACAAAATCGATCATTCTTCATTGTGTGTTAAAATACTTTGAGGCCACGGTACACAATTTTTAAGGCCATCACTTTACGGAATACTGCTACCAGGAAGATGCTGCACACTGAGCTGAGTTGCGCCTCCCTTATATTTACCTACACGGTATATATCTACGAAATTGGGTGTTCATCCTAGTCATTGAAATACGGAAGGCGATGAACCATTACGGTTTGCGCAATACTCGCGACTTTTGACGAATTTTCCGATTTAATTTGATTTTTCCCATGCTAATTTGAAACTGTCTCAATCTCAGATAGTAGCACCCTTTTTAAATAAATTTGGCTAACCATGGGTAATGATCCTTTCAATTTTCGCTCCCTCCACCGTTCTTGATAACGACAAGCAAAAATAATTATCTACACAGTAAGAAAGCATCGCTTAAAGCACTGGCTTCACCACTATTTCATGGAATCTATCTACTCCTTGAAGACTGAGTCGATCGAGATTAGTCGGTCTGGGCGCATCAACTACCTTCGGTCAGATTTGGATTGGTCTCCCAAAACACAACCCAAATCCAATCAAAACTAGGTGATTGGTCTATTGAAAATGACCATTAATCTATTTTTTAGATGGTTGAACCTGCTAGTTCGTGTGTTTTTGTCTATTTCGTTAGACCAGGTAGTGTTTTAAAACGGACTCATTATCGAACCGTAGCTAGACGATTGTTTTGGAAAGCTATACATAAGGACGTTCTTAGATTCACTTATGATTAGCCTCTGGACGGTCCGGCTCGCTTGGATGTTGGTGCTCCTCCGGACGTGACTCAGAACCCGACGATAACGGCTGAGCAAGCTGCCAATTCCTAGAATTCAAGCCGATATGCGCTACAACTGGTCTCATGATCTTGTAGGTTAATTGTGCATCGAGATGCTGACGGCGAAAGATCGATATGGTTTGCGGCGAGTGCTTCCTCGTTATCAGCTACCCAATACCCCAGGGTGTCGGTATCGTACGTAGGTATCATGGTAACCTCTGAAAAATGAAGAAAAAAGAATAGCCTTGAAGTCTTAGTCCCCAGCAATATAAGACAATAAAAATGTTATCAGAACCGACAAATATGGTGATAATGATGGAGTTCATGCTATGTCGTTATTTTACAACCTACAAAGTCGTATGAGATCTGATAAGTTGTTTTACATTCATAGTTCCAAGTTGTCGAAAACCGAAATTTGACGCGTTTCAGTCTCGATGAACTGACTGACTCGTTCAAAAATCTTAGGCATCGTATACATATTAGAGGCAATTTTTACAACCAACTTGTACAGCAATACAAGAAAGTTTCGTTGAGTATTAAAATATTTTACCACACATACGAACGAGATACCGATATGTAGCGTATAAAATTGACATAAAGAAAAGAAAGATTGATAATAAAGAAAATGTTGTGGGTAGAGAGACGTTATGACCAACCAGTATGTGTTTGATGAAGCAAGCATGACGTCAATTATTTTTTTTACTGAAATATCTGCGTCTGTATACACCAGACTACTCAAAACGTTCGGAATATAATCAATTTTATTAGGCATTTTATTAGGTTGTGCTTGATAAAAGATGTCACTTATTTTTTAATTCTCCACCGACATAATTTTGATAGTTTGGGATTCAGTTCACAAGCATTTATTTCCTGATTAGTAGAATTTAGGTATACCTAAAGTAAAACACTTGTTCTGTGGTCCAACCATTGTTGACAATTTGGAAGTGTACGTATCAGATCACATAACTATATAAACGTGTGTACGAAAGTTTAATGCATGATAATTATTGAATGGACGTACCCAGATCCTTATCCTCCCAGGTTTTTTTAGCATCCAGCAGGGCATCGTAGACTTCTCGACTCGGCTCCGTTCCACTAAAGACATAATATCTTGCCCGGATTCTTTTGAAAAATTCGATAGAACTATAATATGAATTTCCATGGTGTGGAACGTATGTGAGATCCATGTAAACTGGTTGGATCTTGTTTTTTTGCTCTTTAGTTTTTTTTTCAGTTTTTATTGGACTTTCCGATCGTTTCTTGTTTTTAATATTTTCAGAGATTACTTTCTTTGGTTGTCTCCTTTCCTTTTTAGGAGTCGATGGTGCTCCTTTGTTTGAAGCTTCATCAGTCATTGCTGCTGGTGACGGTAATCTAAGTGGTTCGCCCCAATCATTAAATGCATCGAAATCAGTCGAACCTGGCGATATATCAGTTGAGTTACTCGATCTCGTGATTGTTCGTAAATTGAATTTCCTTGGAGGTTTGGGGGAAGGCAATCCCAGAGGCGTACCCCAAGTAGCCAAAGGATCTTTCTTTTTGTCACCCTGCGGTCCTTTGTCTTTGTCCACCGATTGCGATGATGATTCGCTACCGCTCGGATGACCAGTGGAAGCTACATGACTAGATTCCATAGCCTTCTTCATTTCTTTATGTTCGATTAAAGCTTTCTCAAAGTCAAGATCAGCCTCATCAATATATCTTTTGCTACTGGATTTTTCGCTAGTTGATACATCGGCATATTCCTTTTTGACCACAAATGTCTTGAAAGAAAAGTCACTATCTGTAGGTGAAGAGCTACTTATTCCAACAGCCGGGGTACTGCTGCTCTCCAGATAAGCAGTTTGCATAGTGGTAGCTCTCGGTGGTAATTCTGGCAGCTCACCGTAAAAACTGCTGCTCATGTCGGCGTCTGAAAATTCTACGCTTTTGTGCGACGAGAGCTTACCAAAGCTGTGCTCGCCGAAGTGATACGTTGATTGAGGAGAATAACCGACTTGGGATGTGGTGGAAAGTGGTGAGCCTGGTACTTCTTCGTCAGAATACGCATGTCTCTCTTCACTCCCCCATACATGAGTACCAGCTCTGCTGTGCAAACTGCTGTGATCACTTGGCGGGCTAATGGGATCCATATCGGTTTCACTCGACAAATCGGCAGGTACATTCCTGCTTTCGAAACCACTACTCAATGTTTCTTCGCCGATATCTGCTGGAAGAATTCTATCCTCGACTTTAACGTCGGTCTTTTCCGCCAAAATAATAGTTTCTCCCTTTTCGTTGGTTGTCTCGGTAATTTCCATCGTTGTTGTAATTATGTCTCCTTCTTCGGACATCGTACGGGTAGTTGTAATAGTAGTTCTGATTACTTCGTTCGATCGAAGGCCTTCGGGGGTCGCCGTACTCGAGCGACTGGTCGGTCTTTTGTCGGGTGTCGATCTTCCGGATCTTTGTGGATGCCCAGTAGCGCTTTCTCTCATGAGTGGAGAAATAGGAATTTCAGGTGTTGAAATTCCTACTGAGCTAACAGCCTGAACATCTTTGGGCAATGACTTGTCAGTCGAAATTTTTCCAGAAAAAGTCCGCTGATCCAAAATCAGATCCTTGATTATCGGCGACATCGGATGTTCTAGTTTTTCAGATTGAATCTTTCTCAGACACTCGAGTTTTTCATCGCATGAACCAGAATGGGATATCAAGGGTTCAGAATCAGCTTCAAATTTAAATATTTCGCTTCCCGGTGCTGGTATCTTCTTATCCAATGTTTCTGCTGTAATTTTTTCCATTTCAACATTTTCGACTGTCTTAGCAATCGCAACTTCATCGATATCTTCTGTCTGTATACAAGTACGATTTACTCCATTTTTCAATAATCGAGAATCTTCTAATTTCATTGCAGTTTCTTGCACACTCTTGTCAGTGCTCATTTCAAAGTCGGATTCCGTTGAAGACGTCACTGTGGTTACTGTTCTTCTAATATCCGTTCTTATCGGTCCGACGGATGCATAATCTTTCGTTATTTCCATAGATTCAGGCGCCGACAAAATTGTCTTTAACGATGTTTTAGAATCATCATGGTGAGGTACACCGTCAGTTATAATAGTCTTAGTGGTTCTTATCGTAACTGTTTCAAGTGTTTCTGGTGATCTCTCTTCGCTAATCGGTAAGGTTGTGTGCAGTTCATAATCATGAGTGGTGTCATAATCCTGGTCAATGATTGAACGTCGTATTATTTTCGTGATTACTTCTGGACTTTCCTCCACAATTTCCTTCCTAATGACTCTTCTCTCGATTACAGGTTTGTCTTCACGCATGATTTTGGTTCCAATTATTGTTGTCGGTGATTTCGGTTGTTCTTCTTCGTATACTTCTTTCGATATTATTTTCGTCGTGCCAGGCATCTCATCTGGATGATGTTCTACTCGGGATCTTTCGATGTCTTGTAGAGTCACCGTCCTCAGGTTGTCGGGGAAGGTTTCACGATGGGTACTGCTATCACTCTGAACTGATGTTCGCGTATGCCAACACGGGGAATCTAAAGCGCCTGCAACTGTTGTGGCAGTCGTCACCATAGTAACCTGTGCGCTGGCAGTCGATGGAGCATGCTCCTTTGCTTGCGGTGATTCATGACCGGACTTATCGATTGGCGTGGCCTCATCGTTAACAAACTTTTCTTCAAACTTTGCTTTGCCGTTGCCTTTCATACTCTCTGACAAGGATGCCGGTGCTTCATCACGCATACTATAGTCAGGTGTTGATTTACCAGAAAGAGTTGTTATATGAGTCGTTCTAATTTCTGTCATTCCACCTACGAAAGCCTTATGGAATGGGCTTTCATAGTCGGTAGAATAAGATGACATTTCTTTACTACATTTGTTGTATTGTCGAGCTTCTGGAGTTGAGTATCCAGAGGATTTTGGGTCCGGTGTAGACTTACCGGAAAGTTCAACTAAGTGATCTTTGGGTACTATATATTCTGGTGATTTTCTCATTTCTGTCTCTACGGTATCATAAATTGCATCGTCAACCATTCCACTCCGCGACATTTTTCGCGTCACAATAATGTTTTCAATTATATCCAACAAGACGGATTTAGACACTCCCATCCTTGCAATAATCTGTTCAAGAACTAAAACTGTAATTCTTCTCCCCTTCTTTACGCATTCTTCCATTATGTATACCTCAATTTCAATACGCTTCTGTTCAGAAATGATTGAATCTGTCTCACTGACCAACTTGAAGTCGGTGCTTATAGAAGGAAGATGGTCCTCCATATGTTCCGAGTCTTTTGCTGCTGACTGATCAATCTCGGTCCTAAACTCATCGAGAAGTCCATCCTCGATGATCCCAGGCTCCAGTATATTTCTCTCAACAACCATTTCCTTAATTATCATTATAATCACTTGCCTCGAAATAGATTTCAAAGCTGCTATTTCATCGAGGACTTTCGATGAAATTTTTCTATTTTTTGTATCAAATTTTTCGAGAATATAATTTTCAATATCCTTTCGTTTTTCAGTGGATATATCATTCAAGCCGATACTATCATCACTCAAAACGCCAATTGGAACATCATCTTTGGGAATATCTGTAACAGATTCTCTAGGCACATTGCACTTTACGATAATATCCTCAATAAGCTGTAAGACGATATCTCTCGGCATTGAGTACAGTGTTACAATTTCGTCTACTATCCGAGGGGTAATTTTTTCTTTGTTCACAATATATCTATTTATGATGAATTCTTCGAAGCTCATAGTTCTATCAGTTGTGGTATGAACTTCTGAAAATTTGTCAGCGATATTTTCCTCGATTGCCATACTAATTCCAGTGTCCTGTGACCCGGTCTTTGCGTCGCCGAGAAAAGATACCACTTCAGGTACTTTGTCTTCAAATAGACTTGCTGTTCTTGATCGACCCAGAAGAGTTTTTTCATCAACGTCAAATAAACTATGAGAACGTGATCGATCCTTTGGTGTATCATGATGTGCTATTTCGTCGGGTGGCATATTGTCACCAATTTTTGTTTCTACTGATGTTTCGGCTTTTGTTTCAGCTAATTTTTGCAATGCTTGGGATATATAATGTTCATCCGGTTGGCTGTCCTGTGTAGTCGCAACGTTAGATATTTCATCTTCTCTTACGTGACAGGATTTCGGGTCAAGTCCCTGAGTGTCAAGAACATTTGCAGATTTTGATTTAATGTCTATATGCGTTTTATCATCAACAATCGCAGATTTTGAAAGATCAATTGGTTCGTGTTCATCGTCCTTTTCATCAGAAATACTCTGCGATTTGTGCTTATATAGTAATAAATGTTGAGCGGTGAGGTTATCTTCGATAATGCTCGATGATCTTGAGGGATCTAGTGATATCTGTTCTTCATGTTTTACACTTGTAATACTTGATGATACATTGGTAGGCGATTTTGTGGGGTCACTAGGGACTTCGTCACTTTCCTCACCAGTCACAGCAGGTAACCTGAGTTTCTCATCTAGTTCTTCTGTCTTCTTTTGTGTGTATTTTTCATCATCAATGCTTGATGATGCAGAAAAATCGTTCGACTTCCCATCATATTTTTCGCTGAGATCATCAGGTAGGCTACATTTATCGAGCAACTTAGATGAGTCAATAGGCGTACGGTCATGCTTATCATCGGGTAAACCAGATAGCCTTAATACATCGTCAGATATTTGATCACCCTCTCTACTAAGATCTCCTTGTGGCGTCAGTCTACTATCTTGCTCCATTATGGTTACTTCACTTTGAACGCTGGGTGATTTCGAACGGTCCGTTGAATCATCTCGTTTTTCACTGGGTATACTACGTGATTGGATTTTTTCAATTGGTTCCGTAGTATCCGGAGTTGAATGGTCACGTGTCTTTTTGTCATCCGGTTCTGCAATAGGAATGCTAGATAGCAGTGAGCCCTCGTATGAAATTTGTTCATCGTGTTTCACATCAGCTAAGCGTTCTATTTTCTCCTGCTCATCAGCAACAACGGGAGGCCTTGAATCGTGTATTGATTCCATTAGATCCGCCTTCTGCGTCACAACACTGGGCGACACAAAATAACCAATCGGTTCTTTCCTATCATCCTTTTGGACAGCCGTACTTGTGAAAGTAGACGGGGCTGGTGTTTCTTTTTCCTTTTGCATTTCCGCAGCAATGCTGGAGGACGTCAAACAGCTGACCGGTTTCATTTCATTTCCTTTCTCAGCAATGATGTCAATAGATTGGGAGCTATCTATTTCCTCTTTTTCAAATATTTTTTCAGCCACGACATTCGGCGACAAAGAAGGGCTGACCCGTTCTATTTCATCCTGCTTTTCAGCTGCAATGCTAGATGCTCTCGAACGGGGAGCTGAATCTATGTCATCTTCTTTCTCAGCAGCAATAATGGGCGATCTTGAATAGTCAATTGGCTTCGTTTCATCTTCCTGCTTCGCAGTAATACTTGGTGTCTCGGGATAAGAAACTAATTCCTTTTCAGTCTCCTTTACAACAACAGCACTTGTTAAGTCGCATTGTGGTAACTTTTCTTTCTCATCCTGCTTCCCAGTAGCAATGCTGGGTGACCTTGAACGTTTAGTCAATTCCATTATGTCTTGTTTCTCAGCAATACTGCATGATTTTATATCGTCAGTAGATTCTTCATCGTCTGTTTGCTCGGCAGCGACGCTCGGTGATGTGGGCCCACTAATTAATACCCTTTTGTCAGGTTTCTCAGCCACAGCACTGGATAACCTAGAATGACCAATCGCTTCGTTTTCTTCCTTGTCGGAAACAACACTGGGTTTTCGTGAATGGTCAAGTGATGCCGTTTCATCCAGCTTCTCAGCCTTTGAGCTGGGCGATCTCGAAATATTATCCGGCTCCCCTTCATTCTCTTTTTCAGCAACAATACTAGGTGATCTGGATCGGTCAAATGTTTCCTTTTTATCTTGCATTTCAGCAGAAACAGTGGATGATCTTAAATGGGTGAACAAGCTGTCATGATCAGCTGGATACATTTCATTCTGTAGCTCAGAAGAAACTCCGAGTGATATCGAGCGTTCAATCGAAGCCGTTTCTTCTGTTTTCTCAGAAGTAACACTAGATGGCAACGAATGTTGAGAAGGCATCTTGTCGTCTTGGTTTTCAGAAACTATGGTAGGTGACTTCCAATGTTCAGAGTGGTCACCAACCCCTTGTTTTTCAGGAGAACTGCTGGATGACGTCGACAATTCAGCGAGAGTCTGATTTTTCTGTATTCCATCGGTGATGCCCGGTGATTTCGAATGTTCGGCAGAGATTTTGTTATCCTGTATTTCAGGAGAAATTGTGGGTGATTTTGAGCATTTGGAGGGAGTTTTCTCGTCCTGTTTTTCGTGGACAACGCTGGGTGATCTCAAACGTTCAAACAGAATCTCATTGTCCTGTTTTTCAGCGGCTATGCCGAGTGACATCGAACGTTCGGAGAGGGTCTTCTCATCCTTTATCTCAGGAGATATACTCGGTGATCTCCAATGTTCGGAGGAAATGTCGTCGTCTTGTTTTTCAGGAGCAATGCTGGGTGACTTTGAACGTTCGGAGAGCGCCTTCTCGTTCAGTTTTTCGCCAGTAAAACTAGCTGGCTTTGACTGTTCAGAGGAGATCGTCTTATCCTGTTTTAGAGAAACAGTACTAAGTGGGCTTGAATGTTCAGGAGATTCCTCGTTGTCTTGTATTTTAGAAGCCGTGCTGGATGGCTTCAAATGTTCGGAGGGAATCTTATCATCCTGTATTTCAAGACCAATGCTGGATGGCCTCGAATATTCAGAGTCTTTAACGTCCTGTCTCTGGGATGCAGTACTGGGTGACCTCGAACGTTCGGGGGAGATCTCCATATGCTGTTTTTCAGGAGCAATGCTAGGTGATTTCAAGTGTTCAGAGAAAATTCCATGGCTCTGTTTTTCCGGGGCAGTGCTGGGTGATATCGAACGTTCGGAAGGAGTCTTCTCGTCCTGTTTTGCAGCAGTTAAGCTGGGCGACCTTGACTGTTTGGAGAGGTCCTTTTCGTCCTCTTGATGAGAAGCAGCGCTGGGTGACGTCGAACCCTCGTGGGGCATTTCAATATGCTGTTGTTCGGGATCAGTGCTAGGTAATTTCAAAACATCAGAGAGAATTCCGACATCGTGTTTGTCCGCAGCAGTGCTGGGTGATATTGAACGTTCGGAAGGACTCTTCTCGTCCTGTTGTTCAGCAGTTAAGCTAGGCGACCTTGAGTGTTTGGAGGGTTCCTTTTCATCCTGTTGTTGGGAAGCAGTACTCGGTGATCTCAAACGTTCAGAGGGAATCTCTGCATGCTGTTTTTCAGGAGCAATGCTAAGTAATTTAAAGTGTTCAGAGAGAATTCCATCGTCCTGTTTTTCCGGAGCAATGCTGGGTGATATCAAACATTCGGAGGAAGTCTTTTCGTCCGGTTTTTCAGCAGCTAAGCTGGGTGACCTTGACTGTTCGGAGGCGATCTTCTCGTCTTCTTTTTCATAAGCAATGCTGGATGACCTTGAATGTTGAGAGGGCATTTTCTCGTCTTGTTTATCAGAAGCTGTGCTGGGTGACTTCGAACGTTCGGAGGGGATCTCCGCATGTTGTTTTTCAGGAGCAATGCTAAGTGATTTTAAGTGTTCAGAGAGAATTCCATCATCCTGTTTTTCCAGAGCAATGCTGGGTGATATCAAACATTTGAGGGAGGCCTTCTCGTCCAGTTTTTCAGCAGTAAGGCTGGGTGACCTTGACTGTTCGGAGGCGATCTTCTCGTCTTCTTTTTCAGAAGCAATGCTGGATGACCTTGAATGCTCAGAGGGAATTTTCTCGTCCTGTTTATCAGAAGCAATGCTGGGTGACCTTGAACGTTCGGAGTGGATCTCCCCATGTTGTTTTTCAGACGCTATGCTGGGGGATCTCGAAAGTTCAGGAAGAGATTCATCCTGCTTTTTCGAATCAGTGGTAGATGATATCGAGCGTTCCGAGGGACTCTTGGCCTGTTTTTCAGCAGTTATACTGGGAGACTTTGAATGTTCGGAAAGGGCCTTAGCATCCTCTATTTCAAGAGCAATGACGGGTGACGACGAACGTTCTGAGGGAATCTCGTCCTGTTTTTCAGCAATTTTACTGGGCGACTTGGAATCTTCGGAGGCGGTCTTATCATCCTGTATTTCAACAGCAATGCTGGGTGATAACGAACGTTCTGAGGGAATTTCGTCCATGTTTTCAGTAGTTTTACTGGGAGACCTTGAAGCCTTCTCGTCTTTTACTTGGGAAGCAATGCTCGGCGACTTTGAACGTTCGGAGGATGTCTCATCTTGTATTTCAGGGGAAATGCTGGGTGATCTCGAACGTTCAGAGGGTATCTCATCACCCTGTTTTTCAGAAGCAATGCTAGGTGATATTGAACGTTCGGAGAGAGTCTTGCCACCCTGTTTTCCAGCAGTTATACTGGGAGACTTTGAACGTTCGGAGGGTGTCTTATCATCAATGCTGGGGGACTTCGAATGTTCGGAGGGGGTCTTATCGTCCTTTATTTCAAGAGCAATGACCGGTGACGACGAACGTACTGAGAGAATCTCGTCCTGTTTTTCAGCAGATTTACTGGGCGATTTTGAATGTTCGGAGGTGGTCTTATCATCCTTTATTTCAAGAACAATGGTGGGTGACGACGAACGTTCTGAGGGAAGCTCGTCCTGTTTTTCAGCTGTTTTACTGGGCGACTTCGAATGTTCGGGGGTCTTATCATCCTGTATTTCAAGAGCAATGCTGGATGATCTCGAACGTCCAGAAGAGGTCTTCTCATCCTGCTTTTCAGGAGGAATACTCGGTGATCTCGAACGTTCGGAGGGAATCTGATCGCCCTGCTTGTCCGGAGCAATGCTGGGTGATATTGAACGTTCTGAGAGAGATGTGCCATCTTGTTCTTTACCAGTTATACTGGGCGACCTTGAATGTTTGGAGAGGGTCTTCTCATCTTCTTTTTCAAGAGGGATGCTGGGCGATATTGAACGTTCGGAGAGAGTCTTGCCATCCTGTTTTTCAACAAGAATACTGGGTGATCTCGAACGTTCGACGGTCTTCTCATCTTGCATTTCTGAAGGAATACTCGGCGATCTCGAAAGTTCGGAGTGAATCTCATCACCCTGCTTTTCCGAAGCAATGCTCGGCGATCTTGAACGTTCTGAGTGAGGTTTGGTAACTTGTTTTTCAACAGTTATACTCGCAGCCTTTGAATATTCGGAGAGGGCAGTCTCATCTTCTTTTTCAGGAGGAATGCTGGGTGATCTCGAACGTTCAGAAGGGGTCTTCTGATCCTGCTTTTCAGGAGGAATACTAGGTGATCTCGAACGATCGGAGTGAATATCATCACCCTGCTTTTCCGAAGCAATGCTGGGTGATATTGAACGTTCTGAGAGAGTTTTGCCGTCTTGTTTTTCAACAGTTATACTGGGAGACCTTGAATGTTCAGAGGGGGCCTTCTCATCTTCTTTTTCAAGCGGAATACTGGGAGACCTAGAATGTTCGGAGAGCTCCTTGTCGCCCTGTTTTTGAGATACAAGGTTAGGCGATTTCGAACGTTCCGAGGGGGCCTTCTCGTCCTGTATTTCAGGAGGAATACTTGGTGATCTCGAACGTTCGGAGTGAATATCATTATCCCGCTTTTCCGAAGCAATGCTGAGTGATATTGAACGTTCGGAGAGAGGTTTGCCATCTTGTTTTTCAACAGTTATACTGGGAGATCTTGAATGTTCGGAGGGGTCCTTGTCTTCCTGTTTTTGAGAAGAAATGCTCGGCGACTTCGACCGTTCCGAGGGGGTCTTCTCATCCTGTTTTTCAGGAGGGATACTGGGTGATCTTGAACGTTCAGAAGGGGTCTTCTGATCCTCTTTTTCAGGAGGAATACTGGGTGATCTCGAACGTTCAGAGGGGGTCTTCTCATCCTGTTTTTCAAGAGGAATACTTGGTGATCTCGAACGTTCGGCGTGAATATCATCACCTCGCTTTTCCGAAGCAATGCTGGGTGATATTGAACGTTCGGAGAGAGTTTTGCCATCTTGTTTTTCACCAGTTATACTGGGAGACGTTGAAGTTTCGGAGGGGTCCTTGTCGTCCTGTTTTTGAGATGCAAGGCTAGGCGACTTCGACCGTTCCGAGAGGGTCTTCTCATCCTGTTTTTCAGGAGGAATACTGGGTGATCTCGAACGTTCCGAAGGGGTCATGTGATCCTCTTTTTCAGGAGGAATACTGGGTGATCTCGAACGTTCAGAGGGGGTCTTCTCATCCTGTTTTTCAAGAGGAATACTTGGTGATCTCGAACGTTCGGCGTGAATATCATCAGCTCGGTTTTCCGAAGCTATGCTGGGTGACATTGAACGTTCGAAGAGAGTTTTGCTATCTTGTTTTTCACCAGCTATACTGGGAGACCTTGAATGTTCGGAGGGCTCCTTGTCATCCTCTTTTTGAGATGCAAGACTAGGCGACTTCGAACGTTCCGAGGGGGTCTTCTCGTCCTGTTTTTCAGGAGCAATACTTGGTGATCTCGAACGTTCGGAGTGAACATCATCATCCTGCTTTTCCGAAGCAACGCTGGGTGATATTGAACGTTCGGAGAGAGTTTTGCCGTCTTGTTTTTCACCAGTTATACTGGGAGACCTTGAATGTTCGGAGGGGTCCTTGTCGTCCTGTTTTTGAGATGCAAGGCTAGGTGACTTCGAACGTTCCGAGGGGGTCTTCTCGTCGTGTTTCTCAGGAGGAATACTTGGTGATCTCGAACGTTCGGAGTGAACATCATCATCCTGCTTTTCCGAAGCAACGCTGGGTGATATTGAACGTTCGGAGAGAGTTTTGCCGTCTTGCTTTTCAACAGTTATACTGGGAGACCTTGAATGTTCGGAGGGGTCCTTGTCGTCCTGTTTTTGAGATGCAAGGCTAGGCGACTTCGAATGTTCCGAGGGGGTCTTCTCGTCGTGTTTTTCAGGAGGAATACTTGGTGATCTCGAACGTTCGGAGTGAACATCATCATCTTGCTTTTCCGAAGCAATGCTGGGTGATATTGAACGTTTGGAGAGAGTTTTGCCGTCTTGCTTTTCAACAGTTATACTGGGAGACCTTGAATGTTCGGAGGGGGCCTTGTCGTCCTGTTTTTGAGATGCAACGCTAGGCGACTTCGAACGTTCCGAGGGGGTCTTCTCGTCGTGTTTTTCAGGAGGAATACTTGGTGATCTCGAACGTTCGGAGTGAACATCATCATCCTGCTTTTCCGAAGCAATGCTGGGTGATATTGAACGTTCGGAGAGAGTTTTGCCATCTAGTTTTTCAACAGTTATACTGGGAGACCTTGAATGTTCGGAGGGGTCCTTGTCTTCCTGTTTTTGAGATGCAAGGCTAGGCGACTTCGAACGATCCGAGGAGGTCTTCTCGTCGTGTTTTTCAGGGGGAATACTTGGTGATCTCGAACGTTCGGAGTGAATATCATCATCCCGCTTTTCCGAAGCAATGCTGGGTGATATTGAACGATCGGGGAGACTTTTGACATCTTGTTTTTCAATAGTTATACTGGGAGACCTTGAATGTTCGGAGGGGGCCTTCTCATCTTCTTTTTCAAGCGGAATACTGGGAGACCTAGAATGTTCGGAGAGTTCCTTGTCTTCCTGTTTTTGAGATGCAAGGCTAGGCGACTTCGAACGATCCGAGGGGGTCTTCTCGTCGTGTTTTTCAGGAGGAATACTTGGTGATCTCGAACGTTCGGAGTGAATATCATCATCCCGCTTTTCCGAAGCAATGCTGGGTGATATTGAACGATCGGGGAGAGTTTTGACATCTTGTTTTTCAATAGTTATACTGGGAGACCTTGAATGTTCGGAGGGGTCCTTATCGTCCTGCTTTTGAGAAGCAATGCTAGGCGACTTCGAACGTTCCGAGGGAGTCTCCTCACCCTCTTTTTCAGGAGGAATACTCGGTGACCTCGAACGTTCAGAGGGGGTTTTCTCATCCTGTTTTTCCGAAGCAATACTGGGTGATATTGAACGTTCGGAGAGACTTTTGTCACTTTGTTTTTCAATCGTTATACTGGGAGACCTTGAATGTTCAGAGGGGACCTTGTCGTCCTGTTTTTGAGAAGAAATACTAGGCGACTTCGAACGTTCCGAGGGGGTCTTCTCATCCTGTTTTTCAGGAGGAATACTGGGTGATCTTGACCGTTCGGAAGGGGTCTTCTCATCCTCCTTTTCAGGAGGGATACTGGGTGATCTCGAACGTTCAGAGGGGGTCTTCACATCATGTTTTACAAGAGGAATACTTGGTGATCTCGAACGTTTGGCGTGAACATCATCATCCCGCTTTTCCGAAGCAATACTGGGTGGTATTGCACGTTCGGAGACACTTTTGCCCTCTTGTTGTTCAATGGTTATACTTGGAGACCTTGAATGTTCGGAGGGGGCCTTGTCGTCCTGTGTTTGAGGAGCAATGCCAGGCGATTTCGAACGTTCCGAGGGGGTCTTCTCATCCTGTATTCCAGGAGAAATACTGGGTGATCCCGACTGTTCGGAGGCAATCTCATCGCCCTGTTTATCAAGAACAATGCTGGGTGACATTGAACGTTCAGAGGGAGTCTTGTCGTCCAGTTTTTCAGCAGATGTACTAGGCGACCTTGAATGTTCTGAGGGAACCTTGTCATCTTGTTTTTGAGAGGCATTGCTAAGTGGCTTTGAATGTTCGGAGGGAGTCTTTTCATCCTGTAATTCAGAAGTAATGCTGGATGATGTTGAACGCTCGAAGGGAATCTCATTGGCCTGTTTTGCAGTAATACTAGATGGCTCCAAAGGTTCGGGAGAGAGCTTATCCTCCTTTTGTCCGGGAGCAATGCTGAGAGACTTCGAATCTGTAGAGCTCGTCTTATCATCTTGTTTTTCGGCAGTTGGTGATTTTGAATATTCCGGGAGGACCTGTTTCTCCTGTTTCTCAGAAGCAATGCTCGGCGATCGTGTTTTGTCAGAGAGAGTTTGTTCATCGAGTTTTTCGTGAGCAATACTAGGCGATCTCAGATGTTTAGAGAACATCGTATCTTTCTGTTTTTCCGTAGTATCAATGGGTAATGTCGAACGTTCGGAGTCAATCTCATCACCCAACTTTTCCGAAGCAATGCTGGGTGATATTGAACGTTCTAAGAGAGTTTTGCCATCTTGTTTTTCATCAGTTATACTGGGAGACCTTGAATGTTCAGAGGGGGCATTCTCATCTTCTTTTTCAAGCGGAATACTGGGTGATCTCGAATGTTCCGAAGGGGTCTTCTCATCTTGCTTTTCCGGAGGAATACTAGGTGATATCGATCGTTCGGAGCAAATCTCGCCATCTTGTTTTCCAGCGGTTATACTGGAAGACCTTGAATGTTCGGAGGGAACTTTTTCGAACTGTATTGTATCAGTAATCTTGGGCGATATCGAATGTTCGGAGGAAGTCTTATCATCTTGTGTTTCAGCAGTCGTACTGAGTGCTCTCGGATGTTCGGAGGGACTCTCGAAGGGGGATTTCGAGAATTTGGAGGTGGTCTCCTCATGGACTTTTTCAGGGGCACTTTGGGGTGACTGCGAACGTTCAGAGTGAGTCTTAATATCCTGTATTTCAAGAGTGATGCTGGGTGACCTTGACTGATCGGAAGAAATCTCATCGTACTGTTTTTCAGGAGCAATGCTGGGTGACCTTGAATATTCGGTACGCGTCATATCGTCCGGTTTTTCAACCGGTGTTTCGCCAATTATACTTGGTGACTTCGAACCATCACATGATTTTTCTCCATCATGCTCTTTGGTAGTTATATCGGTTGACTTTGGACCCTCACTCAACTTCGTATCGTTATTAATTTCATCCTTTACATCGGACGGAATAAATGTTTCAAGATGTTCTATCCCATGTTTTTTGTGGTCCTCCTCTTCAACCATACTAGATGAATCCACTAAGGCGCGCTTACTTCGTTCTTTATTATCTGTACTAACCAATTCTGTTGTACCAATACCACTTTCCTCAACAGATAATATATTTTTATCACCTTTTTCCAGAGTGAGGACAGATAGATCGTCGACCCCCGATTCGTCGATATCTGGCCTCCCCACAATGTAAGATTCCGGCTTAGCATCGACATCCATGTGTTCTTTTGCCATAAGATCATCTATGCTTGTTGATTTCGAACTCTCTATATGTACCGCCTCACTAGTTATACTAGGTAACTTTACCTCGGCAATGGGGGCTTTTTCATCGCGCATTCCACCAAGTTCTCTAGGTACCTCGGATTTTTGCAACGGTTCAAGCACCGTCTTTACATCATCGGTTCCCTTAACGGTATCAAGGTCGTGTACATCCTTTAAATCGTATTCGTCGAGTTCACTTCTATCATCCTCCACGATGCTCAAGCGTTTCGGTTCTTCGAAGGTTTGCCGTTCTTCGGGCGGGCTTTCAGTGACGGTTTTGGCCATCTCGGATTTCGCACTAGGTTTTTGATATAATTTCGGTTCCCCACTGGATGGTGTAGTAGTAGACATTTGTGCTGGGAAGTCCATTGAAGCCAGAATTGTATCTTCTGCCACATCAATAAGAGGTTTGGCTACTTCCATCTCTTTTAATTTAGTCGCATCCGACTTATCCAGACTGTCTTCGAGATCCTGAGAATCTCGTGTGCCTATTGGAGACTTATCCAAACTGTCCTCAGGGGTAATTTTTTCCCCATCTTTAGTGCCAGGTGTAGATTTATCGGATATGCTATCTCTGTCAGGCGTGCTAACAGAAGAATGCAAAGATTCTTTTTCAAGTCGTAGCGAATCCTGGTCGGGCGTAGTTTTAATTGGCGAGCTTTTCAGTGAATCGTCTGGAGTAAATGTAATACTTCCTGTGGGACAAACTTCGATTTCTTGTCCGCCATCTTCGCTACTTGCTGTAATGACCATTCGACGAACCGTACTACTGGGCAGACCGGTTTCATCGGTAACACTGGCTTCATTTAATGACTCTGCGTACTTTGACGATTTCGACTCGACCGTCGATCCAGTTTCATCAAGGATTGAAGAATCGATTATACCCTCAGTTATCGGACTTTTTGTTCCAAGTTCTTCATAAGTTTCTATTTGTTCTTTGCCTAATTTTATTATGCCACTCTCTTTCTTTTTTAAGACATCTATCGCGTTCCCTTCTAGTAAAACTGTTTGTTCAACCGTGTCTGAAGTTTCCATTGTTTTCGCTTTCATTTCCTCAAGATTTACTTCGATATCAGAAGCATCTTTAAGACTGTCAACTTCGGTGTCAGATCTTGAATGTGATTCTTTCAAGTTATCACTTGATTTATCTGAAGACTGCACTTGTTCATATATTCCCTTATACTTTTCTTCTGTTTCGATGTGATCTTTTTCCGTTGTATCAATAGCTTCCGAATCTTCAACTTTGTCTTCGAGTTTTGATTCGGTAGTGATCGCCTCTTCTATCAGTGGCACAGTTGCACATATGTTTTCCTTAGCTTCGACAACATTGCTTGCGTTATCATCGATTGCTTCCTCTAATTCATCGCTAATTTTTTCGTCTGATATCGGGATCTGAGACTTCAACCCCTCTTGTTCAATTTGGGTGGTCGATACACCATGAATTTTATATTCTTGTTCTACAGCTTCGAAGTCATCAATATCCGTGTCAGATTCTTTCAGCCTATCATCAACCTGCTCCACTACGTGGACATTATCTCTTAATGCATCATCCTTAAACGGAATATTGACAAATCCATCGACTAATTTATCTTCATCATCTGGCGCTAAGTCTTTCGGTTTGGATTCAGCATAAGTTTGATCACCTTCACTTTCTGTTTTTACCACGGCAAGCAATTCAGATAATTCGTTATCAGTGATATCCAAAATTAGATTTTTTGCAATATTCCTTTTGGCAACTATTTCTTGTATTATTTCAATGATAACCCGTCTCGAGACTTTGTACCGGATACAAATGTCTTCGAATAAATATGGCGTGATTCTCCTTCCTCTTGAAACAAATTCATCAACAATGGTACTTTCGATTTCGGATCTTTCGCCTATTGTTGGTTCAATTTTTCCAGTATCTATTACTGGAGATTTCTTATCGGACTCAGTAGCAATTATTTGTTCATCAATTTGTTCGTCTTCAACAGCTAACAATTCCGATAATTGCTTATCAGATATATCGAAGACCGATGATCTGTGAAGTTTGCGTATAATAATTATTTCCTCAATTATTTCAATAAATATGCGCCTAGAAACACCCTTTCGTACACAAATGTCTTTTAATATTTGTGGAGTTATTTTACGCTTTGTTGTTATGAATTCATTGGAAATATATTCCACGATCTCTAGTTTCTTGTCTGCCGTTAGTGACCCGTCGTCTTCAATATCATCTATTTTACATTCTGGTTCGGAGACTGCTTTATATATATCCACATCCTCCAAAGCAAGTAGCTCTGACAATTCATCTTCCGAGATATCAAAAATTGATGATCGGGAAATATTGCGTTGCACCATCACTTCCTCGATTATTTGAATAAATATCCGCTTAGTAATTTGTTTCCTGACACAAAAATCGTGAATGAGTTGTCGTGTGATTTTCTTCTCATTTGCAATCAATTCACTTACGATGTAGTCTTCGATTTCGGAACGCTTTTCTACCATATCTGAAATTATTTCTTGGGATGTGTCGTCTTCAATAGCACTGATCTTAGGTGCAGTCACTTCTGTATCTTGCGTTGGTAAAAGCAGCTCCTTTTCAGAAATATCCGGGTGGAATATCGATTCATGTGGAATATTCTTTTTAATCATCATCTGTTTAATAATCTCAATAATGATACGTCTGATAACGAGTGTTACTTTCGAAATCTCTTCGATACTTTCCATTGAAATTATTTTCTTTTTTGAGATATATTCCTTATCAATGAATTGTTCGATTTCTCCACGGTGTTCAGTTGATACTTCATCTGACCTCAATAAATCAAGGTCTTCAAGTACGGTATTGGGTGGGACGCATCTGTTTTCGATTGAATCTTCGATTATGCGAATAACTGTTTCTCGTGGAATTTTTCGAATCGTTATTAAATATTCAAAAACCTCTCGAGTAATTTTAAATCGGTTCTCAGAGATAATATAATCAATCACTTGTGGAAGGGGTACTTGATTATTTAATTCATGTTCAAATTTAGATACCAGCTGGGCAGACCAGTCATCTGCTTCCAGTGGCATCCGAATTTCTTCAGCATGTATTTTATCAGTCAATATGTTTGATGTTGTTGGTGACAAATCTGGAGTCACTATTACAACTTCGACTGTCCCCGGCGTTATTTTGCGTTTAAGCACAATGTCTCGTTCGTCTATGTCTTGACCTTGAACATCTCTTAGGTCCATTTCAGGCTGCAGCTTCTGTTTAACGCAAATTGGTTCTATCCCCTCTTTCATCACATCGGACTTTACTTGATCATCATAAAGACTTAGTTTCTGCTTCGATACAGAGGGCTCGTCTTTCATCAAATCTGCACAAATATTCATCGCGTCTATTCTATCATCAGCCGGCTCCCTGTGCTGTAAAATTGTATCTTCCGCTTTGATAGTCTTAACACAAGGATCGTCATGAACTTCAATAGCCCCAGAGAGTGGCGGTTCTTCTGTTCCCGTCTCTTTTTTTGGTACTACACTTTCTGTGAACTCGGCTCTTTCAGATTTGTTTTCATCATCGCTAACCTTGTCAGCTGTCCTGGAAGCATCCTCGTCAAAGAGTACATCATGCGACAGAAAATCATCTTTTTTCAATACCTGAGCAACTTTTTTTACAATTTCTATAACGTCTTTCGGTTTATCTTCTATCAAAATTCCAGCAGACCCGGCAAGAACTTCGCCGACATCACGTACAGCTTCTTTAAAATCTTTTGTCGATGTAGCTTCATCTTCAGGAGATTCATTGTCGATATCCTCGACTTTCGGAACATCAAAGGTAACCTTTTCCAATTTTTTGGGGTCTAGGGCTTCATCGCCGTCGCGAAGTTTTATATCTTCTAATTTCCCTACAACTTCGGATAACGTATCTTTTACGACATCTTTGGATACTGCTTCTAACTCAACGCGCACCATCTCTTCTTCGGCGATTTTCTCGTCCAATGATTCGAGTGAGTCACGAAGGCTATCTTTCACCGTTTTGAATTTCTTTGAGGCTTCTACTAATAGAGCCACAACGTCTTCAGCATCTTCTTCGACCACAAGTTCAGTTATTGCGCTCTCTAATTTATCTTTATCATCTGCCGGCCTATACTTCTCAAATGCCGGCTCTTTTTCTTCCACAGTTGCGGTATCCTGTTTAGTTGATGGCTTGTCTTCAGAATATGTAGTTTTCTGCAAATCCTCAATTTCTTCTTGCAGGAAAGTAGCTGTGTCTTTGATAGCAGCTAGTTTAATTTGATTCATTTCGGGTTCACCTTTTTCAAATACTTCTGGCACTTCAGAAATCTGTCTGACTTTCGGAAACACTGTGCTCATATCTTCAACTTCAACGTCACCCAAAAAGGAAATATTTTGAGATTTCGTTTCTTTTGGCGAACCTGATTTAGACGATGATTTTTCATCCATATCTTTTTCGGAATCACGTCGCGACTTTCCTGTTAGTTTATCGATACCCTTTTCAAATTTATCGGCCACTTTACCGAAGAAACTAAATACACCTTTCTGCTCCTTGACTGGTGGTGTTTCTGGTTCTTTGATTTCTTGATGTTGCGCGGTCACCTGACTAGGTTTTTCTTCTTTAGTTTTTCCAAAATCATCCATTTGATAGAGTGTTGGGTCGACCTCTTCGTGAACTGGGAGATCTGCAACTTCGTCCGGTGTTTTGACGATTTCTCGCTGCATACCATGGAGCGGAGGGCGCACTTCGAATGGCTTAGCCTCGAGTTTCGGTTCGACAGAAATTTGTCCCGCGGGAGGCTCTGTAACTTGTATAACACTAACCTTCTCCTGAACTTGATCGCCACCATATTTTTCGTCGATCACTTCTTTTATTTCATCGAGGGGAATACGCTCATCCTCGGGCAATGTAGGCGCAGTGGTTGTTGCACCGGATTCCAATGTTGATATCCTTTCATGCGATTCTTCTAATTTTTCAGGAATCTGTTGATCCTTTTGGTCAGCTCCAAGTTTTATGTCGGTGTCAGTCGTCTTCTTTTCAGAGGAATCAAATTTATCAGGACTCAAGCTCGATGGTTCTTTCGTGATATCTTCACTATCTTTTTTGCCTGAATCATCTTTGTCATCTGTCTTGTGAACTATTTCAGCTGCAGAAGCAATTATTTCTTTCACCTCCGCCTCCAATAGTTCCTTGTGACTAGGGGACATTTCATCAGGTTCCGTTTCCTTGAGATTTCTTTCCAAGCCCAACTGCTTTTCTGGGGTGTCAGCCTTTTCGTGCTCTTCCGACATCTCTGCTTCTTCAATTTCTTTTTCTTCTTGTTCGTCTACTTCTTCTTTCTTCGGAATAACCACGTCTTTTATTGTTTTTACCGTCTCCGATTCCACAGCATCGAGTAAATGCTTTTGTTCGCCCTCACCGCTCTGAATGGAATCCTCGATATAAATTTCTTCTTTTTCAATTATCAGATATTCGTCTTCCTCAGTTAGTTCATGGCTCGTTTTCCGCGAACTTTCTTTTTTTGGCAATTCTTCAATATCCGCTGTAACATCGTCTTCAGTCATGTCGTCTTCTTTTTTATCGATTACCTCTGCAGTTATATCATCATCGCCATCAAGTTGATCGTCTCTTCTGACCCCTTCAATCCGTTCAGCTTTTTGTAAGACTGCTTCGATCTCCTCGACAACTTCGCGTTCCTCTTTCAGATCGGCAAGAACCTTACTTTCTATCGAGTCAAGAGACATATCTTCGGATTTTTCGGTTAAACTTTTGTCAGCTAGCTTTGTCATGGAGTCAATTTCTATTCCAGACGGGGTAGATACCGGTGAAGAATCCGTTGTTCCACGATCACCTTTTATCTTTCTGATAACCCCGTCTTTGTCGGATTTCACGGATGTCGTCGGTGTACTGCGCATGGACTTTGTCGGGCTGATTGGAGTTCGGGCCTTGCTTGGACTGAGTGGTTTTATGCGACGGCCGATTGGTTTTCGCTCTGAGCCCTTCTGTTTTGCGAGAAGTTTTGCGACCGCGGGTATAGCAGCACCTGCCGCAGATGCAATCTCAACATTTTTCTGTTCGACCACTTTACGATTATTTGCGTCTTTCGCACTTTTTGCTGGCATCGTTGATGGAGCCTGTTTCCAAGGATATTTTGTTATAGGTCGTGGCGTTGCCCTAACAAGATCAACTTTTGTTGCTGAACCATTCATGGCTTTCTTTGGCGTTGGTGGTGACGCCTTAGCAGAGTCCTTCCTATCGATCGGTGGTTTCGTTTTTTTGTCCAGACTTTTGGCCGATGATTTCAAGAGTGAATCTATTTGGCTCATTTTGACTGGTTTCGATTCCTTCGTTTCTTTTCTTTTCATATCGGACTTAACTTTGTATTCTCTGGTATGCGGTATTTTTTCATCTTCTGCCTTCGCCCTATACCCTTCCAACTTTTTAATATCAGAATCTTTCTCTGTCTTAGATATATCTCTTTTTGCGGACTCTTTTTTAAAATCTTTCAAGTCCTTTTCGATCTTTTTACTTTCCGTTTCGATTTTCTTGTTCTCGATAACCTTTTTCGTTTTGCCGTCTATCTTAGCTGGTTGCATTTTCGATATTGGAATAACTGGGGCCGCTTGAGATGTTGGTTTGGGCCCAAAGTCTTCGGTGCCTTTCGACAACTTGGATTCAGGCATATCTCGTTTATCTTTCTTCTGGTCGGAAAACTTTTTCGTCTCCTCGATAAGACCTAACTTTTGTTTTAAAACTGATCTATCCTTTAAAACTAATAAAGACGTTGATGGGGAAAGACTCTTCGCCGTGCAAACGGGATGTTTGAGAAATTCGAGGTGTTTGAGACGTTCGATACCTTCAAAAATTTTGTGCTGCGGTGTACTTCCAGGGAAAAGAATTCTCGTTATGGTATCCTCAGGATTTGCTGGTTGCCAAACGAGGAGAGCGCAAATGGACGCAAGATTTTGGACAGGGAATGTTAAATTATTCGAGTCTTTTCTGTAAGAACCAGCAAACAACTTCGAATCCGCCGCGTGCCACTTGGTCAGGAATTCCCTTACTTCACGGCTATCCTTGCTTGGGCTTAGAACATACATGTCCAGCGTTCCATGACCAACCTTATGGTATAGATTGATTGGATTGGGATCTCTGTAGCACGGATGCGCACGGAGATTTATTTTTCTCAAATCAACCATCATCTCCTGACCGATGTCTGTCAGGTTCAAGATCAATGGGTCCAGATCTTTATCACCATCGGGTGAATTGGACAGCCTTCTTTCCTGTGTGACAATAAATTAGTTCATCGTTATAAAAAATTTTAATGTCGCTTATACTACAACACTTTATAAAACGTTGGCCCCCATAGAAAAAATGAATATCCAAAAATATATGAACTTCCTCGCTAGTAACCTATCTTACATATGGCGTATTTCACAAGAAAAAGACGTAAAGCGGCACTATAAAAGCACAAATGACACTAAAAATGATCATAATTTGATCGTGGCCGGTCTATCATCGGGGCTTATGTTACACTTATCAATTTTTGTTCCTTATCTCTTTATAGATTATTAAAAATATCGTAAACACAACCAAAAAGCACCACGAACTGTTCTACTTTTTTTCTTTCTTCCCCCTCTTATTGTTCACTAGTTTTCATAAAAATGATAACAATTCTACAAAACATAAATAAATTTGTCATCGAAGTTTTGTGAAAACAATATTATACCAATCTTAGAAATAATTACGTGAAAATACCATATGTTCAAGAAAGGGGAACTTTGACCTTAACTATAATTTTTAGAAACCTACTTTCGCCTCAAAAAATAAAATCTTCGACCTTTACTTTTCTCGTATTACCGGATCTATGAAAGTAATAATATTTATTGTGTTTTGTAAAAAAAAGTATCAAAAAACCCAAAAAATCAAGGAAAAAAGAATTCAGATATTTATGCCGTGGTAATAAATGTGGCAACGATTGGACAATTCTGCACGTAAATGTATGCATTTCAATGTTCCAAGAAATATGTAACACTCGGAGCTCTACGATGGCAAATCGCATAAAAAAATATAAACATTGAGCGTCAAAATAGAATAACGATTCTGACTATCGATTACAAAATGAATATTTGTTTTCGACAGTGGATATTACATAGATAAATTGTCGGTTAGACTTGAGACCCGTTACGAAAGTTGCAAAGTTCACTTCAACTGATTTTTCAGTCTACTGCTACCTGTATAAAAAAATCTTCAAACTTGTCACACGAACTCGTTGGCAATAGAAGTTGCAATCGGTTTTATTCAGTTCAATAATATTCGAGCATATGGTATTAAATAAATGTTCTTGTGTTGTATTAATTTGAGAATTTCTTAAATGTTGTTCACGAATTATCAAATTTATTAGAAAAATTGGTAAGTCGCTGATAAAATAACAAATATAAGTGGTTTACTTACAATCAAATTGCAGAAAAAGTGTCCAATCTGCGGATACACGTGCATCTCTCTCTTCTTACACAGAACGCTTGACATACCGCCCACGTTACTGTTATTAATTCTTGTGAGCAAAACTGCGTCGAGACGATCAAGATGTCTTGCAAAATCCCAAAAACATGCTTTTCTCGCAAAGCCTCCATCGACCAACATGTTGAAGCCGTTAATGCCAAAAAGAGCGGCATCTCCCTGCCCACCGGGGAAGACATACAGAGTCGGATGACTAAACCGAATATTGCCAACAACGTCGGACGGCTCCATAAGTTGATCCAACGTTTGCGATATGAGATATTGTCCAACATAGCTTGTGAAACTGGCAATTGCAGGAACGCCGGCAGTAAGAACATCGTCAGGATTCAGTCTTACGCGGCAAGATCTGTGAAAAAACATCTCGAGGTGTACGAGCATTTCCGAATATCCTCATTCAGGAATGTTTTTATGAAGATATCATACTTGAGCGGTAGCGAGGGAACCAGAAAGGTTTGAACGGACAAAAATGGAGATATCGATATCTCTTTTGATCATTCATATTTTTACAGCTTTCCAAGGTTCTTTTACCTATCAAGAATGCATTAAAGAAATCTTGTAAAAACAAAAGACCTTATGTATTTTTATTCGTTCTTCCACAATGACGATTCGAATCTGAACTAGTATTCGACCGTTGAAACCTGTCTTATACTCTTAAAAGTATGTAAAGAAAAATTGTTGACAATATTTTAAGCAGCCTGTCGAACAACAAATAAAAAAACGTACCTGGTACAAGCCTCCTTTGAAAGACGAGAAGTCGACCATTCGCCCACTTCTGCACAATTAATATCTACGGTTACACTGTTTCCGTAAGCTCGAAGAACCCTTTGTACTTCATGTTCGCTGAACGCATCCAGAAAGTCTGCGAGACTAAAGGTCCCATCCTAAAACAGGGATAATATCGACCGATTAATGTTTAGAGATGAGGAATGTCGCGTCCAGATAGTCGCTTATTGCTATTCGTCGATGATTGAATTAACGGACGATAATTGACAGATCATAAAATAAGGGTCAATTTTGATCTTAGCGTCGTCTTACAATTATCTCGGACGATTTATTTTCTCTGGTTCGTAGATATAGTCGTATAGTCTCCGGAATACGTATGTTGAATAAACTGTGCTATTTTTCGAAATCGAAGTGATATAGTTGTGAGTTTGCAAGTGCGTTTTCAATGTTTTATATTAAAAGTATCAAATGAACGTGACAACAGTATGCGCGCGTAACGTATAGCTTCTGCATGGTGTATATCTCCGTGCAATCAAGCTTGAAAAGCAAGAAACGGGTAGAACGCAAGAATTATTTTACGGTCCGTAAGCTCGTAATCAAACCCGCGAATAATTTTCGATATGTTTATATTTCTCACGCTCGCCGAGTGATCTTTTAACGTTGGCGATGGAATTACTAATGTTGGACAGCCAGCGACGTAACAGCTTATAATATTCACGTTCGAGACTTTTTAATTTCCGAACTGCCTGTAGGCTCAAAAAAAGTTGAATGCTTAATCGCGATCGCGGTGCTGATAACATAGGAGTGGGCAGGGAGGGTCTACTCCATTATATGACGAACTCTTGAAAATGATTCAAAATATCGATCAATTCGCTGTGTTGATTGCATTTTAAGCAGTCGACTGTCTCGTACTGTGGAATACCGAAATACTGTGGTAATACCGCAATACCAAAAAATTTACAAGTGGATTTAGAGACACCAAATGCTCGATTCCGTTGTAGCAAATAGTAAATCATCACTTCAGTCACTGACAATGAACGAATTACTTTCACTTGTGTCTCATTATCCTGGAAGCTTTACGACGATGATACAAAATTCTATGTCGAAATTTTGAGAAGTCACTTGGATCGTTTTGCACGATTAGTATAAAATAAGTATGAGGCTTTCATATAAGTTGACTTGCCTGCAATATCCAGGAACCATTTCCACCGAATGTATATCCAGCATGAATGATGTGCCGATGCTTGGTAAAGCTTGCGAGAAGATTTCTGACACATTGCAGCAATGTGTTGGTTTGAGGGTGTATCAGAACTTCTGTTACGAGATTTTCTGTAGCGTACTGTATGAGACGTTCACCTAGAAGTTTAATAGATTATAAACCAGCGTCTACCGGTCAGTTTTATCACAAAAGCCTTCCCTAAACACACAAGTTCGTGTATATTTATTTATTTCTCATTTCTCTCTACAGCATTCAAATAAAGTTGCTTATGAATCTCGTATGTTTCAATCTTATCGAGTGGGGCCTTGTCAAGGGACGTCACTCTTTTTTCCATAGAGAAGGATTCTTAGGTTTTAGTTAGGATACTCATTTTTGCTTGAACTTGAGTGCTGCCTATGCTCAATACGAAACTAAATTAATTTCGTTATCAGGTGAAAAGCTTTTCTTCGGTTAAAGAGGCAGTTTTTCTTCAAATCGTCAGAACGGGACGATTGAGAAATGTTTGTTTCTGATTTGACATTCACCTTATCCAGCAGTAATTCATAAGTCTCAACTACAATTCGTGTTTTGAAACGGACTAAATAATAAAATACATGATGTTTACCGTTTCTGGCCTCTTCACCTTCGGGTGCCTGTGCTACGAGAGCTTGCAATTCCTTTTCTAGATCCACGTGACAACTGTCCTTATCCCACGAGAGAAATCCTGTAACAAATAATTAATTCCATAATGTAATAATTTGTATTAGTTGTGCTCTTCTTCCTTCTTCGTCTCCTCCTCCTCCTCATTCTCCTCCTCATCTTTATCATAACGCAACGAAGCAAAACGTTTCTTGATAAGTGACTACGTCTGTTAGAGTTCGTATCACTAACTCTTGTTATAAGCTTACCAGCTTATTACTCTTGTTATAAGATTTCAGTAACGATTATACCAACCTAAGATACAGTTCTGGCATAATCTGCGTAATTTTGATCGCCATTACAATTTTTCGCAATCATGCCAAGGATTATGGTGTAATATCTGTACATTTTCTGATGTGTCTTATTATAATATTTCAATGTCGTGTCAGGAATTGTTTCGTCTACAAGATATTAGAATATTCTCATGGCTCTCAACTGCTCCCGGAATAACCTGATTGACGCTAGATTAAGGGACCATTCCATTGTGACTAGCTTGATTGCTAATTGACATGATTTTTTAAAAACAAATTCGATAATCAGTCCATTTATGTTCCTTTATTCCAATGTTTGTACATACACATATTTTTTAATGTTTAAGTTTTATTTTTTATATAATTGTTTAGCCACCATAAAACGATGCCTGAAAAAATAACACCTGAGTGTTATTAAGCGGATATTCCTTATATCCCTCAAAAAATTGTCCGATAGGAAAAAACCATAAATGTTATTAATGTAACAATACGAAAAGAGTGTATCGCGCGTAAAAGAAATTACAAAAATGTCCTTTCGGTGTACGGAAGTAGATAACACTCGTATATCGGGCCATAACACCACCCCTCTTCGCTTTTATGAAGCATAGAGTGGGCTTCGTAAAGCGAGAGTGGCATGGACTTTAGTGATGTAAGGTGATAACGTTAAGACGGTAAATCGTCTTGACGATCTATCGTCTTTCATCGTATTTAGGGTTTCCAAAAAAGTGTGTGGTGTACTCTTTGTAAATGCCACCATGAAGATGATGATGATGATGAAGAATCGTCATCATCGTCGTAGTGGGAAATAATGTAATGCGATATAGTCTCATTGATGGCTCGTCGGATAGTTAAAGGTGAATTTGAAATATACGATCGACCACTTGCATGACCTTGTGAATTTATAAAGACGGTTACTCGGTTACTCCTCCTGACATGGATACTTGTAACGCAAAGCTATGTCGGGAGGAGTGGTGTCATTGAGACTCGATCACTACGACCATCTATGCAAATACTGGTTAACAAAATTAAAGGATTTATTTCCCTGGATAAAATTGTTCATATATAACAGCACGTAACGTTAGTTATATTCGTCGTACGGGTATAAAAACAATATGAAGTTTGAAGTCTTTTCTTTAACGTACTACGAGTTTTTTCATTGATATTTAATAGTAAGAAATGGGGAAATACAACCCTTTAATTTTCTTTGTTTAACTTTGGCTTATCCTTTTTAAACAAATATTTCGGCCCTAAATTGTTCATTGCACTGCAAGGTTGGAAGATTTCGCTAGAAATTTGTTTCTTTTGATAACTGCAATACGATATGGCGACTGTCTTTTGGGATTCGCAAGGAATAATCCTCATTGACTATCTGCAAGAGGGTAAAACTATTACATGTGCATATTGTTCATCGTTATTGGACCGTTTGAAAATCGAATTGCAACAAAAACGTCTACGATTGACCCACGAAAAAGTCCTGTTAAATCTCGACAACGCACCAGCTCACGACTCAGCAGTTATGGCAGTAAAATTAATGGAAATAGGGTTCCAATTCGTGTCACATCCCCCTATTCTCCAGATTTGGCTCCCTCGGACTATTATTTGTTCTCCAATATGAAGAAATGACGAGCGGGAAAAAGATTTTATGCAAACGAGGAGTTGATTGCAGAAACGAATGTCTATTTTGCAGACCTGGACAAATCCTATTATTCGGAAGACATCAACAAACTAGAGCAATGTTAGATGAAGTGTATAAGTCTAAAGGAGACTATGTGGAAGAATAAAAAAGGTTTATCCTAAAAAATTAAGTAGTTTTTATTTTTGCAAGGACTGTTCAAACGACCCTCGTAAACAGCCACACGTTTTAACATTGAACATTGGTGTTCCTATCAATCTTCTACGAAACACGAATCCACCACGACTTTGCAACAGCACCAGGCTTTCAGTGAAAATTATTGTATGCTGACCAATATTATCGAAGCTACAATTAAAAATGGAAAATTTTAAGAAGAAGCTGTACTATTGCCATGTATCCCAATGATATCACAGATATGCCATTAAAATTCAAACGTTTGTAGTTTTCGTTGCGACTCGTATTTGCAATGACCATTAACAAAGCACAAGGACAATCGCTACAAGTGTGTGGATAAAATGTGAAAATCCATACTTTACACATGGATCAGCTATATGTGGCCTGCTCATGCGTAGAAACATCTTCTAATTTATTCGTATACGTACAAGATGCCAAAACAAAAAATATTATGCATCCAAATCATTTGAATAATCATAATTGAAAAAAAAATTTCATTGACATTCGCTGTAAAATAAATGACAACGCAAAAACGGCATTGCAATGCATGGGGCGTAGCGTTAGTTGTTTAATTACAAAATCATGTATTGGCAACTATGATGGCGACATTCTTTTCTTAAACGCAAAGCTACGTTGATATGGAACGTAGTGACAATACAGATGTAAAACAATCGACAGAGAAGACAGCGAGACGTGAAATCGATCGGGCAAATCCTCCTGAGGTGTAGCCCGTGGTATGCCTTAGATAGAGCTTAAGGCGGGTAGCCATCCTGGAGTTTATTTTCATTTTTTGCCCATACTAAACTTTGAAACGTTACAAACGATTTAAGCCATAGTTGGTATTGACAATCACAAAATTGTCGAAGTTACAGGTATTTTTTGGTTGAAAGCTTTAAAAAGATTTTAAGAAGCACGAAAGAAGCACGCCAAGCACGTAGGTCTTCTCAAAAAGAGGTCCAGGATGCTTAATCAGCTGCTGAAGGGGGCTTGTGTAGACCAAGTATCCCTGATTGAAGATAGGTCTCACTTGTTAGCCAAACAACCACACATTCGCATACTTTCTTTTGCGGTTATCTCGAAACTATATTTTTCGAACTGGGGCGACCGAAATCTTGTAAACTATCGGTCTGATTGCTCTAAGATTTGTACACGATACTTTTAGATGCGTTATCTAAAATGTCACGTAGGATTTTTGCAATAACTTGATTGGGGTTGTTACGACGATTTTTCTCCTGAAATTACAGTGTAAAATACATATTTTTTCTTCGTCGACTCACCATAATTTTTCTAATAGTCGAAAAAACGCGACGGTACATTGTATCGACATTATTCACGAATGAGTTAATTTTTTTTTCAGGTGCGATTTTTCGGTGATTGCACTCATGCAACGTAAGCGCGTGTCGTGCAAGGGGCCTCCTTGGAAATTTCTGCAGCGCCGTAATTTTTTAATATTTCAAAGTAAAATTTATTTGAGGCATTTTTAAAGCTGTTTTGTACCTTGTGTTAAAAAATAAAAATATATCGTTTTTTACTTTCGAGTTTATGAATTTTTTAAAAATATATCTATTTTTTGAGCGGCCAGGATAGCCATCCCCCCTTAATGCCGGCAGTGCAAACATTTGAAAATTGATATTTCGGAGAAGAACGATCATATCGCGTTGATAAAAATAATTGGACTGATTATCGAATTTTATTAAATAAAACGTGCCTTAAAGAAGTTGTTTGGGGTAATTTCTGAATGGAAGTCTGATGATGAATTTAAGACAAAATTTATTTTTAGGGCAGTTTAACAAATATAAAACATCCGTTCTGTATTCCAATAAAACCATTTAAAAGTATAGTGCCTTAACTTTACTTTGCGTTTTTCTTTAAATTCCTGCGAGCCTTTTTTCAGGAGAGATTAAACTTTGAAGGAAACAATATAACTTTTGATTCAGCTAGCCGTAAAAGTAAGCCGTTGTTATAAAAAGTATGAGCCATAACTAGACGAAGAAAATTTAAGGAATTTCTTCTCCCATTACTTTGTGACTAGTAATTTTGTAGGATCATAATGAAAAAAAACTCTTGAAGGATGTTAAAGAAGAGACTTCAAGCTTCACATTGCTTTTTTATCCCCATATTTCTCCCAGGCAAAAAAATTAACATAATGAACGAAGGAATATTTGCTTACACCAATTTTGCAGAATAAATCATAATGGGACAACGAGAGTCTCTATCATTTATTGCCAAGGGTGACATTCCATAGGTGATTCCGATACAGGCATTGAATATTTTTTAACGAATCCGTAACCATGTACGTGCAAGAGTCAAGTTCCTGCGCTAGCGTGATTTCATGATCGTAATTTCAGACAATAATATCAAATAACATATAAGGTTCCTACGACATAATGGATGTCTCGATTCGCATTCGGTCGTATCTGGTCGTGCCCCTTCTGTGCCACCAGTATTCTATTCGATTATTACTCACTGGTTACTATTCGTCACAATTAGTTTATTAGTGCCGAATGAAAATGCGAAGTTCTATAACTGAGCTTACTCCGAACATTTGTATCCTTTCTGTAAATAACGAAACCGTCTAGAAACTTTACTTTTTTAATATGCTTTCTTGAGAATTATTGATAATAATCGTCATCCCGTTGAACTATACTACTTAACGATTGAAAGGCTTGCGCGTTGTTTAAATCTGTTTCATAGCAAGTTAATGTGATTTGGAATCTTAAAATTTCTTCATTATGAGTCAAATACGTTTGGTCGATTTATTTGTATAATTTGTTCGGTCCCCAAGCATTGGATGCGTCATTTCTACTTTTAAAATTGTTGGTTCATTTCTACGATCGGTAAGCTTACAAGTCCTCGGTGCAAGTTAAGAAATAAAAAACCGTGAAAGAATCGGCTTTTCAGATCGGATTTCTTAGATATCTAATTATTGAAAAAACAATCGGCACATTGACATTTACGAGCTGTTTTCTTATGATATTCGGCGAACGACCTCTCTTCAGACTCTAGAAACCCGAACTTTCATCAACACAGGAAACTGGAGAAAATAATTTTACAGAATGGTTGTAAAGATAAGAAGGTTCTTTACGCGAAAGTACAATTACAAGAACTAAATTATAACCACTAACTTCACTAATTTGATTTCTCTTTTCACATTTAGGTTTCGAAATATAAGGTTAATTTTGTACTTGTGGCAACGAATCTACTATGGATAGCAGAATTGTATCTTCAATTTTCATTACTCAGCGAGCCTAAATACATTTATCGATTAACTTTTTTGGAAGATGCATGCTAAATTCGAAGAATATTCGAATCGAAGTACGAAACTATTTCGGCCTATTGGCGAACGAGCATTGTTCAATGTATGGTAAAATGAAAGTGTGTGAATCGGTGTCACAGAGCACACACGGCGACGGTGTCAGTACGTTGAATTGATCGGAAGCCCCGAAGGTGATATACGAGAAGCCGTGCTGCGAGGCACCCTCCTCGATGCTCATCGAACCACTCGTTAAATCTGTTTCCGATAGGTACTCCTCGCGTAACTTTCGACGACGGCAGTCTTATCGATACCGGTTTTTCATCCAGATCGATTGAATATAATCTTTAGGCATTAGTAAATTTCGACTGTACATCGCATCAGCTTTTATGATTTAATTCTTGGACGAGTTGGTAAATTTCACGTCAGTAGCAATGTTTTCACGAGAAGGGGGTGTCAGTGGATGCACCTCTTCGACGTATATCGCTCTCCCTCTCAGGCTACTTTAATATTTCTTCTCATATTTTGCCCTTTATTTTGTGGCACCAGCTCGGTTTTATAATAACGAGAAAATAAAGCGAGCTGTTCTCACAAAATTGCGGGCAAAATATGAGAAAAATTATTAACGTTGCCTGGGAGTGAGGGCGGTGCGAGTTGAAGCGCTGCATCCACTTACGCGTCCTCGTGAAAACCTTGCTACTGTGGCGAAATTAAGCAATTCTTGACCAAGAATTAAATGGTAAAAGCTTGGACGAAATTAGCAATGCAAGATTGGAATTTCCCAATGCTTAAAGGTTATGATCAATTATCCCAATAAAATATTTAGCAGAAGTGTCGTACTAGTCTTTCCAACAAATTTATCAATTTTTCCGGTATATAGATGTCAATCAATCGAAAACATTACCAAGTGATGTGGTTTGGAGTTCCAATGAATAATAATAAAATTAACCGGGCGAAATAAAACTATAAGATCCTTATTTTGCGAAATGTGAAAAAAATAAACAACAATGCTGCATTGAAACGCTTATTTTTTATGTGACTAGCTCGCAAACGTATTCTACTCGCTCCATCATTACGATCATGGGCAACTCGAACCCAAAAGCTATCACAACAATGGAAGGATCCTCTGTGCATTATTATTGTTAATCTTAATATTCTTTTACCACTTCCCAGTGGTTTAAAATAAATAAATCGATAAATCTTATACGGAGGATTAAATGCTTTTTGCATCACGGGCGATGGATCTTTACTTGATTATATAATTGAATATTACTCGATTATCCGGAATCGAGAGTCAAAACGAATCGTATCGATGGATTTTATTTATCGTGCCTCAGGGGCGATATTTATCTTCATCGTTGTTTTTTTTCTATTGTCGTATGAAATCAAAAGCGCATCTGGAAATATTTTTTGATTTTGCACGAATATCTTTGTATCTTTACGGTTAAAACTATTGGTCGTGCAATTTGCAAAATGTGAGAATTTTTCAGAAGAATCGTGTTTCTAGTAACCGGAATATATTCGATCACTTTAAAAGTGAACTAAAAGTTTTATTTTAATCTCTTTCATGATTTGTAACAGGCGCGAATGGGGATCGTCTGTGACGCGATGATCGAGAATTGTCTCATGCCTTTTAGTGAAAGCTTTGGGAACTTTAAAGCATTACGAGAATGTGGTTCAGAGTTTGCAATCTGCACCTTTATTCTTTCTCTGTGGTCTAATCATCCGAAGTTCACTTGAGTTTAGAAAACGGAAGAAATTTCATCTTATGCCCATTAAAAATCAGCGTTACTCGCCGGCTAATTCAGGCGGGTTCCCTTTCGCTGCATTTGGCTAACAAAGAGAGTCAGTGGCGGCTACCGCTAGATGGCATGGCTCGCGGATGCTACGAAGCCCTGGCACGTCAAAGCGGGTCAAGCGCCGGTCCCCGTAACGATAGGCGATCGCACACGTTTACCCCTGCCGCTCCCCTCGGAGAGAAAGAGACGAAGCGAAAACTTCAGAGCCGCGCGTACCGATCTCACTGCTTCGGCCGTGTGTATATGTATATACACTACCGGCGAAAAGTTTCTAGACCAAAGTTGAAAAGAGTGCTGGAACGGTTCTGTATCCCATTTCATCGGTAGTTGGCCTAGGCCAATTTAACTAACGCCATTTTAAAAAGGAGGGGGTTACGTTCGTTTTGGCTTTTTTTGAAAAAAATTTGCGATTTTTTTTACAATTAGCTCACAGTTTTTAAAACGACCATTTTTTGTCGTTTTTTTGTTCTTTTTTGAGTGGACCCCGTTTGTGGTAAAATAATTTTTTACGCATTTCTTTGACCAAAATCATAAAGGGGAAATTCTAAGCTTCAATTTCGTTGTTTAGAAAAATTCTTACGATTTTTTTTTCAAAGATATTTCGCTTTTTGAGGAAAAATTGATAATTTGAAAATTGCTTCGAAGGACGAAAACGATGAGGTTTACAACAAAACCTCAGGATGGTAAAAAGTTGTATTACTTCTTGTTGGGTTCACGAGAATTTTTTCAGATTTTTTTTCCATCTATTTTCGGTCCAAGCTCGATTGATCTGAATACCATGAAAACAATATAATTAAATTTTTTACTTACTTACATATTAAACTTTGGTCTCGTCGAAGAAACCTCCTCTCGCCGACAGCACGCTTTTCACCACACGCGGCATCCTCTCCACAAGTTTTTGGAATCTCTCTCGGGTGTGGTGAAAAGCGTGCTGTCGGCGAGAGGAGGTTTCTACCTCTGAGCAACCAATCTAGTTTAAATTAGGAGAGTGCATACAAAATAAGATAACAAATGGGCTCTTGGTATGTTTTCCCAAAATTTCGAAGAACAAACGCAATTTTCGTTACTCCCACTGAGAAAATATATCTAATCTAAATAGATATATATATATATAAAAGATGTATATTTCCGATAGTTGCACATACAGCAATACATAGCTAACGCACAATAAAAATACAAACATTTTGCCTTTTATTTCATTTCATTCGATGGAAAAATAAACGAGTACCATTTCTGATTTGCATTGTCGGTAAGGCAGGTCACGAGTTCACGAGAACCGCGCGGTAGTCAAGCCGTGTACCAGTTGGTGACGGAGGACACCAGGCTCCGCGGTCTAAGGGGCAATGGGATTTCGACATTCGGGCTTCATGAGTTGGGCCTAACTGTAGTCTATTAAACGTGAACTTTCCGGTACTTATCTCTGCTTTCGCCTGTTACTGTACGAGTCTCCTGAGAACATTTTGGCAGCGCAATCACGCGGTTTTTGATACACTATGTTTTTCGACTTTCGACAAAATTGTCAATATCTTCTTGTTAAAAACGCATTTTTGTCAAGCTGTATTCATTTTAGTATAAAATTCAATGAAATAAAGCTCAAAATGTTTGTTTTTTAATTGCGAAGTGGCTCTTGGCCTAGAAATTACGATGCGATCGGTGCACCCATATAAAATTCTGTCATTTCTCCAGTGATAATCGAAGCAGTAATTTTTGTGACATAAATTCGAAAAAAATACCTAGAGCCACTTTTAGCCATAATTCTCTGTTTACTCGCCAAATTTTAACCTGATCGGTTGTTTAGAGCCCGTATACTTTCGGATTCCGTTTTTGAACTGCACGTTGCCTATAGCACTGACTCTTAACAGATCGAGTTGGTACTCGAATGTTACTACAGACTTGCAGTTTATTTAGTACGGAGTATCCTGCAGATATGTGTCTTTACGGTCGACCCATCCGGTGGATCACGAGTTATCGGAGGCTTTTGTTTCATAATGGGGTCAACTGGTTCGCAACAGAAATGCTGATGCATCTTCGCCGATTTCACTACACATAACTATATTGTGATGCCTTGATCGAAGGGCAGCGTCTTATAGTTGTGTAACGCTATTTTTTTACATTGCCTCATCGTAAATGACAATGGTGAATTGTTAAACATATTAACCGGCATATAGGACCATAATATAAAAACGTATGGAATTAAATTTACGTCGTAATGTAAGTACCTACTGACTTACATCATTAGAATGAGAGCGAGATCACTCAAAGAGTTTTATACAGTTATTTCAAATGACATCTCAAGTAAGTGCATTCAATTATAATAATTGGGTTGGCAATATTGGCCAACATCAATTATAATCGTATTACAAAGTCTCTATGCCCTATAGTTACGAGAACGCGTTAAAAAATCTTCACATTCCATTCCATGAATATGGACACTTTGTCAACATAAACGTGCTAAAACGTTAAGTATGTGTATGCCAACAAACGATCCAATACTTAAACAAATTGCTATGATTCAAGGTATCTCATTTCAAGCCACTATCGATATTTTATTTAATTAATTCAAATATTCTATGAACTTATATTGCATTGTTAATTGAAAAGAGAAAAGAGAAAATTGTTAACTTCGTTCGGTAAAATTTCTGTTTATAGCCCGAATATCCCCTGAGGTTAACATATTAAATTGCTAATTAATCCTCGACTATCGAAAATGATCAAATAATAAAATATAATAATATTATATTTGTACAATGCTTTTGTATAATATTTCCTTTCTTTATCATGTGTTATAGCTACCAACTTAAGAAAAACTAAGTTGAGATCAGGCTCAAAAATGAAGTAGAGGTATCGGTAGACTTGCAGATGGTGGTGGAGTCAAAATAAAACCGAGAGTACGCAGAGTGGCAGCTATGGGCGAATACCGCGACAAAATTAGATTAGCTATATTTGTCATACTGAATCGGGTGATCAGACGGGGCTTGTTTTTCCCATCGAGTACAGAAACGTTCGTACTTTCTTAGTTGCAGTTAATGTTGGTGACGTGTTCCGTCTGCTTTCCGTCAGTGACTCCCTTCATTCGGTGCGAAATGGCAACACCCTTTATTTTGTTAGTTCTACATTGCCAAGATTATGAAACGCCTATTCTCACATTTTCAACCAGTCTTTCTTGGAGGGCAGTAAGATAATACAATCAATATTTCAAAATTGATTGCAAAATTTGCAAAATTTGTAGCATTTTGTAGCAGTTTTTGTGCGAGTCTCTATCAGACGAAAAAATGAAAGAAACGAATGAATGTAATATGTTTAAGGTGTTTGACCAAGTATACGAATCTTATAAACCTTCACCCTTCCCCGATCGGTATGATAGACAAACATAGTCGCCTAAAATCTCTATTGCGCGACTCTTGGTACGGTCAGATTAATTCAACGTTCGACATTCGTTACTCGACACATCTATGTGAAATTCTTCCAGATGCAATATTTTTAATTCAATTTTGGCATTTACCATTATTGGATTCTCATCGTACTGTACTAACAATAAATAGCCATTTTCTTACGTTTTGCAATCTTTTTGTTTTCGTAAAAACTTCTAACCTTCTCTCGATAACTATCGCACGCGCTAAAATCAATTGTATGAAAGAAACGGAGACAAGGCTCGTGTCTCATTGGCAAAATTTGTAGTGCCTCCATCAAGGTCAAAATCTTGATCCTCATTTAACTATGTCCATGCGGTCTTGGGCCGTTAACGCGACATTCAATCGGACCTTTCGTCGCGTCCTATTTCGACGGCATATAGACGCCACGACTTGATAATTGTACGGAAATAACGTCTCGCTATTTCAGCTTTCCTTGTTCGTCTTATTTTTTTCCGCCATTACCGTCGACCGCCGGATTTCCCTCTCGCTGAGTAGATGGGTTATTGATCGAAGTTCCGTGACTGCGGGGATGTAACCGTCAGCGGTTATAGCGTCGTGCGCATGCCGTATCACCAGGTACAGCTACTGCGTCACATACACGCGCGCGCACGCACGCACGTACGCCGGGTTGCCGCATCACCGGGCACGATAAGACTGTCATCGCTCTCCCTCTCTCTTTCTTTATGACCAAATATCCGATTGTGCGTCTATATTCACATTGCTGATGAAGTTCCCTGTGTAATTGCCCGGTGCTCGTTTCAACTCGCAGCAATGAAAAAGTTCAGGCAATTGGTATTCGAAGGGAGGACAAGAATTTCCGTATATTTACAAACCGGGCGAAAATAAATCTATATAACTGTGACAAATTATGACTACAGTCGGTCACGAAAACATTCAGACACCAGCATAGAGTTGCTCTTTCTGTTCTCTATTTCACCCAAATGTTCGAAGTAACCATCTAATTATGGTTTGGTATATTAGGACGTACTTTTCAGGTAACATGAACATGAAAAATAATTATTCCGTACGTACGCTTGTTGAAATAATGGGAGAGATTCTAAGAAATCGCGAATTTTTAGGTCACTAAAATATTCGGACACCGCTGGTATACTGCCAGTAAACATATACAATAGTCGTTGAATAGGAGTGCCAGTACAATTTTCTATAACCTTAGAAAACATGCTTCAATAACGAGTCGAAAAGACAATGAAATCATGTTATTTTGGACACGAAATTTCGATAGCTTCACTCCAAAATTTATTTACTTTCCATTATAAATACATATACAGGGTGGGACAAAAGTCCGGCAACGGTCCGATAATTATAAAAGGGCAGCTTGTTTCTAAAAAAGTTTTAGACAAAAGTTGTTTGATTTAGAAGTTGCCATCTTTTGAACCCAACCCCGATCGTTAAAAAATAGTAAGTTCAGGAAAAAAATGTTTCATGGGAAGCATTATTATTTTTCGATGTACAATAAGAATATAAAATAAAAAACATGGGTTTCCATTTGAAAAAATGAAGTTTCCTTTCATCTGACCCCTTTCATCTGAAAGAGCCATTATGGGAAAATGTGCATAGCGCCATTAAATGTGTCCCTTTATATGAAGAATATTTTATATGAACCATTTTCTCATATTCCTGCGGATTTCCGTAATAATTGAGTATCTCAAGTTAGCTGAACCACCCTGTATATGGGGACATACTGAACAGAGTACAGCAGGAAAAATCACGATATAATCTATAAATAATTTCTCGATGTTGTATGGCACGCGCCTGCAGTAGCCTCAAAGAAGCGGTCCGGAAGGGTTGGGTGGACAGCATGGGGAGAGGTCTCCGGGTGGTTGTGGAGGTTCCACGAGACCCTCCGGACTTCGTTTCCGCTCCAAATGTAAAGTTTCTGCCATTTTGGAGAGTCAGCGGAGGGGTCGCATATACCATCTAGCATATGTTGGAACCTCGCATGGACCCTCGCGACTCCGCTCGATTCGACTTATTTTCGAAGCGCCCGAAAATTTCAACTCGGGGAATGACATTGGTTTGACACTAAACCACCCCTCACCCTGTCATCCCCTTGCGCGAGGTGGGGGTGACTTCGGTTCAGGTGGGGATGACGAGGTTCGTCACTCTCTCAGTGTTTACCGAGTCCAAACCTTCGATGGGCTCCGATTTATCTGATCAGATGCTAAAACTTCCACTGTTTGACCATGAGCCAGCCATTGGTAGAGGTTGTCGGTGACATTTAATAACATTTCAGCTATTATGAAATCTGAGGCATCGAAAGTTTTGAGTCGGTAAATATTGAGGGAGTGACGAACCTCGGGGTCCTTCGATGTCGCTAGTGTCCTGGTTATCTCCAAACGAAATGCTGTGTGAAATCCGACCTGGAACCTCCACGTGGTACACATCAGGCAATGCTAATCCAGGAAGTATTAGAACTAAATATATTGAACCAAGTACCTTCCTAGCAACTATATTCACTCCTCCGCCATATTGTTAAGTGCACAAAAGATTGTCGGTGGGGCGCAATTCTGTAGGCCGCATCGCGGAGTCGCGTGGTGAGGCCACACCCGCGGCGTAGTAACTTACAGTGACGCGCTTCAAATTAAAAAGTACGTCAAAATGTCGATCATTTAACAATTGCGTGCACACGCACCCTTCCACTTTTTTTCATATGTCATCGCGAAGAGATTTGACCAAGAATCTAAGTTTTTACAGATTACATTCTGATCTAGTGAACTTAGAGCCACGGGCTATTATAAAGTTCAACTTGATAGACCATACCTACGTTACACGAGTTGCGGCCCATCGGAACAAAAAAGAAAATGAGCTCATCGGCTCGACCCCTATCTGAATCATGGAGCCCAGATTTTCGTACTTGGCCCACTCCCACTTACAATCAGACAAACACCCATCCGGAAATATTATTTAACTATTTCCCTCTTATTACTCGAAACATTTTCAACACGTTTGCGTGATTAGCTGGAAAAGCCTTTGACGAAAATGAAACGTCCTCTCTGAACGAAGAATCAAGTAATCGATTCATTCGATCGCTTGAGTATCTTCTAACATAACAAAAACGAACATCAACTGTCGAATAAGTCATACGAATAAAATATACGTTCGGTTAACACGTTATATGTCAAGGCAAATCGAATATCTAAGATCGTACAATCTACATAATAAGCTATAATTTGTTCTTCGGCTTTTTTTTACGAAATTCGAGGGGTGGGTTTGATGAATACACGATTGAAATTCTCGTCACGTCGATAAAGTATCGAACGCCGTATTATCACGAACCGACAGTATACGTAGCATATATCCGGAATGACGGTACGTGCTCGTGGTTCTTATGCACTTCGAATTTTAATTATCGTAAGACTACCGTTCTGCCAGGGACTGCCGGTCGGTATATATTTTGTTTCCGCGACATATTGGTGTTATTTAAGTCGACGAGTTAACGTTATTTCTGGATGGTACGTCATCCTCAAAATTATAATAATTTTAATACCACGAGCCCGATCGACGTGGTACAAAATCAAGGGCGCAACATGACCATTTCTAAAATAATTCAGAACAATCCTTTCTTACGTTCTTCTCTTGAGTTGCCGAATTAGAACATCTTAAGCTAGCTCTACACTCTCTTGTAGGCTTGTGTCTCTCTCTCCGAGGCTTGGTAAGGGCTCGGCTAGACAACGAAAGTTGTGCATCATGACGGGACGAATTTAACCATACCACATTTTATGATAACGTCATCGATTTATCATGAAATATCGTACACAAATATAATAATCTTAATCTAAAAAAATAAAAACATAACATGTGGGAAGCTAGATTTCATCAGCATCGAGTTTCCTTCTTCGAACCCTGCAACTTTTATATAAACTATTTTGTTGTTCCTTGCTTCCATCAAGGGTTATTCAGCCGTACTCTTTCAAATGGGACAACCTTTATATGTATACGAGTATACAGGGCGTTAGGCAACTATCTGTATACAGAACATACCTAAGTAGTTGATGTCAGTACAAGCAAGACGGGTTTGCTTAAATTGTCCTTGATGCAAATTGGTCGAGATATTAATTCGTTTAAACAATGCCAATGAACCCCCTGCGGTTAAGTGATAAAGAATATATATATTTTTCTAGCATGTCAACTCGTCGTTCGTTTATTAACAGTTATTTTGTCAAGACCTACAAAAAAAACAACAATTTGTGAAAAACAGTCCTGAGCGTCGTTCGAACCGGACTTCTCGGCATTGATCAATAGGGCATTCAATTGCATTGTTAGCTTATAGCTCAAACTTAAAATTTTGCGAATTAACACTCGGCGAATTTTCATCACAGGGTGATTAACAAAACGGTTATGTTTGTACCAACACCATGTACTTAGGTATTTTCTGTGTCGAGATAGTTGTCCAACGCCCTGTATAAATTTGTTCGTCTTATCAAAATGATAGTGACGCTGAAAATGCATGAAATTATAATCAAAATTGACCAATAGAGATCACATGCTGATCTCTATTGGTCAAACATTACTAGTGTCTGAAAACTCGAAGCTCTTTTCACGCGTACTTTGTTCCCCAAACTGTGGTGTACCTACCTACTTACTAATAAAATCACATATTGTCATACGGGTCGAAAGTTTATGAATCGAAGGATCTTACTGTCGCAATATTATCATTACAATCACGCTCTCAATCCCAATTGTTGTGTTGCAGTTGCGTATTATTTGCTCTTTCGCCAAACGCTTTTCAATAAAAGGTTTTGTCAGTTCTTCACTCATCGTCAGTTTACTCAAGAAAGTACGTAGCTGATTTTTTAAAATCATTTTCTTGTTTTCATAATAAAGCCATGAGATCATACTATCACCATTATTTAAATTTTGAACATCTGTCGGTCGCCAAAGAGCAAAACTTACCCCGCACTACCTGCGCAGTGCTTGGATACCCTATTAATGAAGTAAATTTATTCCAAGCTATTTCGTTCATATGCGAACTCAGGAATTAAGAAAAATTAGTGGTGAGTACCCTGGTACCCTGGATGTGTAATAACGTGGTAAAAGTTGGGTGTGTACATAAGGATTAAGGGACTTGATGCGACTGAACAAGAACTGTACTCATTGGTATTGCAATGAGGAAAAGAGTATCTTTCATTAAATTCTCATTTCCTTCTTTATTTCGATGTAATGATCGAGAAGTTATCACATACTCAGAACAATCTTTAAATTTGATCATGTCCATAATTAAAACCCTCTAATTTATGTACGATTGCAATTAACGACAAAAGCGATGTATTTATAAATTGCGAGATAAGTATATTACTTTTTGATTCTACCGGTATCTTTTTAATATGTGGCACCACTATCGATGTCTCAAAAAGTCTATTGATTATGGTACCGGTTACATATCCAATCGCACAATGCGTTAGAATTCAATGTGTCTAATAAGTTGATCAAGGCCAAGTGGGTGTCAATTCCGGTTACGGACAGGGGCAAATATTCGAGTCTAACATAGCATCGTTATTAACCTGGGGGATTGGTTATTATTCTCCACAATTGTGTTATTTGGAGTAATGACTCCGCACAATTCCACCACAAGTGTTGCAGATACAGCATCAATTGACAAGAACAATCTTATACTGAGCCTTGTCAATAAGTTATAAAACAGTCAACCGTGAAAGCTTTCTAGCTTTAATCACCGGATCGTTAGAGTAGTTTGAAAGAAGCTACCTCGTTACAATTGTTAAACACATTGCCGAAATGCTAATGTCAATGGAAGAAATTTTTAGTATTAACCGTTGAATAAAACGTCTAAGTAAAAACTTTTCTCAATTGAACGAAAATCTTGCCAACATTCTATTATTCGTCTCGATTTTTCTTTGACCAGGTGTAAGCTAATTCTTCGGCCGAAGGGCAATAATGTCGTCGTTTGATTGTCTAACGATTCAATTTCTTGAGTTTCATTTGTCCTGTTGTCTATTTTCCTCAGAATTTAAATAATTTGGTCCCATGCATACGTTTCGATTTTCTTTTTCTTCGAAATGATCATTAATAGTTATAAACAATCATTATAAATTAATAATCATGTATATGAATATATATATCACGTATTATATTCATATAAATATTTGTTTAACTTTACGTTATATTTTCTCCGGTATTTTCATGTCGAATCCTTATTATATAAAAAGTGATAAAAAGACTTGACCGTTTCGAGATTAAAACCTCCAAGATGAAGCAAAAAAAGCCACGTGTTTTGAAAAATGGACACGTTCTCCTGATATATAATTACAAAGATGAAAAAAATTGCGTTGAAAAGCACACTAATCTCGCCCTAACGCCCATACTAGAGGAACTCGACTCGTTTATATCGATTGTAACAAAATCACTGCTATCATCGATCTCTATCAATTCTAAATGATCAATTATTCTAAATGAAAAACCTCTAAAATTCAATTTTGCTAATTTCATTTCATTATACTACTGTAGAAAGGAAATGTAAATAGATAGTCGTAATAAATATTTAAATAAAAGTAATAGTTCAAATAATAATCTGATCAAGTAATTGTTTTTTTTTAAAATTATTTTCAGACTGAAGTTGACAGCATCAGGTCGCTTGCGGAAATGATGCGCGGCTGTCGCTTCTTTCACGATAAGATAGCAGTAGAAACTTTCGCCCTCTCTCGCTTGTACACTGCGTCGCTTCCTCCTCCTCTCACAATCATTGGCAAGAGAACAGACATAGTTGGGTCCGTTGAAGCCATTGTTGTGGTTTACGTGTATGAAATCTCTAATAACTTGATATTCAATAGAAATATTGTAATAATTTTTAAAGTCGATAAAGACCAAGCATTTCAGGAATAAAAATGAAAAAAATTTATGAAAATCTATCCAGTACTTTTTGAGTGAGGCTCGCACATCGAGGGACCTAGCTATTATTATATATATCATCGCAATAAATTTTCATCGCAATCGGATGAATGGTATAGGAATTCGTACGGGACAAACAAACATTCTTTTGTTTTTATATACAATAGAGCGTCGATTATCCGAACGTCAGTTATCCGAAACATCAATAATCCGAATGGCTATTTGATTTATCCGAAACGTCAATCATCCGAATGACGATTCGGATTATTCAAAATATTAATTATCTAAACAATAATTTTCTTCATCTCTATGCTTAGTACTAACACAGCCTGAATGTTGTTCAATGCAACTTCTTCTTCACAAACATTTGCAATATTTGGCAGCAAAGAAACGAGGAGCTTCCATTAGGAAGCAGAAAAAAATCGTCGAATTTTTCAAAAATAACTAATCGATGTTGATTATTTTTTAATACATATTCAACTTCACCAAAAATGTACTCGTGTTATTAACATATTAATGTTCATTATATTTTTAAATATACGTATTTGATTATATTCAAAGAATCAACGTTTTTTGTTCGCCCATGCAATATTGCTATTTGATTATCCGAATTTTCGATTATCCGAAAGGCACCTGGTCCCAATTGATTCGAATAATCGACGCTCTACTGTATATAAAGAGTGAATATTTGTGCTAAGCGTTTGTAATATTGCTCACTAGTAGTAACATTGTGAAAACAAATTTAAACATTTACAAGATGAACTTTGATAAGGAATTTGATGCTCTTTAAAATTGTTTATATATTTTATTGCTCTCATTATCAGCCCCTTTCGTGAACTGTCCGTAGTGATATGGGAGCCACGCTCAAAGCATAATATTGTCAATGTTTTCGCTTTAATCTTTAATATTTTCTCTTTTGTCGAAAAATTTAACATCGTAGAATCTCAACTGTACAAAATCTCGTTTTCGACCCAAAGATTGTTCAAAAGTTGCAACGGGCTATGAATCTTTGAGGAACAAAGATGCTGATTTAACTGACTTATGAGTTTGGTTCTCGTGATACCACCGTGTCCCATTGGATCGCATATAAATATGAGCAGATATTTAAAACTCCCTGCAGCCTCGAAGCGACATACGTGCGTTTGGAACACCATGGACCCATGCTTCGTGTCTCCACATGTCGTAGCACAACACATTAAGACTTTGCATGGGCCACCGGAGGTCGGGGAGGAGCGAGTTGTTTTTTCTTATGCTTTAAAGAATGCAGCAAATAGAGCAGCAAGCATTTGGCTTCTTAAATTTTCTGTCTCTTATTCGCCGGCTGTATATTCCCTATAGCATCGCTAAATTTACACGAGGAGAAAGACCAGATGAACCAAAAATAAAAGCAAATGATTCACAAGAACTTTCCACGCGACAGTACTGTCACGAACGAAAAAGGAAAAAGGAAACGAGGTGTGCTAAAATCGTGTGCAAATTCTAAAGAGAACCATTTTTGTATAGATATATATCTATATATATAGATATATATTTGGGCATACGTGTATATTGTATATACTATACAATATAATATTGGGCATACTTGTATATTGTATATGCAAGCCATACAAGTATCTACCATTGAATTAAAAATCATTCTTGAATGACAAAAAATTCTCATCAATACGCCGATGAATAAGCCTCACCTGACAAAAATTTCTATTTGAACATTTTATTAGATATCGAAAATCGCAATATTTACTGAAGTTTATTCAGAATTTTTTATATTCTTCAAACAGAATTTCTGTTCATTTGAAAGTATCAGAGTCGTGCAAACCCAAACACACGCCATAAGAATTCGGAGTAAAAATATTTAGTAGACAATTTAAATTAATGAGCTACGTTCCAGAGTGACTGATAGAAGATTTTATTTTTCCATTGTTATGCGAAGCTTATTCTTTAGAATTTAAATCACGCTCGGACAATTTTATATTATTAATTAAACTTTAAAGACCCATTTATTCCAGAACACGTTATCAAACTCTAATTTCCCCCAACGACAAAAATTTGAAAAAATTGTTATGGTATATAAAAATTAAAAAACCTTATCTGGAAATGGATCGCCATAAGACCCCATTTAACTCTCTGGGACTCACCATCTATCTATATATCTCTCTATCAGACACCACTCGGTGTATAATTTCTCTCGTTACCTTTCGAGGCCTGAGTCCCAGAGGGTTAAAAATAGTTTAAACAAAAAAATTAAATTAAATACACTAGGGTCAAGAGCGATTGTGGAATACGATTAAAGATGCGATTGCACTCTTTAATTTGTGGGTAATATCGCTTCAAAGATATTCGAGTAAGAAAATGATGAAATAAGAAGAATCGTACGTGATGCTTTATTTCGTGGTGCACCACCCCTATAACAAAAAGCTAACATACGTGAACAATTTCGTACGAAGATTATCTGCGGATATCCCTCTAATATAAATTTGTCATGAAGAAAGATCCTATAAGAAATTGTGAATTATATTTCGTAAACTGAGAAGTTCCCGCAGTGTTCGCTTATCGTGGCGAGATGTTGTGAACGTGGGCATACATCGTCGTCGGGGCGTGATGCGAGCTATCGATCTTTACGACGTCATGCGCACCCAACCCCCTCCTGCCACCCTGCTCACGACACACCCTCGAAAATACACTGGGCGAATTTTTCCTTCGTTTCGGTATTAAATAAATTATTAAAATATATACATCATTTATTTGTGCATTACGTGATCCCAATTTTTTTTTATTTCCCTTATTCAGGTGTTGGGTGTTCCATACGAGCCTACAAGTAATTCTAAACTTGTGAAAGATTTTTATCCAGGTGCTTTTTCAAAAACGTGTGGGAATATTTATGGATCTTGAATATATCTCTGTGTCTGTCGGAATAACGTTATTTTTCAAATAGATTTCACCGCTGTAAATACTTGAATAGAGCATAATAAGAAATATTTACAATCGAGATTTTACTTCAACTATTAACGCAAATAAAACGTAAAAAATAAATATGTAATATATATTTATTTTTTACGTTTGATATTTCTTTAAATATTTTATTCTGTTGCAAGTTGTTTGCAAGCTTATACAAAATTCTTAATTTTATGTTTATTTCCTTATTAGTTATCGAGGTCCGATACTGGGGGATGAAAAAAAATCCCTATTTGAAATTTGTTTAAAATATTTGTACACAATCTTCCATCAGTTATCATCACTGTGCGCGAACCTCGAACGTTACCAATGTACTAACTACAGTCTGATTTTATAAAACTGTTACTACCCTTAAAGACACAAAATTCGAATTAGTTTCTTTCCACCGAATATTACTCAGTATATAATTCCTTTCTGATGCTGAAATAGTTGTTAATCTTTCAAAGTTTTGTCGTATAAAGGACGTGACATTATTCCAAGCGCGAAAGATTCAAGTTCAATCGTACCTACTCTTCCATATTGCTGAGGCAAGAGGAACGGCGGGTTAATTGACATTTAGGGTTGAGCAATCTTCAGCTCAAGTTATAAATGTCATTAATTTAATCATTCATGGTTAATTCAACAACACCCCTTATTGTAAATAAATACTCTTAATTATTTTAAATTATGTGGTAGGTTTTTTATTTATTGTGAGGAAAAACAAAAATTTGACTAATTTCGAATTTTAACCCTCGATTTTCTGCAGAGCAAAAATATAAGAATTTCAAACTAACTTGAATCCTTGATGAATTACCTTGTTTGGACAGCCCTTCGTACTTATTAAAAGATTGAAAATGCGATACCATCGAACGATTATAGATCGTTCCTCCAGGCTCCCTGTTTACCATCGCACATTCTGCTACATGGTGACAACTTTCGTCACAGACCAGACTATATTTTTAAATATATATTTATCGATTATTTCACTACTTAGATATATTTAGAAATCTATAGTATATCAGAATGCGCTATCGCCAGTAATCAACTAAAGTGGGAGTTCGCTGCAAGTTAATTACTCTATCGATAATGTTTTTGAAGATATTTGTACCAGAATCGTTATTATGGGAGTAACACGTGAACCGTAAAATTCAAAAGTCCTTTTAGCAAGATAATTTTTTAGTAATTTCTGGAAATTGGCGGCTAAGACAAAAATCACTATTCGATCGATCGAAGCCTTCTGAAGTTTTACACCTCAATAACAAAGTGTTTGTACTAAATTAGCCAAATGAATTTATTAACACAATTACTTTAAACGATCCTTTTGTACAGAGAAGTCAGTATTTTTTATTCTCGAAATAATAACTTTTGTTCAATGCCATCGTTTAAATAAATTAATAATATATTCGGTTTTTTGTTGCAGACAAAAATTGGCCAGTGCACTTTTCTCGCCAAGTGGCAACTGCAAGAGGGAGATACCTAGTGCAACTTTAGTTTATTTAATGGTTAAACTAATTTTTCTAATTAGTCTGGTCTAGCTCAATTTAATTAATACAATTCATAAACAAGAATTTATTCCATAAAGTAAATTTTAAATCGCTCTCCTGTAAAATTATCGAAATGGCGCAAGTTAAATCGCCTCATAACTGTCGATATATTTATTCTAAAATTTATATTTGATTTTAAATGTAAAAACCGGTCACCGGGCAAGATGGGGTATGAAGTATTTCGTCTTGCCCCGGGCAGTACTTATAATTATTTATTTTATATACTATTTTTTTAGAATGATATATAATTATATAAAAAATCGGAGAAAAGAAAATGGTGTGAAGAGCACATGAAAAAGGCGATAGAAGCCGTTTTGCTGATAACGGTAAGTCCTTTTCAGTCCCATCAACCACATTGAAGCAAAAAGCAAAACAGGCTCGTGAAAATAATAACAAAATACAAAACCTGAAGGTACCATTGGAACCCAGATCACCTGTACTTTCACAGAAAGATGAAAACGAGCTGATGGATAATGTTATTTACTAGACATGGAGAGCAGGCGTTATGGCCTGACGATTAAAGATTTTAAGCAAATGGTTTATCAACTTACTGTACGAAATAATAAGACTTGTCCATTTGATACTGACAATGAGGCCCGAAAAGTAAGAAGAAATGGACAAGAAAAGTATAAAAAAGCATCGTACGCACATGACCACAGCAAAATCTGTCGATTGTCGGGACATAATGAGATTCCGAACGTATAAGAAAAAAGAAAAGCCACTAGAAGTACCGGGGTGGGGAGGGAAATGATCGCTGCTGAGCAGGGATGGATCACTTTTGAAATCACCTGTCTGGAGGAAAAACGCACTGTTCGAGCACCAACAGAGCAGCGGGGAACCCAAATTGTGCCAAGACCGTGCTTATGTTGTCTTCAACGAGATAGAGGGTGCGGGGTAGGAGAATTCACCCTGGTAAGTCACCTTAAAACTGTCAACCAACACACATAGCTGATGAGGACCGTAAGAAGGGAAATGGAGACAAAAGGATGAGATCAAAGTAATCCAAATACCGTTAAAGAGAAAGTTCTTGATTATTCAATTTCTTAAACAGAACGCAAAGAGAAAAATTGAGAAAATAAGGAAAAAGGTTATCGAGAAAAATAATGTTTTGGTGAGTTATAAATCATCACCTCGCCTAAAAACCTTCAGTGAACACAATTTTCGGCCACCCCTGTCATGTTGGTCAACCGGTTGACAAAGACAGTTGAGTCAACGTAAAAGTTCAATGGTTGAATTTGGACAGCTTTTCAACTGTTCATCTTCGAAAGTCAACCATCCTGCGTTTTCTGTGGATGGTTTGGGATTAAACAACCGTTGAATCAACCATTAGGATTATTTTTTACGGTTGACTTTATAGTTCTAAACCTGTCCAAATTCAACCGCTGATATTTTCGGTTGACTTTGCTGTTGCCAAAATTGCTAGGGCCCCCAAACAACAAATAAATTATATTACAACTTTTCACCTTTTCAATTCTCTGTTGTCTCATGAAAATGAGTTGTAACAAACATTTTTGTTATTTGCCTATTTGGAAGGCAAACTACTTGTCTACTATTTTTAAGAATAAGATTTTCTCCATTAAAACGACATTGTGTATTTTTTCTTTGAAAATTCAATATCCTAAAAAGTAGTAACAGGAAAAAATATCTTTCAAACAAAACTTATTCGTTTCAAAGCGAAGATTAAGAATCTGTAATGAAAAATATATGTTTCCATTTGACAAAAACAATTTGACCTTGAAATGTCCTTGAAAACATAATGCGAATCGAAAACAGATGTGACGGCTGCATCAGCCCCTCTATGACTTAAACTTTTTATTAAAAATATTTTTTTCTCCGGCATTTAGTTTTAGAGATATTCTGGTGTTCTTTTTCTCGTGCCTTATCCTGTATTTGCTACATATTAATTACTGTCTGTATATTTTATCAATTTCATCGTTATTACTGTCTTTATATTTTCTGCTTTTAGATTATTCCAATTGTTTAAAATTGTCAAATGTGATAATAATTTTCATTATTTTTTATCAAATATCAAATCAAAAATGAATTTTTTCAATATTCGTAATCGAAGGGCAGGTGAGTATGCGAAATTGCATAACGGCGAACATCCATATATTTTGTTCCATATCCTTTACAAAGTGGGACCAATCGTAATGCCAATAATCTACACCAATATCGCTCAATATATTGGTTGACCAGTATTCGTTATAATGGCTCAGATTATCGGCATTGGCATTGGTCCCACGTTATATCATCCATTTATCGAGCCGATGTCTAACCAACTGTAATTACCATTACGCACCTAACATGTTACGTTCCTAGCTAATCATAACCGTTTCCTCACCGATTGTAAGTCCCTTTACAGGAATGTGAAGAAGTTTCCAATTGGTGCAATATAGAGTACCCAAGTCTGGGATAGACCGAGCGTAAGGTGGAAAAGAACAAAGTAAATTACAATGAAGTACACTATAATCTATGTCGGTTATAAGACAAAATACACGAGGCGATATATGAGAATACTTGAAATGTGGTTTCAAAACAGGCAAAGCAAATTATAGCCAGCTCGATCGATACTAGAGTTGCCAGGTTTATGAATCTTGGCCTTAGGTCAATACCAGAGCGATCTCCTTGGTTCGAATTACAAGCGGACGAGAAATTAAAACCAGTCGGTAAATGGCCAGAGTTGTCAGAACGACAACCTTCGAAGACGAGGAGTAGTGTTACGATTGAGAAAAGCTCGGATGACATGTACACGAAGAACGATTTTAACGTGACGGATTATTCATCGACCGGATTCCCAGGCAACCAACAATGACTCGGATCTCGATAGCTCAAGCCCACTAGACCAACGACGTAGCCACGATTGTGCAAAGTTATAAAGATTCTTAAATAAGTGTCCAGAACGAACATACGTGTCGCGAAACATAATCAAATAATCGGTTTTCTATCCTCTCTTATCGATGACAACTATACCATTGGCAAATCTTTGAGGGGAACTATTTCTTTGTTAGAATATTTCCCCCTAGCCGTTATCGTAGTCTTTGTAGAATTGCCTCATTGTAATTGGAAGGTTTGAAAATTGGAAAGACGTGTTTCTAATATTATATTTGGCTATATAATGTGGATACGTCATAGTGTTAAAGGGGCATATACATCTAACGAGGTTCTAAAAATCGATTGCTTTTAGTTTGTCTTAAATTTTTATGTTTGAACGAAGACTGATTGAAATTTTAGGTAAAAATTCCGAATGGCAAAATACGATGATTGTCAGTGTAATAACACAATGGGGTTAAGCTTACGTTCTGTTCATAACTATATACGCGATTTTTTTGAAACTATATTTTTAAACTTGTACCAGAAATATCATGATAACTACTGTGTCGATTTATTTGAAATGTATTTTGGTTATTCTGCATATAATTCTCTTGCGCGCATCATAGTTTTGTCGATGTTTACTTTTCTTTTGCCTTGTTAAAAAGCTAAGGAAGTTTGATAAAAAATCGCTACGTAAAATTCAAAAGTCCGAGATTTTATCAAAAAGTAATATTTTATTAATCGGCTGCGATGAGATAAAAAATAAGGTATCATTCTATATTTTAATAATTCATTGCGTTTTTCAGTTTTAGGTAATTTTCTACGGAGCAGCAGCTGGTTCTAACGACGCTATATCTTCATCATTTTTAATTCATTTTGAATTACCAAAAAATCTTAACTTTTTTCAAAATATATGTTCATTCTGTGCCAGAAACCCAAATACTTAAAGAAGATTCACGAAAATTGTATTTTTTTTAGTCTTCTAACAATAAGTCCATGTACTCCCGTAAGCTGACAGATGGTGTTTTTCGTTCCAAATATTTACATCGTTAGTGACAACTTGCATTTTTTCAACGCTATGTATAGGTATGAGATAACTATTATTCCGTACTCTTTCCGTTGTATTATTCTCTAACAATAAGTCGAACATTTTTCCAACCATTCGAATCTCAATGTGCGTATGTTGGCTTAGCGTGACAAGCGATAATCACGCCTATATGAATTCGAAAATACGCGTCGCTCAGATGACCAAACCAGATGTAATCGCCATGTGCGATTGAACAATCATTTCACGATAGGTATGATATAAGGGCTCATTAATATTATGTCCAATTTTGATAAAACACCTTGAACACGTTTGGGGCTATGGTATATGCGTTACCAGCAGTAAATCGTCGAGTTGGTACATATTGTATTGTATAAACAAGGAACTTCTGGCATTTGAGAAAACGACAAAAGATATGCAAAATAAAAGGAATAGTAACTAAACGATATCTCTCAATTTTCCATTGTGAAAATATTAGTTACAGCTTTCGATGGATACTTTCCTGACAGGCTTTATTAAAAATGCAAGTATAAAGATTTCGAGATTCGGATAAGTATTTCCATTATTTGAAACAAAAATGTGTAAGCTTGATACTTGGACTAGAGACTCTCTCCAAAGGAGTTATAGACGTAAGCATGGGACCAGTATTTTCTCCATTAATAGGTGATGTCAGATCTCGTCACCTTCGGCTGTTAGCGCCCAGTTCGTGTATCCACAAGTGAGCCGGCAGGACACCAGTCGATTTTTGTTTCGCCGGTATAGACTGCAGGGCTGAATCCTGGAGTCAAGGGGGTAACTTGCCTGGACCCCGCAAAACGAAGACATCGGCCATAACAAGACGAGATGAAGTTCAACAATATAACGAATACAATACAATGGGGAGACGGGAACGATCTCACCGTAGACGGAACCTAGCCGACACCTAAATCTGCCGCTTTTTGTTTTTTCGGAATCAACGAGACCGGTAGACATGGATGCGTTTAGGTGGACTCTGGATCATCATGCAATATAGGACTTCCCAACCGTCGCCCATAATCATAAACTTCGAACCGGTCTGCAACAGGATGCATCCTCCATTGGGGTGTCAGGATTTCAGGCAGACCTGCATCAATTTGACGACACTACCTACTACACGATCGGTCTTGTCTGGCGGGTCACTCGTTACATTGAGCTCTACTCTCGATGGCAGGCTTGAAAGCCATGACCTGACTTCAATCAGAATCTTGATCCTTCTTGATTCCGAAATCTACCAAGAGCAACATTAAATCTGGGCAGATGGCCGAGCTACGGCAGTTCGACTCGGGATTTCTTAAAGCAACATTTAATATATTGGACAAAAGATATATACAATCTGCAATCCCACAAAATGGGAAATTATTGTATTTTTGCTTTGGTTTGAAAGGACCCTTATATAGGCGTTTGTACATATGAACTTACGATTAAAACTGTATTTTTTAGTGGAACTATTTTTGTATACTGCATTATGATTGGAATTTAAAATGAGATTGAAGAAAAAAACTAGAGGAAATGGGAAGAAAAGAATGGCTGTCCGAATAGTAGAGGCAATTTTTTTAATTTTTATAACCTCGACTCTGCTAGCAGGGCGGAGAAGAACGATGCAATCCATAGACATGGAAAAAAGATCAAGCAGCGGGGTTGTTTTTAGAATTTTAAAAAGTTCTCTAGAATAAAGGTTGTTAAAATTTGGTTGCTATCGATGATCGATTTCGCAAGGTTATCGATACGAAAATCATTTGTACTTGAAGGTAAACCGCAAGTCAGATAAATAAAAATCTGGCAGGCCCCATAATGGTGTCAACAAATTCTCATCGTATATTGCACAACATATATGTTTGAATCAAAATAAAATTCGCGATGTTTACTGGAGAACTCTTCAATGTCACTTAATTTAAGTCACGTATATGTCTGTAAGGCTACTTACACCCGACATTTCACTCGAAGTATACGATCATGTGGCAATTTTACATTTTTCGCATGTCATGTGTACAAAAATGGAACAGTATTTGAGATGTTTTGTCTGACAAAGAACTCTGGAGTGATTAAGTGTTTCACCATCAACATTACTTCCTACTCACCTCCTTAGGGGGTGATATCTCAACACTATATGGGCAAGAACATGATTTTACAAATCGATAAGTTCACGCATTTCTAACATTGATGAATTTCTGTTTTTGCTGCAACTCGAAATTAGAATGAGTAATAATTGATTCGATGGAGCCATCCATGAACCTTTGACAACCCCTATAAGTATAGCAATAGAATCGATGCACCGTTTTTACAATCATAACATTTGAATAATTTTCTCAATAAACTCTTCAAGTATTTAATGATACAATCCTCTAAAATCACTATTCAGTCAAGGTTACGAAGTAAAACAATGAATGGTTCATCATCTTCCTGGAAATGGTCCAGTCACTGAAAACTATGGATTATTTTTTCGTACATAAGCGATGGAAACATTTTTTGTTTACCACCAAATAACAGTCTTTCAAGCAAGATGAAAGGTCAGATTTCTGTAATTTTTCATACATCGGATTTCGTTCGTCTGGAACTTTAATTAATATGCTAGTGGTATGCTCAAAATAAAGCTTGCGTATATTATCACCAATTCTGTAAAACTAAACACGAACATAGGGTGCTAATACTTAATGGACGAACAATTTTTGTCCCAATTGTTTTCTACATACGAGCTCGAGTCTTCAAGTTGAAAGCATAATTGTGACAAAAACTCATTGCCAATTAAAAACTACTACTACTAATACTCTCAACTCCAAAACACTCTTTTTTAATATATTTCGTATAATGGTTATTTGTCTCGAAGTATCAACATGAAAGAAACGTATCCTCCAAACAATTTTGTGACTAAATGTGTAAAGTGTTTAGCATTAAGGAAAAAAAATGACGTGGCTAATGGGAAATGTCTCATATAATAGTATACCAGTAAGAAAAAGTAGATGTGCTCCCTCAAATCCATAGATGATGTATGACCAATTTTTATTCCGTTTGTTAGCTACACTGGGCCCGGTGAATCTCTTTGACGACTATTTTAGACCTGAGCGAGGACTGTACGTGGCAATACGATATTGGAAGTTGATTGGTTATCGAATGGGTTTTTCGGCCACGCGGAAAAAACTAATTTTGATGATGTTGACTTTATAGTTTTCGAACTGGAAAAAAGTTCGTCCGAACTGAATGAATGTTTGTGACTTATTCTTATATTTTGATAAATTCTGATTGGAGAATACGGGCCTAAACGAACTTTAAAATGAAAAAAAAACATAATATCTAACGTATACATTATCGAATGTCGGGTTAGTTTGCAATTAATGTAATGATGTCGTAGCTGATTAATGGCCTTTTTATTGAATCAATAGATGAGAAAATCAAGGCGTATACAGGACACGGGCCAAAACTATCGGAAACGTAAAAAAACAAGTTCCAGATAACAGGGAGAAATAAAATCACCGCATCCTTGATCCAGCCGCAACGTTGCTATAATCGTTATCGCTGACGCGAACTTCTACGATCCATCGGCTCGAATTCTCACTCCAAGAATTAAAATTGGCTAAACGTCGATTTTTCATAAATTTTCCCTCTGTCATAGAAAAATCTCAGGACACCCAAAGACTCATTTTCCGTCTGTTTTTTGCTGTTAGATGTATGCAACAATGTCACGAGCGATGTATCCCCGAAAAAATTGATTGGGTAATATGCGAATTCATAACGTGTACGCTAGTTATCGAATTTAAGGAAATATTCGAGCGAAGCCCTGCACCGAACCTACCTTTGGCAAGACGGTTGAGTATAAGGTTCGTGTGTTGTGCGGTATGAGGTTCGGGAAGCACGACAAGAAGATAACATCCACTAAGGGGCGAAGGTGGTGGATGCTGCTGATGGTGAGAACCGGGTGATACCGCGATCCCTGTTGAAGGGTTGCCCGAAGTCATGTTATCGTCGGTGGATGTCATTGACGTTGGCCCCCCTCCTCCATCGCCGATGGGCTCCATCGTGCTCATACCTAGGATCAAACGAGTGCTATCAAAACAGTGAAATTGGTTAAGTAAAGTCGCAATACGTTAGGGCACAAGAGTAGAAAAAATTTAATTTTTCTTTAAATTAAGATATAAAACAGGTGACACGTTATCAACGTAGCTTTGCGTTTAAAACAAACAAACAAAATTAGTAATATAGTCGGCATTGGGGGCGTGGCAACACGTGACAGGGAAACGTCAAATCGACCAGACAAATCCTCCCGGGGTTGTAACCCGTGGGACGCCTTAGATCCCACTTAATACCGGCGATTTCAACATTGAGATTTCGGTACAAAATCATTATGTCGTATTTATAAAAAAAAAAAAAATTTGAAGCTTGAAATATATACTTTTCGAACCTGTAAAGACAATGGGGTTTAAAGAAGATTCTGGGTCATTTCTAAATGGAAGCGTGATGATGTATTTAAGGGAAAATGTTATCGGTTTTTAGGGCTCTGTAATAAATGAAAAAATAATCTGTCCTTTACTCTAATGAAACCATTCTAAACCTTAGTGACTTAAGTTTCTTTTCTTTTCTTTTTTAATTTCGGTGAGCCTATTTCTTCGGGAGATATTGAACTTTGAAGCAAAAAGTACAACTTTTAATTCAAGTCGACATAACTCGGTGAAAAAGAATCGTATTGCAGCTATCAAAAGAAATACATTTAAAGTCAAATCTTTATAATTTGCAATGTAATCAAAGAATTTGGGCACACAATTTGCTATAAAAAGTATAAGTCAAAGCTAGAGGAAGAACATTTTAAGGAATTTTTATTCGCATTACTTTTTGACACGTAACTTTATTAGATATTAATGACAAAAAACTCCCATACGTACGTTAACTTCAATCTTTATTTTACATTTTTTCATTCCCAATTTTATCGAAGGAAAAGAATTTTCTTTAATTTTAGTGACCAGTGCCAATATATTTTTTAATCGCCGAAAATCTCAATTTAAAGTGCGAACACATACGTTTTCTAAGTGGATAGAAATTTACGAATAATACAATAAATATGTTGAAAAATAAATATAACACGAATCGTTGGGGCTATCATTTCTTTTTAAAATTTTTGTAATTGAACTTTAGTGCTGTTGCTTGTAGCATTTCAATGATCTCCATTTTTGTCATTAAATCATATTTTTATCACTTTAAGTTAATGCCGAAATATTTAGCTATATATCTTTCTTTTAATAGATAAATGGAAGCTGAAACAAAATCTTATAGAAACACATATCCTACCAGTGCAAATGAACGTCGATTGAAAATAGCCAATTTATAAAAGCAAAAATGATCCGATGGTTGAAGTAAGGAATACCGCTCCTGAAAATAATCTTCTACAAATTGAGTCTTGCGTTCGCGGGCCTCCTAGACAAAGGAAGCTGAGAATTGAGTTGTTTTTCGCCCGATTCTAACGATTTTAGGATCAACCGATGAAAAAGTAGATAGATACTCTCCGACACCCATATATTCGTCGGCCAAGTGAAATCGACTGAACAAATGGTAAAAATAAATATCCGCAAGATACAACGTATAAATCGTAAAAATTAAGATTTCACGAATCGTCAAAGCATCCTTTTTCTTTTCAATTTACGTTTATAATGAACTTTAGTATTTTTTCAATTTATTTCAAATGCGAAGTGAATAAATTCATTTGGTCACTCAAAATTTAAAAAATTACAAGGGTATTCTCGGTCGACAATGGCAAAATTGGAAAAGTCGACAATAATTAAGTTGCGTCTCCAAAAAATTAGAAACAGAAAGAACAATAATTCCTCTTTTAATTCGCACAACAATGTGATCCAATTTTAAATTTCGCACAATGAAAAAAGTGAGCGAAAATTTTTTGTACGTGTCCATTCTATAGTTTGTCCCGTAGTACCAAACGAGAAACGAAATATCGATTCGATAATCAATCGCGTTATTTTACACCGACATACGCTATATATAGCGGAACAAGTGGTGAGCATGCGCATACTAATTGGTATTTTTATGAAAATGTATTGTTTCGTTGGTGTTGCAGGACGGACACCGTCATAAGATATTCCTTTCGCGTACAGTTCGATTTTCTGGGCGCTTAAGGAGAATTATGGTGGGCGGTGCGCGACTATGTGGAGAGGACACCGGGAGGGATGGTAGAGTTAGATTAGCCGAGCAGCCAAGTGCCACCTGAGTTCCTTGGGAAAGATTCACTTTTATCGCTGATAATTCATTCACACATGCAGCTACCCAATTTTTGTTCCGACAGAATAGACAATAACCCCAGGAATATGGGGTAGTTTTTTCATTTTGTTTCTCAAATTCCTAACAGCGTGAATTTTTTAGCCGACGATCAGCTAGATTATTTTTCCGATAAACCATATTCGAAAAAACTTATATTATTTATTTTTTCGTCGCTGTCACTTTCGGTTTTCGTATAATTAGAGGACCTGGGAATAAAATTGATCTAAATTGACATTTTTACTGCCGAAAAAGGCAAGAAAAGTACTCACAAATAAGTACATGATTTCTAGTATGGATATAGACAAACTAATAAATTTAGAGTGAAAATTGATGCCACTCCAGTATTCAGAGTTTATAACAAGTTCAAGCATACACGTAGTTATTTCGAAATAAAAAATTTAAAAAATGACAAACCGTGTACCATATATCTCTTATTGTTACATATGCATATATATACTTTATTTTTTGGCATAATCTATCGACCCAAAAGGATTGAGATCTCGAAATAATTATTTCTTATTGTGTAAAACAAGTGGTGATTTTAAATCATCCTTTTGTAAAGAAATCTATTATTTGCAGGTGTCAATCGGTTAATAAGAATAAGCGAAAAATGTTGTACGAAAATAAAGTTTCACATTTTCCAATCGACGATCGATACTTATCCCATGAAGAGGAAGGACACCATATCGTAGCAGTATTCTGATTGCTCATTAATGACAACAGTCGAGAAGATAACCGGAAAAGTGGCGTCAGACTACAAGTCTTCCCCTCGTTTAAAACACTCGTCCCAAATGTCAATACCAACCCCTCCTCCCTTGTTAATCCGGATACAATGTTTTAGCTCGATACCACAGTCCTTGTTTATACACATATTTGAACAAAGTATAAATTCTTTTTTAAAGAATAAATTCAGAGAATAATGGAGTAGTAAGGCGTTATGGTAATGGCGGAGTGGGAGCAACGAGGTCGACTTGCGTATTCAATTTTGGCTGCAGAATAACACGAATAAAGATTCTAGCTTTTCCCAAGGTATAAGAACCTTTACACATTTTTACAAATATTTACCTCAACCCTTGTACACGGTTTGAATTATTTTCCCGGATTATCTGGTTGAAACAAGCAGGAAAAAAGTAAAAAAAAAAGAGAGTTTAATGTGCGAGCAGGTGACGAAAATATGCCTACCAGTCACGTACTGTATGAAGCCAGATTATTGAGTTTCCCCCTTCTTGTAGTCGTCGACGCTTTTATATATAGCACTGGTAATCAATAAGTAAATTACGAAATGAATTTCATTAATCGCGATCAGACGATTTGACGATTCGCTGCTTTTTCCAAAATTCGAGACATCATGGTGACGTAATGTTGCATCAACGTCCCCAAATGCGCAACGGGGTCGAAAGAGTCACGAAGTCACTAAGCGACCGATGAAAAACTTTGTATTAAATGTAACGAAGAACCGGCGACGAGAGAACGCGTGGTTCAAAATCCAAAATGTTAATTGATCGCTTGTTTGAGAATATAATTGTCGACGGATATTGCAGGATAAGCCGTGATACGAAGGACACCGAACTGCTCTCTGGACGATACGTTGCGGTCAATGAGAAATGCAGCCCGGCGAGTGCTATTGCGCAGAATCGAATGGGCGACTATCCCGCTGCGTCTGCAGCAATACCATCCGCATCAGGAACTATGGGTGACTATTGAAAGCGCGAATGCGCAAGATTCAGCCAGAAATGGCTCAACTACCAGTACCTTTCGCGTAGATCATTGATCTAAATTTCCCTCAAGATCCCTCAAGAATTGACCATTAATTGACCAGTTTTTAGAAATTACTTCTCTTTCTATGGCGTCGCTTCCGGTTTATTGCTGTTCCTCCCTTATTCCTTGATGTAACAAGAACTGAAACAAGTTTGTTGGATCCACCGGGCAATCAAGATTTTGGTCCTCTTCGAAAGAACGTTGTATAAAGACGAATAAGACAGCAATGAGGGGTTCGCACTTTCTTATCCGTAGATTAACCCCTGGATTCTCGGTAGACACTTGACAATCTTTTTTTCAAGAAACGTTTCGACCATTGAAAAATCTTTTAGGACGGTAATTCGAATAATTTAATACTGACACACCGCACTCCAGTACAGAGAACCCTTTGAGCTTGCCAGGGCCGAAGGGGATTCGAATGAAATCATCTTGCAGACTCACCGCACCCACGGCCTCCCATCGCTACTGCAAAGCGACCACCTAGTAACAACCCCTCCCTAGCCTAACCTCGCATACAACCAATAAAATTCTCACGCAACCTGGTGACCCTTCTGTTTCATTTTCCAGAAATCGCACACACACACACACAAACACATACACACTCGCGCGCAATCATGAATATATACTGAGAATTGCGAGGGCGCGCACCCCCCGCGATACGTATATACATATCCTTCGTTAAAGACTCAAATTTGATTGGAACTCCGATATTGGAAATGGAAAAAAGGGAACAACGGTCAAGACAATTGACGTACAAATCTGGTGATAGCTCGGTCGAAGATGACAAGAACGGGTTGGTAACAGGGTTGATGCGAAATGTATTCGAAGCGTATATTATTTTTTGATACTGATACTGATTTTGTAATACTCACCGAATTGGACGTTACTTATTCCAGCGTGTCGCGACTCTTTCGTTGGTTTTTAATCTGGCCCGATCGTTGTGCGGGTCGAAAAGATGCGCAGACTCGCGATATAACGTCTACGCGCTCTAGGGGTAGGAAGGAGAGACGTGTCGCCCACCCGTGATTCTTGTATACCAGCCTCTATGTCCACCTCGAGTTTAAACGTTATTTTCCCGAAAAATATTGGTCTCGTTAATCTTCAAACAAATAGCAACCAACCAATCAACGATTCCGGTTCGAATGTGTTACCGAGTATAAGTATTACTTTTCCCTTACTATGATATTATAATGTCATAGGTTGGAAAGTGCGGAAACCTAGGCAGCAGCTCACGTTGCGAGCTGCCGGCTCTCTGACAGACTCGACGACTGGGACTTTGCCGACCCCTTGCGCATTCACGTACTGGAAAAATCCCCTCCCTATGGAGCCCACGCTGTGGCAGCTTCGTTGCTGGCCATAGCGCACTGACACCTCAGCACCCCACTAGCCCTCTTGCTCCGCAACCCGCCCAGCGTCGGCGTCGAACGATCCGATTTCTCATTGGTCGAGAGACCCGACGTGCCCGACTCCTTTTCTTCGATAATTCACCCCGCTGTCGGCCGACCGCGGATGTTACATATGCAATAAAACGTAGTCCGAAAACAGCAGAGACGGAATCACCAGAAATCCGAAATACCAACATCGGAAAGCCGGCTGCATAACCGTTATCTATAAATATATATAAATATACTTATTATACATACGTGTATATATGTATATAGATATTTCACTCTTATTCGATGGCCGTGCAACGACAGGTAACGTATTTAAGAAGCGGCTCGTTCTATTGCTATTGTAACACGTAAGGCGTCACCGACCATGCGCGCGTTGGTCGATACGCCGAAAGAGCTACCCTTTCGATGATAGGTACCCAACATTTACTTTTGATTTGTATTCCGAATAAAATGAACTCGATGAACAATATTTCTCTCTCGTTAATTTATCATTGTGAGAAACTGTCGTCTTGGAATTAATAAATATATTAATTGTGGAATGAGGCATTTTTACTAATGATTCAATCGAATCTTTCGACTATTCGAAAGGATTATAGAAATTTGGGATCAATTCGATGATCGTTCGTACATGGTCCTAGTCCAACGGAATTTGCGTTTATTATTTCATTAATTAGCTGGAATAGCGATTATAGACGTTTACACGAATATTAGAATTTGTTGCAACGTCGCATCAGCAATAAAATTATAGACGGTTGATGCGCGAGTGGCGAATCGATTTCAACAATTTGGAAACAGACAGCAACTGGTCGCGTTATTGTTGATGTAATCGACTAAATAATTTTGCATGTGTCGTGTATAAAAATAATGTTCATGTATATTTACGAGATTTCACTTCTTTATCATCTCAAAGAGTTCTCTAATTATAATAATATCATTCAAAACATATTTGCGACTCGCACTTTCAATTTTTTATAAAATTTGATATATAATAAGAAATTGTTTATTGCGTATAGAGATGGATAATGATTTTGATATTTATTACTTGACGGATTCAAGTTAAACGAATGTCGTATTGAAATTAGAAATATCGGGACAAGTATTTGCCAAGTTAATCAAATATATCGTACAATCTATAATATGTCACTAAAATACTCGATTGAAAATTCGTTTAATACATTCGTACCAATATTCAGTTATTTGATATATTTTTACGTCGATATGTTCTTTGAACGATTTTAATTAATTTGAAGACTTTCCAGAAGAATCGAGAACTGCAACTGAAATTGTACATAATCTGCAAAAAAATTCTTACATTTGGTTACTTTTTGGTAAGTATTGGTCCATTTTTTAGTTGGGAAAACGCATCTTGAAGAACATTTCAAGATGCGCTTTTCATATGGTTGGGTAGTGTTAAAGATCATCGAGTAAGTTGGAGAGCAACCAGGGTCAAACGTTTGCCGCGTTGACCTGGCCACTGACTCGTGTACATTCACTGCAGTGCAGCAATATCAAGCTATTCCTATATTCGCCCAATGATCAAAGTTCTATTCCGATAAAAGTGAAAAGTATGTCCCATGGAAATCTAGTATTGACGAGAAGTGTGATTTCGTGACATCAGTCTGAAACATCGACGCATTCAAATAACTGACCTTAAGGTTAAGGTTAGACTTGGGGGTGTTGCTAAAAGGAGGATTAACTTCATATTCATAAAGGATGGAACGTCAATATTAACGAATTTGGGAAAATTGGGTTGAAATGGAATTACAACGAGTCCAAATAGTCGATACAAATTTTCTCGTTTTGGGGGTACGTCACCTTTAAGGGGGCAACTTTAAAACTTTGTTCTTTCGTGAACGGGCCGAGATAAAAAAAAAGTTTAAAGGGACGAAATGTTGTATACTTCGACTACTAGACGTTCATAATGATAATGATGCATACAATAACAAATGGCGTATTGTTTGTTGCAACAATTCGCGACTTTTACAATTATGGACTAATTTTGTGCTTTGGAAAGTAACCGAATTACATAATAATATTATACAACTACGACAAGATAAGTAAATTCACTATCACTACTATGATCATCCACAAACACGTTCGAATCTGTTTCATTCTATCCTTATTTCTCACTAAATTCATGTGTGAATTGTACGTATAGAAGCGAGGTGACTGAAGGTATATGGTAAAAGTATAGTTTATAGGACATAAATCAAACATTTTTAAGGTACAACTGCCCATAATGCGAATAAAAATCGTGTGAATCTTTTATTTAATATTAGCAGCATTCGGCACGCCTTGTAATGCCGTTATTGTGTCATAATTTATTTTACAGCGATTGGCAACGAAAGAATTTTTTTTAAATTATGAATATTCATGTGCTTTTGGATACACAATATTTTTTGATTCACCATCTTATGCGGATACGGATAAATTAGGTTTTCCTACGTGTAAGCAAGCCACCTATAGCTCTCCATGTGCACAGGATGGATTTTCCAAATTTAATCCACACACTTGTAGCGAATGTCCCTGTGTTTTTTTAATGGTCACTGAAAATACGAGTCGTGGCAATGTACATGCTCTCCTTTAAATTTTCCATTAAAATTTGTACATTCGATGATATCGTTCATCATATTTTTCACTAAAATCCTGGTACCTTTGCAATGTCATGGAGGATTGGTGTTTCTTAGAAGAACGATAGGCACGCCAATTTTCAATGTTAAAACGGGTGGCGGTAGATACCTTGCAAATGAAGTGAATTCAAGAATGCAGTGGGATAATTAATTAACTTGATTCGTTAAAGTATCAATCGACTTGTACGTATTAGCTTCTTCTGGTAGTTTGTTTTGAATCGTGAAATTTATATGATTGACATTGTTATTTTTTGCTGCTAATATAGCACGTTCACTTAACCATTTATGATTTTTGCAATTATGTGCAATATTTTCAAAAACTTTGTTAATCAATTCGCCAATTGTTGCTCTTATTTTACAGAAGTTTATACGTTGTACGTACTCTAACGGTTTTCAGACTTGCTTCTCGTTGCTCGTCCGTTTTTGACGCTCGTAAAGTCTTTTTCTTTTTTGATTGGCGTGTACATCTACCAGTCACTTTTCGTTTTAGTGTCATGATTAATTTGACATTGGCTGTCAAATGAATTATGCAACTAAAACAAAAAGCGAAATAACTCTTGATAGAAGCAAGGAACAACAAAATAGTTTATATAAAAGTTGCAGGATTCGAAGAGGGAAACTCGATGCTGATGAAATCTAGCTTCCTACATCTCATGTTTTTATGTCCCGAACATAAACTTTTTTATCAAATGCTTCGATTAATGTTCGATTAAAATTATTATATTTTTGTACGATATTTCATGATAAATCGATGACGTTATCATAAAATGTGGTATGGTTAAATTCGTCTCGTTATGATGCACAACTTTCGTAAGGTCAAAAATGTTGTTGCTATTCGAACACCGCGGCAGTGAAAAGGCGAACACTCGGGATGTACACGAAGTGTCGCCGGACTTTAACGCGTACTATAATATATTATTGGAAAATTCGATTTAATCTCGCTATACTCCGACACGTAATGCCGAGATATAACGAGGAACGTTAAGCGCTGCTAAGGATAGCTTAAACGTATAGAGTTCCTAATGAAATTCCACAAAGGATTTTCCCGAAACTCTAAGTACGCGAGAGGACTTGCCACTAAGGAACGAGTTCCGAAAAACCGATTGAAACATCTGTTAGGACGGAGTAATCAATTAAGACTGATGAACAACCGGTCGGACAGGATCCTCGATACCTTAGGAAGAATGCGCTATTGGGAGTCGCGTGGGGTTAACCAGGAAGCATTGGGTTACTGATTGGGAAATTTAGCAATGCGATAGTTGCGTTTCAGGGAAATCATTCTTCTAAACATCGACTGATTTCGCTGTGCGGGGTTAATGTGCGCTTCGAAGGCCGCCTGAATATGCAGCACGTGGTCTTCCGCATTTTTGGTGGAAGACCACGGGTCTTCCGCATTTTTGGTGGAAGACCACGGGTCTTCCGCATTTTTGGTGGAAGACCACGAGTCTTCCGTACCACGTAATTAAAAAAAATGATATCTTAAAAACGGCTAGACAAAAAAAAATGTAAACAACCATGGGGCCTCTTTTAACTAATACTAAAACATAAAAAAAATTCAAGAAAATTGGTGATGCAAAAGCTAAATGGTGTCCGATCTGGCGTGGAATGCCCCATATACTATATTGTTATATGTATATTGTATTGTATATCCAACTTCGGCTGACGATTTTCAAACGCTTCATCTTTTATACTAGCCACACGTCCATCTATCCCAAACCACTGTTTAGGTGCTACGTACATAGATGTACCCAGGAGCGGTATCGCCTCTGGTGTTTCCCGATCGGTCTGAGTAGGGTGCTCTTCACAATGTTCACGATACCACTACACTTATACTTTACTTAATGGCTCTATTAGTATTTCCTTATTGTTACACCAAGGGAATTACACAACATCGGAGCCGCACATGCAATGTACACTTTGCTGTACGCCGTACACTTCGGGCCCCACAGTTGGACTACACAGGATTTATCTCCCTAAGTCGAAAAAACTAAATGGATATCTTTCTGTCTCAGAGCTTTTGGCCGGAAGCTCGTCAGATGATTGACTTCCCTGAGCCAACGGAGATTTTTCAGATCCGCGAAAAGCAGACAGGGCCCATCTTTGTTGATCGAACAGAACGTAACAGGGTCCTTGAGACGCGCGAGGGTCGTATAATCCGCGAACGTGCCCAGTAATCCATATCTCGGGCGTGCTCGATCTCAAATCGTTTTATGTGCTGATTCCGTCGCATCTCTGGCAATGAGTGTACCCGAGGTGAGTAATATCATTCTAGGGTGGGCCCAGTGATGCGGTACCCTTGGGACGTATCCGGGGAGCAACAACCACATGGGCGAAATAAAATAATGTTACAAATTTACAAATTGTGTCTGAGATCCGGCTACCTTATTGCTAAGGTCACGTTTAGTTCGATTAATTCAGGGTCTAGAAAATTATAATATATACGTTAGAGAGAAATTTATTTACAGGGCATATGTTTCGGCCCCGGAGTCTAGTAGACAAGAAATAAAATGGTTTAACCGTAGCAAAACTATTTCAGTGATTTATTTAGAACAAAAGTAATACAATGTTCCAATCCGTAGACAGCAAGCCTGTATACGTAGTGACTAAAGGTAACCGTCGGAAGGTCGGTACTAGAGTGACTGACTTCTATGTCGATGCTTTGACTTAAATAACATTTTAAGCCGGGGTTCGATTCCCGCCGGTACCAATGGAATTTTTCTGTGCTTTTTCTATGTTCTCGGTGATTCGGAACAGACCTAAGAAAAACTGTAGGCCCACAAAAAACAGAGGCGTTGGAAATGTGTTGGTAGAAGAAATAAGGAGAAAATGTAAAAATCCGCAAGGGTGTGTTCATGGGAAAAATCTATAACACTCCTACTATTACATATAAAATATACAAATATATTATTCATAACATATATACTTGAATGTATTTTTAAAGTTCTTAAAGTAGCTGTAATAATATTACCTGATTTTCGAAAAATCGTTTCAGGTTACTAGTATCCCGGACTGAAAACGAACGGAAATGGTTAAAAATAAAAGCAGAGCAAAGTGTCTAAGCTTTTGAAGGGTTTTATCGGAATGAAGGATTATATTTTTGTATGGTTATACAAAACAGGTAAATTTATTCGTAGATAAGTCATCAGAAATCCACTCAGAAAATGTGCCGAAATACTTTTTTCGGCGACGTTGTTTTTACATGCGAATGTGAGAACAAAATGCGCATTTTAAGCTTTGAAATAATTTTTGTTATCGCCCCATTACGATATTTTTCCACGGAGACATCGGTGGTCAAGCTTTTGAATCGCCAACATGATCCAAGGCGTACCCCGTATTACGCTTTAGATGCCGCCTTGGAGGGTGCGCTCAGTCGGTTTTACACCTCGGTGTCTTGGTTGTCGATTGTTTTTGTCGTTATCGTTCGTATTGCCATAGCACGTGACCTTTACGTCTTAAAAAATGTATTTTGCCACCTCATATAACGTTTTGTTTTGTTTTTTAAGACGGAACGGCAAGTTGACATGGGAATGCCGATGATACAAATGAAAATTACTAGAAACCGCATTGAAGTAGAGATTTCAGGTTTAGAATTTTTTTTTTCCATCTCTGTATGACAAATGCAACCAAAGTTTATCATATGTTGAAAGCTCAAAAATGTTCTGTACAGAGCTACATTTCACTTTTTTATTTTTTTACCGTGGACAATTTCAATTAGCAACAGTTTGTTGGAAGATGATATGAATGGTATTAAGCAATAGCATCTCAACCAACAAACATTAAAAATTAAGATTACGAGTCTAACATTAATACCTACGTTTCATTGATTTTGTCTTTGTTACGATCTGCTAGACTCGTCGGAATATAAGGATGCATTAACGCGTTCGACTTCTTTTTTCAAATCAGGGCAATTAAGTCTTTTACGAACGGAAGTCTCGCCTAAATATTACTACAAGATCAGTGCAAAGGGATTTTCTACTAGGGGACACTGTCTTTTTCGACTAGTCCGATGGTTAATTTCGACTATACGAAAGATTATACGAGGAAATGTTCCACTCACTCTTTCTTTGGGCCTGTGATGTTCGGGTCGTCTGATGGAACTTGATGTGGTGCAACGGTGGTTCTCAGAGACTCTACGAAGAGTGAGAAGAGTAATTTTGACACAAGTTCGTTTATGAGATTTTTATTCTTGGAATACAATTTACTGATTCCAAGGATCCTGCAATCTTCCGTACTTAGATCTATTTTGTACTAGCAGTCGAGAATTATCCGTAGATTCTTATTGCGTTATCGGTAGAGCAACGTTAATGATTTGTTAACTCGGTGATTCGCCGATTAGGTGAAGATAACTAAACTGAACGTAACTAATGTGACGGTTCAACCACAGCAAATAACTGAACTGAACCTAACTAATGCAACTGTAACTGATCAGAATGTAACTTGTTTAGAATGTAACTAATTTTGGTTAGACAAGCTGGTCTTTTTATATAAAATCCCTATATTACCCCATAAAAGTCTTGGTGGGGATATAGGGAAATACAGTGAACAGGAAAGAGGCCTCTATGCTTCCTTAGAGTCACAGCTGTGATTTAGGCGCGTACAGTCCTTTAGATTTTAGTAGCACGTGCGTACCTTGGCTTATTGTTAGTAGCAAGCATTAGGAGATCTGGAGAGCACTCTGGGCGTTGGAAGTCGTGGAGGGCTCTGGTTACGGAATCGTGGGAACCTAGCTCTTTTGAGCAGTACCCCATGTTTCTTCTAAGATAGTCGAAGAAAGAAGGGGGATCTATATTTTAAATGGACGACTGCGTGCCCTTCTTAGATAATTAAAGAGAAGGAAATGAGATCTATATTTTGATTGCGCGGCTGCGTACGCTTCTGCTTAGATTTATTCAAGAATTTGATTGATTACTGGGGTGGATCTAAGAGTTACTTAAGTGGGGATGAGGGAATAAAACGGGTAGCGCGGAAACGTGAGGTGTAGTTAAGGGGGTGGAGTGCTCCTTGAGAAGTAAGTTTCTTAGATTGTAACAATCTTCCACAGCAATAAACATAACTATCACCGAAATTTTTATTTTTTATTGACTGTTGTTTTTTATAATAAACGAGTAAAAAGTGAAAAAACATGAAAAAATATATGCAGAACTTAATATGAATGATAATACGATATAATGTCTTAGCCAACAAAAAATATAATGAAAAGTAGGTAATAATAAAATGAATAGTTAGCAAAAAAAATTTAAGTACAGTTAAAACGGATTTAAAAAAACGAGAATATAATAATGGCATAAGTATGAAAATAATTGATTTGTTTTTATGTAATAAACTTTAAGTAAAAATTTTCATTACAATTTCTAATTTCAGTTATCTCATCTCCTTTTCCAGGTACGTCAAATTGAAAATCTAAATTTACATTATATCCCTCAACATCTTCTTCTATTGTATCATATCAAATCGCATTTGTTGTAAAATTCATGATCAGCTTCAGGAATCCAATGCATATACAATTTTATATCATTTAGCTTGAGCTTTACTACCGAACCATGCATTTACATTTTTCGTGAAAATATTATTCGTCGATGAACTGTTTCCTCACGTCTTTATATCGATTTTTTAATACTCTTCTGTGTTGCCATATGACATATATTATGGAAAATATTGAAGGACTGATCTTTAACAACTATAATAAATTTTAATGTTAGTTTTATGGACTATTTATTTTTATTTATGGAGAATGAGACATAGTATTTTTTTCCGTGAATTTTTAATTTTAGGCATAGTTGGCTAAATTTATTTAAATCATGATGATGTTAAATAAATTATAATTATTTAAATAAGTACTATTAAAATTTAAGTTTTTTGGTATTTTAGTATTTTTCAAAATATTTGTTATATTGGATACATCGTTACAGCAAAATCCTAAATTCAAGTTTCACTGTACGCAGTACAATAAATTGTCCAGCAGATTATGCGAGTGTCGATATAACAGGAAACATTAATAAAATATACTTGAATATCATCCATTAGATACATTCATTATTGTTATGATAAATGTCTAGTATTAAGCAATAACGTGTTAAGAAACATTTAAAAAGAATCGAATTATTACTCGATTTAAAAAAAATGTTTGTTAACGTTGATTATACCCCCATAAAATCCTTTCATTGAGATTTGTATATAATCACCTTCCTATAAGCACCTTCATCGAGATGTATGCACCTTTTTATAAGCATCTTTATTTCAATATAAGCATCTCCATATAACCACCTTCATTGCGATTTGTCGAGGTAGTATTAAGTTTTAATCAAATAAGTTCTCTACCCCCAGAGTCGATTCCTTTCGTCGTCCTAATATTTCTCGCAATTACCGCTTAGCAGTATTTTGTTAATCATACTGTTTTCATGGCATATAGTGGATATTATAGATATTGACCTGATAGATAACTGATTAGATTAACATTATGGTAAGAAAAAAAGAACTCCTATTGTCGCGGGATAATTTAACGAAATTGAACTGTTGTGCAATAAAGAGAATGTTCCTATCGTTAACTATGATATCATTATTACAATTAATCAGACTAAAGACGCAAATTTCGCTACCTACAACTATACCGTTTCCGCATATGTCACCATTTATGGATGTTAAGTTTTTTACTTTTTTAGAATCTGCAATTTTGATTGCGGCAGCAAAGTATCAGCCGAATTCTCGAGACAAAGCGAAAGAGGCGCGCAGGATCGCAGTTTGGCGCTTAGGAGGCGCCGCAACGTCGGCATCTCATCGATCTGACTGGCCAAGTACCGCAGTCACTTACGATATACTTTGCTGTGTCATCGTCATGGGAAATCCGTATTTCTGTAGATGTATCTATCTAGACGCAAAAAGAAAGTTATTCAATGGGTTAAACAAGTATAGGTCGCTTGAATGTTTTTGACTTTGTCATAAGAGAACAATTGATCTCTTTTCTAATAAAAAATATTCATTATATGACATTCAAAATGTTCTACACAGTGACAACTCTACGGGCAAATTTTTGATAGGCGTTGGGATATTTGTTAAATTTGTGAAATTTGTTAAATAGTAACTTATATTTAGCGGTTAATCGATAGTCACACTATTGATTACTAATCCATTCCCACACGAACTCGATTTTGGAAAATTTCATTTTACTTAATTCAAAAAATTGCTATTTTACTTTTGCTTTCTGGTATCACTAGTACTAGAATACTCACAGATTGGAGGTAAATCGCTATATATGCTACCGATAATAAAAAATATTTAAAGTTACATAATTGCGAACACACAGCCCTCATGAACAAGAAAATTTATAATTTGTCATACGTTGAAAATCGAATGATGTTCTTCGCGAATAAAAAATGCTTATTAGCTTCATAAAAGTACTACTAGAAGGAAGGTATGTCCCTCGAGACACTACTGAACAAAATTGAGTTGATAACATTGCGAACGGGGTTTAATGAATTTTATTCTTTAAGCAGTACGCCAATTTTTCAGAAAATTGTAAAATTGGACCATACGAATGCCGATCCTTCAAAAAGCGCACCGAATTTTATTCTTTAAGCAGTACGCCAATTTTTCAGAAAATTGTAAAATTGAACCATACGAATGCCGATCCTTCAAAAAGCGCACCGTTATTTATATGGTTGAAATATTTGGAAATGACTTCTTTTACTCTCTTGCGATTGAGTTATGATTTCTGGAACAACCATTTATGCACGCTAACAACAGTTCACGGAAACAACATTTTTACATATAAATACTATAATTTCTTAACTTATAACAAAAATCGATTAACCCAATTGTTAATAAGTGATGGGATAAACGTAAAGACGTTTCACAGAAACAAACTTAATCTGTAATATTTTCGATACTCCAAATATGCGTTCAACGATACATTTAAATATTAATATTACTCACAAATAATCATGTAGTAATATATCAATAGGAACAATATTTTTAATTTGCTGACCGAAAAGTTACATACATACTTGTAATATAATTTGAAAAGAAAAAAAGTAATCAGAATAATAAATAAAATAATAATAACAGGCTATTACAAAAATGAAACATAATTTGGCTTTATGACTCGATGTTATACTTATAACATCAAGTCGGAAACAGTAACATCGGGATAATTCACGTTTAAACTAGCTACTTAATCACCGATACAGTTTATATTCGACAGCACAGGTCACCGATTGTTCCATGAAGAAAAAAAAATTCTCGTATAATTTATCTATCTTATATCTTCTCTAACTCTGTGTTCTCAAATAATTTAATAATTTTGTTGCGTTGTTATTTTTGTAATTAAATATAATATGCCGTTATTATTAATATACATATTATTATATTATTCTTTTTTTAAATGTAGGTATTTCGGCTGAGTAAAAACTCACCATTGCATATAAAATAATCGATATATGTATGTATTGAGGACAAAATTGGAATACATGTTGATACAGAATATAAAATGGAAGTGACTAAAACAAAAAGGCAACAAGACAAACTTCCAGTCTAGAGCGCGCAGAGTGCGCCACAAGCAATGCTGCGTGTCGTGAAAGTTGACCTACACTGATTAAAAACTACTTCTCAAGTATTTTTCCTTGCACAATTTGCATCTACATGCATCATTTGAGGAGCAACATTCTAGGGACCTAAAAAGAATCTCATCTTTTTAGGAACGTTTTTAGGGAGCATGATAAAAGTAATGACAGATCTATGTAGGGTTTTGTTATACATTCCTTGGAACTTAAAACAAAGAATATGTTATAATTTTATATTTCGAAATGTCCTCCGACTTTAACAAGGGGAGGGCTCCTTATCGGATTCACCGATTTCATCTGGATTCACGGTACATGTAGGGATTGAGTAGAAATGAAAGTGACGCAAGTGGGAGCTCCAGATGACCAAGCGTTAGTTAGTTAATAACATAGTTGTGGCGGATCGGTCAATACATAAGTCTTTTATGTTACTATATTTCGACGCAGTGATTAGCGTAGCGGCAAGAGTTCCGATTCATAATGCGAAGGTCGCGGGTTCGAGTCTCTGTCACGAGTATTTTTTTTCTATGGCCTTTTTTCAATTTTTACCAGCGAGAAGAGTTCGGATTCGAAACGCGAGGGGCGCTGGTTCGAGTTCATACGAGGAAATGTTTTTTTGATTCGTTTCGATTTTTACGATACTTATGCTATATAGCAACCTAAATTAATGCATAATGCATTGTACTATATTCATTTATATTTTCGCAAAAGGCAAAAGGCGTCATTATTTTGACTCTTTGTGCACGAAGCCTTTTTCGCTCTGTCTGTTCTCGCTAATTTCATAATTTTTTTACAGTTAGCTTAAAATGATTTCAGGTATAATATAACACTTTAAACTTGTATATTTTAACATTTTACATATCTTTAGAGTTCAAAGAAAGGAATTGATTTAACATTGCATTCTATATTTTTGCATCGAATGGTATTTTATAAAACAATTTCTGAGATGCATCCTTGGATTCTCAGGACAAGTGTCACAGTAATATAGAGTTTATTGCCTTTTGCCAGGGCGGGTTCGTTGGGATCAAACTTTGCAATCCCTTTTGCTTCCCATTAGTATAACATGGAGCTTCTCATTTAATCGGATATCTTCAGAGCGGCTTTTCGCGAGGTAGAAGCTCGCAGTCGTTTTTTATTGGAAATCTCTTTTCAACTGATCAATTCAAGTTTTTCAAGTATTGCAGGTAACTAAGCGACCATTCGTTTCTCTGCTTTTTTGCTGAAGTATAGAGAATATACGAATTGATACAACGGATCCCCAGAAAAATAACTTTGGCCACCATTTTATAGATTTTCTTAGGAAACAATATGTCGAGGCCAATTGGTCCGCCCGATTAACACCGTTCATATATTTGATCTAATTAACAATAACATTATGTTTTTTACACAAACTTTAATACCTCCCTGTGAAATTCTTTTCACGGGAGTTATTCCCGCATTATTCCACGTGGACAAAGCCAATATGTAAGTGAACATGTGATGTCCCTGAGCAGCGGGGATTTTATTCAGCATCATTTTATACAGATGCAGCGGAATTCTGGTTGAAACCGGAAGGTCGGATCTTATCAAAATCTCCATTGTTAGAGATCCATAATATGGTAGAATGCCGCAAATGAAGTCGGTATTGGAATGTGCCAGAGTATAAACTCGAATACCTCATTTTGTAGGTTTCATCGGATTGTATGTAATGAATGCAATTCGACCATTGAATTTGACAGTCGACTCATCCACGCAAATCTGCTCTCCGGGTACAAAATAATTCAAGAATCTTGCATTTATGTAATCGAGGAAGCAACACACTAACGGCAAACGGACACGGGTTTGTATTTTGTGAGGGTATTGTCTTCAGATAAAGTCTTCAAAAAATTTGACTAAATCGGTCTCTGGTGAACGTGTCTGAGTAAAATGGAATGTAGCTAACATTATTTCTGGACCAATATTCGTATAAGTTTGCCAACGGCATTGTCCCCCTATTTATGATTATTGCAATAAATGCCCGGAATTCACTTATGGTCACATCGTAGCAAGATCGCCATATAGAATGAGACGATGCCTTCCCTTCTAGCTTCTTCGCAGCGTAATTATTAGTTTCCTGTACTATTTCAGTAACTAATTCCTCTCCCAATGAAATCTATGGGTTCTTTTATTTGTGATGGTACGCGGGGTCCTACGTGCCTTTCGCCGGATACAAATGGCATTCTTGTTGGCAGTTTTTCTGATTCGGTGCACATTGTCCATTCAAAAGGTTCCATCTTTTCTACACAATCATCGTCGCTTTCCAATTCACTATCTATTATGCGGATGTTTCACCTTCTTGTACTTTTGACTTCGTCACTGTCTTCGGCACTTCTCTCTACCTCCCCATGGACAAGCAGTCTATGTATAGATGTCATTTCGTTCGTCACCGACGAAAAGGTGAACTCGTCTGCACAAAGTGCAGACGAGTAACTTTGTTACGTCTCAGTAACTTTGAAAGAAATATTCCGATCGCCAAGAAAGTTGACTTCAAACTAACGTCGAAAACAGAGTGTCCCTAGCAATTTTGGCAACTATAAAGTCAACCGTAAAAAAGAATCCTAATGGTTGATTCAACGGTCGTTGAATCCCAAACCATCCACAGAAAACCCAGGATGGTTGACTTTCGATGATGAACAGTTGAGAAGCTGTCCAAATTTAACCGTTGAACTTTTACGTTGACTCAACTGTCTTTTTTAACCAGTTGACCAAAATGACAGGGCTGATCCGCAGTCGCGAATGTTTTTGAGATAAGACATCTTTGTAGCCATTACTTTGCAGACATTACACACAAAGGGTTAGGAGGTAGTCTCGTAAAGCGATAATTGTTAGGCCAAATCTAAATAAACACCGTTATCGTTCGAGTTGTCGCATCACATCCAGTGGTGTCTGACAAGGCGACTATGAGATCTGTTACAAACGGATTTTGATGGGCCTCAGGTATGTTGTAGAGGGATCTCCCCCGAGTACTCGGGTACCGACTTTTATCCTAATGGGCCCTAGTTTTCGAGAAAAGTGATTTCGAAATTTTATGTGATTCTACTGTACCCGTAGCATTAATTATATTTCAACCGAGTCAGCGTAGCGTAGCGGTGTTCGCGTCTACCACGTTGGCGGAGCGTGTTCAAATTTTGCGTGTAATTTTCTTTTCTTTTTTTTCTTTTTTTTCAATTTCATCGTACAGGATATCAACGAATAGTATAGGTTATGTAAAATTATTCGAAAATAGTCATTTTTTGCGTAGTAATTTTATTACATTACATTCCATAACCGTGATGGAGAGGGGATAACAAAAGGCGAGATAATGAAGAAGCTATAACAAAGAGCGAGATAAACCCTAGGAAACACAGGTAGCAAACGTTGGCGAAATATTTGAAAGTTTAACTACGAACTATTTTCGAATAATTTTACATAACCTATCCTATTCGGTCTCGACAGGAGATGGGTCACTGCGGGTCGATTTCTGCCGGGTCAGCGTTGTGGGGATCTATTGGAAAAGGGGTGTATTGCAGAGGATACTTGCGTAGGTGGACATGGGATTGCGGATAATGGGAATTGATTTATCGCTGTGCGCTGCTGCCACCTCGATCTTTCTAGCGTCACCATGCCGATAGATGGCGTCGTGACGGTGGTGAGGGTGGTGAGTGTTCAGGAAGACGTTTGGCAGGTGCGAGTTTGTTGTTGATGGGGGTTGACCATTTATTGTAATTGTGGAGTGAGTGCGGGTGCGTGATGTTTCGGTGACCCTTCGGGTGATCAGGACTCGCCAGTATTATCAGGTAAGTGATTTTCCTTCTTTCTTCTCTGCTTTTCCCTTTTGTTTCTGCGGTGATTTACAGGTTATGCACGCGTCTGTGGACTAAGATAGTGACAACGACGATGATTTCTTGTTGGCGGTGAGAGAATCCTTTTCGTGGCAGTGGGGATGGTTCTATTCGGGGCGACAGTCCTTGAGTCCTCGGGGCGGGGGCAAAGCTTGCACGGACCTTACAATAATTTATTATAAGGGGCAATCTGATACTTGCCATTTTGTCAGGTGATCTCGTGAGGACGATTGCCTTTGCGCGAGCTTTGCGCAGGGGAAAGTATTGTGCAATGTCACAATATATATGGCATAAGGCAGTTATCAGAACTTTTTCAGATATCCATCGGGCAGGGAACTTATATATGTGGCGAACGCCAAATAACATGCGTATCGCAGATTAGAGCAAATACGGTTGACCAGCTTCAATTGCCGGAATTCGAGAATATTCTCTCTCACGCTCCCCAGTCCAGTGGGCGAACAAGCGCAGATTAGTAAGTCGTCACCTGTCGCTCGAGGCAATCGATATTCGCGTACCTTATTCGAGAAACTATTCTGTATCGTGTAATTGTCATAGTGCAAGCACAAATAAATATCTTGTTTAGTATCTCGCGTTCACCTTTATTATGTAAGGGGCTCTCCAACCACAGGGTCCCTTCTTATATATATTGTAATGGGGTTCCCCGTATACTTCCGGGAGCCCTTCGGCCCCATCCAGGGGAGGAGTAGTTCGCTCAATGCGAAAGGTCGCGAAACCCCTAGCTAGACGAGCGATCTCTGAAAGGAACTCGTGGACCAACCGGGAACGAACGGGCGCTAGATACTAGAGGTACCACCGACCGTGGTCGGCTTTCTTTAAATTCGCCGCCCGACGGCCTAGCCACGAGTCCCCGCTCCCTCCCCGGGGCTTGGGAACCGAGGGTCCCGGGCTTAACACCAGGCCAACTCAACCCGCCACAGGGTGGTAAGGTAGAGGGGGTGGGCGGTCTCCAGGACAGGATGCGGACCATTGGCGAATAAGGGTGACACGTGGTGACATGGAGCTAATTATTTTATTTCGGCTCGACAGAGGCGCAGACGGCGTTAACAGGGGGTGACACGATCCCACATCTAATCTTAATTAACGCTGTGCAGTAGGCAACCCTAAAGGAACTACCACGATACGCAGCCGAGGTAAAAATCGTCCGACGACGTGACACTAATCGTGGCTCTACTGAACGACCAGTTCACGCAATTACATAGCCCCTTAAGCATCTATCGCTGGTAGGTAACCGGTATAAGTAGCCAAGATTCGGAGTCATTCTATTACGTTACTCTAACCACGACTCCACTCTACTTCAGAGGTGCGCAGCTCCTCAAGCATCCAGGATAGGTGACCGCGGTAGTGGCCAATATAGGGAGTCGTCCTATGACGTCACACTAACCATGACTCCCCGTACTTCAGTTGTTCGCGGACTAGTATGTAGCCCCTTAAGAATCTATCGCGGACAGGTAGCCGCCAAAAGTAGCCAAGATAAGGAGACGTCCTATTACGTCACACGAAACACGACTCCACTATACTTCTCATGTTCGCGGACTGGCATGTAGCCCCTTAAGATCTATCACGGGTAAGTAGCCGAGGTAAGTAGCCAAGATAAGGAGTCGTCCTATTACACCACACTAAATACGACTCCACTATACTTCAAATGTTTGCGGACTAGTATGTAGCCCCTCAAGATAAGGCGTCGTTGCGAGAATACGGTACGAGCTACAGTACAATATCTATCGATTGACAACGCAAAATTTAGGAGAGTAAGAAATGGAAGAACGAAATACAAATTTGTCAAATTGATGATATCTTCATTGCAGCCCGGAACAGCCCCGGCTACTAAAATTCTACGAAGCGACGCGCGACGAATGAAACACGGGTTGAGCGCCGTACAGGACGACGGCTGGCCGCTCGCACACTGGTAGCCTGGTGTGGCCGGCTGACGCAACAATTTTGCCTACCCACGCCGGCCCTTTTACATCATACGATCTCGGCATGAGTTTAATTACGGATTATGGGCAACGACAGTTATGTATTAAGCAAAAAAACATTTGATTATTTTGATTATTTTTGATTGATTATTTTGGTTGATTATTTTTTTCATTATTAGTCGCATTGAAAGCTATGCATTCAGCAGTATAAATTTCATAGGTATCGCATATGTGCGTTTTATAGATTTCTTTTGTCATTTTACACTATCACCCCCTTATTTATGGGTGTTCCGCACCTGTTAGGGGGTTGAAACTTTTCAATACTTTGTCGACTTTCTCAATGGTAATTACATATATAAGCGCTTACAACTCTGATTTTCCGGATTTTCACCCCCTTATTGGGTGGTCTACACCCCTAGAATGCGTATTTAGGATGAAAAAAACACGGGTTTATTTTTAAAAATGTTTTATTGATGTGCAAAGTTTCATTCCAATCGGTAAGTGACACTTGGGTAGTGTTACTTGTAAGTTTTGTGTTAGACGTGAACTTTCCGGCCTATGGCCCCGCCTTCGTCTGTTACCGTACGAGTCTCCTGAAAAAATTTCGCCAGCGCATTGACGCAGAATTTCGGTACACGATTTTCTTCATCAGTTGGTCAAATTGATGATATCTTCTTATCGAAAACGCATTTTGCGAAAGCTACATTCGTTTTAGTATAAAATTCAATGAAATAAAGTTCAAAATATGCGTTTTTTCATTGCGGTGTGGCTTTTGGCCTTGAAATTACGATACGATCGGTGCACCCATACAAAATTCTGTCATTTCTCTAGTGAAAATTGAAACTGCAAATTTGTTTTGCCAAAGTTTGAACAGAAAGTACCAAGAGCCACTTTTGACTATAATTCTCTGTATACTCACCAAATTTAAACCTGATCGGTGGGTTAATGCTCGTATACTTACAGATTACGTTTTCGAACCGTACGTCGCTTATAACAGCGATTCTTAAGATCTACAATTGAAAAGTTTTCTTTTTTTTCGATACTCTTTCATACAATACATATTTACACTACTCAAACATTAATGACAAAAGTAATTGACAATTTTGTTACTACTTGAAAAATCCTTTAACAAAGTTTATTCCATCCGCTTTAAGATGCGTTCTGCTTCTACTCACTACAATAAATAGAACCTGAAATTTTAGTGCTTAAAGTCCACCAGAAACTCAATTTCCAATCCAATTTTAATGCCACAGAATGCATATAGAAGTGCATTTTCAAGGTCCAATCATAAGCTCCAAGTACGATCAATTGTGAGTCATAAGCGTTAGCTTTGAAAAAATTTCAAAATAGTTTCAACTACAATCGATCAGTATGCAGCGACTGATGCAATGAATAAATATACGCGTAGGATATGGAACTCCACATAAAATTCAACCCCTTACCCCAATACAGGCACAAATGAAAATGACGTGCTCCAAGATATATCAGTCAGTAGCGTGCTTCATATTTGCGACGGAAACACAAAGCGGCGAACAACCGCTAGGCTCTATACGTATATCAAGCTGTTTATCAAAGAAAATTATCTTTATATTTGGCCCTTAATTTGAACATGTTAACGACGGTATCGGTCACTGAGAAGCGACAATAAAATTCTCATTTAGGCGGCATCAGTCCCTGTATACTGATAATGCATGTACTTCTAGATGGTATCGGGTCTTCGTCCTAACAACAAAAACTGGGGCAAGATCGGCTTCGCTACAGACGTGTCAATCATGAATCTTGTTTTTAATTAATCTCTAAGCTCTGAACCCAAGAACGACTCGGGCATGCAAGCGAAGCAAATGGGTACAATTTTGTTTTAATGATGAACTTCGTAGTGGCATCTAGCATATAGTTGCCGCTTTATATTCGTAATCTTCTAGAATAATAACGTATAATTCCGATCGAGCCTTCCTTAACCTTGTAGCTGCGGGGTTGGTCGATATATCCACTCAAGAGGCACAAAATATTTAATATTTTTAGGCAAAATTTGATGTTTTGAATAATTTTCGCCACATCCACGTCGTTGATCCTGGGTCATGCTGAGAGCGAATGTCAGAATATTTCTTGATATCTCCGGAGATGCGGCAGTAGCTTGTTGCGTTTGTGGTAAAAATGAAATTTGACCTCTAAATCGACGATCTACATAACAAGAGTGCCTGCGAAATTTTAAAAATGTTTTTACGTATTCAGCGCATCAAACTACGTACGAAAACTTTCTCAAAACTTGGCTTATACTAGAAATGAAATTTGACCTTGAAATAGAGATTTGCAAGGTCAAGGGTGTCTGCGGGAATTTTTTTCATATTCAGCGCGTGAAATTACATAGAAATACCCTCCCAAACCTTCATGACAAATGAGACAAATTTTGTACATTGCACTATACGTTGCCTCCGGGGCTGGTCGATATATCGACCAGCAGTCGGATCGGGAACTCTACCTGAGATATCCAGTGATTTTATGTATAAATTTTGCATTTTATAAGAGGTCGATTTATACTGAAATTTTCCCGCAGCTAAAAGATTAACCGATATCGTTTTATCGTCTAATTTATCACCATGGCAGAGCTGCCTAAGCTTTAATGCTGATACATGTCGAAGTCTTACGCTCATTACATAAAATGAGCATTATTGTGATAAAAATCCATCCCACACCAAATTTGCCTGATTTATTAGATGCGCGCTGTCAGAATAATAATTGCCATCAAAGAAATTCAAACGTGCATTTGCGGAATCAAACCGAGTAATGTTTTCCGTCCATGGGATCATTATTCTATTTCCGAGACAAATGTTATAATCGTCGCAAGAAATTGATACGGATTATCGAATGGAAACACGGTAAAGGATTTATTTAATATTTATAACATTTCTCTACACTTGGAAATGTCAAATGTCATATTTATTAAGGTGAACGAGCGTCGTCATGCTATTGCTAAGATGTGTAATAAGTCATCTATCGTCTTTTATCGTTTTCTGTCGTCTGAATTCGTTTTCGTGATGCATATTCATAACAATATAAAGAGATATATGTATATATTGTACATTTTGGCATATTATTGTTACACAGAATTTGTCAAAGTTTAACACAGCTTTCGGACACAAAATATTTACAAGTTGTTTAAAGAATGGCTCGGTAATCATGTATGACCGTATGATCAGGGTGAAACATACTACTTAGAAATAATTGCAATTAAATCGTCACCTTTCTTTCGCCCACTGCCCACTCCGTGCGTTCATCATCTTCCGAAAAGTTCAGTCTTGTGCCCCTTCTGTTTTAAGCCGATAATCATGCTTCTCATAACGAGTGCATTTGTCGCACCCTCTTACCACGATGCGATAATAAGTAATAATGCACCTCAGCAGAAGGTTAAGCGGTAAAATTCTTGCCAGTTTTGAGAAATTGCAAATTATTTTCTTCTATTAATTATGTGCACCATAATTAGAAACTACCAATTCATTTTAATGTATGGCGAGATGCCTTCTTCGCTCATTCACAACTGAGATTGCTGTTTTCAAAACAGTAAATCAATCAAGTCTTACAGATTTACATCGGCCATGAGATGTAGGGATTTTTGCCGTTTGTATTATAAAATGGTACGAACGAAAAATAATATAATTTATATTACGTGTACATGAATTAATTACAGCCCGACGAAACGTAATACATGTTCGGATAATTCATGAATTCGCAAAAAATATATATTCTATTGATACATCAGGTGAATTCGCTTACATTTGTAACGACTCAGCAATTATACAGATAAAGATTTGCATCCTGAAATTACTTAATGGTAAAGCAAGTAGGATCTTAAGATGCGCAACGAACAATCGTAATTGTGCACATTTGTACAAATGTAATGGTTTAATATGTGATAAGCTTAATAACTTAGTTATTATAAGAGTTCACAAAATTTTACGAAATACCAGATTCAAGAAAAAAACGGGCACTTTGAACCACAGGCTAATCATGGAGAATATAAATAATACAACTTGCGTCACTCCTTTCATGAATAATTTCTTCATGTAACATTAACGAACTAATGGGATCTTGAACGTGTAATATCTACATATATAGTGGTATGTAGAGACTAGCGACTCATAGGCCGAGCGACGCCACTAGGCAGAAAACAATATTTTATTTTCAATGCCTTTCAAGTTTACAATATAATATAATTTGTTTATATTTTAAATTTTTATCTGTCCCGGGAAAACTAAAAATGACGAAGAATGCTAATCCGATGATTGGAGGAACATATTCGTTACTAGGCATAACACTAGGCGTTTCATTGAAAAGTACCATAACGTCTTGAAAACTGATATATCTCCTTCTTTCGTAACGTTTCCGTAAACTCGTTACGCACATATCGCAGTCGCAACTTTCCCTATAACAAGTCTCTTGCACTTATAATTTAAAAAAATAACTAAATTATATAATCTGGAAAATCATCTAGAATGTAGGCAGCAATAATCTTCGCGGCATTGTTGTGCATGAGAAGTCGTATGCTATGAGTGACGCCGATATTCGCACCGAGGGCTTGAAGCAGTGGTGATAAATTAGGAATATAATCGTCGGATTATAATCTTTATAACGAATCTATAATAGTGATTTTTTTACTATTTCTCTACCTTTTATTATACAAATTCAGAATACTTTTATCATTGAATGCTCTGTCAATCCACCGGATCAGTCCACTTCGCTTCTTGAGCTATTTGATCGAAGCAGTCTGATAGGAACGTGTACTATAGTAGAAGAAACAAAAGAAGAAATTCGATTAGATACACAATTGAAATGAAATATCGTGCTTAATGATAATCACGGATAACATGTGTTCAGATATGATATATTTTGCGTTTTTACAAGGAGAGCTAGCCATCCAGAAATGTCGATGGACTTTGGTATACAGGTTAGTGTTTACCTCACAGAAAGGACTTGTGGCCTTTTATTCCTCGAGGCCTTAATTTCCGAAACATCTGTGATAAAAATTGTCGACGATGAATTAGATCTTGTTGAAAACTCAATGGGCACGACAGAGACGGAAGCATAAACTGCCAGGTGCCAGTCTACTATGCTGCCGGCTGGGGTTCTGTTATCGTTGAATTAGTTTTTTTCGTTCTATATGCAATCAATTATTTTCGCGAATACACGGCTCCCTTATTCGAGGATTCTTTTATTTTCAGATTTATTGAAGTTTACACGACCAATGATGACAAAGATCTTGATAAAATCAGTAAAATAATACAATTTATTCTTTGGAATATCTTGCATGATCGTTGCTTGACAGTTTACAGATTTTTTGGTGGCATTCATCGTAAACGCACTTGAAACAGACTACCGATGAACACCAAGCACAATTTATAAATACGTCAACTTCTCCACAACTGCACTTTTTTCTCGTAATTTTAACGGGAAAAAAAATTTCATGGATATTTGTTTAAAAAAGATTGCTTATTTACTTATTTTCATATATACGAAGTGCATCTGATCATGTCTTTGAATGCAAAAACGCTCAATTGTTGGTGAATAATCAAATGTATCATTATTGCATCTTCACGTGAAGCTATTTCTCGTTTTTGTTGCAGTTATTCCGAAGAAGATTGTAATTTTTCAATAAAAATTTGTCTCTGTGTGTACAAATATACGCGCAAGTTATTTTTCATCATACGGACAAACCTATTATTTTTGAATTTCTATAATCTTGAGAAGAAAATAATCGTCGAAGTCACAAAAAATAATTGATGAAGTGCTGGAAAAAAATTAACCCTACGGGAATTAAAATCCGTCCGACAGCGTAATAAGCGGTAAGACTTCCAATGAGTTTCCAACAAAGACTGATTCATCATGAAAAACTTTTGTCGCAAATATTTTGGAAACTAAGGCCCGCTATCATGAAAGCCCATATGGTATCTGCACACGAAAGCCGATTACAATCAGCAATTCCACTGTGGCGAATTTTCCTTGTTAGTATTATGGAACACGTCAATAGTTCGTGCATAAAAAATATAAAGGCCATGTTTTGGAATTATATTATTGAAGTAAAAACGTCCGGTAATAAGTGTCGTGTATGCTGCAGTTGACTATGCTGGTTTTTGCACCATATTACTGTTGAAATGCATATTGTATTTGGTACAACATAGGCCATTTTTCACCCCAAAGTATAGTATCGAATAAAACTGGAAACGACATGGAACTAATGCAAAAATTCCATATTCGACCTTGCATTGGAATTCCTTAACGAAAACTGTGCAACCGTGAAACGTTTTGAATTAATGCGTATACAATACATTTTCCATCCCAGAATAACATTTATATCCGTTGTTTGAAGATATGACCGTGAGTTATGTAGGGGAAGATAAATGCTCGATGGACAACATAATATGTGACGAAGTGCGGAAAAAACAAGTTACAAACGCAATTCGCTGGTACAACACGATGCCGTTATGAAAATAATTTTCAGAAAATCTATAATCAAGGCCCAGGAAGTACAATCTTTCGAAACTACTAGAAATCTAGTAAAATAGATATCTCTTTCTCGTTGATCATCCATGGAATTACGATAAATATTCAACCTATCAACATAACATAAACACTTACGTATGACGTGAAAACTTTGAGCCATCGAGGTGGTCGGTTATCTTGTCTTGTGTATTGGAAACAGAAAGCCATTCCATCTTCATCAACTTCCCACCGAGTTATTGTTCTCCAAGGGAATTCAACTACTTGGGACTCGAGTGTACCATCCTCTTTAGCTGCATAGAGTTTAAAAGCTGCTGTTCCAATAGCAGCGATCACATGACCTTCCTTTCTAGAGTCACAGGCGCAGTGTGGGAAAACAATATCTCCATACCCATTTAGTTCCTTCGCCAATTTAAGATACTGAAAGACAAAAAATTTTGACATAAGACACAAGTACGTCTCACTGATATTACTCATATTACTATTACTCTGAATTAAAAGTTTGTAGGAAAAAAGTATCGAAAGTGTATCAACGAATAAACATTGAATCGTTAAGATTTTGTAGATCACGAAGATGGAGAAGCCTAAGCAGTTATTTTCGCCTCGATTACATTGATATCATAAAATAAATAATGCGAATTTTGAAAATCATAGAGATATGATTTCTAAGGTTTCCATATTGGTTAAAAAGTCTCATTCCAGCTTCAAACTGTATAGTTTTGGATTAACATCTCCGATTATGATTGAACTGAAGAAATCGACTAAAAACGAGTTTGAACCGCTTCGAAATGGGGATAAATCTATTTTTCGCGAATATGTGGAAAGTAGATTCAGTCAGAAGCAGCTATTTAACTCTAACTCCCGTCTAGCCGCACGGTAAACAGACGGGTGTTCTGCGTTCCAGTGTTTAATGTGATGAGCAGATAGCGAAGGGATTATTTTATTATCTGATGATGTATTATTATTATATTATTATTATATTATTATTATCTGGTGAAGTATCTTCGAATATTGTTGACAATATCTTTGTGAGCTTGTACAGATACAATAAATAAACGGCGGAGTCAATTCGTAGGCATAGTTTACTTAAATGCACTGTGACATCAAATCTACGCTGCTTACGAAAAGTAGCACGATTCAAATTCCTTACGAAAACTAACACTTTTTTAATTTCACCGCGAAAACCAACACGTTTCGATATTCCATGCAAAAACTAGCATGTTTCGGCTTTCACCACGAAAACTAGCGATTCGGCTTCTGCCGCGAAAAGTGGCATGTCCGAAACGTGCTAGTTTTCGTGGTAAAACCCGAAACATGCTAGTTTTCGCGGCAAATATCAAAGTGTGCTATTTTTCGTGGCAAAAGCCGAAACATGCTAGTTTTCGCGCTGATATCAAGCGTGCTTGTTTTCGTAAGTAATCTGAAACATGCTAGTTTTCGTAAGCAGCGTCGAAATACAACACATCTGCATCATATCATCGTAACAATTGGTTATCGAAAATTGCACTCTATCGGTTGCTGACTTAATCGCACCTTCCGTCGAGCACCGTACTTCGATAAGTAAAAAAACAAGTCATAAGATGAGTGACGTTCCGTTACGTTTTACGAGATAATATGGTAATCAGCGTGGAATTGACTACTCCGGTATTTTTCGGCACCGAGTATTCAATATTATTTTCTTAAACGATAGGTTTTCAGTTTCGACACAGAGTTAAAAATTTTATTCTTTTTTATGTAATACTATTGAGGGCTGCATTTTCTTGGCATTATCAGGATTGATCTTACAATTAGACATTTGTCACATTTGCAAAGTACCCTTTCGATTGGTAAGCGTCTTTGTAGGGTCTTTCGTGTTTAATTTTTGAGAATGTTGCCAAACCATGAATTGCTCGAAACCGCATCCTTCCCTCGCACCTAATTTTAACCGAATCAATTTTGTGTGACTAGTTGCATTTGAAAAGTAATCGAATTTACTCGACATTACATTTCTGGTCTTGGCAATACATCACTGTTCCATTGAAATAGGCAAAAAAACCATTCCCATTTTACGCGAAGGTTACGTATTTCAAATCAATTTATAGCCATTGAGGGTCATTTCTTTTTCAAATTGCCATATTTCATTCCTCAAAACTTTAACATTCACTGAAGCGAAGAAATAATTGTTTTACTCTCAACGTAGCCGTCTTGGTCAATAAGCAATAATTTATAAATTACTGTTTTCACTGAATAAATATAATTAGGACAAAATAAGAGCATCGTGCGTGGCAATCAATTTTCGATATTTTTTAAAGATGATTATGAAAGTAAATGAAAAATTGAAAAATAAGAAGGTTCTAATTTTCATTAAACACGTATTTAGGTGTCGAGACGTGATTTTCGTTAGAGATATAATAATTCGTGCCCTTACATTTAGACAGGTTCGCAGGGCGAACGCCACTGGCGCTGTTAGCGCACGCCGATCGAGCGAAGACCGCGCAATTCGTTCTCGGTTTTTCCTTTTACCATATACAGGGTGAATCATAATGGGTGGACACCACTTTTTGATGGTATTTACCATGCGTCGTAAATTACCGACTACCTACAACTGGATTGCTTGACCGCTCCAGAGATGGCAGCTGCTTAGTGACAGGCAACTACATTCATACATCTTCGCCGATTTCGGTGACATTTGGTATGCTTGTAGAATGGATAAAAATACAAGATATGAAAAAACTTCAAATTGCAACAACGTTTATTTTTTCGCGCACTATACACTGGATATCAGAATGGTGCAGATAGCAACAAATCTCTTATTATTTATTGCAAATTTGTAATTTTTTCATACGTATCTCCGAGAGTTTTTAACCGATTGGGATGCAAATTAACATAAAGGTAGAGGATGAAAAAATAAAGTTGACGGGTTCGTTATTTTTTCGATATCTCATAATTAAGGGGTTGAAACTGCCCCTCGATTTTTTAGTCAATTTTTTAGTCATTCCTCTCATATCTGTGGAACGCCTGTTGAAGAACATCTTCATACTGGAGATGGGGGTTTTCTCGTCGTCCACTTTTCCTTCACTTATATTGGTGAGATCCGAGCAAAGTCAACGTAATTCGCGCCACTGGGTATAATATTCTCGCGTAATAACTCTCACAATTCCAATTTAATAGCTCATCAACCAGAACCTCCAATATAATTAGGCCCACTATCATCGTCGAGGTACGAATACGATTTGACGGGTTATAACCTAGCCAGGAGGCAAAAAAAAATATTTTTTAAGAATGTCTTTCGGAAAAGTGTTTTCATTTCGTTTAATGAATCTTTTGACAAGTTAAGTTCAATTACATATTCTTTTTTACAAAAATATTGATTTGTCGATCTTCTACGGTCAATCTCTGAGAGAGCCTAAAAAAAGGGAGTTCACTGTCAGAAAGGAATCTCTGGGCTGGATCATCTGAAATAGAACATTAATAGATTTAGTTAATATAAGATAACACCTTATCTTTAATGAAAGAAATAGGCAAATCATCAAATTTAGATGAAACCGCGGCTCTAAAAAAATGTTTGCTTTTCGACAAAAAATGTCTTATTAAATTGTTAAAAATATCAATAATACTAATCGGATCGAAAACAAACTTCAATTAAAGACTATCAAATAGAATTCTAAAGCTTGTGTGAAAATTTGAGCCCGATCGTTTCAGTTGTTCCCGACATATCTTCTTCGCTGACTTGAAAAATATATTGTGAGAAAAACGCGTTTTAGAAAACAGTTTACGCTTAGTAAAAAATTTCTATTCAACTTACACGGGGACATCTATTCCAGAACCATATAACTCCTTCACTCCAACTGTAGGTTCCAACAGTTTGATTTGATGGCGTCTGGAAACCATTCTTCCCTCTCTAGTGCTTTCATGCGCTCTTCACTCTGACAAGGGGAGGGCGCGATATCGAAATCGCCGATTTCATTCGAATTCACAGTATATATAGGGCTCGACTAGGAATAAAAGCGACAAAAGTGGGAGCTTGAGATGGCTACGCGTTTATTTATTATTGAGCATATAACATTTTTGTCGCGTATCGGTCACTGCATAAGTCTTTTATGTTAATATAATTTCCAAGCAGTGATTGGTGCAGCGGCAAGAACTCGGATTCATAATGCGATGGTCGTGGATTCGAATCCCCGCGAAAAAGATTTTTTTCTTCGGCTTCTTTTCAATTTTTTAAATCGCTTTATATTATATTTCGCTATTATTGCTTTATATTTACAAAATGCATAGGGCGTCATCATTTTAACAGAAGCATACTCATGAAAAATTTGGGTTTGCGAATAACTTTTCAAGAAGGGATTATTAATTAAAGCATACGCGAGGAATTTGTATATAAAATTAAATACTTTTATTGTTGTACCGTTGATGAAAAACATGTACCGGGGTGATATTTATCGCAAAAATAGGGAAAGTAGTTATTATTGTGTTGGCACCTTGCACACGTTACAAACGCCGCATTTTTACGGGAATTCGACCCACGACCATCGCATTATGAATCCGAGCTCTCGTCGCTGCGCCAACCGCTGCTTGGAAATTATATTAACATAAAAGACTTATGCAGTGACCGATGTGCAACAGAAATGTTATTTTTTAAATAAAAAATAAATGCTTATCCATTTGGAGCTCCCACTTGCGCCACTTTCATTTCTAGTCAAGCACGTATCGTAAATTCTGACTAAATCGATCTGATGCGCATCCTTTTTTCGATACATCAATGGGAATTCAAGCCTCGTGTGATTCTCATTGCACGTATCACGTATGCAAGTGATGATGTCGACCTTCGTTGGAAACGCAAGCAGCGATGTATGCTGCAGTTTCAACAATTTGATAATTACTCGGAATATTTTTCGGACTGATTTTCCAAAGCAGTTGGTTGTAGCTTTCGTTGTTATTTCTGAGTGAACCCACCGATGCATCTCTCTAGAAAGTCGCCATTGCCAAGATCTTCATAGATTGGGCGTACAACTGAAGCAACCTCAGGTGATCACGGCTGATAATCATGTTTGAATGGTTCTAATTCATTCGCAGCTTTCGGCCGCTGCCAACAGTACCATTCCTCTTCTTCAACTGGTCACTTTTCATGTTGCGTATTCTCATTCGTTGATCAGTAATGATAGTACGAGGCTCGTATCGCATTAAGAATATTCTCTGCAGAATCACAGTTTTTTTCTTATTCCTAGACCATACTAGACACATTAATTTGTCGATCATCTTATTGATAAACTTTCCGTTTCCACTGAGAGTGTGTTTTTGTCTTCTTGTGCCATACTTTTCAACGACTTCTACATCTTTATTCACACATTATTGGAGTTGCGTCCTCATGTTTTTCTCTACGTGCTCAATGCATTCTTTTTCAATTTATTATTACCGTAACATGCAGACTTCAAAATCACGGAGTAAGTTTTGAAGTGAAAGTCTCCAATGTAGTTTTTATACTGCACTTTACGTTACAATTATGGCTTTTGCTATAAGAATATTTGTCGGACCATCGTAAACATTTTTTAGGCACATCCCAAAGTATTCACTGAACCAAAATACAAAGACTGGAAAATGAAGTTTTTGAAAATCCTGCCTCGGCATAATCCCTTTAATACAGCAATACTTATGTCTGTTCCTAAACACAGCCTTGCTAAAAGTATTGTGCATCTTAGAAATTTGACTACCACGCAATGTCTACAGCTTTAAGCACGTTGTACTGTTTAATATCGGCAACAAAAAGTTAAATAAAAACAAAAATAGACTGGCTGGCTGACTGACAATAAAACATCTGGTGCCATACAATTTTATTTTATTTTTATTTTTGAAATCTGTTCCCTTTGATCTCTTCGTTTATTGTGAGAACTTACGGTTGCCCAGATGCTAATCGCGACTCAATTTTCGGAACTAAGTATCATACTGTAAATATTAAAAAAAAAACGAGCGACACTGGAAAACGTGTAGAAATTCAACTTTTGAATAAAAAATGTCTAACTTGGACCGAAAACGACTCTTCGAATATCCTCGTTCTGTAACGTAAAAGTATTTGCTGTTACAGAAGTATTTCTGTATTTCTGCTTACAGTATTTCTGCTTACAGAAAAAGTAAGAGGTCCCACACGTGTACCTATTGAGACAGGAAATTGCATCACGATACATGCTTACGGGGTATATCGTATGATATACCGCCATAACCATAAGAACATAATTTTCTAGATAGAATTCATAAAAATAGCTATAGATATTGAGTTTATAGCATAGCGTTACCGTTTCAAACCGAGCATCTTATATTCGCGTGGCTTATTCAATTTTTGTATTTAATTTGTAACGGATCTTGAATTTAATTTTTTCATCTATAGATCTGGGTTTGGATTTGGACATATTTTGCATTTATTGCTACCCTGCCTTCTTTAATGATTAATTAATTGCATCATTTGTGTTACGCGGGAAAAATATATCCGATGCGGCAGAGACGACCTAGCAGAGGTTTCGCGATACTGCCTTCTGGTAATGTAAATTTTTTATTGATCTCAGTGTTCGACCACTAGGATGTCAAGTTATATTTTGTGGCGGAAAAAAATAGTCTTCACGTGGACAATAAGCATCGTCCGTCTACATATTTCTGTAATTGTTGGGCACAATCACAGATTCACAGCCGTACACAGGAGCATATACACGCTCCCAAGATTGCATCCTCAATCTGCGCGTCCTCGTCCGCGCAAAAGGAACCTCTCTACCGAAAATTCGCTCAAGTAGAGCATTTTTGTATAATAACCAATACATATTTGTGACCAAAAGACACAGTTGACCATTGGAATATCGAAACATTGCGATTTTTTTTATATCGCATTAGAAAAATACCGGTGTAAATAATATTCGGAATTAGTGTTTGACCGTGCTGTTCTATGTTGACCGGCAAACCACATCCATTACTCCACACAAATATTTATAGAAATACATACGTTCAACAAAGGGACTATCAGACTTGTTAATCGCGGATTTTTACGAGCCTCGGGTATGTTGTAAAGGGACCTCCCTCGAGTAGCCGGATTACGCCTTTTATCCCAATGCGCTCTAGTTTCGGAGAAAATTGATTTCGAAATTTTATGTGATCCTAGCGTACCCGTAACGTCAGTCATTTTTTAACCGAGTCAGCGTAGCGTAGCGGTTAAGGTTCCCGTCTCCAATGCTGGCGGACCGTGCTGAAATCTTTCTCGTGTAATTTTTTTTCTTTTTTTTCGATTTCTTCGTACAGGATAATAATGAATAGTATATGTTATGCAACATTATCCGAAAATAGTAATTTTATTATTAATCAATAATTACAGAAACGTCTTACTCGCTATCGTTTCCTCGCTTGCAGTGTTAGAACAGAAATCGGGATGATATTCGTCATAAAAGGAACCGAAACATAAAACCGTACAGTACCACGCACATTTAATGAAAGCATGCACACGGATTTTTTAAGAGCGATACCGGAAAACACAATTTTACATAAATTTAGTGCACCTGCTTTCTCAGCCATGATTAAATATGCGTGGTTCGCATCAAAATTAATTGAAAAGAGACAAATCTTTTTGAATTTGAACGAACTGTGTTATCCGGTATCGCTCTTAAAAAATCCGTGTGCATGCAAAGCAGTAGCTTTCATTAAACGAGCGTGGTGCTGTACGGTTTTATGTTTCGTTTGCTTTTACGACAAATATCAGCCCAATTTCTGTTCTAACACTGCAAGCGATGCAAGTAATAGCGAGTAAGACGTTTCTGTAATTATTGATCAATAATAAAATTACCACGCAAAAAATGACTAGTTTTTAATAATTTTGCATAACCTAAACTATTCGGTGTTATCTTGTACGATGTAATTGAAAAAAAAAGAAAACAAAATTACACGAGCAAGATTTGAACACGCTCTACCAGCGTGGAAAACGTGAACTTTAACCGCTACGCTACGCTGACTCGGTTGAAATATGACTAATGTTACGGGTACGGTAGGATAACATAAAATTTAGAAATCAATTGTCTCCGAAACTAGAGCGCATTAGGCTAAAAGCCGGTACCCGGGTACTCGGGAGAGGTCCTTCTACAACACACCTGAGGCCCATCAAAGTCTGTGATTAACAGGTCTGATAGTCCCCTTATAAAAAGAAACTCCGATCTACAATGAATTGATACCAAATTTTTATTGAGACTGATCACGCGTGAAAAACTTCAGGAGAGAAGGCGATATTCTAAGTACATTAGCGGATACATTTACAACGTATACCATAAGAATATTGCTCGTGACAACGAATGGTTAATGATGATAATAATTATGGATGATTGAATTATATAACGTAAGTGGTTTCAATTACATACGGAATTTAAGAATGATAGTATATGAGTATGAAACACAGGCAATGTAATACCAAAGTAAAATTTGATGAAAAGTTGCCCAGAACTTTGGCCCTACCTCGTGTTTTCTCGATGCATCCTGAAGTGCTTTTAACTGATACAATCTTTCGCCTGCGTTAATGTGTCCTCGATTAACCTCGTCGATTGTTTGCCAAAATATCCATGTCAATGCTTGCTCGCTTAAAGGCCTGGACACATTAAATAGCCACCTGCGAACAGCTAGGCAAGTAGCACTCGCGGTTGAATAGTTTTGAATGTACAAAGTATGTGGGTGCTCATGAGGCTGCAGTTTGCGTTCTGAAAAAAACCAATCATCATAGAATGGTAGTTAGTGCTATTGGTATATATATATATACACGTTGTGTACGGTTGACCTCCCTATCTTAGCTGCTTTTGCACATATAAGGGAACTGTCTCCGGTGTGTCTCGCCGATTTGAATGAAATTTGGTATGTTCGTAGAATGGACAAAAATAGGCAGAAGAATTTGTTTATATGTGCCACCATTATGTTTGAAGGGGTGAAAATCACCATTTGCAAAAATTGCAAATTTGCAATAAACAATATGAAATTTGTTGTTATCCGCGCCATTCTCATATCCAGTATATAATACGCGAAAAAATAAACGTTGTTGCTATTTGAAATTTTTTCGTATCTCGTACTTTTCAAACGTTATCGATGAAGAACGAAAAACACCCCGATTTTCGAGGGTGCTTTTCAGTTTTTCAAACTTAATGATGACAGGTATAAACAAAAATTCCTGCGCCTATTTTTGTCCATTCGACGAACATAGCAAATTTCATCCAAATCGGCGAGAAACAACGGAGATGGTTCCCTTGTTAGAAATCGTAATTGTATTCGCTTCACAATTACAAGTTGAACTGATAGGTCTAAGGACTAATAGAATAATGTTTATTTCGCGGCCTATACAAAATATTGTATAATGTTAATTTCGTTTAAAGTCCATAGATGCGAACGACCGAAACTTTCAATATTCTCATTTTGCAAATGCAATATAAGAATGACGGACGAAAAATGTAACCGTGCTTCTGGAAGTATATATCCGTAGAAAGAGTGACACATGGACATCGCAAAAATTCGACAATAGCAGTTGTCAAACTTTCCATTTAATTCAAAAATTACGTTGAAAACCTTTCAGTGTTAGTTATATGATAGCTCAAATACGCATCATGCCCTTTTTTATTGTTGGTAAAAATGGTCATGTACTCTTAGATGCACACAAAAAATGAACATAAGCAATTAACATTTTAGAATGGCCGATCAATAACGCTATACCAACGACAGAACATCACAAACATCTTTATCTCAAAATAATTCGACTCCCAAAGCATTGTACCACAGAATCACAGTATTAATGTCGACCTACTCCCAGTGAATACCAACCATGGATAATCCCGTACAAATATAAAACCACAAAACTAATACTATTTACCAGTGTTAACTCGGTGATAGAAAAAACTAACCAATTGTGCATGAAGCCATATTATGCCTACGTGAGGTGTTTTTGTATCAAGTGAACGATTTTTTTGTTTACACATCTGGCATGAATAGGACATAGTATTAAAAATGGGGCTGGTAGTCATTAGAATCGAAAATGGCAAATTGGAGGAGTATCATCTACAGGAATAGGTCGTAGCGTTAAAGAGTTCAACGAGACTACTATTCATAACTATCAAACAGATCCGAAACTTCATAAAATTTCAATACATTTTGCACTTTGCCAGTGAATAGGTTTACCCAGAAAGCTAAATACATTGGAGGGTAGAGCTACGGGAATAAATGCAAGCATAGTTGATAAATTAAAATACTTGTAGTCGAATACATGGCTGTGCGTGAATGAAATTGTCGGGTCTACCAAACCAAAGAATGAAGTTCAAGGTTAATACTTTTATTGAACTATTGTGTTATATCGATTGCTACTATTTCGTCGATTATGTGACGAGCATGTTCATCGTTATTTTCAGCTTCGCTATTATAATAGGACCCATGCGAAAGTTCTTTTATAGACGGCACAAATCCCGAAATACTGCGAAATTAACGGTAACAGTAAACACGTATTATTATATTTAAAAGTTTGTTTAAAATTGTTTGCCGATTAAAATAAAATTAAACAGATTATTCACTGTTTATTTATAGTAGGCACTTTTTTTTAGACATTCTGACGTGAAAAAATGCATTTCCGAATTGCATAGTATAATATTAAGCCTTGTCTGATTAACCCACAAACCTAATGATGTTGCATAGAAAAGTATACTTAAAAATATATTATTAGTTAGTTTCTGGCTGCTACGATTTTCTTTAATATGCATGTAGCATTTCACAAGTATCCAGCGGAACATTTCACTCACTAACGAATTGGGCGATTTAGAGTATAACATTTTTATGAAGCATCTATAAGTAAAGGTTTCTGAAATAGTCAGGAAATGTAAGTGTTAGAAACAAAATTGTGTGTCAGGAAATTTAAAAATTGAGAATAATTACTGCAACCCGTGAAACTAGAGGAGATACGATCACAAAATTATTTTGTTAGCTTGGAAATCATAATAATAATTCATCATTAACAGCAAGCGCATATACTGGTAGAGAGCGAAGCTTTCACGACACCATAAGATTACGCTAACGATCCCCAAAACACTACAATATGTAAAAGAAACGTTGAAGATCAGAGTCTTTGAAACTTCAATACGTGGGTATAGTCATAGCGACATCAGAGGTACGCCGGTAACGTAGCTAACAAACATCATGATTGGATGAGCAGATCCACGCAGGTGACAATACGAAATACCCGACGCGAGTCACGAATACCCGTGTGTCGATACACTGATGTGTAAGGTGATGTTGCAGACAGCGCACTTTTTATGACCCTTGTGATGCCCAATAATTTGTAAAAGCGAATAAAGTTTCAATATTTATGAATAGACAGTGAATTTTTAAACGCGACTAGTGCGTGTAGGCAGTTTATTACCGCGTTAAATTGTACGGAGAAAGTATCCGAGAATAACGAGACGTTGACGGATGACGTTGAAAATGCTCCGTTTTGGCAGACGATCAAACGATCAAATATAGCTTTGGCCAGAAAACTGTGAGAAAATGCCATTGATTCTCCTCGTGACACACGATACTACTATCGGGTAGCCACTCATATGGGTGTGTGGATGGTTCGTACAGAAAATCATAGTACTAAGGCAGGACGACGACCCATTGAGAACATATAAAAACTTTGATCTCGGGCTCAAACAATCCATACGCACGGTGAACTTCCGAGAGATCATTAACTAACATATTCAACCTCCGACCTCGTTCCGTCAATCCAGTACTCGTAAAAAGGCCGAAACAACTTAACGGGAAAAAATTGTTTCAATATTTGGCACGCGAATATTTGCTCAAGCATCGTGCAGTGTTAGCGTGATGTGTAATGAGGAATATGTGCTATTTTGAATAGAGATATTTACCGAAGTTATATTCGACGATTTCGAACAAATAAAAATATTTAGCCGTTTCGATGTCTAAGTTAACCCTGTAGCAGACAGCATCGTATACGTCTTTTGCCGAAGCAGCTTTTGGTACTGTGACGGTGATGACCTCGCGATCTGGGAGAAGAACTTTTAGATCAACAGACGGACCTTGGTCCCCATCTTCTTCCAGCCTATCCGTTAGAAATTCTTGCATAGCGTCGCTCTCAGCTATCACCCGTACGGCACACACCTTTTCCAGGTACTGCTCGAGACCTCGTCTTCTTGCGTCCAATTGTTGTTCGCTAAGCCTGTTAACGATTTATCATAATTCTACATAAAATATAGAACATGAGTTACGAATCAGATATTTCTATTTCCGCTACGCGACGTTGTTAGATGTGATACAAGACAGAGCCTTGTTTCTGTATTTTCATAGTGGCTGTATGAATGTTCACACGACTATCAATGCGACGTAGTGGAAATGATATTTACTAGGCTAATCACAAAGAAGTTTCTAAAGAATAAGAGTTGATTCTTATAACAAGGGATGCGATTGTCGTTTGTTTTGAAAATTAACGAAAAGAAATTTTGTTTCCGGTCTTATTCCTGTTCGCTCTCAAATAAAAACAGTGCTTTTTAAAACTCACGATACAATCAGAAGAATAATTCAAATTTTCTTACTGAAAAGGCCATTTTCCGGGTAACTTAGGAAAATTGAAGCCGATAAATTCTTTCTTCAATACCATGTGCAACGCAGCAAATTCTCGGTACCGTCTCGAACATAAATGGCGTCCTGCCATGTAGACATTAAATACGACATATCGTTCGTGCTTCCTTTCGCGAACGTGATAATCTGGTACGCTGATGGGTAAAGAACGTTTTTCACTATAGTCCACTGAGGAATAACTGAAACAAATTGAAAAGTTGTTCGTACAGAACGTGCTCTTTCGAACATATTTACAGATATTAAAATCAAGGCTTACAAGGGGCGGATAAGAAATCGGTATCGCCAATTTCGTTCGGATTCACAGCACATGTGGGGCTCGACTAGAAATGCGCGTGATTCAAGTGGGAGCTCTCCAGATGGCCAAGCATTAGTCAGTTCCTAACATTTTGGTCGCGGATCGGTCAATACGTAAGTCCTTTGTGTTAGTATAGTTTCCAAACAGTGGTTGGCGCAGAGGCAAAGGTTCGGATTCGTAATACGAGGATCGAGGGTTCGAGTACCCCATGCGGGCTAATCTTAACTTTCCAAGAAAAAATTGTAATAATAAAAGTTTCTAATTTTATTTCACTTTGAAAATTGTTCGCAATCCCAATTTTTTCACGATTATGCGCAAGTTAAAATAATGACGCGCTATGCCTTTTTCGAAAAAATAAGTTAATCAGTACATTGTGTATTATGTCGGTTCATATGTGACGTAAGTATTGTCGAATTTTTAAAGAAGCCAAAGAAAAATTAAAAGTTTCCCATACAGGGGCTCCAACCCGCGACCCTCGCATTGCGAATGCAAAGTCTTGCCACTGCGCCAACCACTGTTTGGAAACTATATTAACTTAAAAGACTTATATATTGATCGATCCGCGACAAAAATGTTATTAACTAACGATTGCCTATCTGGAGGTCCCACTTGCGTCACTTTCATTTTTAGTCTTGTCCCTTATCAAACATAAAAAAATTCCTGTAGAAAACCCACGCTATCGAGTAAATACCTGTTCGCATTTTTGGTTCTTTTAAGACGGAGCTTTGCAAAGTGCATATAGGCGTATACGTTTATGTACGTACATGCATGCGTGTTTATGTATACATGATCAACGTAAAGAAAACAAAACATCAATAACTCCATGGGAAAAGAAAGTAAAGCGCAGTCACTCTCATTTTTCTATCATGGTTTGCATACAAACTGATGCACCATTCTTGTCATTCAACCTTCTTAAATAATGGCTGCAAAATATTAAACCCGAAAAAATTTATTTAACTTTCAAATGAAATTATATACCATGTTTCTACTACATTTTTGTCATGAAGTTGTTTCCCGAAATGTCAAAAGGCTCGGAACATTTACATTTTTAGTTACTGGCTAAGCGATGAGGATCTCGCTTGAATCGAGGACCACCATCTTTAGGTTTCCGTATAGACAGGTCTCCGAAGTAGATGTATAATGATGTCTTATGAAAGGACGTTAAACAAATAACTTCAGAATGTCATTTACTAAAGGTAGTTTATTATATAATTCGCTCCGCTCGATTCATCAGAATTGGTCTATTGACCCTGGTATCAATCGAAACAATTTTGTCATATTTCGACAGTTTTTTAAATTATAGGCCGTCACTACAAAAGTAGTGAGCGAGCTATCATTCACATGGACAACATTCACATGGACAACATTCATTTTTTAAATGGGAACCCATATTTTTCATGGCTCATTCTTATAGCGGACGTCACGACGTTTTCGAGACGCTGCTCACAAATGACTTTTACTTAGGATCTTTTGGAATTATGAAACTTGAAAATCTCATTTCGCTGACGTTAGCATTACTCAAAATAAACTGCGTGAAGGTCTCACGGTCGGATTCACACTATTTGAACTGTCGTTATTGGTCGGAAGTTGGTCCTCACTGGTTGAGAGAAATCGATCACTAGTATATTTAAAAGGTGCGATCTGTAAGCAGTACATCTTGAGTAATGCTGACGCCGAGGGATACAGAGAATTTCAAGAATAATAACATAAAAATATCTCAACAAACAGGTATTTATAATCAATGTTTCGAAAACACCAGGACGTCAATTATAAAAATATGCAATGAAAAATATGAGTTCCTTTTAATAAAAATTAAGTCGACCTTACCACAAACTTCACGATCTACCCAATATCAATAAGACATGCCCATTACTTTATAAACGCCAATTGTTAGCTGAAACAATTTTCAAACTAACAACTTCCCTCGTATTTACATACGAGTTAGCACCCGGTATATGAGTAAATTCAAGTGAATTCCAAAGGTTTTCTGGTGACCATTGTGAAGTATGTCCAAATTCATGTATGTTATACAGTTTATGATGGCATATTTTGGAAGCTACTTTGAGGCTTTGCCACGTTTTTGTGGGTGGTGCGAGGTCAAAGTTTAGCTCCAAAAAATATTTGAATCCGTAAAACGCAAAATCTATTATTTGTATCGAAAAGATTGTAGAGATTCATATTTTTTGTTTTACAATACACCATTTTGAGACCACATTTTTATTGAAAATAGGAATAGAATTATGAGCTAACCGTGTTGGCAAGCTACGCGTAGCTTGTAATTGTCTACATTCACAAGATTGCACCTTCAGAACTTTTTGCGACATTTCGACTTGGTATATACTCGAGACTCGTAAACTGTAGCGCATTGAATACCGCAGATTGCTCTGAAAGCGCGCCAGTATGGTATTCTGGTTGACTGACTTATGAAAGCGAGTCACATGATCTTTGGCTATTACAATAATACCCGATCATTTTGAGAGATCATGTGGTGATTCGATTACCGCTCGAAATGATTATCCTGCACGCCACTTATAGTTAACCCTTACTATTAAAATATGTAATTGCTTTTTGCATAGCGCTTGGGTATTAATAAAATAGCCAAAAGCATCATATAAATCAAATCAAACTACTTCTCACTGTGCTTGAAGAACACGAATTTAAGGCCCCATCATCCGATAAGGATCAGACATGTTTGTAATCAACTCTTTCTGACGATTCTATAGACGTCTGTGCTGGTAGTATACTAAACGGACCTTGCTCTGAATTTGTAGACTTGCACAAGAGTCAATGATATAATGAAATCTGTAGATACTGCCTAAAATATCTACGGTGACCTTTGAACCGGTAGCACACGGCCTCTTCTTTTTCGTATGTTCGATCAAGTACCCATACAACTTCCACACGTCAATCTTTTCTACTTATTTCCGTAGCCTTCTTGTCACGCCGCGATCATTTTTTCTTCACAATCCTAAAACTGTCTTTTTACGAACCCCTGCGTTTAAAGGTCCAATTAGCGAATTTATTATCCGTTATAACTTTACGGTCTTATATTCTTTATCACTGACGAGAAGATCCATTGTTCTGCAGCTTTCGGCTGCAGATTCTCAACTGATACTGCAATGCAGCATCGCAGGGATTCCGTAAAGAGACGTTCATGGTTGTTTATACCCCCGCGTAGAGACTCTTCCAACAGTTTATAAGTTCCGTCTACAAATGTCAATACACTCCTGACAAAGCTCCGAGAAAACTTGAGATATCATGATAGCAGAAAGTAGTTTTTACGTTAACACTTTATTGTACGATTTAACGGCTCCACATTCCTATCCCGCATTTCTCACAACATCTCCTCCACTCCAAACTCTTTTTTCCACACCCGTTCATAATGCCTTCCTCTCTGTTCAAATCAGTTCTCCGATGTCAACTCTATAAAGACCTCGCATGATTATTCATTCGGTATTAGAAATATAAATTATTAACGACCAAATTACATAGTGTCAAAAGTGTGATACCACCCAATTCCATTATTGAACCGAGATAAGTTAAAACAAATTAAAAGCGCAAATATGCACAGAGACCAACGAGCCTAGCATACAGACGCAAATTAAAAATATTCACAAAAAACGAGGGACAAATGCAAATCGGAAAAGTAAGTAAAAGAACAAGCAACGCCCAGGGAATACAGTAAATAACAATAGGATACCGAATCAGCGACGCACATTGAAGAAGCGGTTGCTGACGAGGTAACCGATAAAGCAGTCACTGCACCAAACTTCCCATTACCTGCAATCCAACTGAAATAGAAAATATCCAAAGAAATACACAACCGCAAGTGTAGCCAATCTTTAGATCACCGCCACCAAGCAACGATCGAGCCAGCATTTCGATCACGACCTGTTAGACCATTACACAACGAGAACCAACTGAACAACCATTCTCACAACAAAATGATCGTAACGGAAACCTTCTACCCAGCGATGAATCACCAGCAGGAACAATCAAAGAAGCGAATAACCCATCAAAACCAACATTATACAAAGACAACTCAAATGGAAACAATGCAACTGAAGCAGATAGTGATACTCCTTTCGTACCATCCCTGTACTACAGGGAAAAATGGCGCATAAAAGAATCTCGACCTGCAACGAGAGGTGCGGACATAACGGAAGACGTAAGAAACGAAGACAGAACTGTCACCATACAAAAGAATATCCTGGCACAGAAAAACAATAGTGCGTGCTTACTGTCAACAGACTCTACAATGAACATCATGACATCAGGAATACTACCAAAAAAATACAGAATCAACTAACAGTAACTTTTTGACTGTAACCCCTAGGTTGGCGATATTCTGATTTCCCGCCGAGAAATTACATGATATTTCGGAACAAACCGCAAGCGAAAATCGACATATTTACTAATCATCAAAAAAGTGCGAAAGTGCTTAAAACGCTTATTCAGGGATTTCAAAAAATTGTAACTCCAGACTTGTACAATTTTAAAGCGCCCGAAAATTCTAAAACCGGTCATTGCAGAAGGCATCAATTCATTTGAACGGACAAGGCCGACGAACTTACAGATGACCACTGCACTATGCTATGGCCTAATGTCAGTACCACCAAAATGAATCAGGAAAAACATCATCCAAGAGTTTCACAGTTCAGTGATCGGTGGACATAATGGTATTTAAAAAACGTATAATCGCATCTTGTCACGATACCACTGGAGAGGCCTAAAAACAACATTCGAGACTTCATAAAATATTACTTCGTTTGTCAAAAGAACAAACTAGTCCGAGTAAAAGATAAAGCACCTAGTGTCACCGATTTCCTAGCAGAACTATTCAACAAGGTTGCAATCGATATCGTGGGACTTTTACGAAAGACTACGGAAGGGCACAAATATATTGTCACTTTTGCAGCAAATTTGCAATAGCAATGTCCTGGAAAGAAAAATCTTCAACGGATCTCGGTAACGCACTTACCACGACCCTGATGAACAATTAGTATTTCTTATTATCGCAGCGCGCGAACATAAATCACTCGATACATCTCATTTTACAACTTTGCTCATTGATCAACGATGATTTTTTCTCATAGTGCATTGTGCTTGTTGAATTGAAAATTCGCGGATGCCGCTAGAACATATACGTCGTCCATCGTTGAAAGTTGACGTTGAAATGAATACCGCGAATGTGTATGCGGAAGCTCACGTTGGCATAACCATGCGAACGTTTCGCCGAACATATCGTCGGATGGAGGCGAAACGCGAGGCGAGACAGGAGGCGAGTAGCGTAATCGCGGCTTTTATCACGGCACATCGGTCAAGCATATACCGGGCTTTCGAAAAGTAACGTAACCACCCCCTATCTCAGAATCGATGTATCATAGGGCAAAATGACACGACCACAAGTTTTATAATTGATAAAGTTCTGTTTTTTTGTGACCTCAAATTTGACCTTGATCTTGACCTTGAAGGGTTTTGAAGGTTATTTGCGTTTTTAAATGGAAATTGCTATTTTTTACCCCGGATTTGGAAAGAGCGGGATATTGTACGTTCAGGTGTGTAATCCTGTGGTGGTAAAAATGACATCCAAATCCTATTTTTATCCTACTTTTAGCGTTATTCAGGAACAACGTCGTGGACGTAGGAGAATTCTCTTTCCTTTGGGTTGCTTGCTTTTCGAAAGCCCGGTATATCTTACAGCAAGTCTTGTAGCCATAGTACACGCTTTCAACACTAAGTCACGACATTTGAAAATAATTTCCAAATCAGGTCAATTATTGGAAGCAGATACGGAAACATGGCTGCACCTTAAGACATATACATGCTGCCACGTGGTCAATCGTGATACCATGCTTGGAGTCGAAAATAGTTCATTATCTTTATAACGTGAATGTATCACATGGACCGAACATAAGACATTTTCCTCTCGCAAAGTCCTTTCTTATGATTATCACATAAGATGTACCGAAATAATAAAAAAGGTAGAACAATCGTACCTTAAATCTTCACAGGGTTCCAACCTTTCAGCCTCCTGTGGTGTTACTGAAATCACCATTAATGTTAAGACATCGCCACCAGACTTTATTAAGTCCACAACTTGCTTGTGGGTTGCACCTTCAACCGTAATGTTGTTGCTGAAACAGAAAAAGACAATTCTTAAGAAGCACAGTAGATGTACCTGTGCTGAATAATGAGGAATACCTAATTGCAATTGAGACCGTTTTATTGTCAATAAAATATAAATATGTCATTAAATATGTCAATAGGACAGTCCTGTAACAAGGGGACCATCAGACCTGTTCATTACGGATTTTTATGGGTTTCAAGTATGTTGTAAAGGGACCTGTCCCGAATACCTGGCTACCGACTTTTCTTCCAACGGTCCCTAGTTTTCGAGAAAATGGATTTTGAAGTTTTATGAGTTTCGAATAATTTTGCATAACCTGTGCTATTCGTTGATATACTGTACGAGGAAATTGAAAGAAAAAAATTACGCGTGTATAAAATATCTGCCCTGTATCCTTACTATTGCCGTTCTTTCTTCACATTCCCATATTTTCGCTCGGTATCCCAGTACCGTCCAGACTAGTGTGTCACCGAGCCACATTTTCCTTTCCCATTTCTTTTCGAACTTCTTTTTCCTATTCCCCATACTTGTTTCATTACCGCTCCTGCCTATCTTACTTTGTCCTTTATTTGTGCCTCCTACTCGCCGTTCTTTTTGAATACATACCCGAGATACTTAAATTCCTTCACTTCTTCCAGGCTTTCCCCTCTCCGTTTCCACTCCTCTTTTTCTGTCATCCCACCACCCCCTCCCCCCGCCCCTTCTTGAACCTGATCACCTCCGTCTGCCCTACGTTTACTTCCAGCTTTTTTTCTTTTATATACTTTTACATTCTCCTTATCATATCCTTCATACTCTCTTCGTCCTCTGCCAGTATCTCCACGTCGTCCGCGTATGCGAGTGAGCAAATTCTTTTCCCCGCCAGTTTCGTTCCTCCCAGCCCGCCTCTTTGCATTTTTTCCTCCATATCCGCCGTCAATAGTTGAATAACGCCGGACTCAGTGGGCATCCCTGTCTCGCTCCCTTTGCGCCCAGAATGTGTCTTCGGTTCCCTCTCCTACGCTCACTTTGCTTACAGTTTCTTTGTATATCTCCTCTATCCTTGTCCTTAGGCCCCTCTCACTCGTCTTTCTTTTAGTGCTTCTCATAGTACTTTGCTGTCACACCCGATCGAACTCGGACTCTTTTTCTAATCTCCTCCCTAATATCGTTGTATATATTTTATACAACGACGGCATTAATGTTACCCGCCCCCCCCCCCCCTATAGTCCTCTACCTTCGTCCCTTCTCCTTTTTTACTATCGGGCTTATTGTCCCCTCCTTCCATCCCTCCGGCCCTCCGTCCCCTTTCCATACACTTCTACATACCTCTCATGCCATCTCCATTGCTATTTCACCTCCATATTCCCACGCTGCATTCGGAATCCCATCACTTCCCATTGCCTTTTCCTCCCGTAGTTTTTTGTATCGTTTCTCTCACTTCCTCTTTAGTTATTTCCTCTTCATTATCTTCCTTTCTCTTCGTTCCTATCCCCGTTCTTGTTCTTCCTCCTACCCCACCCAGCATCCTCATAAAGTGTTCTTTTCATTCTTCTTTTCCTATTATGTCGTTAAACCTCTTCCTATTTTTCCCCCTATTTAATACTTCCCATGCCTTCTTTTCCATCTTTGCTTCCGTTACCTCCATTTTTTTTCTTTCTTCCTCTTTTTCCTTTTCACACCACACTTTATATTGTCTCTTTTCCTTCTGGTATCTCTCTTTCGTTTTTTTCGTCTTTCTCCATCTTCTTAATTTGCGTCTTATTTCAGCCTTCTTCTTTTTTCCCACTTTGTCGTCCCACCATCCTGCCCTTTTCCGTTTTTGTTTTCTTCTCCTCCGCTGTTTTCTCCTCTCATTATTGCTATAATTATATTTTCTTGTGCCTCTTGCAATCTCCATCCGCCTTCCCTTCCTCTCTTATATTCCGCCTTCATCCTATCCGTCCATTGCAAGCTCCCTAATTTTCTTTCCCTTCTTTTTTCTGCTTTCCTCTTTTCATCATTACGATTAGTGGGTGATGGTCTGATTCTATTCTGTCCCCTATTGCCACGCTCTTTATCCTTTCTGTCGTTCTTTCGTCCCCTATTACATAGTCTATTACCGTCTCTTCGACCCTTCCTGTGAACGTGTACTCCCCTTGCCTATCTCCTTCTATGTTTCCATTAAAAATCTCCCATCCAACTTCTTCTATCACTCTTATTAGTTTCATTCCTCCACCGTTTATTTGATCATCTTTTGAATATTTCTCTTTCTCGTCCTCGTCCCCTGTTCCTTTTACCCTCCCTCCTTTCGTTCTTGTCATTTGCGTTACAACCCGCGCCTATTATTGGTATCCGTCCATTCTCTTATTCTTTCTAGTTTCTTTGTTCTATGTCCCCGTTTACGTAAATTGCTATCACCTCCCATGTTTCTTTTCCTACTCCTATTCTCTTCGTCATTATTCCTCCTTCCTCTCTTATCTTCCCTTTTTCTTTCAATTCTATCCCTTCCCTTACTACCATTAACGTACGTCCCATGGCTGTTCCTCCTTTGTTTTTCTTTCTCGCTCATTGTTTTCCCCATGTATACCCTTTCGGTAGCATTCCTCTTATTCTCTCCTACCCTCTTTCTTGTACCCATGTCTCCATTAACGTTACTATATCCCACTCTTCTATCGCTTTCCAAAATTCCGCATCTGTATTCGTCAGCCCTGCCGCATTCCAAAGCGCCATTTTCCATTCCTTTTCCGAGACATGAAATATCTGTGACATTATCGATTTCATTGTCGCTCAGAACTATTTCTTGTTCGCAATATTCAAGCAGTTTAACCCACTGCATTTTTGCACAGCACTGTACATTTTAATCCAACCCTTCGACAAGTACAATTTGTGTTGCAATTGCTGGTATCGCAACCACATGCAATTATCTCCAATACATAGGGTGGAATGGCGTCCCTTCCTACATGGGATGGGCACCAATATATTGTTTTTTCTCCACCCCCATTGCATGGGTTATTTGCAGATATCGCCTTGCCATTCGCACACTAGCAGGTAAGTGCGAAATGAATGCTGGTTGCACGCCATAAAAGATTTATATATTGACCAATCCAAGATAGTGGGAGGCATAGTGGTAACGTTCGCGGCTCATACGCAGTGGACCGGGGTTCGATTCTCGCCGCCACGAATGGAATCTTTCCATATGTTTTTTCTGTGCTCTCGGTGGTTCGAAACCCACCTAAGAAAAACTATAGGTCCACAGGAAGAACAGGGGTGTTGGAAATGGGTTGGTGGAAGAAGTAAGGAGAAAATGTAAAAACCCGCAAGGCTGTCCATGGCAAAAACGTATAACACTACTACTATATTGGCAAATCCGCGACAACTGTGTTATTAAGTAACTAACATTTGGCCATCTGAAGTTCCCACTTGCGCGACTTTCATTTCTAGTCAAGCCCTACATATACTATGAATCTGGACGAAATAGGTAATCGGCAGTATGGGCCCTCCCTTTGTCAGCGGTTTTTGTGTGCGTTTCCTCGCCCGTATCAGGATAACATCGAAAATTACTATACAATTGTTTGAGTAATTGTTCTTAAGGTAACTCACGTAGCGCGTTAGAAGAACGTCATCGAACTTTTCGTTTTGACGTCATACAACATTGTGCAAACAGAATCCAACGTCGATTATATAAATTTCGTTATCTTGATTTGGCCTCTGTTGCGGGTGTAAACAAATCGTACAGCATCCTTTCAATGTTTCAACCAATTTTTTTTAAGATACAAATTCTTTGGAACAATAACGCCGGATCGATTGTCACGTTCCTATCCGAAATCTGTTAAGTCGAAGTCAATGCTTTGAACGCCATAACGTTATGTTTCAGTTTGTATTTTACGTCCTTGAATGTATTCGGCGTGCCATCATCATGCGTTTTTCACATTCCAGTCAATCACTGTAAACCTATTTCCAAAGCTTCATGGCAATTCATATTATCATTTTTTGCGACTTTTAAATGTATACTCAGGGAGCCAATGCCATTAGCTTCCAAAAAAATGTGGCCAAAAAAATTTGTTGTCTGCCATATATCCGGTAGTCTTATAACCATTTGGTAGTGATCTAAGCTGAAATTAGCTGGAAATGAGAGATATCAGATATGTTTGGAGGCTGGTGGAGGTGATTTTGAACATCTATTGAGATACAATATAAATTTGAAAATATTTATGGTATCGAATCGATTTTCATCGATACCGAAAATATTTTCAGCCAATTTCAGCTCGGATCACTACCATATGTTTATAAGACTACCAAATATTTGGTAGTGATCCAAGATATTTAGATTTGTATCATCGATACGGATCTTGAATGACCTTGAACGACTTTGACCCCCTAATCTTTTTATGAGGCTTGAAAAAAAGGACCATTCTATTTAAAAAGTGACGGCGACCTTCGCAGTGCGTCGACGCCTTCACCGAAAAAAATGGTCGAATTTGATGGCCCCCTCCACACCGTACAACTTTTGTTTAGAACATTCTGTTGTGACGTCGATAATTACCAAGTTATTTCTGGTGGGAAAGATAAAAAAACACCCCGTATAATAAAGACTATTGTAAAGTGAATAGAGTTCAGGTATTAGACGCTCATTCTTCTAATATAAGATCATTTTTAACTCCGTCCCGTGAAACTTCATGTTAAACAATAATTATTGATTTGAATATCGAGAAATATGGATTTTCAAGGGCATTTTCGAATTCCCAGGAAAGAATACGTAGAATTAAAAAAAAACATCTTTTTACAACGATCTGTTTCCTATTTCGCACGCGCGCGATCGGCTTCACTTTCTATGTATTATACATTGAGATGAACACTCCAACAGGTTTATATCATACTAGCTGATGCCTCCAAATTCGTCCTCGTAGTTTACTATATTAATAATACATTCCTCCGAAGGTAATTTCGTGGCGTGAGATACCCAAATGAAAAAAATATATATATAATTTCAGTTGAGCGCCAGTTAGTTTAAGGATGACTAACAACCACAAAAATATGAGTTATATGACGTATTAAGGCGGACTAGCTCTTTGGGAACTCTATACAATGGGTCACAATAAGTTCGAGGGACAGCTCAGGGAGGGGCGATCTGCGACGTTACGGCCTCTTAATAATTACCAGTAGCTATTGGCAGATCTCGAATATATTCCGAAGATTATTTCGGATTTTTAAAGTATCACTAACACGCTACATTATATTACGCCTCTGACAGGATTGAAAGAAGACGGAAAAAAATGAAAATAAAGTTATAACATCCGGGACATCCAGATTTTGTAATAATTATTACTGCCTCAAACAGAGAGGAATTATTATTCACCAATATTATATCGCTAATAACGTCGCGTTCACTCGCAAAAATATTTTCGCGATATGAGAGGGAAAGGAATTTGTACTTCGGCGATAACTCGACAAAAAATTTCAATCCGGCAGAATTCGTTGCACTGGTGGCCGGAAAGCGGCGTGCCGAATATGGCGGCGGGTAATACAGATATGAATAATTTCATCTTGTGTATTGCAAAAATGCAATTTTTTCATACGTATCTCCGAGAGTTTTTAACTGATGGGGATGCGAATATGCATACAGGTAGAGGATGGAAAAATAGGATTGGCGGTTTTTTGTTTTTTCGATATCTCATAATTAAGAGGGTGAAACGCCCTTCGATATTTTAGCTAAGTGGCTCGTATGATCAGCTAGTCTTTTGCTCATCCCGGGTTAAATTCACGTCAATATAAGTTCGTTTTAATCCGCGGTTGCATATTTGTAAATTCCACCCCCCCCCCCCCAACCATGCCATTCTTGAACGTTCAAAGTTCTTACCGTCCGGCATGGACGAAAATTTGTAGAAATAAAAATGAGTTGGAATGCAACAGTGGAACTAGGTGATACCAATTTTTTCGTTTTGGCGGAACGTCACTCTTAAGGGGTGTGCGATGACTTTTGTTTCGTGTTTGGCCAAAAATTCAGTCACTATCCGGTTGGAACGTGACGACCCATTATCGTGGTTTCATAGTAAAAATCGCTAGACAAATTTTACGCGTCGTAAACAAATGACTGCCAAACCCACACTAATGAACGTATCCCGCTCAAACTTGACACGAATGTCAAAGAAGGTTGTGCCAACTAGGGCTGCAAACCGGGATCCCGGGATACCGTAATACCGGGATCCCGGATGAATTTTACCGGTATTACAATCCCGGTATTGGCGACTCTAATACCGGAATACCGGTATTGAACAAAATCCTGTTTTTATGTATTCCCATAATCTTTGCATTTTTTTTGTCTCTACGCGTGTATTGTTGTGACATTGGCGCTGTGCCATGTTGCCAGCACGCCGCCACTCTCGCTCGTACGCTGTTTACGGCTACCGCGCGTGCGTCTCACCCCGGCCGTAAATAACAAACAGTTGCAGTCAGTCGCGCTTTGAACAATATTGAGTGAGTTTGATCTTTGTTTAATTTTATCTATACTTACTACTATAATAAAAAGGAAGTATAAAAGAGTTTGGGAATTTTCTGGGGGTACTCTCCCAAACTACAAAACACATTTCGATAAACGTTAATACAGACATAGCTTTCTACACGAAGATGCTCACATGGTACTTTTATCCCGCTATTTTAACAGGGCAGCGTTCAAAAAATGAATACTTCAATGTTTATCGACTTTCCAATATCGCCAATCATTTCATCCAATCGCATCTTACCTTAAACCTTACGATGCAATAATCACGATGATCGATGGTTTGTTAATACCGTTTTAATAACAAACGTCTCAAAAAAGAGAAATCTCTCCCTCACGTTTTCGGAAATTTACTTTAAAGGGCTGACATAATTTAATTTTGTTGTTTCTGCATGTTGTTGCTTATAATTTTTATTTTTAACTTAATTAATTATAAGTAGATTTTGTTCGTTCATTTAACCTCATTCGTTTTTTTTTGTTATTCTATGTGTATGTATGCCTTTCCTGTTTTTCTGTTCTTTATTTGATAAGGAACTAATAAACCACTACCCACCCAGCCACGTTTTGAAAAACCGGTATTGATACCGGGATCCCGGTATTAGACGCCAATACCGAAACCCAATACCGGTATTGAGATTCATCCGGTATTGCATGCCCTAGTGCCAACCTAGGAAAAAAATGTTTACTGATTCGGTTGACGCGCGCGGTTTAAATGGACCAGTCCAGGTCAAATTCGATCAGATGGTAGATGAAATGTTATGCCTGAAGGTGTTAAGAAGTCACGAATTAGAAAAACAAGAAAATATTGATCACGACAATAATAAATTAAAGAGACGTAACGCTATCTGTGTCTCTGCTTGTAATAAAAATATTGAGTTACTATTTTTCAGAAATCCTCGGCTTACAAATACCTACAACAATCCGTAAGAATATTTAAAGTAGCTTTGAAGTTTACGTGCATATTTGAATTTGTTTAGAAGCAAACATTTTAAAACATCGAAAAAAACCCTTTCTTTTTTTTAAATCACTTTTTCGCGTTGAATCCTGGATGTACGTGCTAATGACCATCGCGTAAATTTTATTTTCCTATGTGGCCCTTCTGGATCGCTTGCCATAAAGAGACGGCGGATTTAGGTATATGACATGGCTCGATTAAATTTAGGGGAATCTTTTGGGGATAGATTCTTCTAGATGCCTTATGAGTTTCAGAACACTATGTTCATTCATAAACGGAGTACATGCGAAACAACAAAATTGTTCTATTTTTGTTCACCACTGATTTTCTATTAAACTAACAATCCTACGTGAGTTTCGTATACGACTCACTTGGTACACGAACATATGATGTACAACTTTTGTGGGGAACATTTTTTCATAAAACAAGACTTTTTTGTGAACTTTTTCAGGTCGTATTCCTCCCGCCCCAATGATCCTACAAAAAAATTGACGACATGCTTGCCTCGTTGAAAAAATCTCATGTACATTCCGACTAGATTATATGTATGTGCGCATTGCACGTCCGACAATGAGTGCACTTGTATGTACAATGGGCTTGAAAAATCCAAGAATGCTACATCTCGAGAATAGCCGGACCAACCCTGCTGGATCGTTCTGCAGAACTTGGACATCAAATGACCTTCTCTCGCAAAGTCTAACAGGTATTTAATTTCATGGGATTAAAATTTTTAAAAACGTTATGGAAGCTCGAATTATCGTAATTCTTCAGCTATCGACCTGTACCTGACCGCACAGAATAGTTAAGGAATAAGATGGTTTCTTATTAACTATGGGTTTATATTTAGTTTATTCTGGTCTACAGTTAATACTATTTAAGGAAACTTAAAAAGTAGCAAAATACCTTTTTTTTATCTATTTGCTGTGCTCACACAAATGTTCAACCTCTCCCCTCCCGCCCCAACCCCCACCCACGTGAAAATAAATTCCCGGTCAAACTCGAAACGTTGGTTCCATTCAATCTAAATTTAATTGATTCACAAAACGATGAAAATGTGGAAAGAAAAATCGAGATGTATTGAAAATTCTAGCATTTTTGGATAATACTAACATGTTAATCAAGATAATAATAATCAATTTTCAATAATAACTTGAAAAATTGAAATAGCAAGTTGATTGGCTAATGTCTTTTGTTACTATATTCATTCATGAATCGTTCTAATACGACTGAATTTTCAATAATTCCTCGATCTTTCATAAAAAATTTTGGTAAAAAAATACAAACTCGATTCTATCTTACTGTAAGATGATAGTTTAATATAAGAATAAGGTTGGTGTTAGTATTGAAAAATGTTATATCTCTTTGAATCTTCAAATAGATAACCAACCTTTTTAGTACTTAAATTCTGATGAACTCTAACCAACATTCTGATTTTCATTGACTTTACACTTCTCGTTGATCCTTAAGAGTCAGTGTTATAAGCGACTAGTGATTCAAAAACATGATCCGTACTTTCTCCGGAACTGAGTAACCAATAGTGTTAAAATTTTGAGGTTATCTAGAGAAATATGGCAAAAAGTGGCTAAATGTAGTTTTTCCAAAATTTTTGCCACGATTATCTAGATACCCTAAAAATTCTAACACTCGCAATCAGTGCCAGACAAAGTACAGATGGCGCTTTCGAATCGCTCGTCGCCTATAACACCGTTTCCAAATCCTTGCAAGAAAAATATTTACCCACTTTTTACTATAATTCTCTAGATACGCTCAAAATTTTAACACAACCGGTTGCTCCGTGTCCAAGAAAGAATGGATCACGTTTTCGAATCGCTTCGTGCTGTAACACCGACTCTTAAGAGCGTTTTATTAGAAAGCTTTGTACAAATTTCGATTAGATTTTATACCGAAGGTTCTTTCCCCGAGTAGCAGAAAGGAGATACAAAACATACTGGACCTATTATTGTTTGTGACTCGTAATTTTATACCGTTATATTACTCCAACCGAACTACACAGTTTTCCTTCTATTAAGAAAACTATACGATCTACCGGCTGGCTACCAATCTAGTCTACAGTTCGACAATCTCAAGCTTCGAATTCAAATTCAACCAAAGGACGTCTCTTCCTCTTCCACCGTTATTTATCGCCTGTCTCTGTTAATACTCTCCGATATCCAAATTACAAGAAATTAAGACGTAAACGGTACAGGTCTCCCACCAAAAACGAGTGATAAAATAAACTAAGAAAAAACGAACGTAACTTTTATTTGTATCACTGCCAGCCTGTGCCTAAACACACAGTGGAGAAAATTCCATAATTTTTATAAAATATCGATCCGGTTTTTGCAATGAATCATTACGAGCCTACTTTGGAAACGATTCGTGAATTTTTAGCGTTGCTGGTACACACAGAAATTGAATTCGGTTTAGCCAAAACAAAATTGTGACGCAAAGGAAATAAGCTCAATTTCATTCCAATCGCGAATGTTGTAAATGGGAATACACATATCACGTTTTAACCACTGTCTTGTTTGCACTCGACCATACACTGTATTACCTATATGATCGAAGATTATGTCTAAAAATATGTTTTTGATATTCTACAAATCACGTCATAAAATATAACTCAATCATCAAAAAAGGTATATTAAATCGACCTTCATAAATGTGAATGTGAATGTGAACTTGATAAATAAACGAATTCGATCAAACATGAATCTCTTTTTTTTTAGGAATTCGAGAATTTCATAATTTTTCTTATGTTTCAAGGAGTTTAAATTGTCTATCGGCATTATGAAAGAGTTGTGGACAGGTCATTGATGGTTATTACGAAACTTGTAATGTCAATGAATGAGGCAATTATCTAAACGAGACTCTCGGCCACCTTGCTTATGAAAACTGATACGACAGATACGAGCAAAAACAAAGTAATGAGTAAAATGGAAAACTCACACTTCGAGAATGCGGTCACCCTTGCGAACTCCAGCTTTTTCTGCAGCACCATGTGGTAAAACAGCACTAACATGTTGAAGAGGCGCGTATAATTCACCGTTGATACTCCTTAGTTGTCCACCTTCGCTGACCTGTCCACGTACGTTGAACCCAAATCCTGTTTCTGTCTTATATATCGTGACGCACCGCGGCCCTTGACCCATTGGATTTTGCATATTTAACGAATGCTGAGGTACACGTCCGTTATTAACCATTGTCACCGATATATTCCTACCGTCATCGTTATTTGGCGAACGCTGTACTTCTATTGTAGAGTCCGCCATCTTACTCTCCGGCCACCCATTGACATTTCTCGAGTCAAGGTTCAATCAGAAATTAAAACGAAGAACTCCAGCACCCAGTGATATTTTGAAACCGGCTTCGGCAGAGCGTCGACGCGACATCTAAGCGGTCAAGCATCGAACTAGTCTATATTTATATTCTGGATCGAAGTGGCGCTGTGTAGTGCGCGCCAAGTTCAACCGAACAAACAATGCAGGTCGTGAGCCCATTAACCATTAAAGATCATTCCTTCGATTGGTGGATACTTAGATTTATTTGATAAATTCAAGTTTTGAACAACTTCGCATAATCTGAAAGGAAGATAAGGGTATAAAATGAAAAATATCTTGGTTATTTTTAAAATAGCGCACTTTATTCCGTTTATTTTTAAGTAACTTTGAAAATACTTAACTTTACGGAAATATAATTCAAAAATAAAAAAAGGACTAATCGTTCATCCCTGGGAGGGACTTTCTATAAGGTCCGTTCTCGCACATTCATGCAACTTACGTACAATTGTATATGAAGCTCAATGCATACCCATATGCCTACCGTTCCCAGAACTAACCCGCGTGTCGTATTCTAATTTAATGGATACGTGACTTAATATTAAATATTGAAACATGGGAAATGTTATCCGAATCGTCGAACAGAGAATTTCCAATCCTGATTCTGTACATTTCTATTTACTTTATATAAAGATATCATTGTTTATCGACCAAACTTATATAAAGTTGTTTTCGGTTTGATTCTCGCGCGACGATTCGTTGCGACATCTTACGGATCGGGATGGCGGCGGTCGTGTTCGGAAATTGGCTGCAAGTACTGTCAGTACTGACGCTGGTTTTAATGAAAAATGGCCGTTCTGTTTTACTGACAGTGTTGCCAAAACTGCTAAATGTGAACGCGTTTTCCAGTACTGCTAGCACTGTACCAGAGAACATAGAATCTAATTTCTCTGACTGTACATACACATATATATATTTGTGCGCCATAATCTCATCTGTTTAAATCGGAGCAACATGAATGCAAGAAATCGCGTAATAATTAATTTAATTGTTAATGAAATTCTGAACCAAGAAAATGTTGATTCTTCAGACGACGAACAAATATTCGATGTTGTTGCTCGAATATCATTGAGATCCCGAAAAAGAAGACCTCGCATACAAGGATACAGCGAAACTTTGGTTCCACTATTATCAGATGCGGATTTCAAGTCCCATTTCCGATAAGACTGAAGTACAATATTATTAAGTTTATTTAAAATTTTATTAATTTAAAAGATAATATCCGCCGATTGTATTACTTTTGATACCACAATGCTATCATTTTCCTTGAAATTTTATAACCCAACACTTACCCTGTTATTTTGATCAACCGGTTGAAAAAGACAGTAGAGTCAACGTAAAAGTTTAACGGTTGAATTTGGACTGTTCTCAACTGTTCATCTTCGAAAGTCAACCATCCTGCGTTTTCTGTGGATGATTTGGGATTCAACAACCGTTGAATCAACCATTAGGATTCCTTTTTACGGTTGACTTTATAGTTGTAAAGCTGTCCAAATTCAACCGTTGAAATTTTCGGTTGACATTGCAGTTGCCAAAATTGCTAGGGTATTGCTATGTTAATTATAAAATGACAAAAAATACATTTGAAACCTTATTAAATATATTGGGGCCGAAATTAACTCCAGCAAAGATTCGCGAAGGACGTTTAAGACTTTGTCGTCATCTCATTGAAGCGAAGAAGCAATTGTTTATAGTAATTTGGATGCTCGCAACTCCACACTCTTACACGTAATATTTAATGACACGCTCACAACTCTCACATTTCCGTTATATTAATACAATATTATCTTTCACTAATTATTTAGCCTTTCTTTTACTGCTTTGAATTTCACATTATGCGTGTTTTCCAACAATGAAACACAGCAACACTGTGGAGCACAGCGTTCCAACGACAATTATAATCACGCTGGAACTCTCGATTTTTCTGGGTTGAACTGTGTCACACTGTCGACACAGTGTTGCTCTGTTTCCTCGGCAGGAAACATTCTATATATTTATTTATATCATGTGTTCATGTAGTCATAGGTCAGTGCGAACGCTTTGGAGTCGGGAAAGCTACAGGATCAAGCATCGTTAGAAGAGTAGCGAAAGCTTTGATCAGCATAAGGTCGACTATCATAAAGTAGCCAAACCACGAAGAATCTCTACAGACTGCGGCATATTTCGAACGAAACTATGGCTTTCCTGGAGTGATTGGGCTCATCGACGACACTCATGTGAAAATTGATGCACCGCATGAAAACGCTGAGGCTTACATAAATCGAAAGGGCTATTGTTCGATACATTTACAAGTAAATTTTGATTATCATCAAGTTGTATTGCATATCGGTTTACGTTTGTGTCCTAATGAAAATCAGCATGGACTTTTCATTATTTCATGTTGATAACATTTTGAAAATTGAATAAATCTCAAAAATCGGTGATTACTGCAAGAGCGCGAAGTGCTCGAGCCACTACAAAATATACTAGTAAGTAATATAATTTAAATGTTTATGTTACAAGTTATTTGTCAAGAAAATCTGAAATTTATCGACTGCTTCGCAGGATACCTTGGTTCGGTGCATGACAATAGAGTGTTTCAGCTCTCCGGTGTGCAAAACATTTGTAACACGGTGAAATTTTTTCTAAATAACACTCATGTTCTTGGCGACTCAGTTTATGCGATAAAAAGAAACATGTACTTGTACCATACAAAAATAATGGCCGGTTGGCTGAACGTGACGAAAATTATAACACCAAATTATCGTCGACGCGAATCACCGTGGAGAGGAGTATCGGCTTATTAAAAGGCAGGTTCCGCATTTTGCTCGATCGATTTCCAAATAAACGACTAAATCTCATCCCGAGCTACATCATAGCGTACTTTACGCTGCATAATTTTTGTCTTTTAAATGGGGATAATATCGATATACCTCCAATTGCAGTAAACAACATTAATAACGTCAATGAGAATATTGAAATTAATGTTAATTTACGTAATGAGGGTATAACTAAGCGTAATGAAATAAAGAACAATTTACCTTAATTCTGTACTGTACAATGTGTATGACGATGAAAAAACCAATATAAAGATCGATACTAATTTAAAAAAAAAACTATGTGTTTAATATTTTATAATCACAGATCAGTGTCAGGTTTCTCATGAGTTATTCTTATTATTCTTATTGTTACTTATTTTTCTTTATTTTTACCATTTTGAAGGATGATTTTTCGATTGTTTGTGCTTAGCTAATAATTTTACTTCGGGCTAATAAAATATTCACTAATTTAGTACAATCTTTACAAATACTCTCTTATTATAGTTTTTGTATGGTGCAGAATCAAAAAGAAACCGATAGTCGTCGGTCGACGAAAAACTTGATTAGTCGTTGCCAGTCATCATACGAAAGCAATGGAACGACTCTATAAGCATCCGAGTAACAATGGAACGACTCGATAAGCTACTCGGATGCTTATCGAGTCGTTCCATTGCTTCCGTATGCTGTATTTTATATTTATTATAATCTCTACCTATAATTATCTCAAAAGCAAATACTTTTTATAAATAATAATATATAAAATCCTCAAAAACCATTCTTATTTCTAATTCTTCGAATCTTCAAACAAAACATAATAAAAACATAATAACTAAACTTAAAACTGACAATGGCAAACGTATTTACGATTCTTCGAGAAGTTCTAATAATCGATCGAGCCGCTCCATTTCTTCCTCGTGCTGGCGGATACAATCCTCCCGGCGTTGTTTTAATTCTGCGAGCATTTTATTTAATAATTCGTCGGTTGTCGAGATTCGACGTTTCCGTTTTGATTCTGTGACACAAAAATATAAAAAAATGAAAGAGCCCTTATATAGATTCTATTAGATTCGCTAATGATTTTTTCTCTGTTCACCTCAGAGATTTAGGTGTGAATTTTAGTTTGTTTTCAGATATATACAGTCCGACCTCCAAATTAGAAACCCGGCGATAAGAAACTTTTCCCAGTTTTTCACTCGAGCGCTTCCCCCGTTCCGACTCGAACTTCGAGATCGAGAATTTCGTGCGCGGAACCTCTGATTAAGAAACCAGCCTGGGAGAGATTATTCGGGCAAAATAGAGTGAAATTCGTAGTGTAAATTGATGTGTGCATGGTTCGTGAGTATGTGTGTGTGCTCGTGTGAATGTAATACAAAATCTACAAGTTTATTAGAAATTCAATTAATTAAAACCCGAAACACGATCATCATAAGATAAAACAGATAAAGCTAAAGAAGGCCAGGTTTCTAATCTGAATAAAAGAGTCGCATTTTTTCGCAATATCGAGTAAAATTCAAAAATATTTCTTAATTATGAGTAAAAAGCAGAAGATAAAGTGAAAAAGTTTTTTACTAACGCAATATTTTATTAGGTGCTCCTATTTTTGTCTCCCCTATATTTCAGATTAATAATTTTACTCACCCGTGATCTTTAAATTTGTATTGTGGGTTCGTCTCTTCCATTTCTCTAGCCACCCATGGCTTGCTTTGAAATTTTCTGGCCCGCCGATTCGAGAGTTTATCAAGAGTGCTTGTTGGCATATCATTGGCCCAGAAACTGGAATTCCTTTGTAGCGACAATCAGAAAGCCACGTGAATAATTCGGCATCGAGTTCATTTGTTTCGGAAACTTTTTTCAATGTTTTGGTATGGCTCGTTTTGGCGGCATTCTTTATCATCTCCTCATTAGATCTCCATTTGCTGAGAACACTTTTATTTAGGCCGTATTTGACACACAGTTCACGAGAGTTTAGGGTTTCACACTCTTCCAAAATTTTCTTCTTTTCCTCGATCGTATATCGATTACGTTTGGCCACAACGAGCTCTTTGTTTAGATAATCACCTTGTGGCACAAATTCTGCAATATTTTCTTCGACTTGTGTATTACAGTCTGATATCTTACGCTTCTTTACAGTTTCGGTCATTTTATGACAGTTAATAATAATTCAGATACACAATGGGCACGTTCAACGCACGGAACAGTTGTGGGTTTATGCCCTGAATACCCTATGATCCGAAGCGTTCTCACAACATGTTTCGGTAGCAAACGCCATCTTTTCTAGCAAAATTTGTTTACGCTACATCGGCACAACCGGCACAACTGTTGCGAGAGTTGCGAGATATCGTATGTCGCTGTCTTTTTGCGGTTATGTTACCCGGAATCGAAATGGTTTTTTATGAAAGTGAATATGTATATAACGGATTAAACTACAATATTGTGGATTCATTGGAGATACACGAGAAATTGAAGAAATATATTTCTATAATCCATATTGATCGTCACTATTTATAACCTTTGTACACATAAAAATGACAAACACATCGCCGACAAACAACAGGGCCCGTGCTAACTTTTGGCACGGAAAATGTAGTTCCACTTATGGGCTGTAGAGCGCGCGGCGATGCATCGGTGTGCCACACACCTCGAAGCATCAGCTGACCACCACTCTCATGCTATCTCGCTTGCATTTATGCGTGCCTGCCGATAACTGTATCTCACTCGCTCTTGTATCAGCAGCACGCTCGAAAGCGGACGGGGGATTACATGCTAGCGGTTTATGGATCGAACCTTAGTGCTGGAGATTTGTTTTTTAATAGATTTTTTTTTAATCAAAGTTCAATAACTTTTGTTCACAATATTGACTCCTCATTTTAGTAGAAATAATTTTTTTTGAATCGAAAGAGAAATACAGCCTGTAAAAAAATGTATGACATGTAAAAAAAACATATCGCTATGACCCCAGCGTCAGTGTACGTGCACACAGATATTGGACAGCGCCACGGTGGCTGGGGTCAGCACTAAGCGAACCCCAGCCAAGTGCGCCCATAAAGCTTGTTGTTCCATACCCATCTATGTTCTCTGCATCCATCTATAAATGCCTGAATTCGTTCCTTTATTAATTTATTTCATAACGCTTGATGAGATATTGGCGAGTCGCGTGTATTGATATTGTCAACAACGGGAAAAATTGACTTCATCATTGAATTCAAATTCCTTTGCCAGAAATTAAAGTGTGATATTGAATCGTTGAAAAAAAGTGAAACATGGACAGAATTGATATAGGATTCGTGGAAAGTTGTGAAAGTTGGAGGTTAGAAAGCAGATTCTTTCCGAGTAAAATAGGCGGAAGACCGGCGTGGCTTAACCTTCAAAAACTCCCTACGTATAATGACATACAGTGTAATATTTGTAAAGGACCTTGTTCATTTCTGTGCCAAGTGTACGCGCCTTACGAAGATGAACCTCAAGCATTCCACAGGACGATATACATATTTGTGTGCCGAAATCCAACGTGCTGCAAGACAAACCGTCATGAAAATTTGAAAGTGTTCAGATGTCAACTGCCACGAGAAAATCCTTTTTATCCATTTGAACCACCCGAAGAACGAGAAGATTGGAGACGCGATATACGTATGTACATTTAAATCTTGCGATCTTACACTCGCCGGTCAATATTAATATAATCGACTGTGGTACGAATTGTCATAACTGATCCTGCTACTCTGTTTTCTGTAAATGTGCGTATCTCGAAGAAAAATTTGTTGAACTCGTTAGTGATATTCCTTTTGGTTCTTTAGTTTTCTCCATCTGCTTAATATATCTGGGTACTCAATGAGATTTAAAAAAATCTATCGACGATTAATATTCTAGTAGTAGATAAATGTCTCATTTGAATTGCGTTCGATGAAGTGGATAATAAAACTAAATTTATGTAATAAATTGATAATTCACGGCCAAGATGACCTTCTATATTTTGGCTTATATGATTTTTTAATTCCCTTCATTACAAAGACGAATTTCGAAAGTCAAAAAGATTGCTTATAATTCTGCCGCGTTCAAGATGTTCTACAACATTTAGGAAACATTTTTCTAGATGTATATGAGTATATGAGCATGTTATATACCAATGATCTTGCAACTCCTTTAATTCGAATCGCTACAAGAATCGTAAATTCTTGTACGCTTTGTCACTACAGACTTGTGAGGTACGCAAACCTAAGGCACACCGCTAGTGCGACTACCCAAAAAAAAGATGATTTTCGGGAATTTATTGAACGAAAAGTATTGTATCAAATATTTAAAAATTTCCAATAGAATATATTTGTGTATAAATCGACGCTGCTTACGAAAACTAGCATGTTTCCGATTTCTTACGAAGAGATGCACGTTTGATATCAGCGCGAAAACTAGCATGTTTTGACTTTTGACACGAAAACTAGCACGTTTCGATATTTGCCGCGAAAACTAGCATGTTTCGGCTTTTGCCACGAAAACTAGCATGTTTCGGGCATGCCAGTTATCGTGGCAGAAGCGGAATCATGCTAGTTTTCGCGGTGAGAGCCGAAACATGCTAGTTTTCGCGTCGAATATCGAAACGTGTTGGTTTTCGCGGTGAAATTAGAAACGTGTTAGTTTTCGTAAGAAATTTGAATCGTGCTACTGTTCGTAAGCAGCGTCGAAATGATGTATACAGAGTAATTTTTTTCTATAAAAATATTCAATTTCCATCTACTAATGAGCCGTCTCCCAATTCGAGAAAAAAGTCCTCCCTGCAGCGATTGCGGCCTTCGGAGTTCCTGAAATAAAAAAATTGAAAAAGTCGGTTAAACTAGAAAACATTGTCTGTATAATGACGCGGGATTGTGAATTTTCCTTCTTCGTGTTGCAGAAGCTGAAAAATGGGTAAATACGTGTCGAGTTTGTGGGATTCTTGCATCGAGCCATTGCGCGAAATGTAAAATTGCAACTTACTGTTGTCGACCACATCAAATTTCGGACTGGAAAGTTGGCCATAAACAACAATGCGATACCGCGTTACCAAAACAAACGAACGTTTCCGCAAAGACCGCGGATCTTAGTAATGTTTTATTTCCAGAATATGAAATTGTGATGGAAAGCGAAGAAAGAACAATGTCGCGAGATGAAAATGATGATTTGGCTACGGAACTTGCAGAAATAAAACGCTTCGAATCGTTAGTAGAGTCCGGCAAAGCGGGAACGTTGCAATCGGAAACAGAGATAGACGCCGATCTACAAAATATGTCCGCAGCCGAAAACGATGAAACGTTCACGCAGTTCAGTGAAGCGATACGGAAGAATCCCGACCAAATATTAAGGTAATGCCACTATTCTTCCAGCGTCCATAAAAACGCGAATGACCTAAAATTATCTAGCATTGTTTTAAATAACGTCTCATCGGTAGCATATCGACGGTTGAAAGGCGACTTGACTCAAGCGCCGTTTGATGTAAATGGCGCTTGAGTCAAGTCGCCCTTCAACCGTCGATATATATTCCGAAAAAAACACACATATTGCACGCCTGTTGCATTTACTATGTATTTACCTGGTCGATCGTGCATTTTCGCGATTGCCGGATAAATAATATATCGACGGTTGAAAGGCGACTTGACTCGAGCGCCGTTTGATGTAAATGGCGCTTGAGTCAAGTCGCCCTTTAACCGTCGATATATATTTCGAAAAAAACACACATATTGAACGCCCGTTGCATTTATTATGTATTTACCTGGTCGATCTTGAATTTTCGCGACTGCCGGATAAATAATATATCGACGGTTGAAAGGCGACTTGACTCGAGCGCCGTTTGATGTAAATGGCGCTTGAGTCAAGTCGCCCTTTAACCGTCGATATATATTTCGAAAAAAACACACATATTGAACGCCCGTTGCATTTATTATGTATTTACCTGGTCGATCTTGAATTTTCGCGACTGCCGGATAAATAATATATCGACGGTTGAAAGGCGACTTGACTCGAGCGCCGTTTGATGTAAATGGCGCTTGAGTCAAGTCGCCTTTCAACCGTCGATATAAATTGTTTATGTATATCGTACGTTGGGCCATCGAGAAATAACCCAACTGACGTTAAAAGGCCGTAAATCATCTTTTACATAAATGTATGGGGAAAGTCATATAGGGTAAAACAGCCAGTAGTCGGCCAGGAACCAGTAGTCAGTCTCTGCCTATACTTTGTACGAGTGGGAAGAGAGCAAAGCATATCTTTTGTACTCTTCCCACTCGTACAAAGTATCGGCAGAGGCTGACTACTAGTTCCTAGCCGACTTCTCGGTGTTTTACCCTATGTATCGTTGATTTTAAGAAGTACAGAAAATTATAAGTATTAATAGGGTAAAACAGCCAGTAGTCGGCCAGGAACCAGTAGTCAGCCTCTGCCTATACTTTGTACGAGTGGGAAGAGAGCAAAGCATATCTTTTGTGCTCTTCCCACTCGTACAAAGTATAGGCAGAGGCTAACTACTGGTTCCTGGCCGCCTACTGGCTGTTTTACCCGATGCATGGTAACTAAAAGAAACGAGTGGCGTTTTGCAGTTCTTAACATTCTTTTCATATTACCCCGCCGGCATTGCACTCTTCATGAGGCTCTTATAGCGTAATAAACATATCGTGTATTGAACAGCTACTCTTGTTTTTTACATAATCAGTTCCCACGTCTTTGTATATAGTTTTTTTGCAGGCGGAGGTACTTCGGACATTTGAAGGGCATCTCCATTTTTGTTCAATGGATCGATATGTTTCTTTTTCTGTATCATAATAGAGGAGCTTAAAACAAGTTCAACGACCTATGACATAAGGTCATTGAAGGTCATAGAAAGGACAGAAAGGCGATAATACTTACTTACTAAGCTTCTCTATCACGATACAGAAAAAAAAACATAACGAACCATTTAAAAAAATGGAGATGACCTTCAAATGTCCGAAGTACCTCCACCTGCAAAAAAACTATTGTCTCTATCGGTTGGCCCCTTTCGTACTGTGCAATTTCATTTCAGCAAATATTTCTGTGAACCTCGTCGTTTCGAAGATATCCAAGGTGCTAATAATTATTGATCCACTCTACATATCATAAAAATACACTTGATTACGAGTTTAATTGTTTCCTGGGCAATTTTTTCCCGATTGCCATATCATTACTGCCAGTCACTTCAGGAGGAAACACACAATCAATCCTTCTTTTGATAGAAACAGAGAATACATAGCGTAAGGAATTCGTGACGGTACTCTAGAATTTATCGTCGAATGCTCTCTTTTATTCATTGTGATCTGTGCTGATCGATGGAGCGCATATTGAACGTGTTTTGGTGCATAATATGTAATATTTGTATAAAGCACATATTATGATTTGTACAAAATTGACAATATGGAATAAAAACGATGTTCGTTGTACGAATAACAGAAATAATTTGAATCGTGATCGGCGATGGCAAATACGAAGTTCGATTTGTCGGCTCGGTTCGATTCAAACCTAATACAAGCGGGTACTCAGGGACTTATCGTTAGCGGGGTGTATGGCAGTAGAGCGAACGTATTCGAGAACGACCGTCGTCCTTATTTGAAAATACCACTTTTTCATCAGGGATGAGACGGTTGAAGACACACAGGGCTAGGTTATCCTTATTTAAACGTTAAAAACTTTATGGGTGATAGCCCCAAATGGGAATACCGACCACTCGCTCATTCCTGCAAGGATTTTTCGGCATAATTTATTAAAGTTAGATAGGAACCACTGATCGTTAGCCCTTGAAAAATTCTATAAGTATCAGATATTCAGGTTCAATTAGATGGAAATTTCGCTGTCTCTTCTTAATGAATGATTTCTATGTTTACATGCGGTTAAAAACTTATTTATTATCGTTACAACAAACTACATATTTCTGTTAAGGTATGATCGTGGTGGAACACCGTTATATATATCTTCGAAAGGTCAGCCTCAGGACATTCCAAAGTGTAGGGAGTGTAATGCCGATAGACAATTTGAATTTCAGGTATGTGTATGAATTATTGACAAAAAGTAGCATGCCAGGTGCAAATATAGGTTGTAATACGATCCAATTATATTTCAGATAATGCCTCAGCTGCTCAATTACCTTCGGTTCGATGATATTCTGAACAGTTTTGATTGGGGAACATTATTAATCTTCACTTGTAAAAATTCATGCGAGGCCAAATCGGGATATGCCGTCGAATATATATGGAAACAAGATATCGTTGAAGTTGCATCTGATTCTGTATCAATTAATGAATAAATTTTATTAATTAAACATCTTTTTTTTTCGAGAAATGATACTCACAGCTAGACGAGCTAAATTTACGGATATTTTTCTCGCATTACATTTTTACATGTAACTTTGTACGGTATCAATTAAAACACAAATCTGAAAGGACGTTAAGGAGTTACACCACCTTGACGCACGAAAAAATAGGTATACAATTTTTGTTTTCAACGTCATGTAAAAAAATAGCTAAAATGAATTTAAAAAATTCCTTAGTCGTCGCTAAGTCTGATAGTATTTTCGAAATATTTTGTTCACAATGGGCTTTGGAAAATTCGTTCAATGGGCTTTGGAAAATTCGTTCTGACCTAAAATGCTATAATTGCGACATATGCGTTCTCACCTTAAATTCTATACTTCATAAAGGCGAAGTCCGTTCAAAAATTTGGTAAGTGAAATTTTTAATAGTTTTATTATCGGTTTCTGCTAAAAAGATTGTTTTTTCGGTCCTAATAGACTTGAATCTTTCTACTCTGGAAGCAACGTCACTCGAGCAGTTTGAAAAAGTCTCAGTTTGACATTTTTTAACAGTGCAAAAAGAATACAACGTAGAAGCGCCACAATTTAAAAACTAAACCTTTCATTACGAAAGGTCTTCCATGTCATTTTATGATAGACACTTGAGTCTATCTTTTTTGACTGTGTATTTACACAACGTTAAGATTTTCTTTAAAAGTGCCTATAAATTATATTTTAATAAGCTCTACTTTTATAACAACACTGCTTACGAAAACTAGCATGTTTCAGATTTCTTACGAAGAGAAGCACGTTTGATATCAGCGCAAAAACTAGCATGTTTCGACTTTTGACACGAAAACTAGCACGTTTCGATATTTGCCGCGAAAACTAGCATGTTTCGGCTTTTGCCACGAAAACTAGCATATTTCGGGCATGCCAGTTATCGCGGCAGAAGCCGAATCATGCTAGTTTTCGCGGTGAGAGCTGAAACATGCTAGTTTTCGCGTCGAATATCGAAACGTGTTGGTTTTCGCGGTGAAATTATAAAATTGTTAGTTTTCGTAAGAAATTTGAATCGTGCTACTTTTCGTAAGCAGCGTCGATAGGTTGTTTCTCTAGCTATTGCTAAATATTGTGCTTAATTCGCGAGTATGCATGTAAACAGCGACTTAAACTTATGCTCAGAAAGTAAGATACGATTCTGAATACGGCCCACAGCCCAATCGTTCTGAGCATGCTGACCATGTCCGCGGTGGTAGCTGGTTACCACCGTAAAGGCTCCTCTTTCTGGTCGCCTCAACTTTGTGGGGGTTCCACCTCTCACCGCTACGCGGCGCATTCTTTCGAGCGTTCTCACGAGTAGTCGCCGGCCCAATTGCTCGCATATATGTATACAACGTCCCCCTAGATCCTAACACCACGAAGGAATAGTAAGGAGACGGCACTCTGTATCCAAAAAGTGGCAGCAATTTCTGAGCCGAAACGAGGCGATCCGCTGAAAGGAACAGCCCAAAACGGCTTGCCCATGCGCAGTATGCATTGCAGCGGTCCTTGTCTTTCTTACGCAAAGTTCGAGATCATACGAAAGATACGAAATACGAGTGACAGGTGACAGACAGTAACAATCTAACTTCCCGTATAATTTTTCGTATAAACTCTTGATTTGTTTTTCACTGTAATTGATAGCGCGGATTTCATGGTGATTATTATATAAATAGTGCACATACGTCACGTAAAGATCGGTAAGCACAAAATGCAATATATGAGAAACAAATTTGGGATATAGTATACGCCGCTTAAACTTTTCACGTACTTGTTAGATGTTTCTCGTCGCATATCGCGTGTAAAATTGAGTCTTGGTTTTTCAGCAATGGCATGTCGTGTACCAGGTTGTAGTACAAAATACTGGGACAAAAATAATAACCATACGTTATTTAAAGCTCCTTCTGTACGTATGACAAATATCTAATATCAGTTGTTATGTTAAACTAATGTTAATTATGTAAATACTAATGAGTAATTTATTCTTGTGTTTGTACAGGCAAAACAGTTGGCAGATTGGCAAGAAGTATTACGCCATGCAGGAGTCTTCGATTTCAGTAAAACCGATAGAGTTTGCATTCTCCATTTCGAGGAAAACTGTATCGAAAGGGAACGGGTTTTACATAAACGTGGTGGGATAGTTTTCAAAGAGCCAAGAAAAGTGCCGCTACTGACTTATACTGCGGTTCCAACTATTTTCCCACCCAAAGATCCGAGGAACGAAAAAAAACAGCTTAATTATGCTATAGTCCTTGATGAGAAGGCTCTTTCGAAGCAGAGAGAAATCTGTAAAGAAAATCTGCTAAGTGACGCAACTCTTCCTGGAGAAGATGTACAAAACGTGAAGCGTTTGAAATTAAATAATTTGTTTAATGTAGTTGTAAACGCTATACACAACCACAAAACAGTTTCTCCTCATTTGGACAGCCATTGGGTTGCAAATTATTTGGATGGAAAATGTGCAAAATGGTCTCTCTGGAAAGCAGATAGGTCAGGTATCGAGAAAACCTTAAATCTGTATGAAGACCTAACAGCTGAGGTATGTATTTCGCGATGCATGTAAGTAATAGTTATATTTAGCTTTTGTGTCAAAAGAATGGCTGTTAAATGTATTCATATTATTTTTTGCAGTTATTCATTAATGAGAAGAAAATATTCTTGCCGGAAATGGAGAATATTTCAGAAATGGCTGATCTACAAACTTTGATCAAGAAAGTATGCCAGATCGTACCATGCAAAACAGCAAATTATGATACCAATGATTCGTATGTACAATAGAATAACTACTACAAACATTTAAAATAATATATTGAATATATTCCACAGTAACATATATTATTTATTTTAGTGAAAATGCTTGTACGGGTTTTGTTCTAAAAAGGGTTGGTCGTCCAAGGTCCTGGTGTCCTCCATGCTGCAGACATGAAAAAAACCGTACGAGGAACACAAAAACAGAATTTCAAATCGGCAACTTGAAAATGGAAAAACACAGTTCCTCCGTTAAATGCGTTAACCTTCAGCGCAAAAGTAAGCGATTAAAAAAAAGGTAAAATGGCAGCAGTGGTAAAACATAATCTGTTATTATCTAACTTATATAAATCGTTAATAACATAAATGTTATCAATTTCTTAAAATCGTGCTATTTTTAAGGTGAAGGCACTAAAAATAAATATGACGGCATTGAAAAAACAATGCAAACAGGTTGACGAAAAAACCTTACAAAAAGCGATCCCAAAGTTGCCATGCTCTGAGCAAGATGCAGTGAAATCTTGTTTCGCAGCATCGCAATTAACAGATATGAGAGGGATGAGGTTTACAACCCAGTGGGTATACGAGTGCCTGCTCCTCCGTATAAAAAGCAGGAAGGCTTACGAACACCTACGTAAGCGCAAGATACTTGTTCTTCCGGATGTATCCACGTTAAATAGGTACATCAAACGTATAGCTGGGTGTTACGGATTTCAAGAAAGCCTGTTCAAGGTCATTGCAGAAAAAACTAGAGGGATGAAACATGATGAAGTGCGTGGTAAGTGAAATAATTTCCCAGCTTTCAGCACTGTTTTCCAATGTAAATCGCATTTATCATTTCCTAAATGTTGACGCATGTTTTGCAGGTACTTTGTTAATTGACGAAATGAAATTGACTAAAGCGTTGTCTTTCAACCGCAATAACCTAAGGGTAGAGGGATTTACAGATTTGGGAAAATATACACCGACTCATCAGAGGGGGAAGAAAGGAGACCACGCATTAGTGTTTATGTTCCAACCATTTAAAGGGAAGTGGATTCAAAGCCTCGGTTGCTTTTTAAGCAAGGGGAGTGCCAGGGGAACTATTTTGCACCAATTAATAATTGAGTGCATAGCTTTGGCGGAGAGATCAGGGTTGCGTATTGATGCCGTGGCAACGGATGGGGCCACTTGGAACCGAAATATGTGGAAAATTTTCGGTGTTACTAAACAATGCGTTAGCATCCCACATGTTATCGATCCCAAACGCAGGCTATGGTTCATTTCCGATTTTCCGCATCTGATAAAGTGAGTTCGAAACTTCTTTACACACAAGGGCCGAGACCACAATACTGGGATTTGGGTATGAATACTTTCATATATAAACAGTTATAAATAATGTTTTACCGTGCTTAGTTAAATTTTATTTTCATTTAGACACCTGACGGGATAGTATCTCTGAGTCATTGGTACGCTTTGTTAAAAGTAGAAAATGAAAGTAGCTTTCATTTGAAAGTAAATTTCAAGCTGCGAAAGGAGCACTTGGATCCTCAATTTTATAAGAAAATGAATGTGGCTATAGCATTTCAAGTACGTATACAATTTACTGCAGTGATAATAAATTCGACCGACATAAATATCTTTTCATTGAATTACAGTTCTTTGGACTTGCGGATGCAATGGAATTATTCAAAAATGAGCATTCCGATCTTGAGAATTGTGAAACATCAATACAATTCTCTCGAAGGATGAAGTCTCTAATAACTGCTATGAATAGCCGCACGCCAATGAATAACTTAAAACCTGGAAATGATATGTGGAAGGTATAGTTGATTTTTAATTCTATTTAAATTAAATCTACTTGTATTTAAACATTACTGTAGTAATGTACAATTGAAAAACTAACGTAACAAGGAATTGTTTGAAGTTGGAATGAAATTGACCGGTTTAATGTTTGAATTTATAGATCATAGAAGATTTCATCGAATATCTCGATCAATGGGAACTGCAGGCAAAACGGAAAGCGTACGACTTCTTACCCGACTCAACTTGCAGTGGTTTGCAAATCTCTTTGCGAGCATCATTACAAATATGCCAATTCCTAGTGGAGAGCTGTGGTTTCTCATATCTCATGACTTCGAGATTAAACCAAGACAGCTCAGAGGTACGGTGACTCACTATAATATTCGGACCCCACGATATACTTGTACTTTAGACTTCCTTTAGCCGTTTCGACATACTTAATATGAAACACATTCCGAATACTTGAACATAATTATTTCAAGTATGCTGAAACGTCTAAAGTAAGTTTAAATTACAAATGGTTATGCTACTTAGTATTTAAAAGTTCGTTGATAATTTTAAAACGTGTCATTTCCTATAAGTGCCCGAGTTTTTTTGCAATATTCAAATCAAACATTATTTGACTTATTTTTCCAAAAATTATGTTAACAATATATTTATATATATGTAATTGTATGACATATCATTATTAACGATCATTCATTAATGAAAAAAAAATTGCTTTGAGAAATAATTACGATACACATCGATTTAATCAAGTTTACCATGGTATCCGAATATTAGAGTGAATGACTATATATTTTTTATGTTACACGATTGTAGGTGTTTTGTATTTTGTACTTAAAATATAATTTTTTCAGCGCTTCTTTGGGATGATGAGGAACTGTTGTGGTTCTAATGATCATCCAGACTCCACACTTTTCATACAAATGTATCGTCTAGTCTCCACCTACTCCTTAGTAAAACCTCCGAAGGGTAGTAATGTATCTGGTGGTGAGATACTAGACGTACTTCTGAAATTGAAGGACGTAAGTGATGCGGATGAAAGATGGGAGCAATGGATTGGACAGATAGATACTGTTATAAGTAAAGGCGTACGATGTGACCAACTCTTCGATGCGGCGGCAATACTTGAAGAACATGATTATTTTATATGTAACACCTCAGATTATGTTCTCACGTATATCGCAGGATTTGTTGCTCGGAAGTCCTCCAGATTCATCTTCAAGGATGGACAAACACTATGCGAAGAGTGCAACCGTTCTTTGATCCTGGATCCGAGTAAAGAAATTCCAGAAAGCCACAAACTAATACAATTAAAATCTTATGGCTATTTGAAACATCCGTCCGAGACATTGTTCACGCTAATTTCTCTTTTGGAATATTGCACTCTTCAAGCAAAGAAAGAACGATTGAACACGGAGACGCTATTTAACATTACAAGTGCGATTGAAGATTTACAGTCAACTCCGCTTGTGGGTTGCACCGAGTATGCATCAAGATTAACCCACAGGATCATAACATTTTATGTAACGGCTCGAATGTATTTCCTGTGCAAACAACACAACAAAAATGATTCGGTTGAAAAAGAAAAGACTCGTGAACAAAGGAAGTTATCGAAGTTGTCGTATGCTCCGGACAGACCATGCACGTCCCGTGAAAATATAGTCTGTAGCGGTATATCCAAAAATTATAAAGCGTTACATCCGCCCATTGCACCAAAGCCTGCTAGGCACTTAAATCGTAAGATTTTAGGAGATGTGACCAATCTCGCTGTATAAAGAATTATTAATTTTTTTTGTTCATTAAGTGCAAAAATAAAACATTTAGAATTAAACAAGTATATTTGTTTCCTTGATTACATTACAAATTACCAAACAATAAAGGTAGTACAGTTCGTAAAAAGTTTGGTGAATCATTCCCATTTGGTACAAAAAAATGTGTACACAATATATTGCAGATCTATGTATAGGTACATTAATGGAAAAAAGAAATATATACAATTATTATGTCAACGATTGTAACTATTGTTGAACATTTCAATCGCTTCATACTGGCATTTCATCAATGCTTTCCAGAAGAGCGATAAACTGCTCCATACTCTCAAGAGTTATAAATTGTGTAAGTGGCACAATTTGGTTATCAAAATATATTTCAACGTGCATGTTTGGTAAGACAGCAACTCTCTTTCTGCCACTGCAATTAGTCCATTGAAATGTTACGTTGACCCTGCATTTATCAAAGTCAGCAATTTTTTTTTCTGGTGCATAGGGGGGTTTATGAAAAGCTTAAGTCCAAGTTTGTGGGGTTGTAACCCTTGAGGAAAATCCACCATCTTGAAAAAGGGGTGAAATAGTTTTTGCAAAATAACTATGAAACTATCCACCGCGCAAGAAAATTGTTAACTTGTTTTTTGTAGGAAATTGAATTCTCTACAAATTTGCTCTCTTGAGTTTTTGTCGTAAAATCAAAAATAACAAAGTTATTAATAAACAATGACAAAAAATGAAGGAGTAATTTCCTTTAAGTCGCTCTAACTTTTTTTCTTTGCATTTTTCAGAAAAATATGTTCAGAGCTTTTTGATAGAGGATTTTTAGACGAACAAATTTCACACCTCATTTTTTCAATTTTGTTTATTTTTAAGGATTTTACAGCGCCTCAAAGTTAACAATATCACGCCGTACGTAATATTTCGGATAAAGGGTTACAACCATGTTATTGATATAACAGGAAAACTATCCACCGTGCAAGAAAATTGTCAAGTTATTTTTTTGTAGGAAATGACATTCTCTACAAATTTGCTCTCTTGACTTTTTGTCGTAAAATAAAAAATAACAAAGTTATTAACAAAGAACGACAAAAATTAAAGAAGAAATTACTTAAACTTGTTGTAACTTTTTTCTTTTCATTTTACAGAAAAATATGTTGAATGCATTTCGATCGAGCACCTTCTGACGAATAAATTTCACTATAAATGTCTTAAATTTTGTTTATTTATAAGCATTTTACAGCGCTGTAATGTGAAGGAAGTGAGGATGTGAGGAGTGAAATTTGTTCGTCTCAAAAAGCGCCAAAAAATTTCTCTGAACAGATTTTTCTGAAAAATGAAAAAATAAAAAGTTACAGCGACTCCAAAAAAACGCTGTTTTTCCATTTTTGTCATTTTTTGTTAATAACTTTATTATTTTTGGTTTTACAACAAAAAGTCAAGAGAGCAAATTTGTAGAGAATTCAATTTCCTACGAAAAATAACTTAACAATTTTCTTGCGCGGTGGATAGTTTCATTGTTATGATGCAAAAACTGTTTTACCCCTTTTTCAAAATGGCGGATTTTCCTCAAGGGTTACAACCCCACAAACTTGGACTTAAGCTTTTCTTGAACCCCCCTATGCACCAGAAAAAAAAAATTGCTGACTTTGATAAATGCAGGGTTAGGCCTTATTTTTGTAACATTTCATTGGACTAAATTGTTTTCGATCTTTTGTAGGCCTATGAAATCCTTATATCCTTTTGTGTAACTCCACTGCGTTGAAGGTACAATTGACGAGTTGAGTTTCCTCTTCAAATACTCGAAATCGAATTCCGGGCTACTCTTCTTTAATTCTCGATTCATGTCTGAAATATTAATCCATAATGATTTTAAGACTGTTAGATAATATTTTATTGTTGCAAATATCATAACCTTTAATAATTTTATTCCCATACATTTCATCTTTTGCTATGCATTCACTCTTATTCCATACATTCTACTCCCCCCCGATTTATTTCATTAGGTACTTACCCCCTTTTGGACTGCACATTTTATCAAACTTTATTTATGGAGCTTCAAAAGCAAATGCGTTTACGTATTTTAATAGTACTCATAATTTTCACAACATCAACATAACCTCATTATCTCATTTCACTGTTCAAAACATACAGTCGCTCTCAGTCGTATTTTCAGTGAGAAAGACAAGGACAGCTACAATGCATACTGCGCATGGGCAAGTCGTTTTGGGCTGTTTCTTTCAGCGGATCGCCTCGTTTTGGCTCAGAAATTGATGCCATTTTTGAATCAAGGAGCCTATAAGAGTTCCGTCTCCATACTATTCCTTCGTGCCTAACACCCAGCGCGTCTAGGGCAGGGTCGGCAGGGTACGGTGACACAGCCCTACTGATGAGTCTGTCACTGACCCGAGACGAAACGCTCTTGCCTTTTTCCGGCCTCACTCTACTTTACCGACCGACGGTATAGATACTCCTACAACCTGTATCGCCCCGCAACCTTTTGTAAGGTGCTGCCCTCTGAGGACATCTGTCAATCAGCACGATATGTAGCGGAGCATCGTGATTTGAAATAGTGTTTCGAGCTCTATATATTACACTCTCAAATGATTTACTGTCGAGGCTCTCGAGTACCTCGTTGGTATTTCACTGACTTTTTTAGTAGAGCGTGATCATCGATTCGCTAGTCTCCTTACTTAACTACCGCAGATAATACACTGCGTCGCGGCCTGTCTTATCGGCAGAGTTTTAGTATACAATCTCGAATAAATCGTTCCGAACGCTTCCCACGGATAATTATATATTGTTATATTATATAATTATACCCAGTGATTTCTGTTGAATATTTACGGCGAACAAAATGTAAGACATGTACACGAAAATAAAGCAACGGGATTCTTATATTTTATATTTGTCACAAGAAGAGCTTGGCAGAGGCAGATAAATGACGAAATAATTTTATACAGGTTTCAAATTTATCGGCTTTTCTAATGGACTTATACTTTGAAGCAAATGACGAAACTTTCAAACGTGGAAACGTCCAAACATCGAAATATTTCTAGTTATCTTCAAAAAGAAAATTAAATTCCAAACATTGCGAACGTTCTTATCGATGGCCGTATGTTTATCGACAGTCGGTCTTCATCGAAGGAGAAGTGCGACGCGCGGTACCGGGTTGAACCAATTTCGCATACTTATCTTCTGGTACCTACTATATCGACGAGAATAGCGAAAAGCTCGAAGACAATCATACATGAATAAATTGTCCGATACACATTACTTATTCGCAGTTACGAATAATTTTTATGATCCGTTCAATAATTACATTGTATTGAAACATATTATGAATGCAGATATTTTTTTATTTATAATTTTTTCTGTTTCTAATAAAACCGACGCGCGTGCTGTCGTTATAGAACCACTGGTAATGTCGCATTCTCTTTTTTTTATACAAATCCCAAACACTTAGTTTTTTATTCCCTTATACATATCAGACGACCCATTTCAATTTGTTGATGAAAAAAAGTCGAAAAAATGAGGCGATACGAAAAAAAAAGTTTGCCATGAAAATTGTATGGTTTTGAGGAAGGCAGTCGATAATAAAATGGAGATATTTTGTTGTCATGGCGTCAAGGTCACCTGAAAGTCATCGACGATTTTAAAAATACGAATCCATAATATTTCTTCCGGTACATTGTAGGCGAACCGAAGACGATGAGATAAAAAAAATATTTTTCTAACGTCAAACGCGACGGAGTTAAGGCATTGTGAATTTCTCAAAATGGCGTACGTACACGCACAAGTTTTTGGAACGCCCGAATATAAATTTTTGTAATTGCATATTTGTAGGTAAATAATATTCCGGTGTGTTATTGAAATTAAGTCGTACGGGCAATATTTTCGTTGTCTTTCTCTTGATTTTTTTTATCCACAATTTCTTGCCCGCGCAAATTTGTAATATTTTCCATGGCTGAACAAAAAATTCATTTATTCAAAAGTTATTTTAAAAAATCGGTAGTTGTTATGGAGAGAATTTGATTGGATTTTAGGAAATAGCTATGGGACATTCTGTGTGCGGTATCAAATTGATTTGATTGATTTCGTATCAGATTTTGGCTAGGGCTTAGCGGTTTCGATGCTCGTCCACAATTTTTTTTTAATGATTTTAGAACAGAAGCTTGAACGGTTATAATTCTGACACAATTATAACCAAAAATACCGAGACTATGTATGTTCTGAAACTGTTATTTTTAATTTTTTTTTATCCTCTTTAGGGAATACGGGCAGTACAGAAAATATTCCTGATAAATTTATACCGAAAAATATGCTTCTTTCGATCAAATCAAAAATACTTATTTTTTGTTAATGAGGAAGTGTTTAAATCTTTTGAATTTTTTTTTTATCAAAAAGTCTTTTTTTATGATCGTTTCGGTTATTTTTAAAGACCCATCGTTCTATGGCCCCTACTAATTGTAAGAATGATTCTCAAGTCTAGGAATTACAAATTTTATAGAACGAACGTTTTTTATATGTAAACAAATATTCCGTGAAAAGTTAACATTAAAATTCTAAGAAATAACAAAGTCATAGTCGGAAGAATGTAGACGTTTTAATACCAACAATCACCATCTGTCGTGCAGGTATACTATTCTTTCTGTACTTTAAATTTACTTTTCTGTAAACGATATTTTCATAATCGACACCTGAAGTATTTTTAAAACGATTCATTCGAGATGAATGAATTTTTGTACCCTCAACTATGATATTATTATCCAGTACTTGTCATATGATTTCTTAAATTCATGCTGTACTCTTTTGTTTCTAAATAAAACAATATTGATTTAACCGTTGAAATTTTCACTCTTTACTTTAAATTGCTAATACTTTTCAAAAAATGGATGTTTTTAAAATAAACTATTTCAGTAGACTATAGACTACTTTAGCAGAATTTTTCGTCTCTCACATGCAATTCCTCCTCAAGGGATAACCTCAAGGTTTTCCCGTGAACTACAAATGTTTTCATAAAGACGTTAAAAGACACGTTCTACTACGGGCTTCATTCCGAATACTTTTTAATCAATTTTTCAGGAAACATTATTTCATATTTATGAAAAATTCATAACATAAGTTATGATACATATATTATACATTTTTTTCGAGGTACCATGCAAATTAATTTCTTTGTTACTAATACGTTTATTTTATTGAAAATATTTGATTCAAATATTATAACTGACGTTACATATTTATTTTTATAGTTTTATTTTATATTCAATTTATCGAAGAAGATTAAACGTGCTGCGTTCGAGTGCATGCATAAATTTTGTACAGTTTTAATAATAAAACGAAAAAAAGGATCGATCTTAACGAAAAAGGATACATCTTATTTCCTTTCCAGGTATGCCAGGTTTATTCCAGAATTTTATTATTTTATTTTCCAACGTCTGAGTGTAAAGTTGAAAGGCGTTGAGAGTTGTCGAAGCGAGTATAATTTACAAGAGTCACCTTCCACGAAAACTGCACGAATAAAAAAAAGGCCCACTCGGCCATCAAAATTTCTCGACTATGGTCATTGTCCAAAAGGAAATTGTCCGCGGAGTAACGTCGCCCCGACAATAAGCTAGGGTGCAATTACCAAGCGAAGAATAAAATTAAATCATAAAATTATCCAAGTCCACGAGACTTTCCAATAAGAAGAACAATATTGAAAATTCTCAAAAGTGGTTAAACCGAGCGAAAAAATATTTTTGGCAAATGTCATAAGGTTTCGGTCAAGGGTTTGGGTTTGTCGATAAATGGCGTCAATTAAAGATGATTGTTTTTCGAAAACTCTTCGTTTAGGAAAAAATAAATTTCAAAAACTTTATACGAGGGCTTGGATTTATCTTTAAACTATTTAATGTAATATTTGAATAAATTATTTTTAATTAAATTAATTCAAACGTAATATTTACGACAAATTAATCTACTTTACTGTAGATATTTTGGAACGCTACTTTTCTTTGATAATTGCAAGAATTTACGAAGAATGTATTTTTTTAGGGGAGTCAGGAATCTCGAATGCGTTTTCCGAAAAGTTTTCATACGCCCTGAACAGCACCATTTTTATGAAAACAGATGAAGAATATTTAAAAAAATTAAATTTTTACGTATAATTTCCAGTAAATCTTTCAGCAAACACCGAAAAACCAAGTCTATTTACAAACGCACGTTTAGCTCTCACTTCGATCGTACAAGAACAAAAAAATGTTACGAAACGACTCCACAATTTCGAATAATACGAAATTTCCACGTTTTTTCTTCATAAATCTTATTCATATCTTGAAATTTATAATTCGAGACTTAAAAATTATTTGTTATAGGATCGGTAGAACAGCACCATTTTTATGAAAACAGATGAAGAATATTAAAAAAAATTAAATAATTACGTATAATTTCCAATAAATCTGTCAGCAAATCCCCGAAAAACCAAGTCTATTTACAAACGTACGTTTAGCCCTCACTTCGATCGTACAAGAACAAAAAAATGTTACGAAACGACTCCACAATTTCGAATAATACAAAATTGTCACGTTTTTCTTCTTCTTAAATCTTATTAATATCTTGAAATTTCTAATTCGTGACTTCAAAATTATTCGTTACAGGATCGGTAGAGCGATATGCCGTCGACAAGATTTCGTATTTGAAGTAAGAAATTTAAATCATTCCAAAAAAACGAAAAATCGTATTTTAAACAAGGTTTGTACTCTTTTCAATAAATATTGGCTCAGTTTCGATTGATTTCGGTTCGTCAAACGCACGATCCTCGTCAATGGGTCCATTTCGAAGAGATAATTCTACGTCGAAAATGGAGGGGATGACGTTACTGAATGCATTTAGGATTGTTATATTCATCGAAAGAATCCGTAACTCAATCTCTAAAGGCGCTTATCTTGAAACGTATTTCTTTGTTTTCTATAGCGGCGTAAAAATATTTTTGATACCTAAAACTTGTCGTTCGAAAAACTAGAAATTCTACAATCTTACATTCCGGACTTCGTTACCTACGATTCTGGGATGATTACTCGATTTATAATATAAAAATAAACATTTGTTACTCGTGACAAAAATTATTGTAGCAAACTTTCGGTCACGAAAAGTCATCATGGAAGATAAAAAAAATCAACGGGGAAGATAACCTTTCCAATTTTAAACAAAATCTCATTGCGAAGTAAGGCCTATTCTAGCGTCATTTTTTAAATGGAAAGTAGCGTCATTAATTTGCATTCTCGATAAGAGTGTGCAAATGCTGGAAAAAATGTGAAAATGGCTTTGAAAATCGTGCCGGACAAATATGGACACTACGACAACAATAAGTACGAAAAAAAACATTAGAAAATTTCTTCCGGAAGAAATTGCCTTGAAACTGTACTCGAATAAAAATGAGCGAAGATTATGATGACTCTTCGACGAATCTCGGTTGGTGTGAACCACGAGAAGGGCGCCACCAACTGTCGTAAGCGCAAAATAAAATAATCCCGACATAACGCATTTGTATTATTTGTCAAATTTACGGAGCGTCGTCTCCTTCCCACTCGTCGTTTTATCTCGCAACAAAAGGTGACCCTGATTGTCCACCTATCGTGATTGCCTGAAAATCGCGCATGCGCGGGTATACGGGCCTATACGAGTTGTTCCCGGTGTACGCGCATTGGTCGAGCGCCGAGTGGTGGGGCGAGCGCGCGAGTAATTGGTGGAGGTTGAAAAGAAGGCTGTACCGGTGGGCGGAGCAATCCGGATACGACCTAACGTCACGGAGATCTCAACACATTAGTCTCCGCAGACTTGTCGTGCTGTGAAGTTCTTTCTGTGAGGGGTTTACGTCGAATCGAAAACGTTTACGATAAATACGATTCTTCTGTCATCGATTGTCGCGAGAATATTTTTTTTCTTTTCATTCCGAGTACGTATATTGGTATCGTCGACCGTGGCAAAGCACCAGTTCGTTTGGAAACAACGCACCGAAAATTTTCAGTAAAAATTGTATTTCACCTCTATTTGCCGAAGTTTCAAATTTGACAATTGGATTTTAAAAAGAGGAAGTGGTACGGACGTCTCGCAACGACGGATTGGTGAAAGTTTGACGAGGAGTGGGGGAGCAGGGCCCAAGAGCAATTGGCACATCTTGTCGCTGCTTGGGCTGTGTTGATCCTGTGACCTTGAAAAAATAAACATAAATCCAAGACGCAAGATGATGCACACCATGAGCGATCATCCGGTTCTACCGTTCGACGGAATGGGTCTTTATCCTCAGCCTCGATCCAGGCTCATGTGGAAGGTGCCAAAGGTCGTCTCCAATCAGAAGGCCAAGTTCGAGAACAACGAAACGCTTAGAAAATTGAGTCGCGAATGCGAGGTGAGCACTCTCTTGTTATTGTTTGGTTCTTCTCTCTCCCTCTCTCTCTCTCAATCTTTCCACCGTGTATACATACCATTTCGGATTTATACTTACGATTCGTCCTCTTTTTCCCCGTTTTACTCACACCTAACCTAACTTTCCGGTTGAGTTTGCAGACGATTTTTTCTATCGTAGCGCATTCGCTTAGGGCACGTAGAGATTCAAGTCGACCCTTTCGTAGGCTAATATTCTTGTAGGGTATCGATCATCGAGATCCGAAAAATGACCTTCAGCTCAGCGACGCGTTAACCAACGTACGGCTGAGCGGTCACCGCACCAAGTATTGGCAGCGGGAATTCGTGATCGCCCCAACCGCACGCTGACTGTGCACCCATAGTTGTCGGTCTTACACGAATAGTATTATGTAGCCAATAATTGAAAAATTCAACGCGAATTAAAAAAAAAATAATAATAATAATTTCCTATCAGATATTTTCTGTTATTTGACAATATCACTCGAAGATATGATATTTGTGAAGATGATTACAAAGTGATCAAGATTAGAAGTGACAAAGATTATCGTTTTAGTTCCGGGTCAAATTATTTGTTTATATTTTTGACATAGATAATTTAAAAAAAAAATATTTTGAATAATCGTAATATTTTAATATCTTTAATTCTGTATATTTATTATATTTAGCAGAATAAACATTAGTAAAGAAATCTTTCGCTGAAAATTTGCGTCTTTGCTTTATGTTTTTGGAAAATTGTTTTTAACGAAAAAATTAAACGTTGTCGTCCATCGTTCTCTGGAAAGAAGGAAAATAAATAGAAAAATTTATTTTGAGCTTATAAAATTATACGATTAATGTATGCAATATTATGCCTAAACTTTTTATTAGAAAAATAATTTAAACTAACGACGAGGTAGTCCCTTAACTGTAAGGTAGGAATTGTAAATTGTTTGATTTTGAAAATTTCTAAATAAAATTTTCCTGGGTTATAGGAAATGTACGATTATCGAGAAAAAGATATTTTGGAAAAATCGTTTTTTTCGACACCCTTACACGTGTACGTAGCTCTGTAAATCCATGGGCAACATTATAGTCATGGTATCGTAGTGAAATTGGCCGCCGGCAGGTATCTAATGTTCCCGTTAATAGACCCGTTACCTCGGTTACCTTTATACGTTACACGTTTTACGAATAATAATAAATAATACTTCTCCAAATTCGTCGTAACATTATAATACAACGATAATTTGTATCTTTCGCTGAACAATAAGTCCCTTTTTTTATCGGGCGAATTTCCTTCCTCATCGAAACCAATGCCAAGAGCAGACCAAAGCCACGCACAACGCCATAGAGTGTCCGAGAGGTCCACGCGCCGCCTGTGAACAATAATTCTCAAATTATAATAAATAACTAAATTGAATAAATTTCTGACTTTCATTAAATTTTCAATTATTATATTTGGATTAAGTGATACATCGTGGAGCGAGGGTAAAATATTTTTCGCATTTGGCATTGCAAAAACATTTTTGAAGAAAAATTTTTTTTTTTTTCAGAATTCAGAAATTAGGAAATTCTATGCTTTTAGTAAATCTAAATATCGATAATTCCTTTCACTCACGTGTGTTTTATTGACGTTGGGATTGACCTTAGTGGTACTTTTAATGTTTTGGATTTTAAATGTTATCCGATAAAAGGCCAAAAATATTTAGTTTTTGAATCCAAGTAAATTATAGACCAACATTTGGCAAGCATACTTTCGATTATTTTATCAATATTTTATATATCATATATATCATATATCTATATAATTTATTGCGAAAGATTTATTATAACGTTCGCTGTAAGAAAAATGGCAGTGGTTTTTTCCAGATCCAACAAAATCAGTCTACACGTGGCAAATTTGATTATTTTTTGTCATTATTTTAGAGGTTACGACAATTTCCATATTTGATTTTGAAAAGTAGAATCGACTTCTAGTTTTAAATTAATTATTCGTGTCTACGTTTCTAACAGACTTTTATCCATATTGATTCCCATTTTGTCAATTTTTTGAGGATTTTGTCTTCCAGGATTTTATTTAAAGCGGAATCAATAAAATGGTGCTTGTATGGTCACCTTGGATATTTACGTTCTCAAATTCTCGAACAACTTTTGTCATTTTCTGAAATTTCGAAACCATTGACGTTGCAAATATTTTCTCAAAGATTTTAACGATTCTCATACGAATACCGTTTTGTATTTACGGCGATGTCCAAGGTCATATTGTTCAGGCAAAGTTGTGATTAGGATTACTTTACTTGAAATTATCTATTCTAAGGTTCAACAAAAATTGCCATCATTATCTAAATAAATCATGAGTAAAAACGATTTTTATTTTTAATGAACTTACACGTGACCTTACGAAACTTCACTTGGAATTACTAAAAAAAATTTGAAAATAGTATTAAAAATATGCCACTTTATGAAAAAAGTAATTAAGATATGAAGAACAAATTGCAATCATCAATATTGAAAGTTTACTAAACATTTAGAAAAATGTTCATAATTTATTAAAAACAAATACAAAACCATGAGAGAAAAAACATTTTTTTTCTCACGGTTTTTCTGACATGTATTTTGCATTCTCTGGCAATTTGTAATTCTTAAATTTGATTAATCGTTGAAATTTTCATTCATACAAACTTCTATCTATTTTTCGTAATGAGATTATACGTCCCATACATTTTTAAATAGCCCTTCGAATCGGGTGCATCCTTGTCGATCGTGTCTAAAAATTTTAAACATGCTCAGGAAATTAGGATTTATTTTCAAACACCATCGGTTGCAAGAGCATCAATCTATTTGGGTATTTATTAATTGCAGATTCGATACACCGGTTATAGAGATCGGCCATTAGAGGAACGTCAACGACGGTTTCAAGATGGATGCCGCGAGGGCCATGCCGAAATCTCATTCGCCGCAACGGGAACGAACATCCAATTAACCTTTGGTCAAGTTCCCGGAAACTACTTACATAGCGAGCCGGATCAATGCGACTTTGAGAAAGAACGGGGCAAGGTACGTTTTTCGAGAGTCTATTACAACTTTGATAGAATTTGACTGTCTAAAGATTACCTAAAACACATTTTTGCAAAATGTCAAACCGTACCAGCATTTCGAATGGTTAGTCTTAGGGATTTTGTGATTGCGGAAGAATGAATGTTGTTCCCGTAGCCCCGACAAGAGGGCAGTTGACGGACACCGTGTGGTTTTATTCAGTAAGTCTGACATGCCCTCCTAGCCCGGGGCGGGCATAAGTCATTCGATGATTTCCACACGCTAAAAAAGAGGGTTTTGTGAACCAGAATTAGAAATATTGACTAAGCGCACCGGTGGTCAATCGCTGCATTTGAGTCGTACGTTTATATTGTAAATAGTTAGAAATTAGGAAAGCTCGAGGGCACCCTTGTTCGTAAATCATCCCAAACAGGACATCGTGTAGACAATCGCGCTGGTATTACCTATGCTCAATGGACCTTTTTGGTTCTATTGGCGTTTTCATAGAAACAGGAAACCTTGTCCAATTAGTAATAACGATCGCTATACTGGCGAGACTCGTGTCCGAAAAGCTCCGAAAGGAAAGCGACGGGGGTGCCGTTAGGTAAACTCATTGATCGACGCAGCTCAGCACGAAGTCATTTCAGACAGAGTGTCAAGAAGCAGGTAATCACAAATGATGCCAATTAAACTATCGCATACAATATTATCGATTACCAGTCAGGCCAATGGTTCTTGACCAGGAAGAAATCCAATTAAAGAACCTAGGACGAATCGGAGCGGTTGGAAAATCCTCCAAAAAGTTATCCTATATGAAAAAAGGTTCTACCATAAAGGGGCTGAATTACTTGGTAACAGCTTTTCCCCAAGAGTCCTTTTCAAAAAGGGAATATGTCCGTGCCATTAACGTAACACCATTTTGTCGAAATCGTCGAGCCAACAATGTGTGTCCGGTCATTGACATAATTGAGACTTCCGTTCGTTCCATCGGGAGCCAGTTACGTTCCTCATTCCCTCCTGGTTCAAGCTTTCAACACCCCGGGAGGTCCTTTATCATGGTGGGGTCTCTTGGGACCTGCGAAAGGACTCTCACAGGAGTCGACGAAGAATGCGCGGACCTCACAGCTGTTTGCCAATTGCTAACGAACACATTGGAAGTTGACGCTCTCCAATAGGTTTGCAATCCTGACGGAGGCCTTCTCGGAATGCACATTCGACCATTCCAACCTCTCCAACATAACGGACGCGATGGTGGAAAAAAAGTAGAGTCTATCGCATGAATGATTGGCGAGGGTCGTTGGGCTGCCGATGTCGCACCCTCTTTCATCTTTATTCCGCCCTCACTGATGTAGACATTGCACATTTCTCTTTGTTCACAAAGGCCTTACCGAGCGACACTCAGCCCTCCAAGGAACCGGATCTCACTCCTTGTTGCCTTGAGGATCACCATGTTTTATCCATTGTTTCATATTCTCCGAATGGTGCCATTCTTTTTTCGCTTTTTGAAAAATGTGCTGGTTTACTCGTACGACCCGTTGCAGTTTTTCCATGCTCTGTAGGCCATAGCATCACTGTCGAGCCTGAAGTAGGAACCAACCCTTGTCGTTATCGTTTAATTCATGGCGAGCTATTTTGTTAATTGACGTAAGGAATTTTTCTAATATGAGCGTACAAAAAAGTATGATTCATTATGACCTAGACTGGGCTGAGTCAATTTGTAAGAGCCCGGATAGTCCCAAGAGTGGTGTCCCACGTACGAGTGGAGTAGAGACCCGTACAAAAATTAAAGGGAGCCTCGATTTCTTATTTTTTAGGGACAACTTTCCATCCCTATGCAGCAAATAATGATAACACGATTTGACTCGCGGCTCAACTAAATTTTTCCCCGATTCTCCATCCCTAATCCATTCTTAACTTGCACCAAAAATTATATTTATTCCTGTCGTCATCGACAACCGTTCCAAGGATAACGAAACATTTTAGTTTCGTCTACGATTTCTCTCTCTTTCTCTCTTTGTTAGCAAAGACAATTTATTCTCGAATCTACCCTCGTGCTTGTTGGATATGCGCCGGAGCCTACGGTAGGCACGGAGGGTTGTTCCGGTTCTGGCGAGTGTACGCCGGCGCGATGGACTGACAAGGGCGCCGGCTCATTGTATCAACGCCATTGCGATCGATAGTGCGTTAGCTGGCGAGTCGCCATTTTGCAAAACTCACGTCAGTCTTGCCAGCGCTCATTTTTATAACACACCGTAAGGCGATAAATTTAATGGTACAGTTATTTGAATTTCCACAGCAAATTTTTAACTTATCTGACTTATCACACATTTTTATCTTTTAACTTATTTGTTTGCTCGTGAGCCACAGAACTGACTCACGAACAAACAATAAGTGCCGGGGGTCGACGAAGCTTCGGATTTCGCTTTCTAGTGCTTTTTTGTTCCAGAATTACACATTTGTAATTATTGCGTGCCGGACAATTTGTGGGTGTTTTTTTTTTTTTTTTTTGAAAAAAAAACTCGTCGCATCGTTCGTACTGCGCTAAAGGCATTTTTGTTCATCGACGCTAAAACTTAGAAGAAAGTCACAATGACTGCCATTCCCAAAATTATCAGAATCTATAGTCGATCTACCGATTCAAAGTTTGGTCGAAAATAAGTCACTTCGGCATCGATGTTATCATTTACGAAAAACTAAAAAAAAGCTGATCGCCATTTTATAAATATCGACTTTAAAGCTTGTATTTATAAAATCTTTTACTAATAAACTAATTTTAACCAAAATTCGCATCGTGCAAGGCAAAATTTAGCATAGATACAACTTTTATAAACAAAAGACGCGCCCTTTTTAAAATTGCACGTCTCTAACTCATTCCTTACCACAAAAAAAACAACAAGAGTGAATAAGGATTTGAATATGTTTATATCACGCATTTAAAAATCGACGTTCCAAAAACTTTAGCATTGTCTACAACCGGTACTCAAACAATTCGTCTTCAACGTTACATTAGGCTAAATTGTTATAAAGGACCCCCGCGCCAAAGGGACTACAAGCGGTCTAAGAATTTCGAAAATTAATGTCTTCGACCTTTTTTAAATTTCAATCTAATTTCGTCGATCAGTATATAAGGAGGCTCAGTAGTCAAAATAGGAGAAGACAAACAACCACTAATGAAATTCATGGATAATATTCTTTTTAATAAAACAAGTCTCCATGAACTTTTTCATAATTTTCATCCGCGTATCGTTAGAGAAGTTTATCAAAGAAATTTCCGACATCAACATAGCCTCTTATGGCTGCGTATTTTTGTAGCTAAAATAAAGGAGGTTCGAAATAACACAGGAATTTAGAACATGCATAAAGTTCATATAGCTATATATAAATCCATTTATTTATAAAAAGTATACAAATTTTGTCATATAAGTGGGTGAAACGTATGTTTATAACGGGGATAACACTGTTTATGAACGCACTCATTGTTCAAACACGACCCAGCTTATCTAGTTTGCATGGAATCGAGAATAATAAAATGTTTTGCAATAACGATTTATTTGTTAGATAATTTATATTAATTTGCATTTGGTAAAGTACATGTTTTCCGATCCCTCTTGCCCCTCGAACGAGGAATACTTAATAATAGTAATGAGGTTCAAAATAAGGTTCAAGAGGCTCGATGAGAGTTGGCCAAAGAGGAAATGGGTTTGTAATTTTTAACTTTTGCTACTTTTGTGGACAATGCGCGAAATACAATTTACAGTCAGAGGCACGAAGGACCTCTAAGCGAGTAAAAATTCCGTAGCGTGAATGGAGAGACAATAAACGTTGTTTCGAAAGACGGTGACTGAAAATTTAGCGCGTAATGGGTCGTAAATCTGTCGTGCGGTGGGTCCTTGGGACCGAGAAGGGGAGTCCAGGGACCCTCGAGGACCAAACAGTGTATTTCCCTTTCCGTCACTGACGGAACTTTAAAGGATTCGACGCCAAGAGCTCCGGGGATGTGTTCGACCCGATGAGCGAGAGGTTACGACATTTTATTTTTGACCTCTCTGTAACCGCTACCGGGCTCTGCTATTCTCCTTTAAGTTTCTTTTTCTTATTTTCTTCGGACGAACCGGGACACTACTTTTAGTACCCCAATGGGACCGTTGCAAGGATTTTTTTACGGCTCTTCGATACAGGAGGACTATTTGGAGACGCGGCTCCTAATACGAATGGCACTCCCCCCATTATATACATAAATGTACGAAATTCTTAGAAAATTGTCATAATATTGTATAAAACGTCGGCTACTACGACATAATGTTATTTCTTTGGCTAACTGAAAGTTTACGTTCGAGCTCACGAGTCGCCGTTACAGGCGACTAGCGATTCGAAAACGCGCTCCGTATTTTCTCCGGCACTGAGCAACCTATCGCCTCAAAATTTTGAGGGTATCTAGAGAATTATGGCAAAAAGGGGCTAAAGGTATTTTTTTTGAAAATTGTTGCCACAATTTTTTAGATACCCTAAAAATTCTAAAGGTCAATGATGGAGAAATTAGGGATCGCGTTTTCGAAATCGGTTGTCGCTTGTAATACTGACTCTTAATATACGTTTCAGAATTTTCACAATATCTCCCTCGTACAAAGCTGATATTTTTATATTGTAAATCGTTTAAAGGACTCTGACACATTTGTTTCGATTTTTCATTGCAAAAACGAAGCTTCCCTCGTGAAGAAGCAGAAAAACTTGTCGCACGATATTCGTAAAAAAATGGTTACTCGCTAATTAGTACTCGTTGTTCGAATTACCGAAATTCTGCAAAAAATAATTTTTTTTTTATTTTTCAACCGGCCTTAGATATGTCGCCATTTTTAATTTGTAAAAATAATTTTTCAACATTTTTGATAGTTTTAGAGACTTTTTAATATAACTATTTCAAACCTTGTTCATCGACATAAAGCTTCCCTCGTGAAGAAAGGAAAAGAGAACATATCGGACGGGCTTCAAAAGGACAAAATGAAAATAACGAGCTTTAGGGATCGGCAATCGGCCATCCGATCTCATCCAGTTTCGGTACTTATTTCATAGCAGGAAATATGCATATGCGCGTGCTGCATTCGTAAGGAACGGTTACCCGTGGCTCGTGCTCATTGTTTTAAACAAAACGATCTACGAAGGGGGAGATAAAGAGTCGGGTAGAGAGAGAGAGAGAGAGAGAGGGAGAGAGAGAGAGAGAGGGAGTACCGTTAAAGAACGTGACGCGTGCTAAGCATTGTCGGTGTGCCCCGTGGCGAGAAATAATTACCGGAGATCAAAAAATTCAGATAAAGAAGGTGCCCACCCTGGTGAGTGATATCGAGGAATATTTTGATCCTCTATATCCTACCTCGTTCTATAGTACAGGAAAAATATCACCCAAAATAGGTTCATAAAACATAAAATTCTAGCATTTAATTTTTCAATTGAAATATGTTAGGGGGGCCTAAGTGTAAATAAGTTGAAATTGCAAAAAAATAGTGGTAATCAAACTTGTAGAGTATGATATTCTCGTCAAATTGTCAGTGAAACTTTTTCCCGTAAAATGAATAGTTAATGAGGTATAGTGTAATAAATGTGAGATATAGTGTGATATAGCGTGCCGGTTTACAATTCAGTGCGCTGTATCTCATCAACTATTCATTCTACGAAAAAAAAGTTATATATTAAATTTGTAGAAAATTTCATACTCTATAAGTTTGATTTATACCTTTTTTATTGCATCTCCAACCATTATCACGGTGTTTGACAAGAACAACAATTCAAATTATTCAACTGTCTATATCTCGAAAAATATTAACTATACAAAAAAAAAGTTTTCAATAAAAGGTATAGAAAATATATTTTCCCACAAAAAAGGTTTCCATCATTGTTATTGTACGATGCACGGTTTAGGAGATATTAGTAAAAACGTGTTTTGCAAGATGCTGGCTAACGCTCTCCCCTCCCAGAAATAAAATTTTGGATTTACACTTAGGGGACGCCCCTAACATATTCCAATTCAAAAATCAAAGGCTAGGAAGCTTTTGTCTTGCAAAAGCCTATTTTTTCTGGACTACTACCTCGCAGAACGACGAACCCATTCACGTTTCATCGACGGACTATCACCACCCCGAACTCCTAATCAAGGACACACGAGTTTCAAAATATATCAGTTTCGACTAAAATGTAATCGACGCGTTCGAACAAAGTTTCTCCGTTTACAAGGGGTGTTATCTATCCACCAGCACAATACTTCATCTGTCCACACTAGACATCTGATTCTGATGACTTACAAAAATAGAACGTTTCCTTTCTACGATTCTCAAGAGAGCAAACACCAAACCTATATAAAAATCAACGCATATAAAAAATAATAAATTTTCCTGACAAAGTAATGTTTTACAAATCGTTAGTTATACCACGGCCAAACAAATAAACAATTTTTGTTTATATCAAGTTTATAATTAATTATAAAATATATGAATTACAAATTCAAAAATATTCCAAATCACATCGAATTTTCAAAATTAAAAGGTACGACGTTATTAGGTCGAGGTTATTTCTATTTTATTTCTATGTTTACCATTGGAACAATTCGAAGCTTCTAAATGAGCTACCACCGTGAGAGATGGAGGATGGACAGGAACGGATTAAAAAAAACGACAAAACCCTTTTCGCTGACCGTATGGCGTTAAGTTCCCTGGCTCGAATGATGAATGTCCCTTTTTATGGTGGTCGCCGGACTCGGTGACGGGTCACGCCCAATTCAACAGTCCGGGTTTTCGATGACACATGTGTACGTGTTTCGCTAAATGGCCGGACTAGCATCTCGTTTGAACGTTCGGATTCATTTTCAACTTCGTATAATACAAATACAGTTATTACGGAGAGGCCTGGTGAACGAGCGTGACCCGAACGAAAATTCGTACTTTTCCGTCATGGGCACACCTTTTACAGCGAACCCAGACCCAAACCCAAACCCAAACTTGGTACAAAATATTGTGTTGGTCAAAAAGTCATTGCGTTTCTTTTTAAACTGCAATTTAATTGGGAATAATAATTTTTGTTTTTAAGCTGCCATTTATTTTCATTGACTAAATACGCTATGACGCTTTTAGCTAAAAAATCATTGCGTTATATTTATTTATAACTTCCCGAGGGATAATGTGCAATTTTAAATCGCTCGCTATATAAAAAGATAATGTTTTCTTAAATTTTTTGAAACATGTTATTTTTTATATGATTTATATTGTGCCCTTTGTCATTATCAGTCATTATTGTTTCTTATCAATTTTTTTAATAATTATCAATTGTCGATCGTCGTGTGGACGTGTGACTATAAAATTAAATCCCGATGCAAAATAATAGTGAAATATTATTAAGCGAAAAAAAGTCGAAGGAAATATTGAAAATACGATCTTTATTCCGGCAATAAACTAAATAACGTAATATCGTGCGTGCAATGCATCGAATGATAAAATATTGATAAAACTAAAGACACAATAAAATTATTATTGAATTTTTAATTGACCTATTGATTAATTGTCTATTATTATTGTTATTATTAACAGCAAATGTTTTCTGAATTATTTATTTTATTTTTAATGTGAAGCTAACAGTTATTTAAATTTTCTCTTTGATATTTAACATACGGTGTAATAACCACGACGTCGTGATTTTCATAATCATCGATAGCTCGTTTCAATCGAAAATGTAATCGAAAATAAATAACATTCATCTACTTACGGGCACGAGAGACGACACCAAATAAAAACAATGACAAATATAACGATCAATCATCTAAATATTTTGAAATTATTTCCTTCGTTCCTTCGATGTGTTGACCGAATAAATGATTTCGAAAATTAACAGAAAAACAACATTATTATTAACTGTTTCCGATAAGCAAATTTAACAATGAGATGATTAGGTGTGAAAAAATTATATAAAATTCATACGATTTGTAAAGCAGACTATTATTCCAAAAATAATCTATCATTTAAATAATATAACGATGGAATAAAAATTTTTGGGGGAGAATAGTAATTTCGAAATATAAAAAATGACGAGTAAGATGGAACTTTTCCTGAAACGTATTTTCGTATCAGAAAACAATAGTTCGTAAACTAGATAAATAAAACTACTACTTCTCATAGTCGATTTTTCGAATATTGTGTTTTCGAAAAGTACTAGTGGTTTGAACTAGGGAATAAAAATTCTCACTTCTAAATTGATATTAATTAACTTATAAAAAAAAGGTTACAGCATGAATTAAAAAAATCTTTTGACAAGTACCAGATAATAGTTTAATAATTATCTGTTGAAAATATTCTTCTTCTTGGATGAATGGTTTTGAAAATATTTTTCATATCGATTCTGAAAACACCGCTTTGACAAAATCGCATTTAAAACTTCGAGAGAATCGAGGACCTACCTTCCCTGACCTATCGCACTGTCCTATTTCTCACAATATGAAGCGCAATTTTTGCAGAACATTCTTAAAGATACGGAAAATATATAATTGAACAAACATTTTTTTTTAATTTATAAAAGTATGTAACTTTTTGGGGGACGTTTCAACCCCGACGGTGGATAAGCGTTTTCACAAAATGAAGAAAAACTTCAAATTTACTAACGAACATAGTAACGAGACTACAAGGAGAATCCTCCATTAATTCATAGATTGAACAGTTAGTAAGAATATCAAGTTAAAAATATCAAATATCGACTGCTCCTGGCTAGGGAACAACGACCTTGACATTTATCATCTCTTTACTATGTACATATATATAGATAAACAGATTGATAACTAGAGAGAGAGAGAGAGAGAGAAATATCTTAATAAAATAAAAATAGTAAAAAAAGTAATAAAAGATTAATAATAAAGATAACAAATAAATGGTCATGAGAAAGAGAGAGAGAGAGACATACGGACAGAACAATTATTAGCAAAGTAACCAATCTATCTATTGCCGTGGCTAAATAGGAACGACGATGTATTTCTTTTGGTTTTTTTATTTTTTTTTATTTCTCTTTCTTCCATCTCGAATGCAAATGAGCCGCCGAAAGGGTTGACCCCCCGAACGCGACGCACTGGAACCGCGTTACAGTTTAAATATCGCCACGCATTATCCCGATAATGTGTCACGCCCAGAAAGAGCGACAATTTTTTTTTTAACTTTTTTTCTACGACTTACCGTACCGCAACGTCACTTCGTGTTCCGCTCCCGCTTCCCGTCGCGTGAGAACACGATGCGCGGACGCGCAGAGGCTAATAAACATCCGATACGAAAAAGGGTTGGTCGGGCCGTGTGTCCTCGGAGTAATTAATTATCGCGTAAAACGGGTACGAGAAACTTGCCGAAATGACGCGTGTGAATAATCGGTCAAATTTGTCGACGTCGTGGAGTTGCCTACGTTGCTTTAAACAATGGTTTGGGTTTAAAGGAGACCTCTGCGATACGGTACGATTAATTTTATTCCAATCTTTTTTGCATGAGTTAAACTAAATTATGTTGCAAGAATGGTGAAACTTGACGTTTGGTTGAAAACACGCGACGCTTTGATTACTTTTATACTTTTGGAATCGACAATTTTCCCAAAGTAATACATTTATGTGTGAAAATAAAAATATGGAGATCCGACATCGTTCGGTATGCACAAAGTTTTGTTTACTTCAATGCTCGGGTGACTTTAATGATAATGATAAAAAAAGAGAATTAACTTTGGTGGGTGGCGGAGGTTAAATAAATATCATCGTTAGAAATAAAATAATTGATTAATCAATCTTGCAACGGGAATTTTGTCAGAAGTCGATTAGGAGGATCGGAAGAATGATAATTTTTATGAAGCGAGAGTGCATAGTACTGCGCAGCACACAGTGCGCATAGTACTGCGCAGCACACTCCGCGCATAGTACTGCGCAGCACACACTGCGCAGAACAAACTAAGCACGATACTGTGCAACATACTGCGCGGCACTCACTGCGTATGATACTGCGCAGCTCCTCCCCTCATTCGCTATATTGACTTCTGCGGTGTAAACACTTGCAACGTTCACGTTGTTCCGGCACCCATGGGGTTATAATTTGTATTATTGGACATTTGAGTTATTGTTAATTGAAGATAAATCAAATATCCTTTACTTGGATAAAAGACGTACAAAATATTCACTTTAAGGTAGTTCTCTCGCATAATCGTTTTCTTAGAATTTCGTTAAAAAATTGCACAAGCCTTCTTTGATATTATCTACATACGTGGGCCAAATTTAATGAGGTTTCACCGCGTAGTTATCGAAATATTTATTGTTAAAAATCACAATTTTCGGCACCCTCCCATAAGAGTACGTGTTAAACATTGCATTTTTCAATCCTAAATATCTCGACTTCTAGATGGTGAAATTTGTTAAAATTTTCCATGTCACTTTATAATACTTCAAAGAAACTTTCCATGGTTTGTTTAAAAAATCCTAAGAAACTATTTTTCATGATTTACAAACGTACATAGCGAGTATGGGTCACCTTGCATGACCTTGAATTTATAGTATGTTGTTCTTGAATGAATTTTCAACAACTTTTCTTTATAAACTTAAGCTTAACAATCATATGGTACGGAGATAAACTGAGAAATAAACTTTTGATTTGACCGTACGGATAGAACTACCTTAAAAAGAAAACATAAACAAAATTTATACGTATATATAATTATATCGGATGTCTTCGTAAAAATACATAAAAATTCTACACTAAACGTACCAAATGCGACAAAGTGTTATCGTCGTGAACGTGGAGCGACGATACGATGACGCAATAATTGAGCGAAGGAAATAAACCGCGCATAATTTGAAATGCAAATTGTTGGGGAATTTTGCGAATTGGCAGAATGCATATAACCACGTGTACATTATACATGCGGACATGAATACGTATAATCAAACCTATATTTAGTAAAGAAAAAAAAATTACATCGACCATTCCTTCTTGGCGCAGACGTATTTCCCCATTACGTGCCTCGCATCCCAGGCCCATTTCAATTCTTCGTGCACCGCGTTATTTTTTTTGTCGCTTCAATGAGTTTCGAGAAAAAACAAAAACATTCGCTGAATATTTTTTTATACTTTTATTCAAGATGGCAAGAACTTTATTTTTCGAAAATATTATTTTTATACGTTCTAACTAAAATGGATGTTTGTAAATCTTATGCGAAAATGGCTGCATATCCTAAGGTAAAAAAATTATGAAAAAATAAAATTAAAAAAAGTGTAGGTTCGAAGAATATTTTGCGGTTCGATAATAGACGTCCTATGGCAGTAAGGAAACGTTGCATTATTCCGCACGACCAGCTGGCATTTTTTGGGATTTGGTAACGTAATGGGAACAATATGAAATTCGCGGTAGGAAGCTCATTTGGATTATAATTGAGCAACGGGGCGCTGCTGCTTGGGGCTGCCCTCGCGATTCTCATTGAGGAATAGACTTGGGGAAAGAAAGGCCGAGGGGTGCTTGAGTCGCAACTCTCGATACTTTAAGTTTGAGTAAAATGTCATTGGGATTTTTTTTGCCATTTCATGTTGGACGTAAAAACATGACGACACTGTCAATATATTCGTATGCGTTGTCGTACAAGTCATGCAATAAATTGTAGGGAATTACGTGTCTTTGGGTGCGGTGAAATCATATAAAAAATAACCAATTTTTATCAGGGATCAAAATAAAATTTTATACGAAAAACAAGTAATATGGAATAAAATGTCCTGAAAATAATATTTTTAAATATTGAAAATGGCAACCAGAATAGAAGTTCTCCTGAAATTTCTTTTTAAAAATACCATTTATTTATGGTAACAGAAAATTCTTCCGTTTCTCTTATACAAAAAAAACAATCCGTTAATGTAAATAAAAAATGAAACTCTTGGCATAGCTCATTTTGAAAATATTGGCTTTTCGAAAAGTAATAGCGATTTGAGCTTTGAATGAGAATTCTAATGTTTGAATCGATATTGTTTTATTTATAAGTTTGTTATTTTTAAGTATTTTAAGCCGACGTTATCACAGAATATTTGCGACAACGTCTCAAATATTCAAAAAAATTATTACAAACTATTTCAAAATATTTCACGTAAACAGTTGAAGTCGATTTCATCGAAATCAAAATTGCTAGAGATTTAAACAAATTTATGAAAAACAAAAATAAAAAATGTCCGTCCAACTCGACTCACTGGTCCCATTTAGTGGAAATACTTACGTAACAAAGGAATTTGGGCAAAATAACATACGTCCAAATTTCTTTGACACGTTTTTTTCTAACGCTTTGGAATATTCTAAACACGTTGGACGAGAAAAATCTTGAAAAAACGCAATTTCGCGGTAAGAAAGCATCGTCGTGGTATTTTAAGTTTCGGCTGAAAATTACATTCCGGGGCCAGTCCAAGGGGCCTCTCAATGAACCAAGCAATTCGATTCGTTATTAACCCACGTGCTCATCATTGGTCGTCCCATTTCAATTTCCCCGTCTAGCTCCCTTGTAGCAATCGCCTTTGCCCACGATCTCGCAACGGGCCCCTTGCTCCCGGTCGACGATTACGTTGATTGGCATGGGCCCACTTTGTCCCGATCCCGCCAGGGTGAAAGGAAGGACCGAGATAGCTGTTGAAGGAGGAAAGAGAAAATTGCACGTTTGACTCTTCATCTTCCGGACACGGCCGAACCACCGCATCCTTTTCGTTTTCTCATTTTTTTTCTTTCATTTTCTTTTGTTATTTTTTTTTCTTTCCTTTCTATACCACCGTCGACCGGAGCAACCAGATGAGAAATTCTCTTCAGCCGCGCGCAATATGTTATTCGGCGCAATTTTGCGAAGCAATTTTGTTCGATTCGAGCGCGGATCAATTGCGCACCCAACCATTTCGAAATTCACTGGATGTACGAAAAGTCGTTTTTAAAGGGGACGTGGTTTGTTGCGTTTTCGAACAAGTTTCGAATGACTTCAATACAAGCATTAAGTTTGCATTCTCCCAAATCGATCGTAATTGTCAAGGTTATGAAAAAATAAAAAAAAGTCCAAATCGTTAATTTTTCGTTGTGTACGTAAATGCGCCAAGTATTTTTACGCTTATGATCTAAAAACTTCCAGACGATTTAAACAAATTAATAACAATTTAAGAAAACGAGGGACTTTGATCAATTTTTTGCATACGTTTTTCTTGTAATTAAACAATCCCCATTGTTACTTGATTATTATAAAAACCCGATGTTTACGGTATCTTCAACCCGGCAGACGCTTCTAAAATTATTGTTCAATCGAGAGGTAAAAATAAAAAACAAACTCCACTAGTTCCTTCCCGAAAAAACTCCCGAGACTTAGCTGATTTCATCGTTACCCAAAATTGTTAAATTACAAAAAAACAAGTCTAAATTAAAATGTGTCCTGGTCTCAAAAGCAACGAAACTCGGGAATGCCCGGATTCCGTTCCATCATCAGCAACCCAATGTCGATTCGAAATAAATCTTCGCAATCTCGCATAGGACACCTAAAATAAAGTTTGCGTCTCCTTTTTATTTCGCAGGTCCACGTTAGGTCCCACTTTGTAATGGACGGCGTTTGCGTAACCTGCCGTGGCTGGATCGATCTTCAGCGTTTGGACGGGGTCGCCTGTCTCGAATTCGACGACGAGTCGGCCGCTCGTGAGAATGTCCAAGTCCAAGCAGAATTCAATTATTTCAACAGACTGCGCATGGTCGAGGAGAAGCAACCGGCTTATCGTAGTGGTGGTGGGGCCCAGCCGCCACACTTGAATCATCATCATCATCATCACGTGCATCACAATCATCACGTCACCGGATCTGGTACCGGTGGTGGCGAGCCCCATGGCGAGATGGAGGTCGGACTCAGGGCCTACTGATAACCTCGATCATTAATGTTATTTCGACGACAGGAACAAAACCAATAACGTTAATCCATTAATCGATTCGTTACGAGACGACCTGGACACGATATGGAATGCCCGATTGCGAACGTCGTATCGTGCTGTTATTATGTAATCCAACCAGCAAGAGCGAGAGAGAGAGAGAGAGAGTTGCTAGCTACTGCGAAGATCGACCGGGAGATCCGCACGTACGAACCCAACGCACCTCATGAATCATTTGATTCCGGCGACGCACGGGTGATGACTCAATCGACGACAGAGAAACGTGTCTCGACCAATTTCTTCCTTCATTCTTCGTCTTCTATGATGTCACTTTATTTTCTTCACTTTCGTTTCCTCTAGATCTTTTTTACACTTTAGTATTATCTAAGTATTTGATTAAGTTCGTACGTATCGCGTATCCGTCGAATTTTGTTACATATTATTGTACATATTTGTGAAGAGTTTATTGATTAAAAAATATAATTTCTGTCAAAGGAAATGACGATGATTCGTGACTTATATTTACCTATTTTGAGAATTCAGAAGTGTCGTCCGTTTTCTAGACGTCAAATGGAATCTTACAATTAATCATTTCAGGAAAAATTAATGTTATGTAATTTTATGGACGGTATGACAAAATGGTCGAAGATTAAAAAGGAGCTGCTCATCTAAATTAGTCCTACGATAGGGACCAAGGTTTCTAATAGACCAAGTTTTGATAAAAATCTTCAATATTTCGGTTCCCTTTGAAAATGAACCTTCCAACATCTCTCTAGATCGATCATGTTTCCCTTGCAATCGTGTAATTACTATGTACGTCTCGTTAAACAAAGGATAGATCGATCGATAAAATCCCCATCAAATTTCGCCATTCTAAAGCATTTCCTTGGAAGACAATTTCTCAGTTGAAAAATCAGGAACTGACCAGGATCTGGTTAACTCTCTTCCGGTGTCGTCAAACCAGTTCGATGTTTGGAAATAATTCAGTACCATGAAATCTGGGATCAGAAAGGTAGGTATACAATATCTTTGTTCTAAAAATCATACTGGAACTTGAAACCAGTGATTGCTCATGAATCTAGGGAAACTTGAAGGCTAAAAGAGCAGCTAATGCATAAACAAGTGATCAAAGTATTTTTTTCTATGAAATATTGAGTCCGAGTGTCGTACGGTCCAAGATTTCAGGTATCGTATGATTCATGCTATCCGATAGAAAATTAGGTGCTCTGGCCCATTAAGAGTTGTACCAAGAATCGTGCTATTAATAACGATTCTTGGAACGACGATCCAACACCGTCAAAGGAAAAGGTTACGTCGAAAGAGTCACACTCACGTTAAAAGCAAGCGGTGTCCGGTTAATTATCCCCTCCACTTCGCGACACTACACCGAGAATCTCCCATCTATAATATTTGATATTCGTGTGCACTGTGACACAGCGGAAGCGGTTACTAATAGCTAGTCAACGATAAATTGCCTGGGAGATTTTTAAAATATTTCTTGATCAAATAGCTCGATTATCGGAAAATATGAACTTGGATACTAAAAGTGTTTTGATAATTTGTACGAATACTTTATAAGGTCATTTCCATAATTCAAGGAACGTGTACAAAATATATATTTAAAAAAAAATTTTAATGCTTTCATCCGAGAGTCTTTATTATTATTATTATTATTATTAAAATTTTCCATTTCCGTCGTTTAAGACATAAAAGTTTCATGCGTTATATTAAAAACATTACTTTTTTACTATAGTTCTCGTATTACAAGTCAAAATGAACTTTATTTCGAATCCAACTCAAGTACCCATTTTTATTTACGTAAAATAATAACTTTAAGAATTTTGTGTAAAATTTTTTACTGAGAATAAAAAAAAATAATATCAATACATTTCATAAAGCGTGTTTAAAAAAAAATTCTATTTATTTATCATTAGAAAATATCCCAAATTTGGTTAAACCCGAAATATTTATAAAAACACGTTTTTACAAAACGTTTTCGTAGATTGGTCTCGTCCGTGACGAAAGGGATATAGCCAAGTAGAAACCCCGTGCCGCACGAATTCACAAGTCCGATAATATTTTTAAATAAATATCACCGTATGTAACGTTCCCTTAAATTCTGTGAAGCTTCGAAGGATCGCAAAAGGATTTCTCATTCGTAAATCGCAAAGCTCGAAATCTTCCAAATCGCCAAGGTAAATTCAACGAAATCCGATCTAATTGATTCTCATGGATCGCTTGAAACAATAAAGGGGGATAGATTGGAAATAGGGGTGAGCGAGTCGATGCTCGTTCGTGGAACGAGTGCGTAGGTATAGAGAGCCGAAAGTATCGTATCGGATCTCGCCCCGTGTTAATCGCAATAGGAGGGTGCATGCTAATACCATTCGGATTTCTACGCTTCAACGCCCCGTCGTGCGTTTACTTGTGAAAACAACCCCTCGTGCACGAATCCGTCCGATGAGCTCGTGTAACGCGCATGCGCTCGTGCACAGCGTTACGCGCGAATGCGCCGGCGCGTCGTCACGCGCTTGCGCAACACCGTGCGCCGCGCCGTAGACGTGTTTTCTATTTGTTTTCGCAGTCGATGAGAAACCGATCGATTTTCTGTCATTCGTTCGTTCATTCTTTCCTAATTTTTATTCAAAATACGAAGATACTCGTCGCGAATGTAATAATCGGTTCAGTTTTAATGTCGTAAAATTCAATTCAAAAATAAAAACACTTCCGGTTTCCAAACTGAAAATTAATGCTCATTATTCATCGATTAATCGTCGATTAATTGATATTTAATGTCAATCAATGATTTACCACCAGTGATTTTGATTTAACGAACATTTGAATAATTAAAAAATTAATAACATTTTTTTTATGAAATCCATCGGGTTATATTCTCGCAATATTTTTAAAATATCTTCCTTCGAATAATCGTGATGTCCCGGCATAGAGATCGATGTTCCGGAGCGGGGTAATTACGTAGGTTTGACGAGTAAGACGATAGCCCTGTAGAAATTCTCATGAGAAGCCCTACACGTTGCGATCGCCCACGGAGTAAAGAAAAGTACGTTGTCAGTCGTTGGTCGAACCGACGGCTTCCAGCCGACGGGACGCAACTACACCAGAGCTTACAATAAGAACGACAAAGACGACGACGGGATACGAGCACCTCGAAGTACAACGTGAGAAGATTTTTATGTCGCCAATGCGTTATATCTTCTCACATTAGACGGATTTCGATACGCAAACGAGGGCGATTGTATTATCGCGGAAACGACGCTCGTTCCTGCTACTTCCTGTGGTCAGATAAGGCCTGCCCACCGTGCTCGCATAAAAATACTCGTTAGAAACCACATCGCTATCAACTACTGACAATCGGTATAATGATTTCAACGTCGAATGTCACATCGTTGTTAAATTATTATTTTAGTCAATTTACATTCGTATTAACAATAATAATAATTAGCAGTACATGAGTAATATTCTAAAAAACCGTAGACAAGCTGTTTGGATTCGTCACGAAATAACAAAAAAGTTCGTTCGAACTTCTTTATACCTGTATGTACTTGGAATGGTTAAAGCGTTCGTGTTTTTCAATTGTTTTTTCCCGTGGTGTATTTCATTAGCGAATGATAGGCCAGATTTTTATTTTTATCGACAAAAGAATGCAACAGCTCTATAATAATTAAGGCGAATAATACAGAACGCGGGTCATCAATATTCGGGGATTATCCTGAGTGAGTAGTATTTATGAGCAGTTTAGTGAGGACGAAACGTATAAAGTCATATAAAGGAAACATAAACTTGTTGATAGCCTTCGAGATATGCTCGAGAATGTCCTTAAGGATTCTCTTGAGGTGGTGGTGTAGATAAGTTCATTGACGTGGATCAATATGGAGAGCACTTCAATGCAGAGTACCGATTGGTGGTGACTCGGTAAACGTAACTCGTAAGAACACGTAGTCCAATATGAAGGATTATCTTTCCGTAGTCTAATGTTAGTGACTATAAGGCTCATTGCATATTCGGAACACCTCATGTTTGGGAATGTAGACCTCTATGTCGGCGGCTGACATAGACGGCTAAAATTAGTGAGGATGTTTCAATAGGCGCAACTTTTGAAGAGGTCCAATATGGTGATCTACATATCGAGAATCCAATAAAAGCGACGATAAGAGGAGGCCCGATACGATGAATGAAGTTTCCTAATACTTATCGTTAGTTGAATACCAGTCACTTTAGGGGTGATGGCATATTCGGAATATTTCATATTGGGGGATGTATCCCTCTGTGTTAGCGTCCGACATAGAGGGCGAAAACTAGTAAGGATGTTTCAGTAGGCGGAACTTTGGAAGAGGTCTACTTATCGAGGATCTAATAAAAGCGACGATAGGAGGTGGCTCGATACGATGAAGTAGGTTTCCTAATACTTAGTTGAATACCAGGCACTTCAGGGGTGATGGCATATTCGGAACATCTGATGTTGAGGAATGGTCAACATAGAGGGCTAATTAATAATGGCGATCCGTTATACGTGACTATTGGAAAGGTCCAATATAGTGGTTGACTTGGCGAGGGGCCAATACAACTGGCGTTAAAAGATAGTCCAATACGACAAATTGTCTCTAACAATGATCGAATATCAGAGAACCTATCGGGATCGTCGCATATGCAGGAGGTCCTATATTTAGGGATGGTCCGGATTTATTCGACGACGTTCCCACAAACTAAATATGGAAGGAAGTTTCGATATGAAAAATGATAAAAAGGGGTTCAATGTAACAAACTATAAGGAATATGCAACCGACTTGTCTGAAAACATAGAAAATTCTCGTAAATACAAGAACTATCTTGAGCACGGAGTACCAAAACGACCTTGGTACTTTATGGTAAGAAAACAGTATTTATAGATAAGCAAGCCCAAAACTATGTAAATTTCGCTTGCTTCGATACAAACTGGAGCTACACGACGCCGGGGAATCCCATTGTTAAGCACGTGGCGCTTTCGGACATTCGCATTGTTCGAGCGCAAGTGCGTATTGTGGAACCGAGAGTGAGGGTGACCCTCGCGAGCGTGAGGGGGAGGGGGCTGGATAAATTATCGAGGAAGACGACAAAAATAAACGAGGGACGGGAGAGATCGAGACGATTCGGTAAGTTGGGGAGAACAGCGGAGCAGGAACGAAGAGAGAGAGAGAGAGAAAGAGGGAAGGAAAAAGGAAATGCGAAGGCAATCGTAGCCCACGTGGGCCAAACAGGCACGCACGAGCGCCTCGCTCCGGCGCTCTTGTGTATCGTTTTGTATTTGTAGAAACACGGTTATTGTCCGTAGGAGTGAGGGGTGAGATTCGGTCACCCGTCGCGTTTGCCACTCGTTGCATCTGCCTTCGATTTATTTTCTATCGTAATTGATGATTCTTGCCCTTCGGGATCTTAGGGAGCACCTAACGTTTCCAAAGCATTGTACCATTACACGGTATGCACTGCCCTAAAATCGCTAAAAGCTGCCCGGGGGCATGAAAACTTTGAACTTTCGAGTGGCGACACACTTTTCACCGTGTTTTCGATCTCTCACATTTTCAGTTGCCTGGAAATATGGTCGAGGTACGAGGCAAATGTACGAGATCTTCCTCATTCTATCGTAGGTTATTTTGTTAAGTGTCCCACTTCAGGATATATATGAATATAATGAAAGCCAAGTATCGGTCACGATCGTAAATTATTTTTCGTATCAATCGATCACCCGTACCCTCTGCCTTGTTTGCGTTTCTTTGAATTTATTTTTCGAACGCCGATCTAGACGTTCAAATAATTTGCGAATAAGGATAGGGAAGAAAAGGGCAATGGGAGTCACTCAAGGCGATATTGTAATCAAAACAAAGTTTTTGCAGTTAAATATTTATTGAAATCATTTTTTTTTAGATGTTACCATTATCGAACCACTTAAGTTAATGAAGACATAATTACTTTGGCAGTGGATATTAACTATAAATAACAATTTTAGAAAATACGATTGTTTTCTTTGTCTTTATCATCATAATCCCACAAATTAACGTAATTGACATTCGATTCTAATTCCGAAGTGTCGTTTATGTCATGAAGGAATCGCTTGTCAACCCTGTCAAAATCTCTTTTCTCCAGTTTATGCTTTTTCACGAGACCTTTCCCCTCCCCTTTCCCTTTATTGTTACCGCTGGACTTTTTCTTTTTAGATTTTCTTTAAAGTTTGCATTTTAGCGTTTTCATTTTCGTTTTATATCAAAATTTCTTTGATGATAACCGATATTAAAATCAGAACGAGATCATCGCATTATTATCATTGAAATACGTTAATAAACACCATTATCACAAGCCAAACATTATCACCAAATAGCACAAGCACGATCCAACATATTGAATTTTACTCGAGTCAAACTTTTTGGCTTGCGCAAACAATCAAAAATTTATTTACGCTCACCTCAAATTCTTAACTAACTATTTTAATTTAATCACATAAACGATTCATAATTTTGTTTAATCGTAAACACGAAAGATGTCCAACTCCCTCTGACTTCCTTCCATGAAACGAGATAAGAATAAAAAAAAAAAAGAATGGGTTGATGTGTTGAAAATGAAATTACGAGACGTTAAACACATCAAAGGGTGCTCCGAGTCAAATATAGTTGTAAGCGTTATAAATGCCTTCTTGACTTTGGGCAAAGGACCGGGAAAAGTCACGTATTGTTGACTCCAGCTTCGTCCATGTCGCAAGCGTGCGGGTCAGAGTTCAGGGTATTCGGAAGTTAGTGTCGAGACACAGTGATATCTGACTCGCTACCGCTCGTTTGTACACTGCAACTCGACTATATTTTGACAAGCGAGACGATGAAAAAAAATCATTGCATCTGTCGCCTTTATTTCCCCCCACTCTCATTTTCAGGCTTTCGCTTTTTCGAGCGAGACACATATATATGTCAATTATTCCCCTATTCGAACTCATTCACGATTCCATACAGCTCTACGTATGTATATGTCATCGCGCATAGCCCTACTGCACAGCCACGTTTCCCTTTGAGCTATTTCACTCCCCATTGCGTTTTTTATTTTTGCCATTTATTTCATTTTTTTAAACGAATGTGACTTTTATAAAAATTATATTAAAAATATTGTATAAATAACTAAGAAATTAAAGATATTTGGAAAGATTCTAGAAACAAAAATTCGAAGCTGAAAAATGATATTAATGAGTTAAAACGGAATTTTCAATACGGAAGAAATGTGGGATTTTTTTAAATTGTCCCTGAGTAGGGCTGCTAATTGGAGGATGGGGATGATCTTTGAAGATCTTCAATTAAGTAATTATTTTATAATTCTTTGAAGGGTTGCCTAGAAGGATGGTGGCGAGGTTTTAAGCGAGTGATATCAGGTAACATGATTTATCAAGATGACAAATGCACGTGATGATGATACAAACTTTAACATTAATAAGTATTTATTGAATATGCCATGGTAATTTTTAAACTTTCGAAACATTAGTATATTTCAGCATAGAAAATTATTAAATTACAAATACTAAAAAATGAGGACTTTTTTGTATTTTTTTCTTCAACTGCAATGAAACGTCCATTGCATATTCGTGCGTCAACCGGTCTAATTGTGAAATATTCAATAACGTGTATTTTCAATTTCACACGTAAAAAAATTCGTAGTTCAAGGTCTTCTTCTCAAAACGACGTTTTCAAAATCGACAACAAAAATATTTAAAAAATGATTGATTCGAAGTGAATGAAATTTTATACAGGTCACTATTATACTATTAACTATTGCCTGTCTTAGGATTTTTTTAAGTCATGCTTATATTCTTTTTTTGTTATTAAAACAATTTTTATTTAAACGGTAAAATTGTGCAATGCACTTCAAATCACTATTATTTTTCGAAAAAGCAATATTTTACAAATCGGCTATGATAAAAACTAGTTTTATTTATCTACTTTAATGGACTATTATTTTTTGTTGGACAAGAAAAGTCCGAGATTTCGTCGATAATACAAACGGTGTTTTCGTGATAACGATTAGGGAGAAGTTCTACCATCGCCGCCACTTCAAATGATGTTTGATAATGTTTTCAAACAATTTTCTTCCATTCGCATATTGCTCATATTATAAATTGTTCATCGAATAAGACACAATTTGACCAATTATGAAAATTGTCTAATTTTTTTTATATAATTACATCTACCTTAAAGGTATGCAACATTTTTATATATGTTAAGAAATCATGGTATAACGGTTACGCTCAGATCCCTAAATTGCAAAACTATTGCTGAAGATCGGGCGGTAGCGCTTTGAAAATCCGAAACAAAGAGAGGTCGTGAACGGAGACATAATGCGCTCGCCAGAGGTGGATGAACAAAAGTACTGTCATTCCCTAATAACAGGGGACATGCCTAGAATTATAAGGATAATAGAAAAGTGCCGGTACCTACTTACGAACGCTATTAGCTGATATTAAATTGACGAAATGAAGAACTAAATCGTTACATTGTCATATAAACAATTTTTTGACTATACTATTTTTTATAACAGTCAAAAAGATCCAGAAGCACGATTTTTTTAATTTCTGGCGCCTATAACAAGATTATCGAATTTTGAAATTCTGAGAAACGCTCGTTAGTAAGATTATTAATATTTTGTGTAAGATCCATTTTCCGAATTTTCTCGGATGGAAATATCAAATTGAGTATTGTGATTATTATTTAAACAATTATTTTCTTATCAGTTATTTATTTTTAATAATTAATTAATTATTTATTCTTCATTTATGTCTAATTTTATTATCATTCATTCATTATTTATTTCTTACTTGGCATTATAATTTTATTACTGCTTGATAAATTATTTATTCTATCAAACATTTTTTATTCTTCTTCAACATTACGATGATGTATATTCTTTAACAAATTTAGTAAACACGTGTGAAACTTTATTTCAAAACAATAAATAAACATACGGTACTTGGAAGACTGAAGCCCGGAGGAGGACGCGCAGTGAAATTGCCTGAGGGTTGCTCACTTGATTGTGTTCGTTGCAGCATGACAACTTACTCAATACATTCATATGCTTGATGATCGTACTTGACATTTAATAGGTACGTACAAAGTCATTTTAGTACTATATACGCTCACTCATACGTAAGTGACATCTTTGAATGTCCTTAACAGATTATTTCACAGTTCTTTTTCGCGATTTACCATGAAATATTTCACAATATACATTAAACTGGTTAATCGAGCTAAACGGTAGGATATATAACTACAATTCTGTATAGTTTATTACAGACACTACAATTTACAAAAAACATTTTTTATAAATAAAGTAAAATTTGGAAAATTACAGTAATATAGAAAAAAATGGAAGTAAAGCAGAGTTTAATGCGTTTTTCATCAACACTATGTATTTATGTTCTAATGTAAGTTCAATTCTGCATTATCGTCACATATCCCCGGTGCGATCTATCGAAAAAAATATTATTAGTTCCATTTGTGCTCACTTGGCGCTGCGTGCGCCATCGCTACATGACTCCTCCGCCATATTGCTACCGCCTCGGTCCACTTCGAGAACGCGATTCGCTCCTCGTCCGGCATAACGCAATAGATTGAGATAACATTTAGCTTATCTAATAGAGAATTATGGCGAAAGTGATACAACTAAATTTGATCTCGATCGGTCATATCGTCCAAAAAATGCACGCATGTCGTTTTGCAGGTAACCTCGCAGTCAGGATACAGCTACATCCTATAACGAAGCTACCTCAATTCCAATCTTTCCCATTTCATAAAGACCAGGAGCTGTTTCTTCTAACCATAGATAAAACGATCTCTCTTATTTACGTCGAATAATCAGAATGATAACCTATAAAGTATTGCTCATAGAAGAACTAATCCATCTCCCATTACTGCCCTCTATCGTATGTTTTCCGTACTACAATGTTTTACCCAGGAAAGTATCAAAGAACTGTATGAGGGTCGTTCTTCCTCGTATAAGTGTCGTATGTATAAGAGAGGCACCTAATGTAATGTATAGTCGATGTTAGTATCGTATTCACCTTCCTAGGTAGTTACCCATACCTACTCAACGTGTGTCATGTGACTCGATCTTCGAAGCCGTGCGTGGTGATGCGTGATGGCCGATGCACGTGTAGGGGTGCATTCAGCACTGTTACGGACCAGCTATGGTGTATAGAGCACTGTTGCTTGCTCCGTCGCCCAGACACCAGTTAGGCACAGTCCATGTAGAAAGAGGGCTCTCTTGGTGTGCCCCGTTGCGATCGCTGTGCCAACAAGCTAAATGTGTTTCACAGATGACCGCCTTCGTTCAATGGAGTCCTTCAGCACTACTGTACTACATCCCATATCGGTTCAGAGAGCGGCTCTCGATGCACTTATAGGTTAAGCATGTTTTGAAATGCGAAATATGAATTTGTAGCACACTCGTGTATCAAAAATATTTATTTTTAATCGCTTTCTCTCGCACACATATTTCTCAAAGCAAATGATCTGTAAGGAGATCTGGCTTTAAAAATGTTTATATTTGTAATTAGTGATATTTATATTTTCAAATTATCAATGATGATAGAAATTGATACACTTTTCGTATTCGATACACCATTCTGGTTATACAATTTTTATTTTCGTATTTGGACGACAAATTTTTAATCAACGTTTTTGTAATTTTCTTGGTAACACGTTTGCATGTCAAACAAATCATCTTCTGCATTCAAGTTCGACATGTTGGATCCGTCATTTTTGGTTTTGTAAATCTGATATCAGGTTCGTATTAAGCTGCCTACGAAATCTATGTTTGTGTAATTTCGAAAAAGTTATATTACAATTAATATGATTGGCCCGAAATTTGAAATTTATTCAAAATACTATGGATAGATCATGATCAAGAAGAAATGGATACATTCAAGTCTACTATAAGCTGTCTATATGAAAAATGAATTAATTAATTTTTAATCTTCAGCAGCAGCCCCTAAATATTTTCCTACCCCCATTAAGCATGTACGACGTTTTTTTCTGTTTTTCAATAATTTTTCAAATATGTATCAACAAGACATTCCATTACAAAATCATCAAAATATATTAATTTCTGTACACAAAAAACTCAATTAAAAGAATTTTCATCACAGTAACAACCCCAAAATATTGCCCAACGCCCTTTTAGTTTTATAACGAATTTTTCCTATATATCATAAACTTTTCAACTACCAAAAATAACCGTTAGAAAATAAACAACCCAAGTAAATAATACAGGTTTACTGCATTCCTGTTACCTTTCTTAAAACGGACTTAGAATGATGGGACAATTAAATATGGCTCTAACAATAATGACTAGGAGAAGTATGCTAGCCCAAAGCCTAACTGAGGCATTTCATTTTTCCATGGGACGTGCAAGGCACCTGTCGTGTAAGGCTCTCTCGCACCATTAGCATAAATATACATAGTTTGTAGATCGTTAGCACGAACAAAAACGCTAAAGAAACCGAGTCCGACATCAATTAGGTAATAAAGAGGGTGAACAGGGCCTTTGGGTCGCCCACTCCTTGGATACATCGGAGCCCGGGGTATCGGGCCGAAGGAGTAAATTAATAAAAGCGAACGTAGAGCAGGCAGAACCAATGTTCCATGGAAGCACGAGCACAGATGTGAACCCCTCGACCGGGGGGTTGAATTCTTTAATTTTATTACAACCCCTGAAGGTTCATTCCCCGAGAAAATAGTTCGCGTATTTCGAATTCTAGCCCGGTATGCGATGTGCTGTTTTATTAAATTCCGTACCTACGTGTACCACCCCAACGTTGTTTGAGATTCTGTCTTAAACGAATAAATGCTCATCGCACTCTGCAATTCCAGATTCAAAATTATTTGAAATTGTTATACGGGCTCTATCGTGCGCAATATCCGAAAATTTTAAAAAAATCGATAACCAATCTACGTAATGGTACATGTTGATTTTTTTGATCATGTCGTAAACATTTTTAAAGAAGAAAATTATATCAGATTATTATTCGATTAGCAAGGTTTGTTTGAGAATTGAATATGGGACTGATTGATTTTTACGAAAGAAACACAATATTTTAAATTTGCAAGAATACGTTATTAGTAATTTTTTTTTAAATTTTTTAATTTTTAATTTTTTGCATGATATTTATAAGTGTTATTCGTCATTTCTGTCAATTTGAGGGAAAATATGGTTCTATAAAGTGCGTTTCAGAAAATTTGACTATTTCGAGATTTGAACAGAGTTGATCTATTTTAGAGGATGGTGAGGATCTGTTCTGTTTCGATGGCTCATTGTCAGACTCAATTGTAAGCCAAGAGTTTATTGGGATAGAGGCTTCAAATTTATATCGTGAGTCAATATGAATCTAGATTATTATAAACGCACATTATAAAAGAAAACATTGTAAAAGTGTCGTAATTGCGTTGAATCAATATCCATCAAACTACCTTATATTCATTAAAAAATAATCGCTTGTGTGGAAATTTCTAGTTCAAATTTTCTCAACATTTCTAACCAAGTTTTTCCAAAACGTCTAACCAAATTTTATCGTAAATTTCTAACTAAATATTCACAAAATTTCTAACCAACTTTCTCAAAATTTCTAACCAACTTTTCCAAAATTTCTAACCAATTTTTCTCAATATTTCAAACACAAATTTTCACAAGCTCAAAAAATCTATGTCATCTTGTTTCAAACCCATAATCACCGAAATGTCACTGGTTTAGATATGTCCAAATTTAAGCTAGCTAGTTCAAACCGTTCTCGAGTTATAATAATTAGAATTCATCCATAATTATATCAAACACAAATTCATCCAGATCCTCCCTGCAAATATATTTTGCCCGATTATTTAGAATATCCCGAACAGCAAAACTTTCGAATGCGAGTGTTCGATGAAGTCGAAAGTACGATGCACAAAATCAACTTACCCCATGCTTGTAAAAAAAATTCGACGTCAATGCGTGACTCAAGTGTCGATCCATTACTTACACGTCGATTCATTCGTTAGTTTCCACCGGATTGCACTTTTTTGGGACGAACGACCAGGGGTTAATGGTGAGAAATGCTTTGACTCACGTCCCGGTCGTAGAACACGATTTTGGGTAAAGGGGTGTGAGCGTTCAACCGTCATTACAAATCCAAAGAATCACTTCATCCCGAGCACCGTGTAACGTTACTTTTATTCTACCTCAGAGACATTTTATGACGTATCTTTTTCAGTTACGATGGCCACCAAATTTTATGAAAAATAGTAAAATTCATATTTCTTAACAAATAGCAATGAATCTGTGAAAATAATTTTATTCTCTATGTTTGGTCTCAAAATAAATATTGAAATAGCCACGATTCAGTCATAGTTTCAATGCCATTTGTGGACTAAAAATTATGTTATACATTAATATTTCAAATTTAGTTAATTTTAATGGACGTCTAATTACGAAATAATATTAATTAATTTTGCATGAAATCGGCGTCCCTCACACGTCCCACGTTTTAACAAAAATTATCAATTTTTTTTTCTTTTTTCGACGAGCATGCAAATATGCAAAATGAATTATTCAATCTCTATACTTAGACCTCGAATAAAGATGACTTTTAATTAATACGAGAAAAAAATCTAGTTCACTCGTAAAAGCCTTTCAGCATTAATCGAATAAAATAGATGTACGTTAGTGCCAACTGGACCCAAACCTGTTTCAAACATACTGGCACGGTGTACATTCTGGATAGTCTGGCGAGTGGTGTCGCCAATATAGAAAAAGGAGTGTCACGCCCCCGTTAAATGCAAAACAACAGCGGGAACGTTTGCATTGAATTCAATCAGAACTGCCGCTGAAAATCATAAATCACTAGAAATACGCACGTGTCTCTGTCCACTCTTTGGGTTGGGACTAAACGAAAACTATTAACACTACGGGCTACCCATGTTACGTACCCAACCCCGGAGCGAGCCACATAAATACCGGACCTCTCCGACGCAGAAGGGACAACGAAGGGGTGCTAGAGCTCTGCTGTCCTCGATCGTGTTACACAAGCGATACATGCTCTCCGAGCGACAGGGATGTTTTGCATATGTCCCCGTTTTTTACGCTCTCCATTCGATACGCAAAAGCACCGATAGCATTAATTCACTTTGAACACCAAACGAGGCTCGTGCCCAATGTTACTTACCACGCGTCGATACAACAGACGATAAGCGTCACGTGACTGCAGACGCGTTATTCGTTGATATAACATAATTTAATAAAATATGATATATTATAATGTAATAATATAATAATATAATAATTTATTGGTCCATATGTACAGCTTCTGCCTTTTACATAATTTTCTTTCCATTTAACGCTAAGTACAGACTTATTAATTGATAACAAAGACTAAACACTAGCCAACTACAAAACTAAAGAAAACACTTCTTATTCGTACCCCTTCAATGTATTAATATAATATTGTATTATATAATCGAAAATGAGTTTTACTGGAGTCGAACTTTTTCATTGGAACGATAAAAAAAATTGCCGAAATTATTTCAACGTGTATTTGGGACCGTGTTATTTATTCAATTAGGTAATCCCGCGAGTATGAATTTTATCGACACAAATGCAATCGAGGATATTAGAAAATTTAGAAATTATGAAAATGTCGATTTTTTAAAAGTATCGTTTTATTTTCGTAAAATTCTTTCTACTGGACTTATAGTTTTTGATTAATTGTGGAAAGGTCAATGATTTCCTTGGAATTAATTGTAACTTCGGCAATTATCAGTAAATATAATAGAAGTTTATTTTTATAAATAATTTCAAGTTCCTCGACGTGAATTCTCGAAAAAAAAATAACTCGGTTGATTGAATTATACGTGATTTTTCCTCATTGACTAAGATTATCGTGAATGCAAGTAGAAATTTAAATACACCATTTGCTCATAGAAGCCTTTTTCTGGACTAATTTTTCCTTGAAAAATTTCTTTCAAAGAAATTCGTAGGAACTCTCGAAGCATTTCTATTAATTCGTCAAATATGTTGTTTCCTGGCAATATTAAATTTATGTGATTTGAATTATTATTAACACTTGAAAATCAATTAATCCGAATATTCTGGCTAAAATGATTATTTAAATTTTTTAAGTCTAATTTTTTTAACTTTCGAACAATCTTGTCAATCTTTTATTTTAATTTTCCTAATTCTGTAATATCGAGTTTCCCAGAGAACCCTTACTATTTACGCATCGATTCACTAATTCCTGTGCAACTACGTAGCACGGTTCTCTATGTCCAATGATGAGTTGACTAAAGTTACAATTTGTAAAAAAAACGTTTCAGGGGTTCTAGAACTGTTGAAGGGTTAATCGCTACCCTTCCGTGTAGAATGTGTATCGTCGCGTAAAGCATATGAGTGAAGTGTCACGCCCGATGCGACTCAATCGAATGGAAAAAACCTCATCGATTTTTCTTTCGTCTCGGAAATGTATAGAGAGGTATGGGAGGCCTTATACATCACCTGGCTCAGTTACGCGTATTAATATTCCTGAGCATTAACAAAAAATGATTTTATGTGACACAATAGCCGGTTTAGTTTTTTTATTCTCCCCAGTCGTTTTGTCAAATTTGGTGAAATTTTAATCTCAGCCTCGTTTATTGCTTTTGCTTATTGATTTTTAATATTAAAACTGTTAGGGGACCAAACATTTTCAAAATTATCGTGGCAGTATTTGGAAACACATTTATACAAAAAATCACACATACAAAAAGAGGTTGATTTTTCAAAGATTTCATGAATACTGCAGCTTTTTTAAAAAGTACTTCAACGCCATAATCAGAAAAATTCGTCATTTTATAAAAAGAAGTGTGAACAAAACATTTTTGTCATGTCACCCTTTTAGGGGTAGAATTTCGAACAAATCCTTTTATATTGAGTAACTATATTATGATAGTAACGTATGCTCCAAATTTCATCGTTAAGGCAAGCAGTGACCAAAATTTTCGAGAGTAGTTCACGAATAAAATGGTATATATTATATTATAATATCTTATGTTGTATCGTATTATACTACATTATATTATATTGCATTATATTATATTATATTATATTATATTATATTATATTATATTATATTATATTATATTATATTATATTATATTATATTATATTATATTATATTATATTATATTATATTATATTATATTATATTATATTATATTATATTATATTATATTATATTATATTATATTATATTATATTATATTATATTATATTATATTATGTTATATTATATTATATTATATTATATTATATTATATTATGTTATGTGATCTTATATGCACGAACGGGTCCACGTTTCTCAAACTATTTGTGCATGAAAATACCAACCCAGGCATGTGCACTGTGTGATTAAAGCGTGTGTAATAACAGTAAAATTTCTCTCCGGCCATAAGGCCAGTAACTATCTTCGGGCTTTCGTAAATTCCTATCGAGCTCCGGGGGAGTTTTTCTGGATCATAAACGTGCTCGTAAGGTTCTCTGAAAGCTTGCGCGATTATGGAACCGGGAGTTGATCGGATTTTCCTACATACTCAGGTGTCTGCTCCCACGTAACTGCGGCCCTTTTGCCCGAAGGGTTGCTCAAGTGTTTGACGTTCGCATTACGCGTAAATGCACTTTCATCCTTGCCATGGGCGATCCATGAGTGGATTTATATAGTTTCATACACGATGTAATTTATAACAATAAATTAAGAAATTCGTGAATACCATTTATTGATTATTGTATTCATTTGTTTATTGTGATAATTTAATGATGATAAAAATGGTCTTTAAAATAAATTACATTTTGTGTGGGAAAAATTATAATAGACATTTCTTGCCTTTTCTCGGTTGTACTTACCCTAGCGTTATTTGCAAAATTGTATCTCTGATCTAGTTAAAGTCATGACAATTTCTATCTTTAAGTGTGATTTCCGGCAAAACAAGTGGTGTAGCATGGATTTCAGTGGGAGTGACTCACCAAAATCCCATTGAAATCCATGCTACAACACTTGTTTTACCGTTACGTGACGGTCCGTATAATGCGAATCAACCTTAAGGTATTACTATCGCAAACTGGGTTGAAATAGGATTTTCTTAAAATTTTGTGTAGATATTCTTGACATTAAAACGAACAACTTTTCTATAAGACGAAACATTTTCTGACGTCTAGAATTTGAGATATTTATTTACCAATTTTTTATTTTCTCCATCTAAACCCGTATAAATTGAAGTTGCGTTTCATTTATCATAAATTACAAGAAAAATGGATTCAGGATTTTTCTGAAAAAAATTGAACTCATAGTCAGGAAATTAAAAATTTTATGATACCAGAATGGAATATTTCTGACGTATAGTTTTGAAGAAAATAAATAAATTATTAATACAGATTATAAGAGTCCATCGGGGAGAAGTCGGCGATTATAACGTGTGGCAACACCGCTCTGCCTTCTGAAAATTTCAACACGGTAGGCTCACGCAGTGTGTATGTATGCAACACGACAAAATAGCGTCGGTGACCAGCGATGCTGCCACGTTTATGCCACTGAGTGTCGGACATTAGTGTACGAGCATGCGTATACGTCCGATATCAATGCGTGCAGTTAGGAACGTATCAAAACTTTTACTGCCCGATACTTTAAAAAATATTTAACTAATTTGTGAATATTTTTGTTTTAATTTTACTATACACTATTATGTTTTCATTCGAGAGTCAGAACTATTAAGATTGCATAGCATTTTAGATAAAACAATTTCCACCTCTTTTGGGTTGTTCGGGATAATTTTTCTCTGACCTCTCTTGCCCCCAATCTTAGTGGTGATATGAGCGATAGTAATACCTTAAGTGTGATTTCCGGCAAAACAAGTGGTGTAGCATGGATTTCAGTAGGAGTGACTCACCAAAATCCCATTGAAATCCATGCTACAACACTTGTTTTACCGTTACGTGACGGTCCGTATAATGCGAATCAACCTTAACGCCTCATGTCCCCACTACATTCTTCCCACTGAGGGTACTGATTGTGAGGCCCAAAAAGTAAAGAGAAATGAAGAAGAAATGCAAAAGAAATATGATGTGCACGACACCGGACAAAAATTTGCTAGTTGGTGGGAAATCAGACCTCGGACCTATATAAAAATAGAAAAGTGAGTAAAACCAGGAGAAAGGGGCAGAAAGTCGGATATAAAAGGTGACGAAATCAACGAAAAAACGGCCAGATTTTGGACGAGATTCGAAAAGGGACGATCAGTGTACCACGCGATCCTCAGCAGGGAGGTCGGAATGCGGAATCGCGGATAAGACACGTTTATTGGAATCATCTATCAGGAGGAGACCCAGACCGCTAAATCATAAAAGTGCATTGGGACACCAGAAATTCACCAAAGCTAGCTCCATCGTTGCGTGGAAGAAAGAACCACACCGGTCATCCATCTCGCCTACTACCAGGAAGGGCCACCAGCAGACGAGTCATCATCAAAAAGGGAAATGGAAAGGAAAGAATAGACGAAGACGTTCATTGTGAATTATTAACAGCAAAGGAAACCTAAAATCAAGATATTTGGAATTTTGTAAAATCATCTGCCAATCTCTAGATTCGATTAATAAAATAGAGGTCGTATCAATAAAAAAAATCTCTCTACTCACGTACCAACCTTCCAAAAACACAGTATTTTTCGTCTCCCAAAAAAAAAATTATATTGAAACTTTTCATAGTTTCGGTATCAAACTATTTTTTTCATAAAGAATTTATTTTCGACAGGTTCATGTTTGCCACAGATAAATTCCCCGCTCCGTACAAATGTATTTATTGTGACTACGATAAAAAAATTGAATATTTCAACTTTGGGAGAATTGGAACGATAATTAATATCTCAACGACGACGAAGGCGTTTAAAAGGCATCGGGATGATCCATGGTATATACATCGTGGATGTACGGCCGTGTCGAGATGCCCCTAAATCCACGGGGAAAACGGCATGTAGCTGAGGAACTCATGGAACTCCCCTCAAACTCCTAGCTACCGTGGCAGGCTAAATCCACACATGGCTTATCCCAGCTTATACTGGCTTATCCCAATCATTTCTGCTCCGCTCGTCTCCTTCCTGGTGCCAATTACGTCAAATCAATGTCACAGGGACAATATAGGCTGCCTCGGTAACGTGACGTATCTCCCATACGTACCGAATTCGTTCTGGCTCTGCTTACTATATTATATGGATATACGCGTATCGCAAGAACACAATCATTCCTTTTGACATCCTTCGATAATTGGAAACTCGTCCGACAAACGGTTACCATCGTTGATTCTCAATCAACGCTCGCCGTTTAAACCCTGCGATACCTGCTTTAAAATTAGGGGAGAATAAGGGGGTAGGCTTGGGCCAATTTTTGTTGTAGTTTAAGAAATCTGGTATTTGACGCTGAATATACGAGAATTTCTTATTCGATCCTAAATTCCTGTCTGATCCCAAGGCAAGATTAACAATTTTATTATTATCGGTCGTTGGCGTTACCGTTGCCGTTGTTATTGTGGTTATCGCTGTTGTTATTGTTGTTTTTGTTTTTTCTTGTTTTTGTTGTTGCTTTAAATATTGTTGTTTCGGACCTTGTTGTCGTTGTTATTATTGTTTCTGTCGTCGTCTTTGTTGTTGTTCTTCTTGTTGTTATTTTTGTTATTATTTTTGTCGTTGTCGTTGTCCCTGTCGTCGCCGTTTTTATTGCTGACATTATTCTTGTTATTATTGTTATCATTGCTCTTATTATCGTTACTATTATCACGAAAAATTTCAAAATGCGGGAATTTTGTCCTAGTCATAACATTCCTCGGATAACATTCGGAGTATTTGATGATTCGATCAATTAACGGAGACAAAGACGAATTTATTAATTTTCTACAATTATTTATATAATTATTCAATCGTTGTGTAATAAATTTAAACAATATGTTCAACCGATTAAAATATGCAGATCGGTTTCGACGAAAATAAATGGGACGAGGGTTGTGCTCACATTAGGATCGCGTCAATGGAAGAGAGAAAAAAGGGTCGTGAAACGTATCGTCATTGCAATAGCATTGTGCCAGGAGCTAAGAATTTGCATATCGCTGACACCTCGTCACGGATCAAACGTTTGTACAGTAAGAAAAAAAAACCGTACGCAAAGTGGATTGCTGTAATGGATATAGGCACCCCGCGATCGAATCATTCCGATCGAAATTTACGATAGTCGCGAATGTATCGAACGCAGCCGGTGTGAAACAACATACGTTACGACCTTTCTCGCTCCGATCTTATCGCTCGGATTAAGATCGTTCCATACCCATACTACGGCTCCCGACTGCTACTTACGTTTTTTTTTACATACATGCCTTGTCCGAACGGATATGACTTCCACGAATATTCGTGTTATACATTTTCTAAAATTTATTCGTCGAGCCGATTTTTTAATTAAAAAAAAGCGTTTACCAAAATTGTTATGGCAAAATAATTTATTTGTGACAATATTGTAAAGCGGGATTATTTTTTTCAAGTCCGCTCAGTTTTTTGTAAATTATAATTAAATTTATTTAAAAAATACGTGGTATTTTTAACCCTGCCCAACCCCAGGCAATAATTTTCCAGATACATATTGCTCGACCCTTGTCCAACTGAAATGTATTGTCGTTCGCGTAACAAGAGGGGTCATATAGGCTAATGAATTCAACATTAATTATTGCACAATATCGATATGTATAAATATGAATTTGTCGCAATCTTCAGTTATCAATATCGATTTACCGAAAAATCGATGCGTCAGGATCGATTCGTTGAAATATCGATTTGTCATTTTTGATTGGTTGAAATATTGATTTGTCGAAATAAAAAATTTTCAAAATAAATTAGTCAAAATATTGATTTTTTCGACTTATCGATTTGTCGATATCGCTTTATTAAGACACTGACTTTTAGAAATATCAATTTCGAGAAATTAAGAAAAAATATGATTCGACCGATGGTTAATTGGGCAACGATCACCAGCCGATCCATTCGACTGCCGGCCCTCGCTATACAACCGTCGCCATACGACTTTAATTGGCACTAATTTCGAGAGACCTGTCGTACGATCGATGTGCAAACGCAAACATAATACGAGAGACGTGGAACGGGAAAGACTCTTCTCCTGCTCAATCACTCGTATAATATTGACCCTCCGCTCGTTTTGTACTTCGAAAAGGGAGAATGAAACGTAATACGCGGAACGTACACCCCCGCACAAACACTACGTCAACGGGCACCAGCCAACGCAACCATTCTATTCATTGGCAAACGTGGCGTCGGTTCGGCCATTGACAGCCCATCATTACAGGATCGAATACAACCTTCCTACGATATTATTTGACGTATCATGCCCAAATAAAAATATTCTCCATGAACTCAAATGTACGCTTGTGTTCTCGCGAGTAATCACGAAATTCAAAAGATACGAGAACTCTTTACTTACGTACCGTAGCAGCGGTATGATTCATTCGTGGTACTCGTATCCCAGCACACACTTTTATATCTTATTTGATTTTCATTATTGTAGTCGAGAGTTATACAAAACGAGAACAATTGATAATACGAATGGTGTCTCGAACGTACGGGATGCTTTTTGTAAAGAATAGCAACAATTAACCACTGGAATTGAAATTTTTTCCATACGAGCCCTGCCAATGAGTTTAGGATTAAAAATTAATAATTTCGAACAAATAAAGATCACGATGAAGTACAGAATTTAAAAATCAGCGTAGGGTTTAAATTGTATCTAACTTTTAACGAGCTTTTGTACATAGGTTCAAATATTTTTAATCGTTTTGAAAAACAGGATTTTCTTTTGACGTTAGTCAGTCACTAGTTTTCTTCTACTGAGCAATTACAAGGTAAGTTGCAAGAAAAGATTGAAATACTCGCGCCTAGAGGTCATCCGGACGTCTCATTTTTTGCTGACACAGGTTCAAGGTCACCTTACTTATTTTGGTTCCAATTTCGCACATCTAGCTTTATTTATTATTTATTATCTAAAATCACTGCGCGAATAACTCCTTCTGGATTTAAAGAATCTGTAAACAAGTGCGGGTCTGCAAGTCAGCAAAAAAACAGGAGCTTGACCTTCTAGTAACTTGGAGATCCTAGCCGTCCATAAAACCGAAATTTTTCTAGACGACGCAACTCTTTAAACAGTTTAAGTCGCTTTTGTTTGCTCCTATCGGTGAATGCAGTAACTAAAAAAAATAGGTTCGAATTTTTATTTCATGAAAATTTCAAGTATTGGTCAGATTCAAGAATCAAAAATTGCTAGTGACCATAAAATATATCTCAAAGTATCGAACGAAATAATTTTTAAAAGGTTGTAAAACACAAATTTGTAAAACTTAGTGAATATTCAACATTGTGGATTAAAATAATTTTCTTTGTTACTATTTTGTCACAATTATTTATTTGCTAAAAGTGTAGTACCATAAGATTACCTGTAAAATAATTTTTTAAATTGGTTTTATTCGTGATTTACTTAGTTAAGTACTTGTTTTTTCTGTTGTGTCTTAAAACATTTTCAAAATATTTCCCAAACACCCTTAAACTCTCTTCGTGTTGTATGAAATTTAGCTTGATTATACGTTTTGTAATGTCGCGTCACGGAGAATGCGCACGCAAACTACCGGTGTTCATGCACTTGCGAGTGTGTATTTAGGAAATTACTAGGGACGATGAGTCGCCAAAATGATCGTGCCCCAAATTCTACATTGTAAAGTTCACTGTCGGGTTCCAACGTCATCGCGTATGTCGCTTTTGGTTCCGCGACATGAACTTTGAATAAATCAAATTTTATAACACGCGGGTAACTGTTTCGCAAAGACGGATTAAGAAGAACAAAAAACATGAAGTTCCGATTAAATGCATCATGATGTATGATGATGCATATAAAAATATATCCTTTGTCATTTTAATCGAGATATTGAAAAATTGAAGGCCCAGTCAATATTATCTTTGAGTTTTTAAAATATCAATCTTCTAGAATAAATCTTAAACTCTATCGTAGAAGATTTCTTTCAATGGTATAATTTACATGTATTATAACAAAAAAATTGCGATTGTATAATCTCGGTAGACAATTTTCTTAATATTCTTAATTATCTTAATTTTCTTAATGTTCTTAATTCCGTCAATTTGATCAATTTGTCAGTTGAATTGATTACCTTAATTTCATTAATTCTATTAATTTCGTCAATATAATTAATTTTTCATAATTCTATTGTACAAGAAAACAGCGATAAACCTTTTCTTATAAAACAATGACGATGGGTCGGAAGCTTGTGAAATAGAAAAATATTTCAAACATGTCTCCATCCCAGGTAGTTTTCCCAATTTCGACAATGTAGAAACTATTCGACTCAAATCTGCGATTCAATAATTCACGGGCACGTGTGAATTTTCTTTCATCGAAGTAAAACGTATCCATTCGTAAATTGAAGTTGAACGCTTCCGGCGGTGGGTCGTTCAATTTCTGCATCAAGATGCGACGGATCAAGTATGGAGGACCTGGACCGAATATGAATATCGAGAAGGCGGGACACGTGCCCCGTGCGGAGAAGTAGGTATTCATGACTATGGATGATGGGTGAAAAAAAAGGAGCGTGAGGTCCCTGGGACCGAACGACGTGCGTTCCGACCGTTCGAGCTCTAAGCCTTCGGTAATTGCCAACATCACGGGGGATCGCGACGGGTTCGCGTAGATTACGCCCGTGCATGGGGGCGCCACGTGACTCCGACTCTCATTCCGCACTATGTCGACTACCATGCTTGTTCAGACTCCTTGTTCGACGCTTTACTCTCTCTCTCTCTCGCTCGCACACAGTATTTCTATCTCTCACTCTCTGTTCTCTATGCATCCACATGTCCGTTTAATTACACGTCACATAACCCCGTGGTGACGTCTCTATTACCACGTTTTCGATCGTCGACCGTATCCTGAACGTGTTTTCGAATGTTCTGGAAATAATTATCGCGGGTATCGACAGCGATGGGTACGAGGTTAGGGTACGGCTCTAGTGCTTACCGGTGTTGCACGCTGCCATTAATTGGTGGATCGGTGTGGTGACCGATCAGCTGTGCACTCGTTGACGCATCGGATCGCTGACAGAGAGCCCATTCTTCCAGAGTTGATAATTCTCTGTAGGAACATTAGACACTGGATGGGCCAACTGTCTTCCAAACGGGCTTCCGTAATTTCCCTGTGTCTTAAGGAAGTTCATCTGGTACCGAGTTAGTCAAAAGAAAAATTGTTATGACTAGCGTGGTCCGTTCAATAAGTTTGGCAACGCTGCAACCAGGCGCGACAGCGTACCCGGCGTACCCTGTATAGCTGGCATGTGTTAGGTTAGAATTTTTCATTCCATGATTCACGTCGACCTGCGTCGACCTCGTTTGACCATGGAAGAAAATTCGAAAAAGAAAACGTTTTTTCTGGAAAGGCAAACGTGTGACTGAAAAAGTGTACAATTCACGAGTGCGACAGGTGGAAGTGGGAAAAGTGTTGATTTTAAAAAGCGCGCGGTTGCGACGTTGCCGCTATGACATGCGGCTGGAGTAATATGGAGGCTAACATCTAAAAAATCAGTATTTTTCGAGACCAATTAATTAATTCTAAAGCTCACAAGAATCTAATTGATTTAAGAAAGCTATCCAAGGTTCTCTATATATTTTTGTATCCATTATAAAAGTTTCATTCGAAATCATTTGTCAATGGTTGCAAATTTCAGGTTTATAAATGGGAAAAACACGACAATCCATAAGAGACCATGTTAATTAAGAAAAATTTTATTTATTAATTGCTCACAAACAAAAAATCCGGAAGATTTGAAATTTGCACAGGTGACTTTTTAGATACTCATAAGTGTACTCGAATTTTTTTATCAATATCTGTTTGTTAATTCGATCATCAGATGAACTCCCTTAAGCGAATGCGGTGCAGTGCAAAAAGTCGTCGGCAGGTGCGCTCGGAAAGTTAGGTTAGATGAGCAAAGTGCGGGTAGGGAAGGTTTTGCAAACAGAGAACGGGGGTAAGTCGTAAAATACCGTGGACTGTCTTACCATCGATACGGTGATTGTCGTACATATGTGTTGTACATCGCATTATACGATAGCAACGAACTCGAGGATTATCTTCTGAGAAAACGTTCAACCTGAGGGAGAATCAATGATGAATTTGGACTTCTTCTATTTCAGTAAATGCTTACCCAACAGGTAAAACACGCGTAACGACAAACTGGAAATTATTCTTGAATTAAGAAGTGATAGGTGGGGTCAATTACATCAGGGATAAATCGAGTCACTGTCGTTCCTAGTCCGTCTTGGATGGCGTGTTAGGCCCAGTGTCCGTTCTCGAGGGTGCAAACGTAAACAAAAACAAAATCTAGCCGTCCTCTTCCTTATCTCTTATAACATTCCACCTATTGTCTCGAATCCGTCAAATAAAGAATGTTTAACCATCCCTATCCATTGATCTATGAAACAGCCCATCAAAGTCATCAAAGCTAATGGATATGGCTAAAGGGTATACTATCCGAAATCGCGCGATTATTGCTGATGTAGAAGGCTCACGCGATAAAAAAATTCAGGACGAGCGTTTCAACATGCATATTCAAGATTCAATTCAGAAAAATAATTTCGCGAAAAAAACTCCATTTTCGAGGATTAAAATTTTTAGCTTATAAACAAATAGAAATACCGCCTTAAATTACGAAGCTGATTGAAATATTCTTTCAGATTATGATGCGCTTATGCGAGACACATAATTTAGAAAAAAGTCTCACTATCTTCATTACAAGCCAAGATATCGATATTGATCTGTATTTTCGATTTATTATTGTTGTAATCAAAATTTTCGCAAAATTCAAGTTGCAAGAGCTTCTAAACATTTTTGAGCATATGATTCAATATGATACGAAGCCTTTCGAAGCGTGCATCTCAGTGCGGGGAATGATCTAATTCGTTCACTCGCTCGCGGGTGATCGAGCGACACAGTTAAAAATTTCAATAACTCCCTTATAAATTGTCGTAGAGAGTTGCTTTTTTCAATTCTGCGCATTTTTTTCTCGCGAACTCCGAAATGTTATTGAAAGTTAATATATTTCAGTATTACATCAACTTTCGATTAAAAGGGACCGCAAATGATAACTAATTTCGTCGTAAGGTTTAAAAAAATATTTCTAGCATTGTGATATATAATATTTTCAATTTTGCTTCTTCATACTTTTGAAATGGAGCTTGTCTAAAAATTCTTAGTACAAAATTAATTTATTATACCCTTACTCATTCATTGTAAATAAATTTACAGCCACGACTATATTTAAATTCAAAGAAAACAATAGTTATTGGGGCAACTATTTAAAAAAATTTATTTTCAATAACATTTCCGAGTTCGAGAATTTTTCTATGGCACATGAACTTATGCAAACCAATTACAACGCCTACAATTAGAACTGCGCAGTTCGTCACAAACCTGCTCAATGAAAGGTGTGGAGATGGATCAATCTACTTGGTACTTGCGGGCATTTTGCGCCACTCGGTCATTGCGCGTGCGCTAACCGGTATTGGGGATATCTCAATAGACCCTAACCAGGGTGTGACCAGGGCCTGCCTGTACAAATAACGAAGATGCCTTTTTAGATCCCAAACCGTATCACTAACTTCCACATCGATGCAAAATTAACATTATCCATATAATTGCGTTGAGCAAAAACATAGACGACATGTACGACTTTATAAAGGTCGTACAGGTCATATATCTATTTTTCTTGTTCAGCGATACGCCTATAAAGGTTTTAACGTATACTTGGTGTACCTATTGGATAACTAAACCTCGAAAGAGGTGCAAAATAGTTTCCTGGCTAGTACTTGTCCAGCGGCTTTTCACGTTTCCCAGCTAAGAAAGGCTAGGTTAACCTAGCTGCTCCCTAACAGATTTCCACGCGGGATATGTATACGGTATTCGAACCCGGATCGGCGTGCGATTGCCGTACGGTAATCCTTCTTCCATACGATAGATATGTTTGCACATGTTTTACATCGAAACCCCGTCTGTTTGCAGACACTAAATTATCGAGCACAATGAGGGTATAACCCCTTTATTCGGCTCCGCTGTCGACGGGATTATAAAACTGGAAAGCGAAGCACTGCCGTCGCGCTTTGCTACACCGAATGCTCTTTTGTCGTGACGCAATACACAGCGAGAAACGAGTATCATAGACGCGACAAGTTAGCTACCGTCGTATGATATTTCTATTCTCTTTTTATTCGGATCCCAACTGTCCGATATCCGCATTTATTTTATTTATTCATTCGTACTTCTGCTCAACGAGTTTACGATTCATTGAACTTTGTATGAAAAATTCCGTCGCGCCTTTAATTCAAAGTTTTTAACAACTGTACCTATAACGTTCCCGACTTATCATTGCGAGGATTAAAAATATATCGTACCCTTTCCGAAAGTTTCTTCTTTCGTGATAAAGGAAGATGGAATCGTACCAGAAACACCATTTGCAAATACAAATATTGCTTAATGCTTTTTAGTTATTTTTTGACATCAACCTCCGATAATGTTTACTCCGACAATGCTCTTCTTAAAGAGGAATCTTATTAAATCTAAACAGTTGTGCATAACATGTTGAAATTCATAAGTTTTGTAAGTGCGCCGAGATACCACGAACCAAAAGTCGAATGAGCATGAAAAATCGAAACTGTTCACAGGAGGATAAATAATTATTGAGATCAAACAAGAAGACTCTTATTTTTCAGAAGCAGGAAACAAACTCTAGTGGAAAGCTCGCTCTAGTGTTATCACTCGACGAGAGCATTAAAATTGCGATTCAACATCACTGCAGGAAGAATTTTTAAAAATTTATGAAGTGTCATTGAAAACACAAATAAATTTTCTTCCCTAGGTGATGTTCTTCTCGTATCGCCAATAGAAGTCTCTAGGCGATATTTAGGATTCAGTATATAGGTTGTTACTGTATATTGAAGAATTTTCGTTTTTCAATTTTTGCGCGTAAATCATTGACCTCAAGTGAGGATGTGCAAGAGAACGCCCCGTTTACTTTGATACGACGAGACAATGGTTACCCCCCCCCCCCCCCCCCCACAAAATAGTTCGCAGTGTCGATCGATATGGTAGTCTCATGCACTCCTCCTCCGAGAGGTATCCATGACGACGAAAACGATGGCCGACGAAAAAGCGGCTGAGGCGCCTGCGTCTCCATCCTGAATACATCAAGTCCCCTATATAACCGCGAAGTTCACACATCCAAGCTTAATTGAATTCTCGGAAGGACACGGCATCGTGCCAAAGAAAAATAAGTATTTTACCACGCACCATCGCTTTGCCACATCGTAGTTCGTTGTCCAAACCTGATTCGACCCTTTTTAGCACCTTTTCCATTTTCGCGTTACAGAATCCGTCGCGAAGTGTCGTCTTTTCTGGATGCTAACGACACTGGGGCTTTCTGCCAAAATTGAAAGACAAGGTGCTATTTTTGGCTTCTTAGGTAGTAATTTTGAAAATACCTTCGGCCTTCTTTGTATCACTAGTTGGAAAAAATATTAGGAATTTCAAAATAATATTGGCTGGATGTGTTCTAACCTTCTCTAATAGAACATTATTTTTCATCTTGGAAGAAAACACACATTATACTGGAAAGACTGTTTATCATAGATTCTCGAGTATAAAACAATTAACGTGTCACGACCTTAGACTCTTTTTGGCGGCTTTCGCCACAATAATTGGCCGAACTAATTAGAGCTACCAATGGCGGTGGCCGATAATTAAATGTCGTCAAAGATTCCTAAGATCTTTTAAATTCCAGAAAATTTCATCCAAAATCTACCAAAAGCCACCAAAGGTCTTTTAAAGTCTCTCTGGATCTTCTAAGGTGAACTAAAGGTTCCTAAATGTTCCTTGGCTGATTAAATTATAGAAAAATTATACAAAAGTCCACTCAGTGCCACCAATTGTCTCGGTCCAAAGTCTCCTCAGATTGGTCAAAGTCAACGAAAGATCTAAATACCTAACCTCCCCAGATCCATCAAAGTGCACCCTAGAATGTTCTGCTTCTCCCTAGAATCCCTTAGATCTGCCAACATTAATCTAAGCTTCTGAGATTCTAAGACCTAAGTTTACTAAAGGTCACTAAAGAGCTGTCAAACTTTATCAAGATCAACTAAAATGCTTCCTAGATCAAACAAGTCTAGTGTCAGTACCCATTGATCCATCCAGTGCACCGAAGGTTGACCGAAGATGTCAAAAATTCGCTTAATGTCTTCTAAGGCCTACCACAATTGACTAATCGATCGATTCATCGCTTGGAAAACGAACCAAACAATCAATATTCACAGAAAGTTGTGTTCTCAACATTCGCACGATGGTCGTCAACCTCTAACGATAAGTTTCACGAGAAGACGTTTTATAACCCAATCACCCTTTCGCAGTGTCTCAATGATGCAGCTTCACTGAGATTTCTACCGCTCTGATTTTATTCGAGGACACGAACGTACCACAGAGCACGATTCACTGAGCACCAAAGCGAGTTAATATCGTATAAATCAAAATAAAGGCTGCAACGAGGGCTTGCACAAGGGCGATGTCGGGGTGACGGCCCATAAGAATTAGAAGGGGTCCCAATGCGTTGAAAGTGTCGAAAGAGTTACCTGATATTGGGGCATATCCCATTGTTAATTCGAAGGCACAGTCTAAGCATATAAATATAGCACATCACTATAATACGAGGTATGGGCCAGTCTCCCGCTGCTAACGAATATAAATATAGAAAGTCCGTAGTTATGGCACAATGTCCATCTTCATTGTTTCTTAATTGTTTATTACAGTCGAAGAAATATTTTTATTTATCAATCATATCATTCATCGAATTAGTAATCGATGAGTGATTCTAGTTATTTTAATACTTACGATAATTATTTTAATACTTCAACAGAATTTTATGAGAATCCATCGAGAAATTTTTATTTCAGTCAATTTTTGTTTAAGAAAACACGAACACTTCACTGTCTTGATACAAGAATTTTATGGAAAACATTCAAGACCCATATTTCACTGAAAACCTGCCGGAAAAATATTTTTTTTTAATTTAAAAGATACTATCGAAACCTTTGTTCGATCTTCGTGCCGTGACACAAAAAGTGAAAAGTAGAGTGAAATATTGATTTCAGGACAACTTCAACTGTTAGTCAAATTGAAAAAGTAATAACTGGCTGTGAATGCGAAAAATATGTTTGGAGTATCGAACAAAATAATTGTTCTCGTGTTTACGTCATTATTTTGAATAAATTATAATTATATGTAAATATGTAGAAAATATTTGGAAATTCGAGAAGGTTACATATAAATTCATTAAAATAAAAAATAGTTTTAACTCGTAATTTAATTAGTTGATTAGGAGCAAAAATCTGTTAGAGCTTTAAAATAGATGTTAATTAATCCTAATGCCAAATTTCGTACTCTGTAGCATTTTCAAGATATTTCCCAATCATCCTTAAATCCATCATGATTTAGGAATACATCGTTTATTATTTCAACCAACGAAGTAAAAAGCTGGTAGCCTCAGATACTATCAGGTTCATTATTTTATCACTAGCTATTTTCTAAAATAAAACTTAAACCCAACCATAATATATATTTTTGAAAGTTGATAGTTTTTATCAAATTTTGAAAATTTGAAAGTTCATCGATTATTCAATTTTCGCGCTAAATTCGGAATAATGGATTCGAGGGTGAAACTTGTACACCGCTACTTTACAACGCAAAGCATCGAAATTGTATCTTTTTTCGCGACGGCCGCAAAAACGCTGTTTGTGTTTTGAAAACTTAAAAAAATAGTTTTTTTTGTAAATAAAAAATGGGTATAAGCGGGAAGTTCCTTTTTCGAACAGGTCCCAAACCGGAGGCACGGATTGTTTCTTCGGCTCCATCATAGGGTCGAATAGTGGAACGTGGGATGCGCGATAATCGATTTCACGCCACTGATTTATTACCTCTGACACAAAACGGCGATTTGGGGTAAAGACCGGACAACTCGGAGAAGCCCCCGCCCAATAATCGTTCACCCCGATCTCGTTCAGACACCCCTATCGCGTCAACATGTTACCCGTTCGATTTTCCCGGGCAGCGGGTGAGCGACAAAAAAAAGCGACAAAGGGGTGCCGAATTTTCATCTTTATCGGAAAAATAGATGCTTTTTTTATCCCGGAGTTGTCGATACGTTACGCTTAGAAATTGACCCCGTACGTCGTTTACGAATCGAGGAAGTTGTTCCGTGATGCCATTGGGTGTGACCGATCGACAATTTTGCTATTTTCTTCGGACTATAAACAGGCTGGAACGGATTTTGGGTTCGCCGTTTTTTTTCCAGCTCTGTGCGATTTATTTCACTTGGAACAAATATCACATGTGCACCATATTTATGTTGATATCTGAATTATCAAGAAATATTGTAATTAAATAAATAAATAATTGGGAGGCAGAATGGTTGAAAGACGCGAGTAAAATAAATAAAAGATTTAAATAAAAATACATTTAAAAAATTAAGATCTATATCGTTGAACAGGTTCAAACAAAATCAATAAAAATTTGAAATAAATTATATCAATAAATAATTGATCAACTGGACCGTTAAAAAGAATTTAAATAAATTAAATAAAAAGCCAATCGAATACGTAAACCATTAAAGAACATCGATATAAAATAGATAGAATATTTAAGTAATAGTATAGACTTTATTTCCCATGGATGCCCTTGCGGGTTTTTACATTTCTGCTTTCTTATAAACTTTTTTATTCCTAAATTATTTGTTCTTCAGGCTAATAGAATATTTAAGTAAACTAACTACATGAGGAATTGAACACTTAAACGTTTAAATAAGAATTAAAAATAAATTAATAGAAGATTCAACTAAACTAAACAACCAGTTGCACTTCGATAAGGCAATGACCAATGTCTCATTACCAAACTATTGAATCAATTCAAATTTTAATATAGGAAGTTACAACGGCTTCTATATTTTTTATCGACTTCTAACTACAGCCTGGCAGGCGATAAATTGGGTGAATTGTCTGAATTAGTGGTAAGATGATTCGACTATCTAGCTTAAGGGAGTATTCTAGTGTGGAAGGGTAGTTTTGAAATTCTTTTTTCAAACGACTGTCGCAAACAAATGATGCGTACAAATAATATAACCATGATACCTTTTTTCCCTTGGGAAAAAGGTGCTTCAAAATTAATGTAAAATAAAAAAAAGGTCTTCAATATGGACACGATACCAGCTCTCCGTTTTAACTGAAACGATAAAACTAAAAAAGATTGTTAACATAAAAGAGTCTGGAAGCGGATTTAAATACAAATATTGTAAAATTTCATAATACCGGACATTAAAAAAAAAGAATTTCGACTTACCTGCAGTTTCTCTCTAGTTTTTGGGGGATAATTTTCGTAAAAGTTAATATATCAATGTAATTTTTGTACATGCCAAATCTCTCGAAAATGTGTGCAAACGATTAATCTCAGCAGATTTTTATTTTTCAAGTTATCATGACCAAATTTTTTAAAAACATATTTTCAAAAAAATGCGTGTATAGTTCGGACTGAGTTAGCGAGCAGAAATTGTTTTTACACACACATTCCACATGTTATAAATTTGTTGAAAGTTGCAACAAAAATAGCATTTTTCAAATCGTGATACTAAAGCACTCCCTTAACTAAGGTTCCCAAAAGTCGATCGTAAATCGGGGAAAATCATATCCGGTCTCGTGAACTGGAATACGGTTGTGTACGTATTTATTTGACCATTTATTAACGAACGTGTTACCCTTTCATCGTGTTTTTGTGCAGACGTCGAAACGTCAGGGTGTCAAAGGAAAGAGGGAGAGAGAAAGAGAGGCAGTGGTGTGACATAAGCCGATTTACTTTACCGTTATGAGTTCCCCGGCCTGTCCCTCTTGTATTTACCAAAATTTCAGTAACAATACCATCGAGAAGGCCCGATACCGCAAAACGGCCTAGATATAGGTGTATAATATGGGAAAGGCAAACAGCGAGAGGAAAGTAAGGATCTCGTGAAAGAGCGCCTGGGACTGGCGTGTCCAGCGACGTATAACCCTAGCTCCCAGAACATGTCGAAATTTCTGACTCTCGACTGAACGATGAGGGGAAGATCATGACCGAAATATTCGACGTATATACCCCTTTCCTCGTCAAATATATATTTGAAATATATTATTGGATAAATGGTGATTAGACACTCGTAACAACTTTCTCGTATTTGTTTGTTTGTCTGGCCAATTGCGATGAAAATTCTATGGGTTGTAGTGCGCACGCCCACGAAGGTTTCTGAATTAGTAAAAGAATTTTATATAAAAAAATAAGTGCACACGGGATAAACAAACAAACAAACGTTCTTTCATTTTTATTTGTAGAGATTAATTGCAAATTGGGTTCCGAGCTTTAGAGTAAATATAAAATGGATCACCCAATCTTCAGCATATGTTCGAAGATGGCTTTCGCGAAAAATCGACGAAATTAAATTTTTTATTTATATGTTTCAATAAAAAATTGTATAGATCACATTGTCTTATTTTTTATTGGCATTTAGGTTTCAATTAAATGGTTTTAAAGTGTATTTTAATAATATGATACAAATCATAATAAAAACAATTCATGCTTTTCTTCTTAAAAACATGTTAAATAAGTATATTCTTTTAGGTCTCTGACTGATTCTAGTAATCTCTTGATAACAAATATAATAAAATTGCAACGTCAATGTTCATTAATTTGCGAAGATGTTATTTTTAAAAACGTAGTTGGATAATAATTTGTATTTTAGTTGGTACAGCAGACTGATCCAGCCTGGATCAAACTATCTTCTGGCGACGGGTCGCGCGGTTCCATCGTGTTAATCTGAAATACGGACGCCTATTTTTCTTCATAAAATTTGTCAACCGTTGAACGGTAGAAAAAAAGATGATTAAAAAAAGAGATTTGACGTTTTTCTAGTTATTCGTAACAGTCTTCCCAAAAAACGTTTTTTTATAAATCAGTCTAATTGTGCCACGAATTATGGAATATTTGTATACCAGTCGAATCAGCTTTATTATCAGTTCTCAAATTCTTACGAATAGGACTTTCAAAAATGGAATTTTGAAAAAATGACATTCAAAGTTTTCGGTAGACGTTTTTTGACTGTAGCAAATAAATTTCATTACGAATAGTTTTTTTTCTATCCTAATTTTGCTTTCTACTCCAGAAGGATCGCATAAAAAAAATATGTTGAAAAATATCAATTTTGAACAATCTAAATGAAATAAACATGACGTAAGCAAATTTAAGAAAATTTAATTCCATCTTCGCACATTTTTCCATCGATGACATTTCATGAAAACATAAGTTTGTTTCGTCGAAAAATAAATTTTGAACGAAAAAAAGAAACGGAAGCAAGAAATAAGTGCGCGTGCGACTTGCCCATTCGTAAAAAATTGGTTGCGTTATTTTCTATCTTTTTTTCTCCGTCTGATATTTTAGTTTCGTACGAAATTGAAAAAAATTGTTTCAATAAAATATTGAACGCAATTAATGATAATGTTTATTTGAAAACTGTTCGCAGAAATATACGGGCACACATAAATGTTCTTGTCTCAAGTTTTTTAACGCCTATGATGTTTTTGGGACCAGTTTTACTCGAATAGTGGATAGAATTATTTATAAACGGGTTTTGCAAAATGACGACTGATAAAACTATACCGACTACAAAGATTAATTAACATCGTACGATGATTACAATTAAAGATTGACATTTTATTATTCGCATGACATATTGTCATTTCACCTTAGTTGCAATGCTTGTTCCGGCGTTCCGTCGAAAAATCAAGTATTTGATTGACGCGAGTTTGACGTTTGAAAGCAACATCCTCCATGAGGAAATACACTGAAATCTGTAAGCGTTGAGCCGAGAAACTGAAAAGTTTACAAATAAATGCGAGTATTCGGCTCTTAGCAGCCCTCGATCCAGGACCGCTGACCCCTGCCCCGATCCATAGTCCCATCGGCTGGCCATCTGATGATGGATGTCCCCTCTCTTTCGGTCCCATAAACATTCTGCAAAGTTACGTATCCGTTTGATCCGTCAAGGACCGTAACCGATCGCGTCACGAGGGTGCTGAATTTTTCAATTCGTCGTTCGACCGGAATCGGACAGGTAATGACGTCCCTTCGCTGGGATCTCTTTCTCCATTTAGATAAAAAAAATGCAAACGCCAACGAAAGAAAAAGCGCAAGCTAGACGCTGAGATCCGAGCATCGGGATCTGTCAAAATCACCAATACCGGAGTTTCGACAGGCGGACAAAGCTCAAGGGCATATCCTCTTAGGTGCGCGAATTACACGGATCACCTTTCTCCAATGGCTATCAATCATCTCTGTTGCTACCTATACCCGTGCCGCTCTATGAGTCTCTTACTGTTCGATGCATTCAAACTGCAGAGCGGATATGCCGAGCGTAGGCAGATTGAAATATCAAATACGTTCTATTGTAACGAAACTCGGTTGTGAAAGAAATTCCATAGTGTTCTACTATTTCAGTTGGCGGCAAGGATCTACAGTTATACCAAAACCTGCACAGTTTTTAAGACAGAAAAACAATATCAATGATTTGTTATGAAATCGTCGATGGAATTACGAAAAGTGCGATATCATTTTATATCACACCAGAACTGTCGACGTTTTTTTTGTCAAATACGAAGCTCGCCTGCTTCCGAAAATCGAGGGCACCCAGGGCACATGGAGTTCCCTTTGTTTGAAATTGCTATGTTGCTAATGAGACTGGCACTTGATCGGATAATAAGGGCAATCGCCATTAAATGGCCCTGCGGTTTAGCATAGCCTAGGTGATGCGATTGAAGCTGGATCGTGTGCCAGGAATCCTGGTAAAAACTGATGAGCATTAATTCCAGACCCAATAAGGCCCTGTCACGTCCACGGGCCTATCAGGGTTTGGACATGACGTTGTAATTGCCACAATAAGGGAGCATGTGCCATAGGCACCGTCATTATGATCCTTCCTAAATATTGGGCACCAGGTCGGGAATTGATCGGGTCCTGTTCAGAACTCAGTTACCCGGCAGACCATCGAGCACACCTAGAGGCTTGATACTCGGCTGATTAGATGTTCGCTTACCACTACGAGCATCTTCGATAGTAACAATATTTGGAGAGTACTAACTAACAATAAGTGTGGTACCTACTTCATTGTTTCGCCTACTCTAGGACACAAAATTTACAAGAGATACGACAAACGATACGTAGAGTCGTATTCAGTTCTGCACTATCCACCATTTTCCGATTCTATTCTTTCTAACTTATGATATTCGTAGAGGCAGTAGAGTATCGTGTACTCGAAGGGAGGCTGTTCAGGTCAGATTATATTTTCTATCTCGTAGGATCGATTTAGTACATCATATTATCTATTTATGCTGTATGCCTATGGGCTATTATGTACGAATAAGAAAAAGGACATAGTAACTTGCAATATATCCCGAGGACGTGGATGGGATCGCAGTAAAATAGTAGCCCCGTTGAAAAGATTATGCGGCCTCGCCGCGAGCCAGGCTCTAGCCAGTAAACGGGCTATCGTTACAAATTCCTTCAAAGAGCTCCCGTATATTCGAGGTGAATGGTGCGCGCGGACAAGCCCAAGCTCAGAAATCCGAAGAGGGGCAGACTCGTCATGCGCCGTCGGCCGAATCAGCGGATTAGCTCCCTATTGAATACAGCAACGGAACACCCTATCCTCCTCAGAGTGCGTGCCCCCCACCCGTCTTTCAATATTTTTCCTTCTTCACCTTCCTCTTCTTCTTATGTCCCCATCACTCTATTTCTGTCTCGTTCGTGTTTACCTCTGGTTCGCAGCTAGTGTTGAAGGTGAAGAATTCAATGAAAATAAGATCGTGTACACGGGAGTAGTAAAATTGAGACGAACCGGAGGCGGAATAAAACGAAGCGTAAAAGTAAAGGCAAGTAGGGCTCTAGTCAGCGGAGAGGTCTCGTATTCGCCATAATGTTTTGATGTACGGGTACAGAAGCCCGTGTTTACCCTACGTGTAAGAGGTGTAATGCTACGCCAGTCCTTGAAATTCGATGAGCTTGTATTTATGACCAGTGAAATCTATTAGCCACGATTCGATGTTTGCGTAGGAGTTTATCTTATTTATATACCTGTGCAGTATAACGTTTTATTCTTGGTAAGCGTTTGTCGTAGACGTGTCGCAAAGACTGCCTCGTCCGATCCGGATCAGGGACTAGACAGCTTTGGTTTGAAAAATGAACTATCGTTTATATGATTCTACTTGGATTCTATGACACGCTTACGATTCACGGCTATAGAAAGGCTTCGACTTTTATGAACGATTACTCCCTGATTAAATAATTCTAAGTAAAATAAAGTGTCTTGTATGTCTTTGAAAGATATCAGGAATTTTGATTTTGATTATTTGTGCGTACACTTTATTTCCGATGCTTTCACAGTCATAGACGTTTTATTATTTATGGTGCTGAATAGGACCTTGGCTGAAAATTTGAGAATATACGAAATTCAAAATGGCGGACCACATTTGTATTAAAGATGCAACTTTGAGGTTTTTGCTCGGTATATAGTTCAACTAATTGTTTAGGAATTTTTAGTTGCTAAATTACAAATGGGCTGCTCTAAAAATGAGATACGTTTCGAGGACTAGAATAATATTTGTTCGGCAATTTTCTATTGGCAATTCGTGTCGTTACAATCAAATAATACCGAGGCAACTTTCTCGAAAACCCGATAATTTTTTAGCACCTTATTGGATTTCGTATTTGGTATATATTTATAAAACAACAATTAACAGTACATCGTCGTAATTAGACGGAAACGGGTGTAATGTCCTATTATGAATTGTTCGGAGCGTTTGTCGTCGAAAAATAACCTGCTCCAAGTTTACTGTCACCATCCAATCTTTAATTAACTGCCAAGGTCTGGTCTCTTTTGCGAGACGTCAAATTTATAAGTAGCAAATAAATTTACGCGTTCTACCCTATTGCTGGACGTGTCGCACTCTGCAACTTTATTTCTTAGTTCTGGTCTTCCAACGGAATTTTCCTTGGGATATCTAATTTTTTTTGTCAATTTTATCATTAATTCACAATTCTATTTGTCAGGAATTCAATGTTACCAGGAAATTCAATAAAATACACCAGAATCTCGACAGCCGACGGACGATCGTCGAGACGGGAAGAGATTTCTCTGTCAAACGATCTACGTCAAAAAAAGTGTCGGTCTTAAAATCCTCCGTTTTCAATTTCCGAAATTTATATATATTTTTGCAAGTTTGAGCAAATCGATTTGTTATTTATTTCTATCTCGATGGCATTTCAGAAATAGTATATGAATATTGCATGTAAAAAAGTATTTAGAAATAACAAAATTATAGTCGAATATACAATTATTTCCAAACTTTAAATACATTTTTCTCGAAACGATATTTTCATAATCGTCACTACGAATATTTTCACAATTGATCCGAGATGAATGCAATTTTATACAGTTAACTATTATAATGTTATATAGTGCTTCTTATCGGATTTTTTAAGTTCACGCTTAAAATTTTTTTAATAAAAAAACCAATATTGACTTTAACGGCAAATTTCTTTTATTTATTTCAAATCACCAATATCCGCGAAAAATAAATATTTAAAATCGGCTGTGAAAGATGATGGTATTGCTTACCTACCTTAACATAATATTCTCATTTTTCAGACAAGGGAAGTTAGAGATTTTCTTGGTACCAAAAACGATATTTTCATAAAGATGTTTCAGGAAAAATTCTACTACGGCAGCCATTTTGAAGATTTTTTAAAGAAATTTTCAGGAAATTTTATCACATAGTTATATTATAAATACTTATATTGTAAATTATTTTTTAAATAGAATACTATTATATGGATTCTGTAAATAGTCTAATTTTTATATAATTTAGCTACAATTAAAAGCACACACTCCTTTAAAGGACGATTTAAGTGTAAATCTTTTTGAACATCTTTTTTTGCATTACCCAAAAATATGGCTTTTCATAAATATGCTGTTAATTTTTGGTCACGAAATTCAAATTATTTCGGTCGCTACAGGCTTTCTTAGAAAAAGGGATTTGGCCAGCTGCTTGAGACTTGGCTCGTACTCGAAACTTTAAACGCATTTTTCTCGAAACGTCGTGTTTCAAAACGGTGGAAGATGCTAAACGAAGAGTGTTCAAGCTATCCGTCTTAAATTTTGCCATATCATTCTTTACGGTATTCCCTAACGTCGTCCAGAAGCATTTTGTTATTTGAAAATTTCACTTTTTTTGTAACGAAAACGGTCGAAAAAGGGCGCAATTTGACATTCAGTTTTGGAATGGTCGACATTTTGTTAATTTTGATCGAAAAAGAAAAATCCTTCATACGCCACTACAGTTTATCTTACTGATTAATAATCTTTTGGGGTTTTTTCTTTCAGAAAATTTTTAGCGAATTGGAAGTTTCCACCGCCCTATTTCTTAGACATCATTTTCCGGTCGAAAAAAAGATAGAAAATATAAAACTAAAACAATAAAAAATATTTTTATATGCAACACAAATCATTGGAATAAACGAAAAAAAATCGGATTGTTTATGGAATTTTGTTTAAAGAAAATTATAGAAATCTGCATTTTTCAAGTCAGTCACAATGGAATGATCCCTTAAAATCATTGTCCAATCGATCTAAAATAGTGTTCTGCCGTTGTACCACCATGCTATAAACAGTCGACACGTTCCTTTTCGATAAAACCGATTACTCCGCACCCAAAAAAAAATCGCGTGCTAAAAGTGAAAAAAAATCGTCTGCTAAAAATGAAAAAAAAATCGTGTACTGAAAATGAAAAAAAATCGTATACTAAAAGTAAAAAAGAAAATTGTATGCTAAAATTGGAAAAAATCGTATCAGGTGGCAATAGACAAGATACGTTTCAATCTAGGACGTTGAATCTTGTTGGACGAGGTGATCCCAACTATGAGACGAGCCGTCGTCGAGTGCTCGAGCAAGCACTTACGTTATTGGGGTGCCATTCTCTTCGGATCGGTGAGAGTTCGTATTTGCTTTTTTTGGCTGAATCGAGGCAAGCGGCGAGACGTGGAAGCGTGGCAGGAAGATAGAAAGTGAGAGAGAAGAGCGATACGTATCTTCAAAGGACGCCGACAGTACTCGGATCCAATGCGTATCGCCGAGTAGGATCGTCGATTTTATCGTCCATCAGGCGAAACGGATACTTTCTTCGTTTTTGTCACTCTGTTTTTTCGCCGATTTAAATTGTCTTGAAGAAAAGCCTATGGCGAGCCAAAGGCTCAAGCGATATTACAAACTGGTGGATCGAACGAGGAAGAGCAAAGAGGAAGAATTACAACAACACGTACAACGTGTCGAAATAAATGTAAAATAGACCATTTATATTTTTCCTTACGGTAAAATGAGGGCGTGAGCTGTTGAATCGATTCGAAGGAGAAATGGAACTGCGCAGTATCGGAACGGTGATTTATTCGACGAAAAATGATCAATGCTTAACGGGTTGCATATCTTTAGGTGGGATGAAATTATATAAAAATTTCATCATTTTTATAATGGGCAACATAAAGTTTAATTCGTAGAATAATTTAGAATATAAGTAATTTGGTATATATATGCTTAAAATAATATTACAAATAACGAAACTTTGTTACAACAAGTAATTAATTGAATTAATTAAATATTACAATATTAGAAATTATGTTTTTTGAAATACGTGGAATCAAGTTTTATTGGGAAAATAATTTACAATATAAATAATATAACTAGGGAATGAAGTTTGAAGAAGATTTGATTAAAAAATATTCTAAATGGCAGCCATGGGAGAACTTCTCCTGAAAGTTCTTTGCGAAAACTTCGTTTGCGGTACCGAATATAATTTTTGCAATTATGTGCAATATTTAAAAAATCTTTGTTAATCAGTTCGTCTGATGTTGCTGTTATTTTACAAAAGTTTGTATGTCGTACGTACTCTAACGGTTGTCAGTCTTGCTTCTCGATGCTCGTCCGTTTCTGAAGCTCGTAATTTTTTGTTCTTTCTAGATTAACCAAACCGAAAAGCGACATAAAACACAATCATTTGTTTTATATATGTACATGACATTCGCTGTAAAATAAATTATGATGTAAAAAGGACATTGCAACGCATGCCAAGTACCGCTAGTTAAATATATAAATCATGAATAAAAATAATTTTTATTTTCAATGAAATTACACATCACTTTATAAGAACTTCATTTTGAATTACTAAAAAATATTGAAAAAGTGGTATCAACCATTTGCAATTTCGCAAACAAGTAACTAATATAGACAGAAAGTATTTTGAATTCTTAAATTCAAAATAAATTGAGTATAATTTTGAATTCTTAAATATGACTATGAGTTGAAACTTTCTAGAAATAAAAATATCAGCCTACTTTTCCTAATGACTGTGCATCCTAAACATGTTTAAGGGAAAAAGCTCAGATTTTGTAGAAACCTTCGATTAAGGATGCTTCAAAAAAAATCCTTCTATTATGGTCTAGTATTGTTTATGTCTAACAATACTCACAAAAGTCCGATCGGTTGAGCAATTAAAAAAAAAGAGTTCCCCAACTGTAAAAATAAAGTTTAGAATAAAGCCCGTTTAAAGTTTCAAGTATATATACTTAAGTTACACGTTTTTAAAATTTAAAAAGAAATCTTTTTTTTTCATGTTTGTCTGACACTCACCGCTTACGAAGAAAAATTATTTTCGCCACTCAATAATGAATACAAAATTTCGAATTTCGCCTATAATGTATTTAATATTTCACTACTTTACGCGATTTAATGCCTGGACTTTTAGAGCCCGTCGGTTTCAGACGCAGCAATCAGGAATCCGTCGGAAGACGTATTTGAAAGGCCCCTAGGGAGACCAAGAACATCGTTTCATCGATTGTTCTTTGTAACTCTGTCGAGACACGTCGACTCCCGTTAAAAATTATATCGTACCCCCAGTCACAGTCCCTAAAAAATAAACCGTTCTATAAAACAACACACAAGGAATTTAAACTATCATCAAAAACTTTCATATTTTCTCTCACGCAATTTTCCACCAAGTAGAAATACATCGAGCCCATTGTCATCGACGATGGAAAAAACCTGTCTCGATAGACATTTTCTCTACGACCTGGTAAAAAAAGAATAAAGAAGGAAGCAAAGTCGGTGTGCCAGTGACTTCGAAAAAAAAATTGCGCTCTCATCGTAGAGCAGAAGAAAATATCGAAGCGGGTGAACTGGTTTTCGGAAGGAATCGTCACCCGCGGTGTATAACGTTACGCCTGATGGAAAGCCGAACGGTGACAAGAGGCAGACTATAGACAGGACGACGTTGAAAGAAACCAGGGTAGAGTGTGAGGCGTCGAGAACCGCTATAGAGCGAACGGTGTACGTACAATTGGAACTATGCAGGCTGTACACCGAAACGGTAGCAGTGAGTAGGAGAGTGGGGGGTAGCGCTGGGGCCCGTCGAGAAAGAGTGGGGGGGGGCGAGAAAGGCCCCGGAGAATGAGAGAGACATGCACATGGAGGGGGGAGAGAGGTCGAATAGATGCGCGAACGGGCGGGCGAGACGACTGTGGCGTGACGGGCAGTCGCTTGGTCAATGGGCCTTGCATAGACTCGGGTACAGTGAAGCGATCGCGTAGGGCCCAGTCGACTTGGGTCCGTAACACCGAAAGTTTCTCGACGTGTAAATGGGCTCAACTTTTCAAAGGAAAAAAAAGAAACTACCTGCTGGCCTTTCCGGCACGTCGACTGAGATGTAACATTGGGCCCATTCTTTATCCTCGCTGTACGAAATGAACAACGATCGAAGCACACATTTTTTCCCGGAAAATGCAACGTCGATTTTCGTTTTATTTTTAATTCTATTCTTTTAAATGGAATTTTTCTTCACACTGTGCATGGATCGTTCGATCTTTCGTGGGGCCAGTTGTTATGATTTGCAGGGTTTATCGTAGAACTAGTGGGAGACTATTTTCGTCGGTTTGATTCAATCATCGGGTTTTTTTAAATTCACAGAAAATTTCAAGAGGTCTGTGATTCCGAACAGTAAGTTATTCGGCTGATACTATTAACTTAATTATTAATGTATCGGTGGGGTGTTCATTCGTTATTGCATTCGTGGTTATTTTTGTTGATTTCTTCATTTATGCTTATTTTAACCCCTTTCATGGGAATCACGAATTTTCACAAAAATTAGAATATTCACCTAACTGAGTTTTTATTTATATTGTTACAAATATTATTTGCTTCTCTGATATTTTTAAATTAACGACCCTCAAAATTAGTGGAGGTGTGACCTATGCTTTCCACCACGGTGGGAATGTCTCAACACAGTGGCCATAGGTGAACTGAAGTTTGTGGGAAAATTAGATCCCAGGGCTTGTGAAAGGGTTAAAATTGCAATTTTCGCAACGAACCTATTTAATTAAGGGGTTACATATCTTCATAAATAAGAAAAAATCTATCTTTTAATTATAGATTTTATCAATAGTTCAAAAATATTATCCGAACAGTACGTGTTAAAATATTAAGAAATCATAACGTCCAAAGAAGGTGCAAGTATACGATTCGTTCTAAACATCAAAACCATTTTTCTCGAAAATAGTTTTCGACGTGGTACCAGAAATATTGTCTGAACAACATCATTTTTTATATATAAAGCAACATTGATTTAAACGTTAGGAGTTTCATTATTTACTTCAAAAGACTATTACTTTTCGAAAAAACAATATTTTGAAAATCGCCTCTGATACGTACGAGTTTTATTTATCCAACAGACTCCTTTTGTTTCAATAGAAAAAGCCGAAGATATTTCTGATAAAGCAAACAGCCTTTTCATAAAGACGTTTCAAGATAAATTCTACCATGGGCGCTATAGTGAATAATTTTTAATCCAATTTTCAGACATTTTTCTTTCCCACTCATATTACTTATATTCTAAAGTACTGTCGAAATTAAACTTAATTTCAATAATTAAAAAATAAAACTTATTTTTAATTTTCGGATTTTTCAATAATTCTTAAAAACGTGTATATAATTTCACCTAAACGCAGGAAATCCCTTAATAATTGACAAACCGAATTCTTTTTTATTTTTATTTCTACTTTCTCCATCAACCGAGAAGGAGAGGACGTTATAATTTTCTTCACGCACCATTTAACGTATACTAGATATTATTATTGTTAGGCCTACGATACTTTCAGAGAAAACCTTGTTACGGTGTTGGCCAGGCTCGGTTCGGGATCTCGTCCGAAATCAATGGGTATTCTAGCTGAGAGAAGAATCTCGCCATAAATCGTTACCGTACGTGAGAACCTACTTGCACCGAATAACTGTTACGAAGGTGCGATAGATCTAACGCCCTGAACTTGTCGAAACTTTCGACTAAAGAAGATCGACGAGGATATTTATGTCCACGACCACCGGAAGACGTCAAGCTGTTCATGAAAAGACTGTTCTTGGTGTTGACATTTTCACCGAATTGTTAAAATAGTTATTATACAATAGCCAATTGTTAACAATAAACAATGTACAAAAAGTTGTTTTGTCAAAAAAAAAACAATGATACTAACTTTTAGGTTGATTTTAGTGACAGATCCATAGAAAACGAAGAGGTCGAAAAATAACTCAAAAATATTTGGGAGATACTTTCAAAATTTTACAATGTAAACAATTTTGCAGTAAGATTAGTTGTATATATGTTCTAACAGACTTAAATAAATTTGCAATTTACAAACTGGATCAATCATTAATAGAAACGATTTTAATTTATAATGTTATTTTATACGTAACGTTAATGAACTTCATTTTGAATGAATACAAAAGTATTGAAATAATAAAACATTTATACGTTGTAATCCTTATGATTAATTTTGCGAGTGAAAATATTTCAAACTTTAATTATGCCAATAGGTCCATTAAATAATCTTAGCCAATGACATAAAATTTTTAAATAATATGTGCAAGTCTATTGAGTGATGAACTCATTCGTTCAACAATTTCAATATTTGATCCGCAATGGACCAAAAAAACGACTACGTTCCTTCAGCGTTTGAAGTGAAGATGAAGGATTCTCTATTTATATTCCAACTTCTTTATTGACCTAAGTAAAAACTGTTCTAACGGATGATGTCCTTTTTTGTCCCGTGGACATAAAAGTGACTCATTCGCAAACGGTTGACGTCCGCAACAAAAATTTGTTCAAAATTTGTAGCGAAAGTCAAGGGCTCGCGCTCTGCGCCAACGAACTTTGAGGATGGGACGAAACCCGCAAAATTTATCACCTGGAAGACAGTTACGATGATAATCGGAAATTTGGTCGAATGGCAACCGCTAATTTCACAGTCGTTTAAAGAGCGATAATTCAAGGTGATTTACACTCGGCAGCGTTGCCTTCCCTGGCAATTTCATTTTGACATCATATTCCATTAGATTTGTGCCACGAAGATGACGGGAAAAAAGGATCGAGCCAAAGAGCCCATTCTGGCGTCGGAGATCGTGCGAGCATGCATGATAGTTTTACGAGTTCTTCGCACGGGGCGTAAGTAAGGCGTAGCGTCGGGCAATGGCTGTTGATAGGCAAGGACCGCGGATGAACGAATAATAAACGAGGATTTCTGCAAATTCTCCACTAATCGCGGTCAATAAAATTCTTCGGTGCAATTTATACATCGTCGGGATGCTTTTAGTTACTTCGATTTCAGAATAGGTTATGAATAAGTCATTTTGTAATTTCTAATGTAAATATTTTTAAACAATTGTTGATCACATTTCTTAATTTCGACATTAGTCTCGATAGACTAACCTCCAGCTGGGAAGAATGTGCTGGCATTCTTCCGTTTAAAAAACGCGTGTGCGCATGCGCTGCGTGTACAAAAGAGTTGAGCATCAAGGGGTTATCTTATGCACCGCGCCCACCTCGTAATCGCGATTCGATTTTTTTCGAATATAAAACGACCGATCGAGACGAAATTTATCTTAGCCAATGTAGAATCGTGGCACAAAGTGGCTAAACGTGGTTTGATCTTGATGAGTTGAACCGTGCACGAAAAATTACGAAGCGCGTTTTACTCCAATCTTCAGACCAAGTGGAATCAACTAGAATGCCCGATAAAAGGAAGTTTCGACTATCCAAATCGTGTTGTCATTAATCCATCGTATTGATTATCCAAATCTTCGCATAAATCGCGATAAAATTCTGAATTTTTTGAGGTTAGATTCGAATACGCTCATACGTAAAACTCGCTAAAAGCGATTCCAACTACTTGTGACTTCTACAACAATTTAAATAATGAGCACAGTTCTCTTCCTTGATATAACTATTACGTTTCTGAAGAAAGATAATCAATTCTGTTGGGTAACAGCGACGTAATTTGCGAATTCGCAAACTTTGACTCCGTCGATAAATAAATAAAAATGCGACTTGTAGTTCTCCTCAAGTGTATCGGCTCGTAGAGGATTCTTCGGTACACGTCAATTATGAGAGGCCGAGACCCTTTTATAGTTGAGAACAGCGGGTGGTCTCCGAACCCTTCGAAGGGGGTTGTGCGATGATGTTAAAGCGCGCGAGCGACACAGAAGTAATCTCGCGTCGGTCGTAGCAAGCGCGTTGCACAGTGGGTAGTAGGGAAACGCGTAAGAGCGTAGAACGAGAGATGCGACGAAAGGACTCACGCGGGCACGCCAGAACGAGCAACGCAGCGTGATGTCAAAATAACCAAATGTCAACATCATCGGGCGTCAAGGGGTTTATGATCGAATTATAGGGAACGTCGAGAACTCCCGGTGAGCTCACTCTTTGCTTCAATTACGAAACAATGTCTGCGCGCGACGCAGCTGCGCGTTGCTTGCCTGTCTGTTTTGCGTTTTTTTTCTTCATTACGCTTCCGTTAAACGCCTTTCTCGCTCGTATCGCGTAGCGTGTTCACGGTTTCCGCCATCTTGTCCACCGGAGAGACGAAAAGCGCGTGCGTAAAATTCGCGCATGCGCGATAGCGCGCCTCCGCGCAGACCGTCGCACTGCATTGCAACCGGCTCGCGGCGAGATGGCGCGACAGCACAATGTGCTGGACTTCGTTTCAACGTAAGTCACTAAACTGACCGCCTACGTACTGGACACACGGCCAATTTTGCGATCCGACCAATTTTACGAACTGCATGGGCGTCTCGGACCTCGGCTCGCGCAGGGAGAGCATTGTCGTTGACCCTTAGGTACGTTTATCGGTAGGTGCGAAATTATAGAGGTTACCGCACATGAGGTAGTCAAATGTAACACGAGAATGTCCCAACCCACGAGGATTTATTGCCTGATACTATTTGTTATTACAACTCGCATCTTTTCGTTGATTTTATTTTGTAATGAAGAAGAAAAAACATTTGTCTCGTAACGTGTTTTTTTTTCGAGAGGAAGTAGAAATTTTTTAACTAATCTGCAAATTGAGAAGTATGTTCCACGAACGTCTTGCTTTTAGCAATAGGATTATATTAATTCGATCGGAATTAATGATTTTAATAAATTTAGAACCGTCCTAAAATAGTTGGCAAATCGTAACAAAATGGTACCATTAACTTTTATGTTCAATAAGAAAGTGAGAATAACATTCTGTTTATAACAAAGAACAAGAATAAAATATTTTTTGTTAAATTGTAAATGCGGCAAATATTATTGAAAGTTCGTCCCTTTTTCCCATAATAGGGCACAATAATCCTTTATGATTACTATCCTAAATGAACTAAAAACATTAATAAAGAAAAATCATTTTATAACATTTTTATTGCACGAATAAACCGAAAAATTTGTAAAAAAGTGACTTTTTATTTCAAGCTCGAAAATTAATGTAATTTCACGGTTTTTTCTGTTTTTTAAATTCTGTCGACAATAAACAAATATGTGAGTTAGAAGTAATTTTAGTTTCTACGTTTCACACAACAATTACGCACACACTTTTTCCCGCCTATTCGAGACTCCAGCGACAAGGTGCTTCAATGGTCAGCTAATTACTCCGTAATTTTGTGACAATTTGACATAAATTTTTTTTACCTTTCAAATGTGCGTTAAAATATACTCAAATTTTAAAGAAGTTCCATTGGTTTCAGTTCCGGCCTTAAACAAACCCATGGTTTAGTCTAATTAACGCCTGCTGCACATTCATCACAAATTAGTCAAAAATAACCCACACAACACGATAAATCCTAATGATGCAATGTTCAGCCCTTGGTAGTTCCCCAAATGTAATAAGATTTCAAGTTATTAATAAAAAATCCCCGTTCCAACACGGCAAAAGTATGGAACGCGTAGCAGCTGCGGAGCCGAGCGTCAATAGTCTTCCATCGTCGGCATTCGTCAAAGTTGGCCAAGACGGTTGAAGCGAAAACGATAACGACGACGACGACGACTCAATTTCCCTACCGTCTTTTCTCGCATGTCTCCCGGAGCCCGTCGGAGTTCATCATATCCAAACAACTAGACGCAATAAAACTGTGCTTCGTCGATAATAAAACCACGCCGTATGGGCCCACGTGTTTGTTTGACCTGCCAGCAGCCTCGTCTCTGATGTCTGGCGGCGAACTATAGAGCCTTGGAACACCAGCCCGGGATTACCGATAACCTTCTTCCGTTGCTGGAAACATCACTTCTTTTCCACGACATGAACCTCGACTCCCAAGAAATCAGAGCTAGTCATCGCGCCCATATTCCGAAAACACCTACTATGCTCATAAAACTGCGAGAGCCGTCTACGACGTTTGATCCCGCGCTTACAACCATAAGGACAGTTGGATCTCTAGAAATTTAACGGTCCCGGACAGTAGGCTTTCTCTTTCGTTCGTTGGTGTGTCCCCAACCTCGACGAAAGATATCTGGCTACCTGAACGTATAATCACCTCCTCCCTGGAATCAAAGTGAGATGGAATCAACCAGTAAAGGCACGGAGGTGTCGTGAGACCTTGAAGAAAAAAGTGTAATTAAAGAGGATGAAGTCGACCTGAGAAAGATTAGACCTAGTCAACCTAACTTAACTCATTACGAAGGCAAACTATCAACCGTCTGTAAGTCGCGCATTCGAATGCACGTGGTGCCTGTTCACGCGCAGAACGCAAGCGGTGGCTGCATTCATCCAAGCACATGTGCAGAACACTTCCGATGGGCATGTAAACAGCTGGGGGCATGCGCAAAACGTATCCCCGAGGTAATAAGTATCATATATAGCTTAACCCTCAACTGTAGTCGTGGACAAAGAGGTGTCGACATATTTCAGTGGACAAAGGAGTGTTGCTACATTTGACGACTACAGTTAAGGATTGATAAGCATACCAATCCGGTCCGGAGTCAGGCTGTCGCTTACTTTTGACGCGGCAATTTTATTATTTTGCAAATTAACAATAACAATGTCAATTTTTGACTTGAGGACTCTTACCGATTCCATAGTTTTGACTACACTAGTATTTCATATCGCGCACTCCACGAAGTCCTTCGACGAGACGAACGTAAAATTGTTCGATTCGTACCGGGTGCATTTAACGATCATGTACTTCATCGTTTCAATCATTCGTACAACATGCGTGAATCGTTAATAGACGTAGTACGCATCCGTGCAGAGTAGTTCGTTTTTGGTAGCGGAACGGGCACGCCAGTCGATCAACAGTCACGAAGCACCCCTCTCGCATTATCCAGGATGTCCCTCAACCCTATGACTTCAACGTCCTATCACGTATCGACGTGTAATATAGGAAAAATTTAGTGCGAGCGAAGAACATCGTAAAGCATTACCAGCCTTGGACTAATGCGGGGGAAGGAAACGTAGGGAAAAGAAAAAGTGTGAGCAACAAAGAAAATAAAGAGAAGCAGCGACGCACTGTGACACCCTTTTTCTGTGGATCGCAACTGGGCTTTTAAAAAAACGTGACGAGGACAAATTAACCCTCAGCTTCGTGGCACCCTTGCTTTCTCGATCTCGCTTTCTCTGGTTGTATACCGAGGCTCTCTGTGCCTCGGACAACGAATACAGAATCCCATGCCCTGTGAGCTACTACCAAGCACCAAGCCCTTCCATCCTTTTATTTTCTTGATGGATGGTCGTACCAGGTGATGCACCCTCACCATTCAACACCCCCGTTAAACACCCGATACACGATATACTTTTTTCTCCCCTTTCTCCGATAGTCTGACTCTTTGGCTCTCGTTTCAATGCAACTTTAGAGACATTATACACATTTTTTCTCGCAGGCATTTCAACCACCTCATCCTCAATTCTTTTTTTACAATCAGCCTAACTTAGCTTTTCGGTAAATTCCATTTTACAATTGGCGTTTTGGAGAGACGATCGTTCCTTATTTTCGCCACGAAACTCAACTATGGTAGAGACGACGATTGTTGAACGTATGTTACATAATTCTTGAACGTCTGAAATTCGTTGCGATGTCCCAAACGGATGAAATCTTCCATAGAGAAATCGCAAAGTCACTAACAAGTATATACAACTGCTGCTGCGTTATACTATTATGTACACGATTTCACAGCTAACCGTAGTGTAGTACTGGGTTAATATGGAGATGGTAAAACGTTTCGAAATAAATGGGGTACAGGGATGCGCCCCGCTGAAAGTGTGCTTTTTCGTGTAGTCATTTAAAAACTATCACGATCCGAGGGGGCGCGTGTCAAAAAATTGATAAAGTGTATATTAGTTGAGCGCATGCTACAGTAACTATATACATTATACTATTTTATTATTATTATTATCATTATTATTATTATTATTGTTGTTGTTGTTGTTGATGTTATTTTTGTTGTCGTTGTCGTCGTTGCCTTGGTGTTTATGGGGAAAAAACTTTTCAATTTTATTATAAAAAAAGACTGATGAAGAAGATTCATCAGAAGTTGATAGATTGACGATCCTGCTGCAAAGAACTGTACTAATGGTCTTCTAAACTGTTTATCGCTATAAATAATTTGTTAATCAAATCGAGATGTTTGTTACCTATAAAAGCCTTTGTTGCAACAATAAATAAATCAATTCATTAGTTAATTAAAGATACGTCAATGGGCACTTTCACCGATGCTCAGAAGTGCCCAAAGATTAGAATAGATTTCATCTAGAAGAATTGGTTTGATCTTTTGAGCACACTATTTTATCTCAAATTTGATTTTTTAAGCTGGCAGGATATTCGATAGACAGGATGATATTCTCTGGCTATTTGGTAGTGTATGACGGTAATGTCACGGGTCATTTTCTCAAATGAGCTTGCTCGTACGTCATGTCAAATTGGACTTGAATACGACGAACAGAAGGTCGAAGGGGTTGGAGTAGAAGCTTGGTTCTGGAGAAACGTCCTAGCAGAGCACCCAATACACCCGCTTTATTCCCCCAATTCTCGTTTTAATCAACGCGTTAGGCATTCTTTGGTGCACGTACTTTTTCATTGTCTTTGCCACACGTACCGGCCTTTGTCCTTTCATGGCACGCGAGCCTTCTTTTGTACTCTATAATCAGCCCTTACGCCTTATCCTGGTGTTTACATTCTCGGTATGTTTTTATGGGCTCAGTTTTTTAATTAGGGTTTTCGTTTTTTCAACTGCTACTTTTTTTTATTATTACCGAATAACTTGCATTTTTTTGGTTTATCAAGGGAGAAACTTTGTAATGAAAATAAATTATTATTTTCACTTTTTGTGACGAGGTACTCCAAGTTTTATTAAATGGCTCAAATGACAGTTTTTAATTTTTTTTCAACGTAAGCTCATCGTATAGTATCAATATTTTCAGCAAGACAATCCTGAAAACTGTACACATTGATTGACAATGACGTATCTAGACATTTCTGTTACGCTACCATTTTTGAAAAAATTTTTTTACCAACATGTCCAATCTTGTGTATTTTTATATATAACCAATTCGTTGTCTTTGTTCTGGTTGTTTCGATAACAAGTAAAAAGTGACTTCGTTTAGTAACCAAATTGCATGTTGCCGTCATAACTGATTAAAACTATATAACACAGTTTTGAAAACTGTTTTATTGCATTATCGAAATAAAATAGATAGAGATAAAAAAATTATTCTCCTTTATGCAATACTCATTTCTTTCGATCGGCTTTCGTCAACGAGAAGCTGACGTTAGTTTGTTTTTCCACTGGTAATTATCAATTCTGGTAAGAATCAAAGTACAAGTTTACAAAACCGAAAACGATACGAATAATCAATCAGGACATTGGGGATGAAGAGCATCACAAATTCTTCGCACTAACCATTACCCACCGATGGTAACATCAACCTCTATTTACAATATCGTAAAAACACGAATGTTTTCAAACGATTACAATCTCGCAAAGCTGTCTGTAATATTGGCAAATAACCACAGCCATCACGAGGATTCGAACTAATAAAGCGATAGTTATCCATTTCTTGAAGTAGCCAAACCTCGGTGCACACTTAGTAACTAATTGGGACATTTTTGTAACAGACGAATTTCTCATGGTAACGAAACGTAATTATTAGTTACAAACAGGCCAGTGTGCCCCTGGTCTCTGTGGATTAATCATCCGACCGTTAATTTAAGATGTGTGAAGGACTCTGCGCATACCCAAAAGAGATGTATGTGGTCGCGTGCGCCACACCGGAAGTGTCCACACGCGCGACCCGTTAACTGAAAGAGGCTAAGGTCTTGTTTGCCCAGGCTTGAACCTTGACGGGTGTGCCACGACAGATTTTCTGCTAGGCGCCCAGAGGGGTCGAGTGAACCTCTTGGATACCCTTTTCGTTCTTCGCTCGCTCGAAGTGTTGCAGATGTTTATTTTGTACCGAGGAGCTTCTTCCGATTTGCTTGCCTCCTCTGTTGAAGAATTTCGACAATATTTTCTCAATTTCGCGGCTATAAAGACGAGAATACAACTCCCGAGTGTAGTCATAATAGTTGCTTTTTCAAGACCGACCTTTCGTCACAATTGGAAGATTGTGGACGGGAGCGAAGCGAATGCTTTACTCGACGATTTAACGCATGAAGTAGATGAAGCGGTGCTCGATGGGCTTTAAATTTCAGCGAAAACATCCTAATGGTACAGGGAAACATTCCACTATTTTTATTCTCATGTTAGAATCAGCAAATTAAAACATCCGACGGATATTAATTTTGCCCCAAATCGAATCATTTTTTAAATCTTGGTCTGTCATCTTTAATCCGCCATTTTTTATTCTAAATCCTTCCTTAATTCTAAACATTCAACGGATATTAATTTTGCCCCAAATCGAATCATTTTTTGAATCTTGGTCTGTCATCTTTATTCCGCCATTTTTAATTCTATTATTTCAGTTATCGCGGTTAAATTTGAATCGACGGTTTTGTGACCGATTGAGATAAGTTGCAATCAGCAAATAAAAAAAAGCATTCGAAGGATATCAATTTTTATTCAAATCCAATCATTTTTCGAATCTCGGTCGAACATGTTAATTCAGCCATCTTAATCGTCCCCTTAATAGTTCAAAATCTGGTTATATTCGATGACTTCAGGTATCAATCATTTCCAACAACTTCGAGAACCTCGATTCGCTACGAACAAATGATTCTGTTTAACTAAGATATTATTAAGTTCCAAGAAAGTTTTCAAAATCTCAATGCACCCTTGGAAAAAATGCCTGACAAGTTGTATGCGAGGAGTGTTTGACTTATATGTGATATATTTGTGCTAAGAAATTGGCACATTCTTTGTGTGCATTTTTCATCGTAAAACACACCCTTAAAGACTATTTTCTTTTCAATCCAGATTTCAAAATACGATTTTTTTCAAAAATTAAGATATCCCATTTTTTTAAATACAATGAGAACAGCGCATACAAATTATTTCACCTGAAAATTTACCTACTTTATAATTTGTAAAAAGACATATAGTTTTTCATTATTGACGTAACGTTTTTGAGTAACTTTTTAGAGGCAATATATATTTTTTAACTTTTTAGTCAATTTGACGATAAATAGATTCTATATTAATAGCTCGTGTTTTCGATATATTTCTAAAATGAAAATCTGCGAATAATAAAAAACCCCAAATTTAAAATTAAACAAATTTTGTTACCCAAAAATTCGGTCAAACCAGTCCCCCTGCTTTCCCTTTAAAATAATAAAAACAATCAGAAATAGTACTTTTTCATTACGATTGCATTCATTATTGTCACGAAGTAAAATTTTCCAAAATTGGAATAGAAAAATTGTCCACTGGAAGAGTTTTGGTCATCGTGAATTATTATTCGTGGATTATATTAGCGACCAGTTCGGCGAAGGAAAACCGAGAACTCAATCCGCACAAAGGAGATATCGCTCGGCTGCATGATAGCCGCGGTCTCTTTGCTCTTTCGTCATCAGTTTCATTTTTCTGTTCTTCCTTTTCACTCCTGTCGGCCATTTCTCTCACGCTCGCTCACAATTACTATTATTACGCTCAACAATTTTTCCCTTTTAACAAAATTTTGATAAAAAAGTTTTTCCCTGTCAAATGTCTTAAAGTACAATAGAAAACAAAATTTTGTTTTCATATATCGTTCTTTTAATTACATTTTTTAACAAATCGCCTGTATCTGTAGCATGGTAAAATCGAGAAAATTTATATCTTTGTTTCAATAATTTTTGTTAATTTGCAATAATAATAATAATGTCTATAATAATTTATTGATTTATAACGTTTCAGAAAAAATCGTTTGTTACATGGAAACATTTCGTTATTTTTAATATTATTTTTCTAACGATACAATTTGCTGTTGTAGCAATTACCGATATATATAGACAACCTCACGTTTCCAGTGTGATGTACCAAAATTAATATTTTAGGTTTTATTTTCGGGCGGATTTCCGGTGTAATTTTCGCCACGCTCTGCGCACGTTGCTCGAAAAATCTGTCGATGAAATTCACCGCGACTTTCGATTCTCCCAAGTTCCGCCGTTATTATACGAGACGTTCCGTGATAATTCAGCCGGCGAAATTTTAAAAATTAAGCAATAAATCTTGAAATAACAGCGATTAAAATTTTAACGAATTCTATCAATTTTATCGACTTTTGGATTAAGCTTCTTTATCGAAACAATGTTGTACATTTTTCAATAAGAGATAAATAAAAAATCATAACAGGATTTTATATTTTATCGTCTTTTTTCAAAAAATGTTTTTTACTTTTTCTACATTCGTTAATAGTAATTATTTGAAAAAAAGAATGCTACGTGACACATCAAATCTTAAAAATCTTTCTTGAATTCTTAGTCAAACTTTTTGAAAACTTTTTCAAATTATGGTCCTAAAATATGCATAAATAAAAATTACCCTCTTTCTTATAAACCAGTATAAGTTTTTTGTCATCTTTATAATTACTTCCATGATCAACAAGATATCGCAATTAAAAATAATTAAAAATCGCAAAAACCAAAAAAAACTCGACCAATTTTTCATTCTCATAATAATTTGAAAATTGTTTCACGAATTTAAAAACTTTTTATGAAATATCATGAAATGTCTTATATAATCATTCTCACTCTACAAATCGAGTATCCTCACCACGTAGCTCGCTCGACCCTCTACCTCGTCCCGTTGTTCCATTCATCGTTCTCTTTCCTCGGACCGCTCTTTTTTTCTTGTTCTTCGGATCCCGGTGACCGCAAGCGACGTTTCTCCGCGAGGGTATCGATTCAAGACGGCGTATAATTTGATATCGATAGGGTAACTCAACACTGGCTGGGCACACGCAAGGGATCGCGTCTCTCGTCGGGCCCACTCCGTCTTGGGTCTGATCTTTGCTGGGCTCCTTGCAGCCTCGACATAATGACCGAGTCGTTCCGACGGACGACTCTCTCAACGATGCAATATAAAATTTTTTTGCTTGCTTTACAATTTTTTCTCGATACGATAAAAAATATTCAAGAAAATTGATCATCTCGAATAAATTTGGAACATTGAATTTCGATAATAATACAATTTTTATATTATGTACTACTTTTTTTGAAGTGCCTCGGAAACGTCAATGTCGCGATAATTATCGGCGTCTCAATTTCCGCGGGAGTAAAAAAGATTCGAAAATTGGTAAAATGCAATCGAGGTAGAAAATTAAGCCGAGAACAATTTTAAATGAGCTTTACTATATCGGAAATTTTCCGTAGAATGCAAATATGAAAGTCCTAGGGCTTGGACAATTGCTCCTCAAAAATTCATTAAAAAAAACTGTTTTTTTTTTAAATTAAAAATTCAAGAACGAGATTGTGATATTCAGAATTTATGGAAAATTTACGTTCGAACAAAACCGAAAACGGTTAAAAAGACGAAAAATAGAATTTTTTCAATTTTTGACGAATTTGTTCAAAAAAATCAAAATTTCTATATTTCACCTGATTACAATTTATTTCCAAGAAATTTAGTTTCAATTATACGTTCATAAAATCCGTGAGTACATATATAAATAATGCGTTCCGGTTCATTTCGATGCCCAAAATAAACAAGATCATTTATTTGATTGAATAATGAAAGTTCACTCGAGAGGGTTGAAATATAAAATGTCATCAAGAACAAAAAAGGATGAGAACATCGAAAGTAAAAATATTTTCGAGTACAAGGACGAATTAAGGTTGCAACCAGAACGTAAGCTTGACTTGAAGTGTCCCAACGATCCGAACACGGCTGATGCAATTGACCCCGACCTCCTTCGTTATAATTTATTTTACTCCCCGCAATTCAAATCTTGTTACGTCTGTCCTTTCGAGCTCTTTTAGAGTCCAGTGTCGTCTTCGACTCTCAAAAAGTGACCTTTTTGCCTAAAAATGTACGGTCAACACCCCAATCGAGCATATGGTAAATCGGGGAATAAAATTTTTCAAACGTGGCGCGTACACGAGTCAGTTAAATTTTTAAACGTTTTATGTTTTACTTCGAAAATGCGACTCAAGGGCAGCTAAATGACCAGACGGAGCGGGCAATGCCCGAAAGACGAACCGGTAGAGAGATGTTCGACGAAAAATGAATGGACTCGGGATCGTTCGCCAGCTGCACGATCGTAAGCTCCGTGTCGAGTCGTGTCCACTAGCGTTTCGACACGCGGCTCTCCAGCCGTGCCATCCATCTGGCGCGTGCGTGACCTCTTTAAATTATCCTCATCCTGTACACCGTGTCAAGAATCTTACAAACTCTTTCCATCGATGGGTACGTGTACATATCTATACCCTTAGGCCCTTGGCGAGAGTCATTCAGGGTAGAAAAAGAAAAGGAATAATTTAATTTTGGTTTTTAGAATAATCGCGGGTCGTGCATGTGCTGCGCGCGCATGCTGCCATGCGCACGCACGATCATATCGTCCAATGAGCAAAGAGTCAAACGGTAAAGAAGTTTTTGAATTTATAAGGTAGACGTCGGTTATTATATTTTTTAACGAGAATTTTAACCCTTAACTGTCACTCTAACTATAGAAAATTGTTTAATGAGAAGGCTATTGATTTTTTCAACCTAAAAAAATTATATAGGTTAACTTGGCAAAAAAATCATATTCAGGATGACAGAATTGTAGAACGCACACAAATGGCAGAAGATGCTATTTTCACTAAACAAAAATCATAACTCTAATTTTTGTACACAAAGAGGTTCACATTGAATGTGATAGTCTAAGAAAAAAAATACGTCGATAGTCAAGGTTGAAAAAGAGTTATTTATATTGGAATTTGAAGTTGGGAATTCCCGATAAAAAATTTGTTCAAACCAAACTCGGATATTTATCAGTTATATATATATTTATACTTTTTAATATCAAATGTAATTACTGATGAAAAATTAATAAAAATATATGAAAGAGAAAAATTAAACAACGTGATTAATAAGATAACGCCGAATTAATCTGGGACAGTCTCGGTCGTTTCTCCTGGAATTATATTGGACGGTAGCTGAAAATCATACAAAATGGTTGGTGCTTTTATCAAGTTCGTCCCTAGAGGAAAAAAATAAAAAAGCATAGGAAATAAAAAATACGAATAAAAAGGAAATTGAAAATAATACAATTTTAGCACAACCAGAACGATGAGGAGAATTTGTCTTCTGAAATTTTCTACACACCCTTTAAAAAACTGTTACCAAAGCACGTTCGGTGGGACGAAACACACGGGAAAAAAATCGGATGTAGAGTACGAGACTAGAATTGTTGAATCGAGTCTAAATCTAGTCTCTGTAACCGAAACCTTCCCCTTTCGTTCACGGGGTGGTCCGTCATTCGATGAGATTTTCCCTTGTGATTTCGCATCTTGTTGCCGTTTTTTTACCCCCGTTACCGCCCCTGAAGTTGTTGCGCCCCCTAACGGTCACTCGTGTAACGCGATACGAGCGAGAGGTCGTTGGGCGAAGCGTACGCACAGCGGGGTTCGATACTCACCCTCGAATGCGCGCCTACATTTTCAAGGGTGAGTACCCACCCGAACACGTGTCGCTTACACCATCCCCCTGCTGATTGTATTTCTCGAGGGTCTTTCGTACCATTTGGACCAATCGTGTCGCGAGCACGCCCCATGACGTCATCGGCCCAATGGTATAATTAGCCAATGGGATTGGAGGGTCGTCTACCCCTGGAACCGGGCGGTCACCCAACCACCCCTGAGCCAATGATAGAGCCGAGAGTGCAAAATCGTTTTTGCATGCGTCGTCTCTCGTCCCTACGGACTTGTACCCAATCCTAAATAAATAAATAATCAATAGTCAAAGTAGTCTTTCGTACTGTTCAAAGGCTGAAGCGCAACCGGTTTCCAAAGCAAACTGTCATAATAATTATGTGCAATATCGTCGCTGGGAAAAATCGGTCGTCGCGTCGATCAAATATCGTCAGCTGGTCTTTTTTCCTCGATACAACAATTATTTTTATTTGTTTGTCAAACAAAATATTCCATTTTGAACTTTGAACTTCAATATAATTTGTTTCGCTAAGTTTATCAAAAAATGTAAGAGATCTATTTTGTAGAGCATTTAATTTTCTATAAAAAGTGTGCTATGAGCTTGTCTGTACAATTTGCCATTACCGAGATATAAAATTCCAAACACAAAACAACAATTTTCCTCGTTTTATTTAAATAGAAAATAGAAATTCGTCATGAAGCACCTCTTATTATTAATATTAAGAGCTCAGATTTTAATAGGCTTCTTTGTTTACCTCCCTGCCCCAAAAAGACACACCCTAATGTATTTAATATACACATCCGTACAATGAGATTAATCTCTGTACAAAAATTCTTGTTCCCTGATATATTTTCGTATATAATTCGTGCATAATTGTAAACATAAGTATTTCCATAAATGGCAATTTGAAAGAAATTGGTACTTCTATCAAATCTAAGCTGTATCATGGGTCCTCTTCGAAATCTACACTAACTGTACACTTATTTCCGAACTCACCTGCATAGAGTGTTTTGGATCAATAGTCAAATGTTTACAAAAGATGTCAGATTTTTTTTTTTATTTATAAAAAGGTTTAATTACAAAAATCATAAAATCTTTAATGGATCATCACCAATGTCAATGCCCACCGACCTACTTCCTTTCTTGATTTTTAAACATATTATAACATTACAAAGCCCATAGTAATCTAGATTAATTAAATGCAATAAACAAAAGTTCCACACCTACGGAAACGTAAAATTATGATTTTCTGTATATTTTGTTTACAAAAACATGTTTTTCTTCTTCAAAGGCAAATCATCCTTGAAGAAGATGCTAGCTTAAAGTGCAATATGAAACGGAAAGATAGGGCCGATTTCTTTCAAGGGGATAGACAAAAATGAATAGTAAGAGATTCACAAAGATTCTGCAGAGATAGGCATCACACGCTGCAAGAGGAGTAAAAAAAGGAAGGGAACAAAAAATAAAGAAGGAATGGCATAGGACGGAAGATAAAAAAGAGAAGCAGAATAGGAGGCTTTTGGGAACGAGCTCAAGGGGATGGATGGAATGGAGGGAACATTTGACAAGATGGCTTTCATCTCGGGCACAATAGCAAACGAGATGCGGCGGAAGTGAATATGTACCAACTACTATGCAGTTGACACACACACACATACATAATTCGTTCACTTCGATCGATTTTATGTGCTTTTAGATAAGTTTCGCAATTTGCCAGTACAACTTAAAAAAACGTTTTCGTTGAAAATAATTTTTCAAAAAACTTTGACCATTGTGCTGTAATGCATTTTTATTTTTCTGTAAAAATTTCAAGGGGCTAGTTTCAAGGCAAAAGTTCTAGTTTTTCTCAAATTGATATTTTCAATTAAATTTCTCTAAGAGCTTGGTTTATGTTTACAAATTTATTGTTTCACTATATTTAAGGAAGTTTTGGGAGGCCATAGTGGCTCGGTTTAAAGCCCCGAAGCAAAAGAATTAAATCTGGGCTAAATAACGTAATCCAGAGATGGTCTTACTCGAAATATTTTACATGCGAAAATAAATTCAAGAAAATTGAAGTCATTTCGCTCGGATTTTATTCCCTTAAGAATCTTAACTCGGTGCAGTACAGCATTTTGTTAATATGAATTTATTCGTAGACATAGCGTTTTCTTAAATTTCAAAGTAAAATCAGGTTGCCTTTCTTAAAAAAATGGTGACTACAATTTCATTGTAGAGTTGGTAAAAAATTCAAACTTTAAAGCGTTCCAATTTTCTTCTCAGACATCATTGTTCATGTCACAGTTTAAAAAAATTCCAACATTGGATTTAAGTATTGAAATTGGTTTAAAGTGGGTTTTACAAAATATTAACACAAGCTATACTGGCAAAGTATAAAAATTCCCGCGAGATAAAAAACGTGTCTATTTTCACGATGAATGGCTCATGTACACATAACATGTATAAAAGGTTCGTTTATACATAGGTACTACGTATCGCTTACTCGGACTTGGGTTAATCCGCTTACGGGGATCATGATGTGCCGTCGTGGCCCCTGTCGCTGTTTTCCTCTCGGACTCCCCTATGGGGCGTTGGTCGTCGCCATTGTTACCACGTTTTGTGAGAAAACAGCATTTTCGTCGCTCGAGGTGGCGTCGAGAAGAGACTTAACTTATCTCCGTCACAACAGTGGAAAGATCCGTTGGTGCGCTCTTCTTGTAGTTCATCTCCGAATAAGCGCATCATGAAGAAAAGGACGAATGCGTATGACGACCGTCTGGGTCCGTAAGGTCCTCATTTTATTCTCATTTTGGAATTCACCTGTGTCATCTTCCAAATCTTAAGAGATGCGACAAAGGTGGACTTAAGGTAGTTAAGACGCAGGTTATGGCCGTCCCTCGAGCGCGAGAGGGATAGCCGCAAAAAGTAATTCGTAAATTATGCGATTACTGCTCAACCGATCGAGATGAAATTTAGGCGAGGCATTTCTTGCCACGAATCTGCGTTGATCGAGCGAAATTTCATCACAATTCATCAAGCCATACCGGAGAATTTGCGAATTGCGTTTTGGAAGTGGTGCGGTGAATCTAACCTAACTCATGCACCATGCTGGATTATTCCAACGCGTAATTCCGCCGATAACAGTGGTGGGTGACACGGGAACCGATAACAATAACTAATCTAAGATTCAACCAGCTTTGTTATCGAATCACTGCTGAGGTTCTGTAAATAAATTGTCAGAAGTTTTGAATAAAATATCATGTCTGAGTAAGTTTTTCTTTACAGCGTTTGCGCATCTCCATTCTGCCTCACCTCAACATTTTTCATCACCGAATAACTCTATTCTTGTAGTATCTTGACAAGATGGCGAACATTATCAAAAAATAATAAATGAATGTACTTGATACGTTTCCCTGTTTTTAAATGCAGCTCTTAAATCTTGCTTTGACGGTGCGAATATAGGTTATGCTCGTAGCCTTTTGATTCATTAATAAAAAAATAAGAGTTTTTTGTGTAAAAAATCGACATTTTCACAACAAACAGCTGCAATTTTCACCCAAAACTAAAATTTCCGAAAATCGATCAAGCATTTGGATATTTCCATATAAAAGAAGCGTTGTCTTTTTCATTTCTAATCAGGCCACTCCCCAAACTCAAACCCAAAGAACTTAATATGTTTAAGTAAAAAAAAAAGTACGATATTCTCAAAAACTCTGTATTAACATTATCGAAAAATGTTGAAAAACAAATTCGCAAATTACATTTTTTCGGCCTCCTCAAATCGCACGAACGGTTAATACAAACATGCTAAACTTGTATCCGTTCGAAAAACCGGCCCATCGGTCTTCGTCGTATCGATGAACGGACGACGTTTCTTTTTTCGTTCGTTCCGTAAGCGTAAAAAAACATTTCGTTGATAGGCTTGCGAGCGAAGGGTTGTCACCCTTCACCGAGAGAGCCCGCGAACGTAATCCTATGAATACGAAATCCCGGGGCAAACACTTGGCACGCGCGTGCTCCGTATTTTTTATCCCCGCGATATTTCACGGATTATGTATAACACCCGCTCGCTACTCTGCATTTCACGCTTGCTACGATTGAGATCGATCGTTTTTACGAAGCGTTTCGTGGCACTGTGAATATATTCTGATCGCCAGGGACATCATATTCACCTCGCTATATTGGACAAGCGTTGATTCGAGCCAATTCTCATATACCCAAGGTAACATATCTAAATTGCTGTCCGTGAATTAATTATCAACTGTAAAATAAATGATATCTTTAAGGGGTGAGACTGGTAAAAGCGATAAACAAATTTTGTTTACAAAAGGTTAGAGCAATTATTTAATGGTAATAAAATACATTATACTATACTGATGAGGAAATGTATATGAACAATTTTTTTATATTTAAAGAAATGCAAAATGGGCGATCTACAGCTGTTCGAAGTTTAATCGATTTGAATGTGCACCGGGGAACAGATCCTTGTAATTGACTCCAATCGACGAAACAAAATTTGCTGGTTACAATAAATTCTTCCAGTTCGAATGAATTCAAATTTAGGACAACAAAATTGTTTACATTGAGGAAAGTTTGAAAAAATTACGGTATTTTGTTATAAATGAATTGCAGAAAATAATATTTGTTATAACAATTTTCATGTAATTTTAAGTGCATTTGAAGATCTTTAATGAAGTTGACGAATGTCTGTACCAAATTTCAAGGTAATCGGCTAATTACTTTTGGTGTCACCCTGGCAGACAAAAATTTGTGTTTTGACAAAATCTCAGGGAGCTTTAAGTTTGGTTGGGTTTTCCCTGGCACGCAAAGATTTGTGTTTTCAGAAAATCTCAGGGAGCTTTGGGGTTTCATTTTGGGTTTAAAACAGCGGGACTATATTCTTCAGAACGTAAATGAGTTTTTTAAGCTATAAAGAAAATGCAAACAAATTTAGTTTTGTGCGAGTGTCCCCCCTTAAGCGGCTAAATAAAGATTAATCGAGTAAAAAAGGTCGAAGTTTAACAATTTTGTACTGATTAAAAAAATGTCATCTGTAATAAACTAACAATTTTATATACAAGACGTCGCGAGATGCAACTTGTTCCTTGAAACGATTTTTTTTAGAACTAGTTTGCAACAAGTTTGACCCTATGAACCGTGCGGTCGGAAATTGGTGGTTTTTCGAGTTATTGCAGTGTTTAAATTTTGTTCAGACCTATAACACTGCGTCCCAAATTTGCAGAAGCATTAAAATTTGTCAAAACACGAGCTAGAAGAATACACCCACTGAAACTGTGATCATTAATTCTGCCATGTCTTTATTTTCTACAAAACCGTTAATATTAAAAAAGAAAGGCCAAGTATCACCTTGTCCCGTGTAAAAGCCGACTGGGACGATTTTCTTCTTTTGCCCGAAATTTCAATGTTTTACGAAAAGATGAAGAAACGCAAGTTTACCGACCGAGTCCGCTCAGTCGGTAAGCCGTTTCATCTCAAGACGCCATGTTGCCCACTCCGACCACTTCGAAAATACGATTCGAAAATTCTACGGTATAAATCATCGCTTTGAGTTGATATTTCACCCAAACCACTCCGAATCGTGGCAAAAAGTGGTTGAATTAATTTTTATTCCATGCTAGAAAATTTATACTCATAAATACTCAGAGTGGCTATACCGGCTACAATGTAGAAATGTAAATGGAAATTTTCACTCCTTTAATGCTCCAGGCACACGACACTTAATTTATAAATACAATCGCCATACCCTTCCCCTACTCCGCCTATGCGATCAAGGATCGGTTTATTTTTTATGCGTATCGTCTTCAACCCCCCCAGGACGATTCGAATAAAACCGATGTAAACAACGATAGCTGCGATGGAAATGACTTTCTTATCATAGCAAGATCCGATGAAAAATAACACGCCTTGATGGATGACCAGCTTTTTTTTCCTTACCACCACGATTATTGTTCCCCTCCCTCGTTGTAGACTTCGTCTCTCCGTACAAAGGTAATAATGCCTACTCGATGAGGGAGACCGTGGTAATGGGTACACGATCAGGGTGCAACTTTGATGATCATCGAAGTTATAACACATTGTTTGAAGGAGACAGACTCTTCAATGCATCTTTTGCAAACTTTTGGTAGAGAGACGCACCTGGAAATTTTTGTTAGTCCAGCACAATGTGGATAAAGACAGTGCAAGCTTGAGGGGTTTAACCACTCTAGAGGCAGAAAAATATAGCAAACTTTGGGATTTTTTTAAAAGAAACTAAATAACATATCGAAATTCGGTAAAAAGGTCCTTATTGTAAAAGTATTGAACACTGTTTGTAAATTTTATCAGAGATGCACTAAACAAAATGGCGGCTTCCCGGCATTTCCCCAGCTGCGTCTTTTTTTTCATGGCTGCGTGGCCAAACCTATAACAGCTACAATTTCAAAGATACAATAATGAACCAAAAGAATTCGGTATAGTATAATAACAGCTTCGACACTACGTAGAATTTTTTTCTAAATTGATTTTTGAAAAGTAGCGTGGTGTTGAATAAAAATTTCGAAAAAAAGCAAAAAAATCGCCCGAAAATTGTTAATAACATTTGAACTATGCAATGTATAAGAAAAAACCTACGCAGCGTCATGGAGAAAGTACTTTTGAATATACGGTAAAAATTTCAAATCGATCGAACACAAATTGTTCGAAATATCGGTTCAACCGACTTGAAATTTGTTGTTTTGAGAAAAACGCGTTTTAAGTTTTTCGCGTAAGTAAGCAGCACCTAACTTCCGCTCGCATAGAGCAGTAAAAAGGACGGCATTGCATTCTACATTCAAGCTCTCACAGATTTTTCCCGTGCACGAGACTATGCCACGTGATTTTTACAATATTAAAGTACAATTTAAATAACAAAAGAATCTATTTTCCATAAGTTCTAGAGTGATTTACCCCCCTAAGGTGCATTCATCTTGGACGCTTTCACTCATGCAGCGCCTACACTTTTAAGCTCCAATTGTTGGTGTCCATCTTGGCTTATGAGAACTTCCGTAATACCGTTCGTTTTAGGTAGCAAACGAGTTGGAAAACGATAACGTTTTCCAACTAATTGGGATCTAATCGATTATTTGTTTGATCTTTCGGATGATAGTGATCAAGATTGATCAAATTTAGTTGAAGAGAGTGATGATGCTGCTCACGCTTTTGCTGCCCTACCCTCATAAAGGAAGCGCGAGGAAAAGCTATGGAACGCAACCATGTGCTCAATTTGTTAGCGCGCACAGCATCAAGTCGAACGCTAAACTTAACTACTCCTTATGAGCCCTGTAATCATGTAAGCCCCCAAGACGAATGCACCCTTAAAGGAAACAAAGGGGAGAGGTTGGTAAAAACCCTAAAGGTTATACATTATTAACAATGAATAAAAGAATTAAAGAATACAAGGTAAAAGAAATTATCATGATTTATATTTTTCCTTATTTAATATTCGATAAGTTTTTTTTTTTTTTTTTCAATTAATATTACTTTATACAAAAGCAAATAGATCGAGGCCGCAAACCTCCATGCTGTCTCGATGAGACGCGTGTTCTCGAAGTCTTATTCGAAAATTAATTAATTAGGACCATTCGACAAGCTCGTAAGAAATACAGGTTAAAACATACGATAAAAGATTGTAAACGTTATCGTACAGGTTATTATTTTGAAGGAAGGACGATGCCCGTCGTTTTTCTTTTTTTCTTTTTTTAAGTTTTAAAAAAGATAGATCGATATCCGATTTGTTCTCAGCTTGTCTTTACACTCCCATCTATTATTGTGCAACGATTCATCGTTTATGACTACATCGCGCATTATTATTTTCTTATTTACAATAACTCTTTCTCCGTCCCTCCGCTATTGCCCTTTCCGTCCACTCTTTTAATTACATTATTTTATATATTTGTATACATGTACAACTCTGTGCGGAGTTCAAAAGGCCATTAACGTCAGAGATCCATGTTACACGTTTAAAAAAAACGAGAAGATTATGCGGAAGATATGGGAGGACCAACCTGGTTTTGTCCAATTTTTTCAAGTTTTTGGAACAAGAACAAGTCGTCGTAAAACGTTTCCATGAATTTTACTTCATACACGATCGAAACGATGTGTTTGCGTTCTCGAAGAAAAATATCGAGGAGACTCGGTTCGATCGTTCGTATTAACAACTGGGTGCCAAAAATGTGTTTCACTCGTTGGGAAAATTTTCTTTTTGGACGGATTCGACGATTCGTCTCGTTCTTTACGAACGGATAAATCGTATGCGAAAGAATTTAATTGGAAAAAATTACATCACAGTGACAACTGATTGTTGATATTCGACGTGATTAGTGCCGGTAGTCTTTCTTTTTTATTACTCATAAATCGCCCTCGACTCTTATTTTTTATCGTAAGTGTTACCACAGCCGGTGACAAAATTTGACATGCCCGTAGTTAAAATAACTGTGCTGCAGGCTGGACGATTAAAATAATAATAATAATATCGTAAAGGTATTGTTATTTTGTTGGGAAACCACGAATTTGTTAATAACGATGATAATTACAATGATAATAATAACACAATAATAATACGAATGCACGAAATTGTAACGTGTAATAAGAGCAGAGTTAGGTCACTGTAGGATAACGCTCGAGGTCGAATACGCGTCTGACCGAAGAGTGTACGAAGTATGCGTCTGAAAATGGAATGAATGTGAGTTAAAAGCAAGAATCACTGCTCGAAACAATTACTCCCCCAGATTTATCAAAGGGACACCCATTTGTCCAGCCTTTCTTGAACCCTTCCTAAAACCATATTGCCCCCACGACGTTATGGGAAACCAGAAGTGGAACGCATAATCACCGGAAAATCTACCAAGTATCGGCTCTATCGACGTCCGACGTCCAAGCCAAAGTCGACGGCTGGACAAAATGACTGTCGGCAAACTTGTCAGACTCGCTAGGCAAGACTCTCGACGACACGAGAGTCCCCCTCGCAGCCAGAATGACAACGTATGGTTGTTTGCAAAGCACTGCGGTGGCGCAACGTCGCATTGCAAATATCGACGACAGCGTACAACACATCGTCGCAATTTCCGTTGCGTAGCCACCAGCGTATGCATCTGCGATGAAACGTCGCGCTGCCTTGCAATTGGTGGTCACTGTTCGAACAGTCCAGACGTGTCGTGGTGAAAAATAAAGGATGACGGATTTCGATGTTGATTTCTTAATATTCTTACTTGAGGAACTTGAGGTACTCCGAGATGAGACAATCAAGTGTTTAGGGCAATCCGTATCTCACCAAGAACTGGTCACAGTGTCAAAGATTCTCTGGTTCACTAACGACAAGAAAAGTGATCACTTTTGTCGCATATCCACGCACTGTCATATTAAGATAAGTAGATGAGGAGTTAATTGACGTCTCGTTGGGCGTCCAATTCCACGATATTCTTTCGACAAGTTGCACTATTATCCGACAGAGTGCAGAAGGGTATATGTTGGGATCCTAAAAAACTGATCGAAGGAGGCCCCCTAGTAGGTCACCTACCGTAGGAATGCTTACATTGGAGAGAGGACAAACATCAATGGACCAATCTCCACAATTGCTACTGTGCGTGGATTGGAATTCAAGGAGTTTGCACCCAAAGGAATCAGAGAATTGGTATGGCGTAGCTCGCCCGATACTGGACCTTCCCAGCCTCTTTTAGCTCGAGAATGAAAAGAAGTTAGGACGCAGTATCATGGAAAACGAAAACAGGAACAAAACTAGCATTGGAACGTATGTATCTATACCATGGATAGGCCTCGTCACATACGACTGGAAGGAATATCTTACCATCCTGAGAATAAAAGCTCAATGCTGCAGATCTTGGGCCGAATTACCGTATTGATTCGGTATATTCGATCCAATAAACGATTCTCCATCAAATGACTTATGGCAGCAACAAGAGCCCTCGCAATAATCCCAAAGATTAATGAAATACTTCACTCGATCCATGGAGAACATGCTAGCAAAGAAGAAGTCGTAGGATACCAATATCTGCATGGTAACCAAAACGAAAACACGACAAACTACCAGAATATCACCACCACCTAACATGTTTGCTAAGACCTTTGGGACATCTTTTCACAAGATAGATCGAGTTCTTTACGCGAGAACAGGAATCCAGGATGTTTTCAACTTATCCTGACATGGTATTTTACAAATTTTGGATAAGTGGCAACTTCACAGAAGCTAAGGCGCGACAGGTAGGTCTACCAATCGATTTTAGTCATCTACAAAGAGCATAACGACCAACCCTAACTGGAAGACCCAAGCGCAATTAGATGATTGTTTCAAGAAAGCTAATGCTACAGAAAAAGCCAATATCTTTTCGTGCATGGGATTGCAAATCAAACAGATTTGTTGACAGAGACACAGATTCAAGGGAGATGCTATGGTTTTGTGGACAAGGAACACAACACTTCTTGAACAAATTTGTTGACAAACCTCTCTCAGCCGATGGGATTGTAAGGACACCTTAATAGTCGTATACACCAACTCAACATTGCCTTTAAGGAACGCTCTCATATTGGGTTTACTGAAGAGGCTGAACATAGACTATACAGTTCGACATGTAGATCGCGCCATTTGCAAAAGAAGGGGGCATTAAACGGCTCATTGTTCGAAATGGGACCGTTGCTCCTAGTTTAAGTATTATACACTGAAATGGGTTTTTCTTTTATATCAGTTTGCCCGTTAGCAGAATCATATTGAATTATATGAAAGATCATTATTGTTCCTTGGGTTTCATTAGCTATCGCCATTGTGCCTTTATAATACGACTACACAAATCCCAGATAATGACATGAACTAATTGCAGGAAGTAATATTTTCTCGTATGAATGACAAAATGAATGTGAATGAGTGCAACGAGCGCCCGATTGGAAAAAAGCCTCGGTTGGTAATAAGTCTCGAAAAATTTCGATAGTTTGGGTAGGGGAAGCAAACGAAGATTGACAAAAGGGCAGTCTTAAACAAAGTATTTAACAGAGCATACAAAAAGCGTATATCCGGATAGTCATATGAATTTCACTCGACTATAAATATATTAATTTTTATTGTGCATCGTTGTGTGTCTTTTCATTTTCTAACGTCTTCTATGGCAATCCCACATAATATCATGTTAAATACTCGATCGTGTTATTCAAAAATATTTATTCTTCAATTTTATTCGGTGGTCTGTTAAGTGTTTTCGTTCACATCGCTAGCAAGGATGGAAGCGAGTTGACAATGCGATACCTGGTGGCGGCGTCGCGAATTAAAAACAAATTGGCCGTTGAAAGACTCGAGAAAGGTTAGAATATCAAAGTTACGGGAATACTGGTAAATATGAATACAAACTGCAGATTGTGGAAGAAAAGATGACGAATATAAATAGAAAAACCTCGAATTGACCGTCCGAAGTGCGATACTACCATATATTAATTTCGAATTAAGGAAAGACAAGTTAAATGCATCGTTTCGCGCGAGCCCTTTAACTATTGAAATTGTCGGTTCCAAATGTGAAACAGGAATTACAGAATTCACAATTATTGACGTAAAATGGCAGCTCCAGGAGTAAACATTTTTTGATTCTCATAAAACATATCGTAGCAAAAAATTCGGCTGCCATTTTTGCCGTTATGCTTCTTTTTGTTTGGAATTTTCTCCGCTTTTGTTAAACTGCACTTTTAAATATTGATAATATTCATACCATTACTTCAAATAACATTCAATGACTCTGCTATGAAGGAATTCGCAAAATCTGGTAGAAAATAAAATGTTTAACGAGTTAAACATTTGAATGATTTTAACGTCATTTTTTCAAACATGCGTGCATTCCATGCGATGTTGTCGATAACATGCAACATTCAAATATTTAAGCCCTTCATCATGTATGACGGATATTCAAACTAAAAAAGCATGCTACCTGGGTGTAGCGGACAAATCTACAGACTTTTGGAAAAATCGATTTATCATTTTATAATTTTAATAACGATCGGTGCCCTGACGTTTTCAAGGTCAACGAAAAAATATGGTATTCGAATTTGTTAATTAAAAATCGTGATTTTTTTTTAATTCGATCGATTGGTCCCCTAATTAAAAAAAACGATTAAAAATCCGTTCGTTTCGGCAGAGGCAAAGCCTGGGTGTCAGCCTAGAGTCTAATATTTTAATTCGACTTTTGATCTTCCGATATCACATCCGGATTAAACGGACAAAAAAAACTTAGCGCATCTATTTTAGCAAAAATACAATGATTTTTCAAAATTTACCCGGGCTATCTTACGTCCATTATTTTTTAATTTTGCAAGTCTGATATTGTGTTGGATTAATCATCCTAAAAAATTCCAAGGGTATAAGATTGTTTTAAGTCCCCCCCCCCCCCCCCCCCCCCGAATATACCCGAACATACGACGAATGCGTTACGTTCTAAAAAATTTCCTCTCACTCTACACCAAGAAAAAAAAGTCCTGGTTTCACTACCAGTTAATATAAGAATTTAAAAAATTCCTGCATTGCTGTAAATTACATACGATTATATTCATCTTTTCGATAATTACCAACCATTCCCCGAAAGTTGTAATTTTATTCTCGGAAAAATAAATTATCCAAGCGGTTCGCGACGACGATTATTCAATCGGATGGTCTTACCCAAAATATTTGTCTTCCCTACAAAAGATTAATCAATGCGAAAATCGACAAATGAATTTACAACGTCTATCCAACATGGCTAAAAGTGTTACTGATGCGTTAAATGTTTTTAATGGTGTAATTTGTTAGAACCCTATGAAATAAATTTTATGCCCATTTCCATTAAATTAATAATTGCCCAGCTCTGAGAGATCGCGTTATTTCATTCTCCTCGACAATCTCATCGATCAAAATATTCGACTGTTCTTGTACACACAATTGTCACCGTTCTTATCATTCGAGGACTTTTATTATTTATGGAACGGGCGCTTATAATTCATGGAAAAATACATTTTTTTCGGCTGCTCTTAAAACCGTTAAACACTAATGTTAATTGTCTCCTTAAATTTATATCATCAATATGGGCATCGACCTATGTATAATTGTTTTATTCCTTTTTCTTTTCCTCTCGTTATTACTCGGGTTAGAATTATTCGTTAAGGTCGAAGTTGAACGCGAAAGATTGAATTTCGCGAAATTGGCAAGGGAAGGCGAGAGAAGAGCCCTTTTCATCATAGTTAATACGTTACAGCTCGGGTCGCTCCGTACTCTTCCGTCTCGTTCGTTCGATCGTTCGATTGTCATAAGTTGTTCGTTAACTTGTTTTGAGCTACGAACGATAATCATCAACACCGATTAATTTTCAGTCGGACACGACCCAACTGTTCGGGGCTTCGAATCTCATCTAATTAATTTCCATTTTTCCCTCGGTATTACTATTTTTTCGCAGCGGGTCGAAGCTTATTCACACACGTGATATGGCATTGTAGTGCCTCGCGAAAGACTGTAAAATGCACGAGAAATTGGGCAAAGAGCGTAATATTCAAATAATCGTGCTTCACCGTCTTCGTCGGGCGCTTATTTTTTCTTTTTCGCTCGTTCCTAGTCATCTCATCCTCCGTTTGATCTTCTCCGAAACAAGTTTGATAAATATGACAGTCAACAAAGATAATTATTAATTATACATTTAACAAGGATACGACGTTTGTCTTTCATCGGCGCGTGTTTGATAAAAAAATTACCGAAAAAAAAACAAAAAAAAAATTAACGAATTTTTTAACGTGTTGTCTCCGAAAATTTACATTTTTCACAGTTATGATTGAGGCTTGTTCTTCGCTGTTGTTCGATCCTCGCTCGTCGACTTTTAATCCGACGATGTTGGCAGTTTCGAAGACCCAACGAAGTCTCGCGCACAATCGAATAATGGGAAACACCTTATTCAGGTACCAGATTTTCGAATCACTCGTATCAGCACCGGGTGTTTTCCATACGAATGGAGGATATTCGGGGATTGTAGCCACGGTCACTCGAGAGTTCTCATTAGGATGCCTAGTTCGCGGAAGGAAGCACCTAACTTACCAGGTATTGCTTGTTTCTTCTGGACTAGATCTCGCAATGTCGTGAGTTTGTCGTAACAGGACAGGCACTTGTGATATCTGTAAAAGGAAAATCCACAAATAACGTAACTAGGCTATTATCATGAAAAAGAGGCTGAAAAATGACAAACTATTTCATATTATACAATAAACTATAAATATTCTTCTTATAGTTTGAGTTAATCGACACAATTACAAGGATGATGGCATTAGCCATGATATGTAGGTACTTGGACCCAAAACCAAACTGAAGATAACAATAGGTACCCCCTTATCCTCATCAACACACTTCCAGGCAGAAGTAGCTTCTGTTTCCATGCAAACTGTGGCCAAGCTAGTATTAACGCCTGTCCTATACTGATCGACACTCCTAGTAAAAAAACTGAGAGAGGTAGCACTGGTCTAACTAGATCAAACCGAGTAGCTTCCACAAGGCAAACCCAGGATAAAACCGGGCACAAGCTCGATGACAGTTTTAAAAGAGTATTTCCGGATTCAACAAAATCGAGTAAAGGGCTTTAACTTTTCCGGAGACCAGGGGTGGTGGTTTTCCGAACGAATGCTCGGACGGCTATCGTTGTGGAGGCCAATAAAAGAGGATTGTAGATGATAACGTACAATGTCGAAGCTCCTTGTATGTCGTAGAAGTGTGGAGGTGGAAAAAGGGCAAGGATTAGCAAAGTTCCACGATGCGTTCATGAAAGTAGAAATAGACTTCATCCACAACACAGCAAATTATCTCTGGCTACCGTCGTCGGAAAGACGAAGGGTGGAGATACGTTAGAAAGTACATCTTGGAATTAAAATGGAATAAGGACGATAGCCGAAGATCTGGCTCAGTGGCATACAGGAGCATGAGAAAATGGAATGGAAAGGAAGAAGTGCTGAAGAATAGTGCAAACGGACTGGTTAGTAGCTCACAAGAAAGTAGCCCCCGCTACAAACGTGGGCACCTAGTGAATGTGTCCAGCTTAGGCCAGTGGAACCACAACTTGGACACTTCCAACTTCAATGCTTCATTACTTTTTTTAATTCACTGAAACCTAGCCTAATAAGATTTAATTGCCAGCTATACTTAAATAATCAAGAAGGCACGTAGGTTTCTATCCAATCGGACCATAAACGAGTAACGTTCCTTCTCCAAGCCAACTTGGCGGACGCTGAGAAGGTGTCCTAGTTTTTGAGGACTAGTCGTGTAAAATTGGAACTGTTTAGTGTTGTTGACTTTTCTAAAATGGCCCCCAATACCGAGTGTCTTCGCGTCAAAAGTATTGAACAATCCTAATTAGGCATTTGTGTTACCATATTTAACGATAAACATCATTCTATCAATAGGAAATAGATGATAACGTAATGGGAAATTTCTAAAAATTGCAAATGTTGAATTTTTACCTTTCCTCGCGCGAGACATCCACCCCGATCGTATGCAACGGTGCTTCGACGTTTGACTTGATGACGGGGGCAAAGTTACGAAGTATCAGCCTCAGAGCCGCAATTCCAACGGTCACGTACCTGAAGACAGAAATAATTCTAATGTTAAGATTATAATGCAATCATAAACATAACGCGATGAATCTTGAGGAAAGAAATAACTGGTCATCACTCGCTCTGGAGTAATATTCAACAGATTTGCGACTGTTAAAACAGCCCCCCTATTTTTTTTACATTTTCTTAAACTTTTATGTTTCACGAAAGTCTGATTAAAATTTCCCAAAACTTTAAACACGATTTTCTCAAAACCTACATTTTTCAAAACTCTCCCAAAAATATCTCGGAAACTACCGCACTGATTTATTTAAAATTTATTTCAGTTATTCTAATATACATAAATATAATTCTCTTTCGGGTGTCATAGGATTCTTTTTGAATTTTGCTTTTCTTTCTTTTTAGGGAAAACGTGGTTTGTCCGAAAAATCGCTACGTAAGATTCAAACGTCCGCCATTTTATAAATAATAAAGATTTATCAAATCAGTTATGATACCATTCTTTATTTGAATAATCCATTGCGTTTTTTCGTTTCGGTTGATTTTCTATAAAGACTGGTACAAGTCACGATGTTATTTCTTGGACTACCTCTTCGACGACACCAATTTGTATTATTTTTCATTTAAAAAAATCTAAACTTCCTTCAAAATGTATAAGTATTTAACTATACCAAAACCCCAATCCGACAGCTCTGATGGTTTCCTCAAAAGAAAATCGCCAAAATTGTATAAAAAATCCAATTATATTAGAAATAACGAGTTTCGCAAATTATGTAAGATACATATGAAACAAATATCGATAGAACTGAAAGCTATTACATTCCCATCTAGAAAAAAAACCTCTTGCCTTTTTATAAATTCCAATTCGTTTTTTTTATACCAAACATGTTCTCAAAAATAAATCCGTCACAATATCCTTTTTTCTCTGATTTACAATGTTAAAAAGTATTGATATCTTATTATCGAAAATAATTCTGTTATCTTGAATAATTGATAAGATTTTTAACGATTTTTATCAAACAATTAGTTCCCCCAGCAATAAAATACTTTCTGTGAGACAAGAGTGACAAAGAAAACGAGGAACTACCGGAGTTTAAAAAAATCACACAATTTGGCCACAGAGTTTTGGGAATTTGCACGTTAACAAGACAGGCCGTGAATACGCTGCACGTATCGAACAAAAATTCATTGCCCCCATTTCGATTCGTTGCGCGCGATTCTGACACGGCGATCGTGAACCCTTTATCGGTGACGGGAGGCGCGAGCGTATCGAATCCAAGGGAAGCCTGGTATGCCACCGTTATTTATTAGGATCGTTACAACGCAATAAAGGGTTCTGGACCCACCTAGACTTTTACGGTGGGTGGAGTAAGATCGAACGAGCGCTCCTGCGTGGACTTACACTTTGATAAAAACGTCGACAGAAATAAATATTATTCGTGGATTTCGACGGTTTTTTATATTGACGAAAAATAAAAGCTTTAAAAAATGGGTAAACAAATTTTTAATAACGTTATTGTCAGTTTTTATTAATTCTACTTTTTTCCATCGTCCATTTTTATTAATTAGATTTCGACGATTTTTTATATTGACGAAAAATAAAAGCTTTAAAAAATGGCTAAACAAATTTTTAATGACACTATTGTCCATTTTTATTAATTGGATTTCGACGATTTTTTATATTGACGAAAAATAAAAGCTTTGAATAATGGCCAAACCAATTCTTAATAACGTTATTGTCAGTTTTTATTAATTCTACTTTTTTCCATCGTCGAACATTTTATAAGTCTGCGAATGTTTTTTTTATAAGAATTATTGTTTAATTTTTTGATAATGATATTAAGAAGTTGAAAGATCGAAATATGATTTAAAAAAATGGATAGTAAAAATATTCACAGGTTTTTCTTATTTAACCCTAAAAAACGTCTTAAATTTCGTTTCTTAGAGTAAAATATGAGCTTAAGGCCTTAGCCACCTTAAGGGGTATTAAGCTTAAAGCTTAATACCTTTGAAAGCTAGATGGGATAGAAATTGAAATCAAATAGTGAATTTCGAACATGTTTCTGTAGTGAGATCCAATGTGACCATTGCGGAGTTTTAAAGTCATCGACCGGCCCCTTTCAAAACAGAGACTACCCATTTTGAGTATTCTAATCGTCCAAAATACAAATTTTTTAAGCTATACTTTTCTAGAATGAAGAAAATTTCGCGGGTCGTGCGCATGTATTATTCAAAACGGTTCGTTACCGACCAAGTTGGTTTCGCGTTGCTGTGAGATTCAATGTTACACACTTCGCTCAGCTCGAAAACGCGATGTATTATTTCTCTGGTATAACGCAACAGATTGAAATAAAATTCAGCTTAGGCGATACAGAATGGTGGCAGAAATTACTGGACTAAATTTTATCCCGATCGCTTGCTCCGTGCCAGAGAATTTGCAAATTGTATTTTGTAGCTATCAAGTTTAGTTTTGTAGGTTCAATCATAACCTACAAAACAAAAGCTTCAAAGATGCAAGCCATACATAGGTATATAAAGACTAATTTGGTAATTTGAAATATATTACTGTAAGGTGGTTTCACACAACCCTTAAAAAGTTAAAAATTCCTTAGACAATTAAATTTATACCTACGTACAGTCTTCTAAAGTTAGGTTATTTCTTGTAGTACTCCAAGTTGTACTCTGTAGTCAAATAACTGTCTTTTTCTAATCTCAGCTTACGAAAATGTGAACGAATTATTTTATACTTTACGAAACATACAGTACATTAAAATTGATCGACTTTTTATAAACAATGAAAAAAATGGCGTTCCCTCGACCCATTTGGCACGGATCGTTATCCATGTCTAAACCAAATCATACGTCCCTTTAAAAAAATTTCGTTCTTTTCTGTTCTCTTATAACATAAGCTATTTATTCAATTTTTATCGTTTTTATTGTTTATATTAACGATCGTTATGAAAGAAAAATAATTAAACCATTTTGAATAATCTCCCAACGTCTACATTTTTTTTCCAAAATTGTTTTTACATACATTCCTAACTGACGCAGATTTGTTAATTTATTTACTTATCAGTGATGCCCCAAAAAATGTTGCAAGAGAATAAAGCTAATTTTCATAGAAAATGCAGCTGTTAGGACACAAACAAATTCACAGAAATATATTATATTTCTAGATGAGAAATAAAAAAAAACAAAAATAATCATCTTGCTATCGAATGATAAAAAAAAGAATTTGATGTCGAAAAAAGGCCTCGCACGTATGCGAGGAGCATCGGTTGGAGCACGTGCGCATTTATCGAGAAGAGGGGGAGTCGCAAATGGTTTTTGGAATTCATTGGGGCTTTTTTTCTCACGACCTCCTGGGTCCCTGCGAACCTTGACGAATAAACCGTGAAAGTGACCGTGAACCGAATTATGCAAACTCGTCCGTTTTCAAGCGTTCCCATTTGAATGTTTACAGGACAATTTTACATGGGGTCAGTTGCATCGGCCACTGTGTATAAAAGCCCCGTGACATAAATTAACGCTACTCAACTGGGATATGTCTTATTTCGATTCTATGCTCATTTGATCTATACCACACTAACATTCTCGTCCAGAACTATCGATCGAATTTTATCCTCATAAAAATTGTATAAATGTTTATAAATTTAATAAATGGCTAAAGGTTTTAAAATAAAAAAACAACATCTAAAATTACTTTAACCAACGATATTTCTTGTTGCCAATCCGGCAAAATAAATTTATATTTATTCTATTTTATTTTGTTTTAAGAAAAATTAATTCTGAATGCCGAAAGTTGCTTCTTTATTTAAGTTATCGGTTTGAGTGTTTTACTGTGCAAGTCCATTTGAATAAAGTACCTACTTGTCGACAAGCACTTTAGATATTCAATAAAGTGGACATTACTTATCGATCATTGAGTCAATCGATTAAATTCAATAACGTGGCCATTATTTATCGTTCGATAAACGATTGCTAAAAAGATCAAAATAAAAACGTTACACCACTCAAATTAAGGAAATCCCAGCGTCAAGCCAGTGTACAACACGTTCTCAGAAACAAAATTTTTGTTCATACTGAAAATATAAAAATGTATCGTGTAGAGACGGACCTGGCTGAAAATTAGGTAACAGCTGTAAGGCGGCCGATAATTAGTCGAAAACGCTTTTAGCATGGTACTGTGGTCATGAACCGTGAACCGATGTCTACGAACCTGGTTAATTACAAATTTCCTGCTCTCGTTGACTCGACATTGACATTGCTCACGCAAAACCCTAATTAGTTCTTGGATACCAAGGTTCGTAACATATTGGGGGAATATCATGCTACCTAAGCTCGTTCGGCGATCAGTCTCGGAATTTATAAATACTTCCTTGCTTTCGTTTCTTCCTTATTTTCTGCCTCTTGGCTCTACGTTTTTTATTCATTTTTTATTCCAACAATATGTTTTATTTAAACTCGCGAAATGGATCGATTTTCATTTTTTTTATTCGAACGCAACATTTTTTCCCAAATTGCAAGTCAAAGGTACGAGGTCCACTTATTTTTTTTATTCCAGAGTAATGAAGGGTTAGAAACGATTTTAAGATTACATTCTGTAGTGTCCAATCGACTATTCGGGACGATGCCAGTTTTTGTAAATTTTCGTCAATATTTTGAAACTAGGTTTCAGTTTTATTTTATTTTTCGCAACTGGTATTTTGGATCGTTAATTTGCCAACTGTGTTGATTATAATAAATTCTCAACGTTTGGTCGTTTGCCAACGAATCTGTCGGTTTCGTCCCCTTAAAAAACAACGGTTTCCTGATAACAGGAAACGCCTAGTTATTACGCGACGAATCGGAAGGCAACAGGCTTGTGAGTGGATAATAGGTCTACTTTTGTATGACACTGACATATCCGAACAAGCCCTAGCGTTTGATATTTCGTTCTCTTCATGGCGATTAACTCTTACCACGCAAACGTTATCTATTGCTTTGAAAGTGTAAACCGGGGTCATTTTTTTCCGGCACGTTTCTCTCCTACTAATCAGGCTTGAAAAAAAAGGAAAAATGCATACAGTCTTTTCGATTGGTCTACTAAAATGCTAGAAAAAGGATATTTTTGAATGATTTTTTTAAACATGTTTTTATGGCATGAATCGAATAGATGCGTGATGCGCATCGCTGTGCATATAATTTAATAATTTTTTAGCCAATCGACTAAAAAATATAAATAAAAAAAGAAATTGAAGCTGAAAGATAAAGGAAAAAATGCCCCGAAATAATAGAATTGAAAATTGAAACTAGATAGTTAATTTTGCAACATGGAAAATGAGAATTTTCATGCACTCTCGGTCCATACTTTCCCATTCAATTCTGAGTAAAAAAATCATTATTCGACAGCCAACAATCTTTTTTAAATTGTACTGCTTGGGCTCTAAAGATCTCCTCAACGAAAGCTTGAGTAAAATCCAAAATATTAGATTTCAATGGAGCCAAACTTTTGACTTGCGGAAGACAACAAATCTTGTCCAAACGCAACTGTTCTGCTTATTGCAAGCAGAACTGGACGAGCCACTTTATACAAATTGCTCGAACGTGTAAATAAAATCCATTGCATTTCACTCAAGGCGCAGCACCCTAGTGTCTGAATGATAAAACTCATCATATCATACCAGTTATAGTCAAATTTTTTAAAGGAGATTGTATAATATTATTTATTCGTTTAAATATAAGAAAAGATGCTTCGGTAAAGAGTGTCTAAACACGATGAGTTATCGAGTGAATTATAATTAATCTCCTTGTTCGTGGAAAGTCAAAAGACAACTTGGAAAATTCAATGAACGGAAAACAAGTACAAAAATCTTCCTAATTTGTACAAATCACTGGAACTTGTAAACATGACGTTCATGCACAGTTTTGTTATGCGAATTTACCACCACAGGTCATATGTCGTAAATGATTTGAATGTAGGCCTTTATAATTGACTAGATAACTCTAGGATTAATTTTTTTTAAACATCTAAGAGAAATTATCATTACATTCGATGAAGAATATTTCAACGCTCCAGACGACTTCCAAAGAATATTCTCGGTCCACCATTGAGCGCGTCGGCGAAGCGTCCGGAAATTACGAGACCACGAACAACCAGTGGAAGGGTTTAAAAGTTTTTGCGGTCATATTCACCGCGAGTCATCATTTTTGCACCGAGCGAGAAGGTGGGAACGTAGAATTTATCGCCTCGGTTGCCTTACGTCCTGAAGTCAGCCTCCGAAACGGTTGAAGGACAGCGCAGAGACTTAAAAACGTTTTCCATCGTTCATACTTTTTTTTTAGATCTTGCAATCGATTATATTGAAAATTTCGAACGAGACATTTTCTCGAATGTTCATTTCATTGATAAATTTCGTTACTACTTTTCACAAAAATTATGGGGGAAAGAGATTTGTTCGCTGCAGCACTGAGTAACATTTTTCTGGCTTGAAAAATAAAAATTAATTACCAAAGCGAAAAATCTAGTCGCAAACGAATTACATTTAATCAAAATGTCATGGAAAAAATCGAATCTCCGATACGAAACAAATTATTTCAGCTATAACTTGATGCACCGATAATGAAATATTTTGGGGCGTAAGGGCGGGACTTTCTGTGGTGTAACTTATTTGCATTGATTCGAATACAATGAATTTATATTCTATTAAGTTATCGCGAAAATAAATTCAGCTATTTAATCTATCTTTAAATAACCTCGAAATTTGAAAGAATCGATTCTTGGGTTATTTCACTTTCTCATTGACTAGAGTCTCAACTTTCATTTAACACAAAAATTTTGTGAAAATTGTAAAAATTGGCCGAGTTATGACGATATTAGTGAAGGAGGTCGAAGAAGAAGAAGATATAGTTGTTACTGCAGAAGGATTGTTAGATGGCGCTGGAATCGCAGATTGAAGGTACGAAAAATAATTAATATTGAAGAACCACCAAAGATATTGAGCAGACCCAGAAATTTATAGGAAAAAAGTGAATTTTATACGTTTCTTTCTTTGGCGTTTATCTCGAAACTATATTTTGCGACTTGACGTACGTCGTATCTCAGAATCTATTCGTTCGATTTACTTCAAATTTGGACTGGACATAGTTTATAACATATTCAGTAGAGTGACCGAATAAATTTTTCATATGTTCCTCCATTTATTAATAACAAACGTTTGAAGTTTCAATGTTTTGTCGAAAACCAAACTTTTTTTTCACAACCTTACACTTTTCGCAATTTTCACAATTACGAAAAATCATCAGGTTGCTTTGTAGTTTCATAATTGTACTGAAAGTAGGTTTTTCCATTTTTTATTTCAGATGAATCCAACTGCCGGAATAATTTACGGGACCAAGCCGCGCGTCGTCTACAGCTCTTTGTTTAAATAACGATAACTATGTTGTTTATGTATATTTCGCAATATAAAAAAAACCGGTAACTTGTCGAGACTATGCACTAACTGTGTGTGGAAGCTCGACCTCGCCATCCTAATACCCGAGACATCAAAAAATATTGAAAATCGACCTGATTTTTCTACTCCAAGGTTATGCATATCCCTTAAGGTAGTTCGATCGGTACAGTCAAATCAAAAGTTTTTTTCTTAGTTTATCTCCGTACCATATAATTTTCAAGCTTAAGTTTATTAAGAAAAGTTGTTGAGAATTCATTCAAGAACAACATACTATAAATTCAAGGTCATCCAAGGTGACCTATACTCGCTACGTACGTTTGTAAACCATGAAAAATATTTTCCATGGATTTTTTTAAAAAACTACGGGAGGCGTCTTTGAAGTATTATAAAGTGACATGCAAAATTTCAACAAGCTTCACCATGTAGAAGTTGAGATATTTAGGATTGATAATTGCAATATTTAACACGTACTCTTATGGGAGAGTGCCAAAAACTGTGATTTTTAACAATAAATATCTCGATAACTAGACGGTGAAACCTTTTCAAATTCGGCACACGTATGTAGATCGTATCAAAGAAGGCTTGTGCAATTTTTCAACGAAATCCTGAGAAAACGATTAAACGAGACTACTACCTTAACACGACGATGCGTGCGACACAGTTTTTTACCTATATGAACAAATAAATGTTCATTCACTAAAGCGTTCCATCAGCAGCAATCCGATCTCTTTCTCTTCCATCACAAAGCTCGGTAGATAGGAAAAATCCATCTCCGTTAAGTCGGTGCATGGGAATGGCTAATGCCGAGTTTGCGATCGATCCATGACAGAGCGGGGTGGCTCGAGCGGCACGAGCAAGGGTCGCCACAAATTAGCCAAGACAATGCGAGACAGTGGCAGATGCAAATTCGAGGATGAAACCTTTTATCGTCCCGCGAACTCGCCAGCAGTTCGCATTGTTCGAGATGGATTGAAATTTGAAGGGCATCACACTCGATCCTTCTCTTTTTTTTCATCTGCATATGCCGACACGCTTTTCGAAAGGTTTTCAAACTATTCGAACATACGGCAACGTGTGTCTCTGACGATCTTTTTATCGAGCTGTCTGTCTCTTCGAATTCAATTTCACACGCGGACATTGAAGGCTACGCGCATTTGCGACACTTACTGACAAATGAGTAGCGAACTGTCGACGCTCGATAAACGCTTTTTTTTCATCTTGCTCAATGTTTACTTACGAATTTCAAATTTACCGTTGCAGAACATCATTTTCTTTAAGCATTCAGCTTCAATTTTCTTTTTCTATTATCGTCGAAGAAACTGTGTGAATTTTCTCAAATTTTTATGACTTTATTAGTAGAAAGAACGCATTGGACTAAAATTAACCAAGTTTTAGAAGTCGAGAGCAGAATCAACGTCTCCTGCTACTAATGTCAAGTTTTCACGTATGAAAAATTCAATACTACATTTAATTTACGCGATATATTCGTGCAAAAACGTCCTCTGGTTGTTAAGTATCTCGACCGAGCGGATAAAATTAATCTCGTACTTACATTTCGTATTTACTTTGGAGTAGCTCGCCTATTGGCGCAAGAAGAGAATTGCAGAGATCCAAGTTCCACATCGTTCTATAAGAAAATGAAATAATAACTGTTAGATCGTTCCTGATAGACTACAGATAAATAGTAAACGTTAAATAACAATTGTTAACACGTTGAGTGCCGAGCCTATTTAGCTTCGATTTCCCTTTCCGCAACACAATACGATTCAGGCAATTTGAGAGGCTCACGCGTAGTACGCGAGCTAAAATATAACCAAAATATTACAAGAAATAAACGCCAGGACGAATAACAAAAAGATATTTCATAGAAATTTGCAAAAATAATTTAAAAAAATTTCGGGCGAAAAAATGATTCTAAATTTAACGTACGAAAAATTGTAATTTGATTTTACACTTGTAAAGGAAAAACCTATCTATGTTTCAATAGTTTAAATAAATGACATTTATTTTTGAATAAAATATCATATTCCCCACTGTTTAGTTGCAATTCGTCGAGGACTGGCGTGTCGTCTGAATGAAACGTTCATTCTCGATACGCGAGTACGCGGCGACGGAGCGTGAACGAAAAGTTGAACGATTCGTAGGATTCGACGTGGCATAAATGGAAAATCGAATACAGCTGTTTAAGGAGGTTCACGCGCCATAATCATAATAGTATATACAAAGTAATGGCAAAATCATCAGATACAATTTTTTCCAAGATCATTTTTTGAAATTTTTCGTGAATCTTCTCGAGCATCGTATAATAATGGGTAACAATTTTGAGAAGGTTTCACCGTCTAGTAATCGAGATATTCGGTGTTTAAAATCGCAACTTTAACACGAGGTCTTATGGGAAGTTACGAAAAAATACGATTTTTCACAATAAATAAATCGATTTCTAGACGGTTAAACTTTCTCAAATTTACCCACGGTTGAGTATTATTGTTAAGAAGGTTCGTACGAATTTTAAACAATTAAACTTGGAATTCGTCTAACGCATGGATAACGCGTGAACCTCCTTAAGAGGCAGTGTTACTGGCGACGAGCCACTCGCGCTTCGAAAACGGGCTCCGTAAATAGTCCGGCACTGAGCAACCGATCGCCTTAAAATTTGGAGCGTACATAGAGAATTATGGCACAAAGTACATGACTGTCTTATTTTTCCAAAATTTTGGAAAACATTTTGCAGATTCAGTTACCAGCGGAAAAAGTTTTCCAAATTTTTGGAAAAATAAGACAGTCATGTACTTTGTGCCATAATTCTGTATGTACGCTCCAAATTTTAAGGCGAGCGGTTGCTGAGTACCGGACAATTTACGGATCCCGTTTTCGAAGCGCGAGTGGCTCGTCGTCAGTAACACTGCTTCTTAAGAGTCAGGCGTTACAGGTGCCTGGCGATTCGAAAACGCAAAACGTATTTTCGGCGAAACTGAGCAACCGATCGCGTTCAAATTTTTAAGATATCTAAAAAATTATGGCAAAAAGGCATAGTTAGTCATAATTAGTGATAAATTGTAGGGAGTATGGATTGCGTCGCCTGGTACTCTGTCACGGGAGATTGTTGCTGCTACTAGCTTAATAGTTTTTGTTTTTTGTTAATAGTCTATAAGTATGTATTTGTTTAAGTTTATTATTATTTTTTACTTGTTATTGTAAGTCATTCTTCTATTTTGTATTTGCTTCATAACGTGCTAGGGTTTAATAAATTTGTCAATCGAACAATCAATAAAAAAGTGATGAAACGTTTTTTTTCTTTCTAAAATTCTTGCCATAATTCTCTAAAAACCCTCGAAATTCTAACACTCAGTGCCGGAGAAAGTACCGAACGTGTTTGCAAATCACTCGTCGCCTGTAATACCGACTCTTAACGGCATGGCGTATTAAACATATTAAAGAGAAGAAAAAAATCACTTTGTAAGAAATTCTATCGAACGTTCCGAGTGGACGTAAAAAATTCAACTCGCTAGTTTATTTTCAAACAACGCGAACTTACGGCCTGAGAGTCAATATCCCAAGGAGATCGACGATGACGGATAAATCATTCATGGCGACCGCTGAATCGATGGCAGACTAAAAATATAAAATAACAAATATGAGTAAAGACAAAAATGAAGATGAAAATTTGCGCACACCCGCGACGATTACCTTAAGGTCTTTGTTGTGCCAAAGCGAATAAATGATTTGTAGAGATCGTTGTCGACTAGTTAGGACAGCCATCATAGAGTCGTGTCCTCGCATCATACTACTGATTACTTCCGCTTCCGACATTTCACCGAGAACTCCCATCTGCGTGTACCCCGACGTTTGACCATATTTGTTCTACGTCGAGGAACGATTCAAATTGTAAAACACCTTCGAGATGTTTTTTTTTTCTTTGGAAAATTTATTATCGTTATAAAATAACTCACGGGTAAAAAATTCTCAGCGTCTAGACCGTAGGGCTTGTCCGCGCTCATCGGCACGAATTCCGCCTTTTCGGTATCTTCCACAGGTGGCCTGAGTTGCGGTACCCGAGACTCTAGCTTCGGATTTTGTGTCAACTGTGATTTCGATGACTTTTTCGTGGTTGAGACGTTTCTTGCCGACAAAGGCGCGTTGCCGATGAAATTTCTGTACATGCTCGTTGGTCTTGCTTGCCCGGTGTTAGGACGGTTCAACTGAGGGTCCGAAGGACTATGCCTTATACTGTTGTTCGTTCTGAAATAATGGCTTTCGTCAGATTTTATATTTTTCTTCTTCGACGTTACGAACGACTTTGAGTGGCTACTTTTTTCGATAGCATTATCAAGAATGTACTGTCAATATTTCTTGTTACGATTTAAGAAGCAGGAAATTACATAATTTCTTCGACACTTTAAATGCAGTTTTCTGAAAATCTGCGGTTTTTCTAGAAAAAACGTTTTCAGAACTATCGATCCGAGATGAATGAAATTTTTTAAAGTTTACTATTGTACTATTATCATGTACGTGTCATAGTATTTTTTAAATTCGTGCGTCAGTTTTTTGTTTATAAATTAAATAATATTATTTGAAACATTAGAATTTTCATTCTTCATGTCAAATCGTTAAATTGCGAAAAAATTAATGTTCTTAAAATCGGCTATGACGATTAATAGTTTTCAGTCCATTAGAGCAGAATATTTTTCAGATAAAAGAAGTCGAAGATATTTTTAGTAACACAAACGTTGTTTTCATAAAGATATTTCAGAATAAGTTCTACCATGGCAATCATTTTTAGGATTTTCTAATCGTTAATCATTAATTATTTTCCTCGTGAAAGTTTATTTTACCTATTATGAAAATTCTCTAATTTTTGTATAATCTTGCTGCAACCCTTAACCCTCGACCTTTAATAAATTGATAACGATAAATGGGTCGAGCAACGGTCTCCGACTAATAAGTTTTCAAACCCACTGATTGCTGATACCAAAAGACTTCTTTTCCGACTTTGCAGATATTTCACAATCTTAAAATAAAATTCGAGTATAATCAAAAAAAATTGCCGATTTCGGCAATTTCTTATTTTCTCCAAAAACCCCGATATTTCCAAAACAAAAAAAGAAGCATTCGTTCGACCAAAAGCCGAACAAGACAACGTTAAGGAGGTTCGGTGATGACAATGCTAGTAAATTTAAAGTCTATTTTGCGCCGCAATACCGAGACTTTTTATGTATGTGTATATTTCCGATTTTTCGAGAAATATTTTTTAAGTATTGAATTTCGAGTTTCCTATTATTTTTATAATATGGAAAAAACGTAATAATCTACTACTCGACTTTAGTAATACGTCATATCGTCGAAGTTTGACATGGTCGTAATTTTGATAGGTGTCATTTGTTCCGCGCGCCCGGCGAATACCTCGATTTTTCTAGACTTTATTCCTGAATTAATTGCTTATTATTCCGGTGAGCTGTCCAATTCAAGGTGCCCTATTGATCACAAAAAATCAACGAATGCAACCATTATTTTTTTTTACGCGTGTCTTGGCTCCAAGTGCTATAAAAAATCGATATATGCGAGGATCGGCACATTTTGTCATCTACATGTGTTAATTACACTGACTGTAATAATTAATATCTCAGAAACTGTGCGGTAAATCTCGTGGAAACTCCGCTTATGCATGGACGAAGGTTTTGACAACGCTATACAAAAAAAATTAGACTTTCATCTTGGAATCGCTCCAATCACCGAACCTCCTTAATATTTTGCTCAAAATGTAAACCGTGTACGATGAAATAAACAGGATTGTTCGTCGAGAATCGAGAACCAATACTCACTGTACAGGGTAATCGCTCTCGTATTCCTTTTCGCCCTCGCGACAACTACTCTGCCGTTTGAAAAATATTTTCGGTGAATCGGGACTGGGCGCTCGACTCTTTAATTTTCCATCGTCCATTACGGGAGAAACGGCTGCCATCGGGGCAACTCGAGGGGTCAGAGTAGAATTCGATCTTTGCGGTCCCAGGGGTTGCGCATGACCCGAGGAATTGTTACTGGAGCCAATTTTTTTTCCCGTGAGAGGCGTGATGCTTTGCCTCAATGGCGGAATTTGAGCAAGATTTCTCGTGTTCCTTCCGAGAGCGTTGTTCGCTTGTAGATTCGCGCGAATTTGATTCGTCGAAGTGATAGCGTTTCTCTGGACGGGAGGCGACGATTTGATCGGATGAACACGAACTGGCGCGGGTTTGGTCAACGATAACGTTGGTGGCGGAGACACCGGTGATCTTGGAGCGAACTCTTCCTCATCCCTGGGACTGTTCGTCGTACAGAGATTCGTCATCGACTCCGACGAATTTTGAATTATTTGCGGCTGCGCCGGGTCTGAAAAAAACAAATGTAAACTTTTTAAAATTAGTCCGTAAATTTATTTCAACCGATTTTTACCAATATTTTACCATGTACACTGAAAATTTACAAACAATTGCAAAATTTTTTTGATTTTTTCCATTCCTGAGTCGTTTTATATTTTTCCGACTTGAAAATGTTGGCCGACGTCCAAAAGTGCAAGAAGCTTGTTTCAAAGGCGTAACTCATTGTTTGGATGCTTTAAAAAAGCAATTTTCCTTGGTTCGTGTTGCAATACTTGCATCTTTTCTAGGAACTTGGAAATCTATTGCAGCTGAATGGAAAAAAATTGACGAAATTGTGGAAGCGTGCAGGCAGTCGGTCCAATGATATATGTTGTTCTGCGATGCGGTCAAACTGAATGCCCTTCTTGGTAATCGCAGAAATTTACAAAAAAAACGAAACTCTATCGGTAAGTAGATATTTCAAAAACGCTAAAAAAATAGATTGAATAATATTAAGGCTCGCAGTTGTTCTTCATTTTTCAGCTTTCAATAGTGGAATGAAATTAAAAACGACCATTTTTGTCTAGTTCTCGGTTCGACCACCAAGCATCGCATTAGAATTTAAAAGTCAGTGTTACGGGCGACTAGCGATTCGAAAAGGCGATCCGTATTTTCTTCGGCACTGAGCAACCGATCGCGTTCAAATTTTGAGGATATCTAGAGAATTATGGCTAGAAGTGCCTAATGTTTTGTTTTCCAAAATGTTTGCCATAATTCTCTAGATACTTTCAAAATTCTAACGCTCATTGTCAGTGCCGAAGAAAGTACAGATGGCGTTTTAGAAACGCTCGTCGTCTGAAACACCATTTTGGAAATTTTGAAAAAAAAAACTCTTAGCCACTTTTTGCCATAATTCTCTAGAGACCCTCAAAATTTTAACGCGCTCGGTTGCTCAGTGCCGGAGAAAATACGGATCGCGTTTTCTCCGGCGATGAGCAAACGATGAGGTTAAAATTTGGCAAGGACATAGAAAATTATGGCACAATGTTCCTAACTGTCTTTTTTTTCCAAAAATTTTGACATAATTCTCTAGATACCCTCAAAACTTGAACGCTCAGTGCCAGGAAAAGTATGAGCGGCGTTTTCGAATAGCTCGTCGCCTGCAACACTATTTGCAAATTTTTTTTTTAAAACGACATTTAGGTACATTGTGCCATAATTCTCTATGTACTCGCCAAATTTTAACCCGATTGGTTGCTCAGTGCCGGAGAAAATAGGGATCGCATTTTCGAATCGCGAGTGGCTCGTCGCCAGTAACACTGCCTCTTAAAACGGCCGTATTATCTAGTTTCCGTCTCGACCACCAGGTGCCGCATGCAAATTTAAACAGCCGTATTATCTAGTTCTCGCTTCGGCCACCACGCGTCGCATTCTCGATGCGAACTTCCCCGACGAAAATTCAATCTTCTCAATTCCTGAACACACTAGGTCGCAACGTACGGACATAAAAACGATAAATCGATAAAAACAAACAAAACATTGTACAAATAACTCACCTATCTCCCGAGGCTCCGGAAAAGCCGCGATTTCGGGGGGTGGCGTGCGAGACACTGTAACACATCGTGCATAGCATGCTCATTCACATTACAGCTTACAGCGAATAAACATAAATCAACGGTACGAGGGTATCGTTAGAAGATGCGAAAATTGCGGAACGATTGCGAGGATTAGAAACATTTGCAAATATTCCGTATGCACGATAAAGCAGGAAGGTTCGTCGATAACAGAAGGAACAAAGAAAAAATGCGATTATGTCGTTTCGCTTACGCGATCTGTTCGGTTGAAAAACATCTTGGTACTCGGACACGTTTGGAATTTCGGCGAAGCTGACTTCGTCCTCGGGATCCGTGCCCGATTTGTCAGCTTCTTCTATCGTCTTAACGTTCAATCTGCGGGAACAGAAAATCACAAATAAATATATTTCCTACGAGTTTTCGTAACACGGCGAATTAATCATTCTTCTTTTTCTCTGTTGGTAAAATCCTTTTTAAATATTCGCTACATTTTTTTAGTAAATATTGTAAGAATCTTACGAAATTCGAAGAATGAAGAATGCTTGCTTACGTGTGCTTTTTTAAACCAGCTGGTCTTTCTCTCGAGAAACTCTTTCTCAAAGAATTTCCATGACCGAAAGACGTTCCTGACGTCGATACTCCGCAGAAAGGGACGATTTTTTTCAAGTCGCAGACGTAGAGAACGACATTTCCAGTATGAAAACTCGCACCGATCTAAATGCCGAATGTTAAACCATTATTTGTGTTTTCGCTAAACATTTCGTTGTTTAGCTTTGCTGGGATTAAAAAAAAATTCGTACCAATTGATTTTGCGCTATCGCAATGTCCTGGATCTTGCCCCAGCCGGTCGGTACCGTGTCGAGAGTTCGCGACGGTTCCCACCCGTAAATCTTGAGCACGTCTTGACTCCCGGCAAAGAGACATTCTCCGCCTTGACTGAAGTACAAACATCTGGGAAAATTTGTTAATACCTCGATTATTGTCAATTAACGGTTGTAATAATTTATTGGAGAAAATATTTTTGGCAGATTGGACGTGGTAAGAATAATATTTTTCGAATTTCGCTGTATGCCGTGATTTTTGTCGATTGGAAAATTTACGATTAATAATGAAGAACGCGCAACGTCTGCGATTAATAACGTAAAATTAAATAACGAATACCTGATCGCCGCTGTATGGGTTTGTTCGGTGGAAGATACAAGCTGGAATGATTCCAGGTCCCAAAAGTGAACCGTCCTGTCTAAACTGCCACTAGCCAGCAAAAATTCGTGAGGATGAAATTCTACGGTCGTCGCTGGTCCGCGGTGTTCCGAAAATTCTCTCAATTGTCGTCCCGCTCTCAGATCCCACAACTAATGTTGAAGAGCATTATGATTAATGCGAAACATGATGAAGGAAATTATAAAAATAATTCATAGGTAAGATTTGAAACATGATCGGCATAAAGATTAAGAGAGTAAACCACTCTAGAGGCCGCAAAATATAGCAAACTTTGAGATTTTTTTTCGAAGAAACTAAACGAGGTATCGAAATTTGATAAAAAGGTAATTATTATATAAGTATTGAACACTGTTTATAAATTTTATCAGAACTGTACTAAACAAAATGGCGGCTTCCCAGCATTTTCCTAGCAGCGTCTGTTTTTTTTCATGGCTGTGTGGCCGAACCCATAAATGCAAAGATACAATAACGAATCAAAAAGGATTCGCTATACTATGATAACAGCTTCGACACTACGTAGGATTATTTTTTAATTGATTTTTGCAAAAATGGCGTGATGTTGAAAAAAACTTCACAAAAACGCCAAAAAACGCACGAAAATTGTTAATAACATTTGAACTATGCAATGTATACAAACAATCCTACGCAGCATCAAGGAGAAAATAGTTTTGAAAATACGGTACAAATTTCAAGTCGATCGAACAAAAACTGTTCGAAATATCAGTTCAACCGACTTGAAACTCGTTGTTTCGAGAAAAACGCGTTTTAAGTTTTTCTCCGTAAATTATCGACACCCAAATTACGCTCTTATAGAGCAGGGACCGTGCTGCGTTCAAAATTCGAGCTCTTACAGATTTTTCCCGCGCATGAAACTGTGCCACGTGATTTTCACGATATTAAAGTACAAATAAGTTCAAACCAAAAAAAAATCGATTTTCCGTAAGTTCTAGAGTGGTTCACCCCCTTAATCGCACTATATTATTTTCTAAAATGCGCATGAGGAGGACCGAGTCAATCGTAAATCTACCTTGACCATTCCCTCTTCGCCAGCACTGGCGATCCACTGTCCGTCCGGACTGAATTTCAAACTATTAACAGTCCGATTATGTCCCTTGTACGTAAAGATACATCCTTTTCTTCTAATATCCCAGAGTTTAATAGCAGTATCGAGACTGCCAGAAGTCAAAAGTTCGCCGTAAGGATGAAAATCCATACAACGAATTCCTGCTTTGTGCCCAGTGAGCGTTCTTGCCAATTTTGCATGCTCGAGGTCCCAGATCTTGAGGGCTCCCATTTGCGAACCTGCGCATACTAAATCTTCCGTTTGTCCGAAGCGTACACATTCCACGGGTGTCGTGTGCCCACTCAAGCTCTGTAAACGTAACAAAACGTAACAAAACGTAACAAAACGTAAACAATATTTCAATATCTTCGTGTACGAACTGATAATATTGCATAATATCAAGAACGAACCTCCGACGATCATTTTAAGATTATGTAATCTAGCTGTAGTAACAGAAATGTAGGCGTAACAGCTTTTTGAACGATTGCATCAAGGCGAGTCCACGGGTTGAAATATTGTTCGGTAACGCGTTCGAAAAAATTTTCGACGATATTTAACATTTTAGATTTTGGACGGAGACTCGCGAGAACGAAGAATGTAATTTTAGCGATTAACGATTGGAAACGAGGTTCGTACGCGTAGGAAAACAAAAGCTTAGTTAGAATTAAATTCATAAATTATTTGTATTATTGTTTTATTTGTTGCATTTTCTTTCTTCCAAATGATTTTTTCATTCGATTTGTTTTTGAACAAACGCTGAGAAGGAAGCATTTTCTACCTCGACTCGAAAACTTGCCTGAAAGTAACTTTAATTACAGTTTTTGTTACCGACTGTTTAAAACAAAGTCGATCGGTAACGAAAACTGTAATTAAAATTACTCACAAGCTAGAGGGCGTTGTTAGAAGAAACATATTTTCTTTTGCTCGAAAAATTCTTTTACGAAAAATGTTTCGTAAATTACGAACACATCGAAAACGTGATTTTTAAATTCCGTGTCGACCGCGACGGTTTATAATTATATTTATATCAAAAAATGCAGAATTGTAGCAAGAAAAGTGGATGAATTAAAATTTCTCCTAGTCGCTTTCCACCGTGCCAGAAAATTTAGCAACAGCGAATATGGTTTGGCGTTATCTTTTACAGGTTGAAAAAATTGAGCTATTTAAAAAAATATTTACCATAATACAATTTTGCTTCCCAACCGCCCATAGGTTGACCTTCTTATCGTCACCTCCGGTAACCAAGACACGTCCGGACTTGTGTCCCAAAGCGAGACAGTTCACGTTCGACGAATGAGCCACGAAATCCTCTGCGGCGAGCGTGATGTAAAATATAACAGATTTAATCGTTTATTCATATTGGCGAATTACTTTGTTTAATAAAATTGGAAGGAAGAACAAAATTCGTCGTGTGAAAGGTTAAAAACGAATTTATGAGCGAAAATTGGTAGAATCATGGGCAATTCATTTAACGAGGCAAAAATGCGATTTTTGGAAAGGCGCAGTCTCAACTTTCTTCATCGCTGAGCTCTACGTAATAAAGTAATATTTTTATCATCAATTAAATTTTTTTTAAATATTTTTGCGATATTGTATCCATATTGTTTGTTTCGTATGCAAAAATATTACGAAAAAATTATCAACGCTCGATCAACAGAAAATTCAATATTTCGAGTAACAAAACAATTTTCGAACTCAAATAATAAATAAATATCACGATTACTGTTTTTACGGTTCAAGGTTAAACCATGAGCATACATTTCCCGAGATGGATAAAAAAAAATGAATATTTTGATAAAAATTGAAATTGACGAGAAAATGAGGTTAAACACGTTAGTTCTATAAAGACTTACGGAGTTTCCAGGATCTTTTGGTCGACGAAGCCATTCCGAGAAGTCGATGATTGTCCCGTAACGCACAAGACTTTATTTAGCAACGACAACAAATCGAGTTCTCAGGCCGAGGTTGCACAAGTATTTCTTTGTCAAATTTGAACGACGCATCTTTCGTTTCTTATTTTTCGTCTCGACTTCGTATATCGTTCACTGAACACTCATTACACCAGGAAGAATATGCCATGGCCCGCTGCGAAATGTTTTTCGAAGTTGATATTTTTTCTTTTTGTTTCCTCGGTTATTTCGATGATGACAAACGCAGGGCTATCTGCATCCTCCTCACCACTGTATCTCATTTCTGGAATCTCTCTGTGGGGAGTGTGCGTTCTGCGTTGGTTGGCTCGATGAAACTTTCGGGCGCCCGGAGAACCAGCAGCGGTCAAGACCGCCAAGACGAGCCAACAGCGACGAGCGACGATTGTACGAAACGATGAAGAAAAAGTGACGTCGAGAAATATCGAACGAGAGTCGAACGACGAGAGGATTTTGGAAAGATACAAACATGCGTCGACGATCGATCACTATAGGAGGCGTAATAGTCGTCGTCGTTCTGTGACGAGCGAACGTAGATCAACGTACCGTCATCTTATTGTTAGATTTACGCTATACTACCGCTAGGACCGTGGCGATAAAGCGGTAACCGATAAAATAATGTCACATGGATATATTTTTCAAAATTGTATATTGCGGGCTCAATCGATAACGAGAACTGCGATCTAATTTTTCCAGGGATGATCGACAAAGAAGATAACTCTAACCTTTTTGCTATTTGTTGGTGTTATCTTCCTCCCGAAAAGACTATTTTATGGAGAAAATTTTGTTTTCTTATCGACTGAGAATATTTTATTTGTGATAATCTGAATTACCGACCGGGTCGTAAAGATTTAGACGACGTCGTAAAAGCTCGGTAGGTAAGGTCATAGACGTATTAATGTTACTTGGAACTCGGTCGGTAATCATAGCTTTAAGACACTGCTTTTGTAAGGTGCGAGATTTTCATATTGATACCTTCGTTTATTTCGAGTGCAATTTGTAAACAATAATTATCCTACACAAAATTCCAGAATTCGAGGAAAAATGGCCCAGACACGATGTTATTAATGAAATTATTTTCAGGAAAGATGTACTTTGCATCTTGGCCTGCGTTGAATGCGAAGAAATTTCTATCCAAATGAATATTATTTAGATATCGAAATACACCGTACGTCGTTTCTAACCTCAAAATTAAAATTTAAATTCTATTTCCCGCCAAATGGCGATTGAATGCTCCGGGCACTTTTATCAGCTGATGAGAACGACTCATATATTACTTTGTCAGTTATGCTCGCAATCGTCTATGCTTCGGTCAATTGCGTGTCTCAAGGTCAATTTTTAATACGGATCATTTTTAAAAATCTTTCATATCGAACGTTATAAAAATCTGGGAATATGCTATTAAAATTTCGGAATTGTTTGAGAGCTCCTAAGACGTGTAGAAATTTTGTTGATTACGTTCAGGGACAATCACCAGAACCTCGAGTGCGAGAATATTTCTATTACATAGATCACCAGGGAATGGTAAATATAACTCCGTCATATGCGCGAAAAACCGAATAATACATGCGAATAATAAATATCGGTGAAAAAACACCGATATATTTAATCTACACCGTCCATAAAACATCCGGTTTTTTCAGTTATTTCTGGATGACGCTCGTATGAAAAACTTCACATCATGTTTCAAAGGTACATAATTAATTAGCGAAATGTGATTTTTTCCCTAAATTTACGTCGAACGCGCTTTGACATACTGAACCTCCTGAACCTGAACATCGAGTGTTCTTGGTTCTTGGTGTGAAGTTGTCAACTTATCGTAATCGTCCACTGGGCTTCGTATAAGTTCGCGCCGACGCCGAGAACGCCCGATGTCAAAGCGCGGCAAATTCAAATCCCCGTTTCGTCCATTACATATTTAACAACAGAAATTACTTTGTAAAATGATTCAAAGAAGAAAATTCTTTACAGAAAAAAAATTCTTGACGTTTTTCTTCAAAAGACTGAAATTGAACGATACCGGCCGATTCGAACGTGATTTTCCATATCTGTCGACGTGCGGTCGGGAACGAAACTTTGTCCGTTGCGATGATCTTCCAATAGTATTTACCCATGTTTTGCAAAAAAGGTCGGATGGAACTTCGGCGCAGGAAGATTGGTTCAGTTACGGACACGCGGGGGATTCCCTAATGGTCTGTATGCAGGGATATTAAATACCAATCAATAAAGAATAAATTCATTAATAGACGTATGAGTTCGGACTATATACAACAATTTTTGTAAATTTATTTTCATATTTTATCAATCTCATCGACATCAACTTCGTAAACAATAGAGTAGTTTCGACATGATTTCTCAATTTACCCTCAGTCGCTTCGTACACCGTTAACGTTACCAACCGAGTTTATCTCGAGTGCGAGCGCCATACCAGTAGATGGAGCTGCAAATTATCCGACATGACTCGATCGATTGGTAGAAAATGGACAATTTTTGGCGCAATTTACCAATAAATTCAAATCCAACTTTCTTCCGATGAATCGTGACTTGACGAAGAATTTATAAATCGCGTTTTCAAATTTTCTTTACTTTTCGGGCACATCGTTCGCATCCCTTGGGCAGTAAGGAACAAGCTACAATTAAAATGATGTATTTCGTGACCTTTTAATATTACGATCAACGATATATTTTCAATGACTATACAAAGACGTGTAACACTTTTAATTTTGTTAAATTTTTAACTATTTCAATATTTTCAACCGGTCCTCGAACGAAAATCTTATTTCTCGCCTATGCAGGTACCCTTCGAGCCCGAAAAACTCTGCATGAGTATAACTTCCGGAAGAGTTTACCATCCGGCGTCGCCCGAATTAGGAGGCGTTGGTCTAGTGACGTCGAAGCTCGCTATCGAATTCAGTCGATTATTTGATTTTGAAAATGGAGAAGAAAATGATCCAACGCATTTCCATTGGAACGGCAGACGCCGCGTTCTCGATAAATATTGGCGGAAAACCACTCTTTTAGGGAAAAAATAAAATGTACAGTTGTTTTAAAAAATAAAAACTCATAGTTTAATTAACGTACGATATTTATATTGTACGTTAATTAACGAATATATTTAATATATCGTGTATGTATACGTGACATACATTTGGACATCTTTTTCGGCGAAACGTACGTGATGCCACTAATCAAAGTGGAATGAACGGACGATAGTGCGTTAACACGTACTAACGTCGAAAACTCTTGCTGTGGAATCGTCCGAGGTGGTAAGTATGCGGCTTCCATCCCTGTAAGAAAGAAAATTCGCAGGAATTCTTGATTTTTTAAATATAAACGTTAATAATCGGACAAAAATCAAGCTATTCTCTGTTCTATAACTTTTAGAACTCTATTCTAAAGGAACAAATAACGATATAAGCATTGTCAATAAATTTGAGAACTCGCGTGATCGAAATGACGATTTTCCAAAGAAGAAAAAAAAAATATTGACGTTACCGTAATTTTCTTTTTATCCGAAATCAAGATTCGAAAACTGAAAATGAGGGTTTCGAAGGAATTGGATAATGACGATTTTCCAAAGAGGAAAGAAAAAATAGGGACGTTGCCGTAATTTTCTTTTCGTCCGAAATCAAGATTCGAAAATTGAAAATGAGGATTTCGAAGGAATTTGATAACGAATGGACTTACACGGAAATATTTAAGTCTAAGATGTCCTCCGAGTGACCCATGAAGGACTTGACGCATTGAGCCGTTCTAGCGTCGTAACAACGGAGCACGCCGTCCAGACCCGCGGAAAACAAAAGTGGCGATTTTTCCTTCCAAACGAGCTTACTCACTCCGCTGTCTTGACTTATTTTATGTCTGAGTACCTGGGGAAAAAATCGTTATCGTCAAATTCGTATTAAACCATAAAGACTTTATCAGAGAAAATTCGTGTTTTTACTTTTCTCGTGATATCCCAAATAAATATTTCTCCGTTAACGGTTCCCGTAGCGGCTAATTGTAGATCGATGTCTTTGCAAAAGGCCACAGCTTCTACCCAATTGTCTTTGGTAGCCTCCCCACTGCTTTCGCCACTTTGCTCTCCTTTCGTTGGTTTATTCTCCTGGAGATCTTGCAACAGCGCCACGATCTGAAATTATTTGTAAGATTAATCTCTGGCTACGAGTAAAATATTCCTCGAGTCGCTATAATCGTTCTTTGTGAAAATTCTACGCTGACACTGAGACTCGGTAAGGATTACGGAATTTCTTTTAAGGTAGTAGTCTCGCTTAATCGTTTTCACAGGATTTCGTGGAAAAATTGCACAAGCATTCTTTGATACGATCTACATACGTGTGCCGAATTTGAAAAGGTTTCACCTTCTAGTTATCGAGATATTTATTGTTAAAAATCACAGTTTTTGGCACTCTCCAATAAGAGTACGTGTTAAATATTGCAATTTTCAATTCTAAATATCTCAACTTCTAGATGGTGAAGCTTGTTGAAATTTTGCATGTCACTTTATAATACTTCAAAGAAGCTTTCCGTAGTTTTTTTAAAAAATCCATAGAAAATATTTTTCATGATTTACAAACGTACGTAACGAGTATAGGTCACCTTGGATGACCTTGAATTTATAGTATGTTGTTCTTGAATGAATTTTCAACAACTTTTCTTTATAAACTTAAGCTTAAAAATCATATGGTACGGAGATAAACTAAGAAAACAACTTTTGATTTGACTGTACCGATCCAACTACCTTGAAGAAATTTATTCGGCTTTAATTTTCAACTAGTCAAAATTTGAGTAGATACGTTGGAGGCTAATCTTGAAAATAATCGACTGTAGGTTCGATCGGTGAAGAGAGTGAAAAAGGCGAATTATCGTGTATGTGTCGGTTAACGTCGGTATTTGCAAAAATTTAATATTCTTATAGAAAATCATTGGTTTCGGAAAAAACGACTAACACGCTTTCGGAGCTTTTACACGCGAGCCAATAAACTGCACTCTAGAGATCGAAAAATATAGCAATTTTTGGGAATTTGTTTCAAGTAAACTAAACAACATAACGAAATACGGTAAAAAGGTCCGTATTATACAAGTATTGAACACTGTTTATAAATTTTATCAGAGCTGTACTAAACAAAATGGCGGCTTCCCAGCATTTTCCCAGTTGCGTCTTTTTTCATGGCTGCGTGGCTGAACCCATAACTGTTCCAATTTCAAAAATACAATAATGAACCAAAAAGAATTCGATACAGTATGATAACAGCTTCGATATTACGTAGGATTCTTTTTAAAAACTGATTTTTGCAAAAGTGGCGTAGCTTTGAAAAAGAATTCGCAAAAACGCAAAAAAAATCGGACGTTAATTGTTAATAACATTTGAACTATGCAATATAAAAATAAAATCCTACGCAGCATCGAGGAGAAAGTAGTTTTGAATATACGGTAAAAATTTCAAGTCGATCGAACAAAAATTGTTCGAGTTATCAGTTCAGCCGACTAGAAACTCGTTGTTTTGAGAAAAACGCGTTTTAAGTTTTTCCCCGTAAATTAGCGGCACCTAAATTACACTCGCATAGAGCAGTACAAGGGACCGCGCTGTGTTCAAAATTCCAGTTCTTACAGATTTTTCCCGTGCATGAAACTTTGCCACGTGATTTTTACAATCTTAACACAGTTTAAACAAAAAAAAACGATTTTTCGAAAGTTCTAGAGTGGTTTACCCCCTTAAGAAGTAGTTGTAGGTTCGGCTGGCAAATATTCTATTTTAAATTGACGTTCTCTAAAATATATACCACTCCCGTATCCGTTGTTCTTAGAATAGTTTTGCCGTCCACCGCCGCAGAGATGATAAGTTTGCTGTCGGACTGACAATCCACATCCGTAATACCCGAAGAATGACCCGAGCCTGGCACGCTACTGGACTGAATCGTGCCCGATTTTAGGTCCATAACTCGTATCGTTCCATCCTCGTAACCAACCGCGAGCCTTTTTCCTGTTGAATTAAAAAACACCTCGTCATTTAACATGTAAAACATTAAATTTCGATCTATCGTCGTCGAACGACGCGTTGAACTTTGTTTCGAATGATATTTAAAGAATTTTTGGGCCAATCGAAATGGTTTTAAGAATATCGTTGTACCATCGGGAATTACCACAGCAGTCTCGGTTCTCTGACCGAAACCTTGGAAAATTTTGCATTCACCGTCCGGTATTCGCCACATGTACACGTCGCCTTCCACCGAACCGGCGAATAGAACGTTAGCCATCCTATGCCAGTGCATCCACTGCAAATAAAAATTCTCCATGCGTTAATATTTTATTCAAACAATTTTTAGCCGGGACGTAAAATTGTTTTATAAATTTCGAGTTTTTTTCAAGAAATTTCGATTTTTAATTTAGAAAACTGTGAAAAACAAAAATCTTTGGTAAATTCGAGAATCGTTCGGCGGTTTCGTGTATGAGAAAAATGATCGTCACGATTTATTGCCGTCTCTTGAAATAATCGACTACAGAAATGGGAAATTTCTTGTCGGAGACGAAAAATTGCGTTTTAATCGAGATTTAGAAACGTTACTCACGGTAGCGTCTCCCATGTCGAATTCCCAAACCATATTTTTGTCATTCATTCTCCATACTCTGATGTGACCGCTCATATCTCCCGTAGCTAGATACGTATCGTCGTGATTAAATGCAGCGAATATTACGCTATCCTTGTGACCTTTGCACTCGAGAATAATTTGCGCCGATTCCGTGTCCCACACGTAGGCCATGTCGTCCTCGCCACCGGTCGCCGCGAGCTTTCCATCCGAGCTCAGCGAGCCGCAAAAAACAGAACCTGCGATATTACACATTTAAAGCCAAATTTTTCTAGAAACGAATGAAAAAAATACGAATCTGCAAAAATTACAAGGCGAGTAAATAAAGATTTTCTCGGAAAAATAATAATTGTAACGTTTTTTTCTTTTTTAAAACGTTCCATGTTTCGTAAAATTCGAATACGTTTGTCCAAATTTGATTATTTATTCTCGATTAATATTTCTTGTTTACAATTAAAGTTTTCGTATTGACGCAGCGTCATCTGGACATCATCATTTGGTGAAAAAATCAAAGTTTTCGAAAATCTTAACTGTTTTTTTCAATTTTTGAATTTAAATATTTTATAAAGTTGCCTCTATGGTTACTTATTGAATTGGAAATGAAACGAGAGCTGCTGTGTCACAAAAATTCAGATATTGTTTTCATATTTCATGCAAACTTTAAATAAAACGGTTGGAGAAATATTTTACGCGATTTCCGCGTCGTAAAATATAAATTCGTTAATTTTTTTTTTGTAAACGATCAATCTTTCTATTATACCTCTTATTTTCATAAATAGAAGGACTATTATTTCTTCAAAATTAGAACAAATGTCAGTTATGAGACTGGTTAATTTTCATGACAAAAAAGTGTCGTTAAAAAGAACGTACGACCGAAATCCTTCGAAAATCACATATTAATATCGGTTTAAAAAAATTTAATGGATCTAACAATTCTCAATGTGTAACAAAATTTCTTTGCCCTTTTTTCATTTTACAATTCTTGGATTTGAAAAAAAAATCGTATTTTCACTGTCAAATAAGAAATTAAAAAGCACCGAGAAAATAATTCGAAGCGCGATAAGTACATGCTCGATATGAGCAAAAACAAAAACAAAATTTTTTCATTAGAATCGTACGATTATCGTACGCGTCGTGTAGAAATTATCGAAATTCAGAAATGATAATTTTCGGATTTTGACAGGAATAAAAATTGTAGTCCATAATTTTACCTTCGTGACTGTTGAATGTGCAAGAGGAATCACCCATATCGGGAAGTCCTTCTTCCATGCTTTCATCGTCATGATCGTCGTCTTGTTCGAGAGCTTCCAAAACTTCGTCCACATCCCCGACGTAAACTAAATCGTCCTCGTCCAAATCCTCTTCCATATCGGGCGAAGCCGGAGGACTGTCTTTATGAAGCATCGTTAGAAATCTACCGATAGATCGAATTTTATTTAAAACACGTCGACACGCTTTAATATTTTTAGGTTATGAAGCATCGTTAGAAATTTGCTGATAGATTGATTTTATTTGAAACATGTCAACATGCTTCAACATTTTGAGGTTATGTCACGTACGGTTGTTTCGATTGGTAAAACAAATCGCGAACTATTGTAATTAGAACATTGCATCACTTATACAAATTATTCTCTTGAGGTTAACGAGTGTGAACATTTATTTACCGTTATCGATCGATATTTTTTTAAACTGTTCGATCCGTCGAATTATTAAGCAGTGTGCACTGGTGTGCAACGTTATGTAGGTTGTGTGCGCGAGTCAAGAGGTCGCGAGGTAATCGTCAGTCAGTCAGTTTCCTGCCGATTAGATCGATCAACGAGGCGAAATGATTCGTTAATGATTTATCTAGAGAATAGGTTAACGAGAGTAATTAACAAACGTGCATGTCTCTACGAAATTGTCAGACATTTTTAGAATATTTTTTGGACAGCATCGATATGCTGAATTAAGACGATGTTGGCATTTTCTTTTTTTTTTCAAGACTGATAGAAAAAGATCAAATATATGCTGGAGACCCTGGAGACCGACATAAAAATCGTCCATTTGCCATCGTTTGATCGTCATCCGATACCGCGTAATACTTTAATAAAATCGTTTAATCGTTGGTAGTCTCTTTTATGAAATCGAATTTAAAAACGATTGTAAGATTAACTACCGGTTTTGTTATTTTTAACTTTTTCTTTTTCCAATCGTTTGATACTCGTTTGATAGTCGTTTGATATTAATTTAGAACGTTTGGTCGTTCACAGTTCCTTCAAAAGTCGAATTTAAAATCGGATGTGAAGTTGGCCGACATTTTCTTGCTTCTCATTTTAATAAGTTATCTTTTGATAATCGATAACTTAACGCGGATGCAAAATAGTTCACCCTTCGACCGCTCAGATGTCGCAGAACCATTCTCGACGTTTTAATTTTTGTCGAGCGTTGCTGACCTCTCCCCATGCTCCCCCCTAATCACCGACGCAAGCCTCTTTGAGGTTAAGGCAAGATATCTTGTTATCGGTTTACAATACTACGTCCGTAACCCGATGTAAAAAGTGATAATAACTATTACGACCGGTGACAGCCGTGAGGTATGTGACGACATTTTTTACCTCGAATATGTTGCATCATCAGAATTTTTTTTTAAACAGACGTTAAGACTGCAAAACTCATTTAAAAGTGTAAATATTTTCCATTCTGTAAAGAAAAGTTAATATTTTTTGTATCAGCATTGTTTCGTAAGGTATTACAAATTCTATACGGACAAGAATCGCGATTTTGAAATACGTAAAATTCGATCTCAATCTCACCGAAATAATTACTTTCCGCGTTTGACACTTCAGTACAGTAATATAGAATAAGAAACAAAAGGTCGTCGGGATATTTCTAATATCACAAGCACAATTTTTTAGATACTAAATAATTAACAGAACCGGATAATGCCGCTCATTAACGATACACTCCAAGTTTCAGACGAAAAACGAAAGAAACGGTTTTATAAAATTTCCTGCTTCGTCAAAAACAAAAACGAAGATAAGGAATAATATCTGTCGCGCTTCGTATCTAATATTGTGTTTACTATTTACATTACCATAATATTTTTCTTCACAAAGCTAATAAAATCATTAATTTGTTTATAGAAATCGGTTTGTACGCGAAATATTTGTCATAAACACGCCTCGTCCATTGGAATTTACATTATATTTTTTTTTTTTAACATCGACCGATTTCTATTACCACGATTCTCTCTTTAGGTATTTTATTCATGTTTGTCGACATGACGACGGAACAAAAAGTTATCTTGGTCACTGGTGGATCGGGTCTGGTTGGAAAAGCGATACAAACCGTAATCTCAACCGATTCAAAACCTGATGAGAAATGGATTTTTGTTGGTTCCAAGGATGCCGATCTCTGGTTTGTAGTTCTATAGTAATTGTTCGATGTCTCGACCCTAGAACTCCGAACTTGAGTCGTTTGTGTCCATTCCAAATTAAACATTTTACTGTCCCTCCGTCCCTCTTGTCCCTCGAACAACCTATATTCCTCCGAATTTGGATAAAAATGTTTATTGAAAAAGACATTTTCAGGGCTGACAACAATTTTATCGCATAATTAGGAGTCCAAAAGAGGCCTATGATTTTTTTCAGATTTTTCCTTACGCAATAACATAGTCAAATAAGTGACGAACGCAAAGGACCCATGTTCAGGGTTTACAGGTGCTAAAACTACAATATTGGGACTAGGGTTAAATATTTTTCTTTGTCCCGCTGTCTCGTAGACAGGCTTGTTACGTCGTAAACAACGTTTTCAAGATTTTTATATAAAAGTATGCACGGTGATTCGAAAATCCGAAAAATTATGCTGAGGAAATATATGTAGATCCTCGCGAGTATGCGTTCTATGAAAAATAGAGAACTGTTAAACCTTTAGACTCGAGAGGTCATTCATATAGTGGCACCTTCTGCGGCACACCCGTCCGTGTGCCACAAAAGGTTTAAGGTATTACTATCGCAAACTGGGTTGAAATAGGATTTTCTTAAAATTTTGTGTAGATATTCTTGACATTAAAACGAACAACTTTTCTATAAGACGAAACATTTTCTGACGTCTAGAATTTGAGATATTTAATTACCAATTTTTTATTTTCTCCATCTAAACCCGTATAAATTGAAGTTGCGTTTCATTTATCATAAATTACAAGAAAAATGGATTCAGGATTTTTCTGAAAAAAATTGAACTCATAGTCAGGAATTTAAAAAATTTTATGATACCAGAATGGAATATTTCTGACGTATAGTTTTTAAGAAAATAAATAAATTATTAATACAGATTATAAGAGTCCATCGGGGAGAAGTCGGCGATTATAACGTGTGGCAACACCGCTCTGCCTTCTGAAAATTTCAACACGGTAGGCTCACGCAGTGTGTATGTATGCAACACGACAACATAGCGTCAGTGACCAGCGATGTTGCCACGTTTATGCCACTGAGTGTCGGACATTAGTGTACGAGCATGCGTATACGTCCGATATCAATGTGTGCAGTTAGGAACGTATCAAAACTTTTACTGCCCGATACTTTAAAAAATATTTAACTAATTTGTGAATATTTTTGTTTTAATTTTACTATACACTATTATGTTTTCATTCGAGAGTCAGAACTATTAAGATTGCATAGCATTTTAGATAAAACAATTTCCACCTCTTTTGGGTTGTTCGGGATAATTTTTCTCTGACTTCTCTTGCCCCCAATCTTGGTGGTGATATGAGCGATAGTAATACCTTAAGTGATGAAAAAGAAATGTTTTGCTCTTAGAGTACAGGTGCTGATAAGAAAAAAGTATCCCACAAAACGTAAAATCCGTAGGTACGTCTCCGAAGTATGGAATTTTGAAACTAGATTCGAAATTTTAAGTGATTCGATGATGATCGATCGAAATTATGTTTTTGTCCCGTCGACGAACGTGGTTTTGGAAAAAATGCTTTTCAACTTTTACATAGTATTTTATTAACGAAAATTTGTATTTACCACTGAGGTAGCAATGTCGGTGCCATGCAGTTAGCCTTGCACACGACTTGTTCTCGTCCTTTCCCTTGCTGATCGATTTACAGAAGTCATCAAGGAGCTAATTAGTGAGCACAGGAGATGTAAATGATCCGATCGTGGTGTCTAATATTTCCGCAATTTACTCTATACTTAGCAATTCATCATTGGCCCTGATTATATTTGGAGTAATATCAAATACAAATTTGCTACTGGAAGTTGATTTTGAGATTTTTGAGTACTTAACTGCCTATTCACGTAGTCTCAACATGCCAGTAGTAACAAAATACATTTTAAAAAATTGTATCTCAAATACATATCAGGATATAAATATCTATATGTATTTATGATTTATTATTTATTTATGAGTGTCACGTGTGCAGGGAAATTTCAAAATTGCGAGAATTCAATTTTTTTCATATTTCTATATTGCATGTTCTCGAAAGACCACGACAGAGCAAGACGAAACAGTATACGCTTAGAGTAGTCATATCGTGGGTGGAGGAATTAAAATTTTATTCCCGTTTTTTCTCCAATTCCAAGTGGACCGAGCGTTTAAATCCATTTAGAAAAGTTGTTGCAAATCGACTAAAGAACAACGTGAGCAAAATTCAAATTGATCCTACGTAAAGTTTACTTGTTATATAATAAACGAAATCATCACATTTTTTTTCCATAAGATTGTTATAAAAAACTACCCGAAGCTTCTTTGATGTCATATAAAAATGTGTGTAAAATTTCAACCGGCTTCACCGACCAAAAAATCGAGATACTTGTTGTATAATATTGCGATATTTAACACGGGCTCTTATGGGAGGTTACGAAAAATGACGATTTTCAAGAATAAATATCTTGATTTTTGTGTCGATAAAGGCCCCTGAAATTTTATATACATGTACATATATGACATCAAAGAACGCTTCTGCAAATTTGCAGTGAAATCTAACGGAAACGCTGTAACGATAAGCTTACCTTAAAAATGCGAAAATTATTACTTTTCCTATACACGGTATAATGTACTTTGATTGTCAAATGACAATCATAGTACATTTAACGTTTCTTTGACGGAAATTACTCGAGACCAGAAATAACGTTGTATTTCTTAAAAATTTTAATGAAATCTACAAATTAACTTCTTCTGGATGAAGTATTGGGTTCCATTTTATTCTATTCATCGAACTACCGAAAAAAAGACAAAATATTAACCTATGCGATGAGATCAGGAAGGCCTAAATTAGGGAGGTGTAAATAAATTAGGTAAATAAATTCATTTCGAAATGAATTTATTTACCAAAATTGCTCGTGCCGACAAATACACAATCACTCACGGCCTTTGTGCGACTAATCTCGAAGGTACACCGTGTGCCGGGGAGGCGATTAACTCGACATTATTATTTTCGCTAGTCCTCCACCTCAGCAGTTAAAGGTTAATCATTGTACTTTTCGATTCCGGGTCTTCAATAGAAAAAAGTAGTTTCACAATCATTTTATCTCGTTTCATCGATTAAGTTAAATAAGATTATTTATTTCCAATCTACGGCGCTCTTCAGCTTCTTACATACCTCCTCTTTATAGACATTTCCAACAACTTTAGAAACTATAATAGAATATAGAGTACCCCATAGCCTAACACAGCATAATATACCTTAATATAACCAATTATATACTATCCAGACCTTTTAATCTGCCATAAGTATATTTCACTTTAAAAATACACCACGCACGTTCCGCACCTCCTCTGCTTATGCTATATCTTTGTTTGGCCTTCCATAGGCCTTCAAATATTCGCCCATTTCCGACACAATCTCGCCCCTCAGAGTGTCCTTAAACCACTGCTTCGTTCATACTTGTTCACCGTCCCCTCCAGCTGTCTATCGTATTCGCCCATTCCCTTTTATCTCCCTTTCTTGGCTCCACACATTGCCAAATGTGTTCCAGATTCTCCTCCAACCAGCATATTGCACACCGTCGGTTTGCGAAGTCCTTTTTCCCTACCTTTCCAAAATTGATATATCTCAGGTTAGCCCATTCCTCCCTCAGTCCCCCACTAACTTCTTTTTGATCCTAATAGGTTTGCCTCCCCACCCCTATTTTTCTAGGCTTGTAGAACTCGCAGAATGTCAAACGGTCGATTTTCTCCTAATCCTCCTGCATATCTTGTTCTCTTTTCCTTTCGAACCCCTCTCTTAGTAGTCTTTCCACTGTTCTTACTTGTCCTCCTTCCCTTGTGAGCCTGATGATCCTCCCTTGCCCGACCATTGCTGCCACCAATTCCTTTCCCCACCTTGCTGAGTTTTCATTCATTAGGTCCCTGGTTTCTCCTCTGAAGCATGTGTTTGGCCAGCGTTTTCCCCCATTTTCATGATTTGTATCAGGACCCGCCCTCCTCCGTGCTTCCGTTTCTATGCTCCGTATTCCCGCTTCCATTTTCCACTAGTAATCCGGCGTATTTCTAGCTATCCTCATGCCCATCGTTAATAGTCTGCCCTGCAGCTTCTCCATTTACTCGCGCCTTTTCCATCCGCACACCTCAACTCTGTACAGTGCCCCAGATTTTACCAATGAATCTATCAGCTACAACATGTTCCTAAGTTTATCAATTCTGGCTTTTCTCATAACTCCCTACATTGAATTCGCATGCCTTCCTTGCTTTGGCCGCCAACTGTCCTAAGTGGTTCCCCATTACATTTCTTGTTGAGAACCAAAACCCTAGGTACCTAAACTCCTTCACCATTTCTATGCTTTTTCCGTCTCGCGCCATCCACTAGCTGCTCCATATGCTCCACAATATTGTATCGTATTTGGGAGTGGGCATAGGGAAATTTCGGATGATCTCCGACGATACAATTGGTATTTTTGGACAGTCTTCAGTCTCCGTCCTCTACGCGATTTAATTCGCTAATTAACGATGGCCTGGCAAATGGGCGGTTACTATTGACAAGTCAAGCAGTTGCCACACGGTTAACCCTCTGAAAGGTGGTCAATGCTTCTAATGCTGCTGCTAATCGTCGGTTACGTGTCTATCGCGTGACCCTCGCTCTTGGTCAATTTTTACTGTGTCGGGTATTCTTCTATTGTAAGGGGTTACGTACCTTTATAATTTCTAAAAAATAAATTTTTCAATTATTTTTTATTCCGATACTACTACTTCCACTTCTGTGAAAATTTCAGATTACAATATTCAGAAATAATAATTTTACTGTCCACAAAAAGTAGGTGCTTAAGAGCCAACGACCCACACCTGGCGTGTAAGTATACGATTCTTTTCAAATTTGAAACGTTATTTTCTCGAAACGATATTCTTATGATCGGTAACAAAATATTTTTTAAACTATTGATCCGATATGAATGAAGTTATAATTAATTAATTATGATACTATTATCTAGTACTTATCACTGGACTTTTTAAATTTATACTTTAGTTTTTTTCTCTATAAACAAACATAATATCGATTTAAGCGTCGGAATTCTTATGGTTCACTTAAAATTAGCATTACTTTACGAAAAATAAGCATTTTATAAATCGGCTATGATAAAAGACTCGTTTGATTTATCTACTTTAACGCAATTTGTATTTTTTATTTCAGATAAAGAAGTAAAATTTTCCTGCAACTGCGAACGGGGTTCTCAAAAAGCGTTTCAGGAGATGTTCTGGCCACTATAGGGAATATTTTTTAATAAAATTGTCGGGAAATATTATTAAATAGTTGTGTCATTTATATTGTAAATTGTTTTTCGAATAAAATTTCATTTTACCTAATATTACAATAGTCTAATTATTATAATTTCACCGCACCTTAACAATTGTAAAATTATGTCAATTGTAGCCACGAAATCGGTAAAAACGTAGTTTGGGCACCGTGACGATCAAATTTTTTATCCAAGGCTCTGTGACATCTCATTGTCAATAATTTTTGTATTTCTAACATACCCTAATGCTACGGTAGCGTACCATGTGTATGCTTTATTCCTTCCGAACGGGACACTCGGCATACTTTTAGCCTTGGAACATTTTCGTTAAATTTTTACAGGGATACTGAAACAATAAAAAAAATACTATACGTTTCCTATGTATCTTCGTTTTTCCTGAACGAGACTACATTCGTTAAGAACATTTTCTTTCAATAGCAGAACACTGAAGAAGAAGAAAACTGTTATGCATAGGAAGTACCTAGGCATATTTGTGATCATATATTTTATGATATTTAAAAATACTGTCTCCTCCAATTGCACCAATCAAAATACTAAATTGAATGGAATTGAATATGCAAGTTCTAATTCGAACTATTTTATTTACAGTGACAAACAGAGCACCGTGAAACTGTTCGAAAAATATAAACCGACACATGTGATTCACTTGGCCGCAATGGTTGGCGGATTATTTCACAACATGGCTCACAACTTGGATTTTTTAGTGAGTTTTCTCACGTTCGTTTCTTCATGAACATTCGAGGGCATAAATATGGAATATATTTTCTTTTTATCGCAGCGAAAAAATATACACATGAATGATAACGTGTTGCAAACAGCCCACGAAACAAATGTCATTAAAGTAGTATCTTGCCTATCGACTTGTATTTTTCCGGACAAAACGACGTATCCCATCGACGAGACTATGGTGAATATTATACGAGACGTAACGATAATGTCATACGTTCGTTCCGTCGCTCGTTCGTGGTCGATTTAATTGACTTCGACCGGTGATGTATCCATTTTAGATACACAATGGTCCGCCGCATCCCTCAAATTATGGATATAGTTATGCGAAGCGGCTGATTGACGTGGCGAATCATGGATATCACGAACAACACAAAAGACTTTATACGAGCGTCATTCCGTGCAATGTATTCGGACCTCACGATAATTTCGACCCGAATGCAAGTCACGTTATTCCCGGATTAATGAGAAAATTATACGATTTGACGAAAACTGGTGAGATAAAAAGGATCCGAGCGAACCTAGATTCCAGATGAATCGGTATTTTTATAATGGCATTTTCGACTCGTATTCAGTTCTTCATTGCAGGTAATACAGAGAACAAGACGTTCAAGGTTTTAGGCTCTGGAAAGCCATATCGACAATTTATCTATAGTTTGGATCTGGCCAAACTATTCGTCTGGGTTCTTCGAGAATATAATTCCGTCGAGCCGATCATCCTGTCTGGTAAAAATTCTATCTGTAATGTTACAATTATTATTATTAGGTAGTTTTATTTGCACAACCTTTTACAAAAGTTTTTTACAAAATTTTACTTCTAATTCTGCCTCCTCCCTACTTTATTTTCTACATATTTCTTCTACTTCTCTATAATACTTGCACACATCCTCTTGTATTTTTCCCCCCAACATATTTATTACTTCCCCCCTTATCGGCATTGTGTCTATTCTCTTCATCCATTCCTGCGCAGTTTTTCTGGCTTTCTCCGTAACCATCTCCCATCCTTTTTTGCACACCATTAGATGCTCCATTGTCTCCTTACTTTCTTTACACAATCTACACGTCCAATCCTTTCCCCCCCTCTTTCCCGCCCTTCCTATATTCCCACATCTCATCCTCGCCCACATTTCCTTATTCCTTCCCCTCACTTCTTCCTCTGACCAATATCTCCACGGTTCCTCCTCTTTTTGGCATATAAATTTATAATTTCTGCTATACGTCGACCTACATATCTTTTCCCATTCCCTCCCTACTATTTCCGTTTTCAGCTTTTCTAGCCCCTCTTTTATCCTTTCCTCTATTTCTTTCACGTCCTTCCTCTCCCAAATCATTGCTAATAAATTCCCCATCCCCATTTCCCCTACCACCTTCTCCATACTCTTTCCCCATTTAGACGGATTCCCATTTTTGATCTCCTTCATTTCCTCCATTAGACAAATTTTTGGCCACCTGCTCTCCTCCATCCCAATAACTTCTTTTATATACCTCCACGCATTTTCCCTTATTATATATCCGAGCGTCGGCACCCCGAGCTCTTTCCTCCATATATTGTAATGTTACAAAAACGAACCTCTTGAAACTCGTCTTTTGACAACCCTTATTGCAATTTTGTTCATAGTTGACGAGAACCAGGAGGTAACGATAAAACAAGTGGCCGAAGTACTCACTGATGCATTCGGGTTCAAAGGAACAATAACCTTTGACACGTCGGCCGCGGATGGCCAATACAAGAAAACTGCGAGCAACGTTAAGCTACGAAGGTATCTTCCGGATTTTCAGTTCACTCCTTTCGATCGTGCAATCCGGGAGACCGTCGATTGGTATTGTGAAAATTACGATCGAGCGAGAAATTGAAAATTCGGAGGTGTCTGTGATCGATATATCGTATTAAAATCGTATATAATTCATGCGCGTTGTACAAACATCAATAAAAACACTATTTTGCGAATGCAGTGTTCACCTAACAGAAAAAATTAATATTTAAATAATTCACATGTGTCTTTATAATGGAACTTTTGATCGTTTAGGGTTGAGCAACTATCCAATGTGTTTGAAAGTGATGAGTTGCATGGTTCAGTGAAGGATGTCAGACACATCATGAACATTGTAGTATTTTTTTCTCGATTGCAGGTGCATCGGACTCAGCACCTTCTACATTGCATGGGCATACACAGGCAAGTAGAATGTACACATAAGCTAACCACGTAAAGATCGACTCTTACAATTAGACAACATCTGGACACTACAGCATTTTACCGAGTCTCTAACGGAATAGACAATTATTTAAGAAGTTACTGTTTTTTTCGAGTACAAATTTATTCGATTGACCATCCTCCACAGTAGAAATTCAGTAGAGCATCAATGGTTTACCTTCGGTGCATTCCACACCCATTCGTCTCAAGTGAAAATAGCTGATTTTGTAACGCAAGTGAAAATACGACATTACTAGGGGTGTATTCGGAAATTGAGTGACAGTACTTGTCAGTACTAGATTTCTGTTCTAAAGTAAAGCTAGCGTCAGTACTGACAGTACTGTCAGCCAATTTCCGAATCCGATCTAGGTTCAAAAGGCGAGAACTATTGGGATCTGTCATATAGGCGAAGCCTAAAGAACATAGCGGCGATAAGAGGATCGCAAAATGTAAACAATCGAGTATTTAAGTGTAATTCTCTGTGGTATCATGTTAAGTATTAGCAGGGAACATATATGTATATGGAACAACAGGCCTTATGGGCGCACTTGGCTGGGGTGCGTGGTGGTTGCCTATACAGGGTGAATTCTGTAAGGTGTTTCAAACGGGATTTTGGTGCAGATGGGATCATTACAAACAAAAGTTGCAAATATACATTAGGGATATTTTTAATAGTTTACGAGATATGAATATTTAAAGTTGATCCAATCAGAGCGGGCCGAGAAGCGTTGGAGCCGCCCACTCTCCGTCCTAGCCGTAGATATAGCACAGTTTAGGGCGTTACATTTAGGATCGCATAATTCAGAGCAGTCAATTATTATTATTTTATTACGAAGTCATTTCTATTTGGCGCGCTCGGCAAAATTCAGAGCAGTCAATGCCCGACAAATAAAAATGACTGCGTAATAAAATAATAATAATTGACTGCTCTGAATTTTGCAATCCCAAATGTAACGCCCTAAGCTATGCTATATCTACGGCTAGGGCGGAGAGTGGGTGGCTCCAACGCTTCTCGGCGCGCTCTGATTGGATAAACTTTAAATATTCATATCTCGTAAACTATTAAAAATATCCCCAATGTATATTTGCAACTTTTGTTTGTCATGATCCCATCTGCACCAAAATCCCGTTTGAGAAACCTTACAGAATTCACCCTGTATAGAAAAATATTCCTTTACATTTCTCAAACTATAGACTTAAAAGAGAAAATGTTTCGTTTATTATTTTATTCCATATCTGAATATGCCTTTTTTACATGTCATACAGTTATGATAGCGAGGCAAATTGATATGCATACATTTTTTTACAGACTGTATTTCTCTTTTGATAAAAAAAATCATTTTTACTAAAATCAGAAGTGAATATTGTAAAAAATAGTCATTGAACTTCGATGAAAAAAAATATCTATTAAAAAAAATCTCCAACACTAGGATTCGATCCGTAAACCGCTAGCATGTAATGCCCCCTTCGCTTTCGAGCGTGCCGCTGATACAAGAGCGAGTGAAATACAGCTATCGGCAGGCACGCATAAGTGCAAGCGAGATAGCATGAGAGTGGGGCGTCGGCTGATGCTTGGACTGTGTGTGGCACACCGATATATCGCCGCACACTCTACAGCCCATAAGTGGAACTACATTTCCTGTATCAAAAGCAGGGGGCTGACACTGGGATACATTCTTTTAACAGAACGTGTCCCCCGTGTCCCCGTTATTGTCGCCACGTAAACTAACCCGCCATACGGCGCTAGTAGTCACCTGCATGACCCCCACTCCGCAAAGCGTTTTCACCGTATTATTTCGTCATCTTTTTCGTCGCCTGGACCGAGTGTCGTCGAATGCAAATTGAGCAGACGCTGCGTGCCCGGACCCGGAGTGGGGCTCGTGCGGGTGACAACTAACGCCGCTTGGTGGGTAGGTTTACGTGGCAACAATAACGGGGACACGCTAGAGCCAGCAGTGTCAGCCCCCTGATCAAAAATTAACACGGGCCCTATTGTTCCATATACATCTATGTTCTCTGGTGAAACATTGGGTGACACTTTTTCTGCCCCATTCATATGGGAGTTGACACTCCCTTCCTCTAGTCTCCCTGATTTGTTCAATCGACAAAAAAAATGTGGAAGCTGGTGTCTCCGTTCCGAGAATAATTCAAGAGCTCAAAAAGTGATATTCGAAGATCCAGAGCTGTACAAAAAAACTGCACGAAATATTCACCAAATACGCCAACAACGCCTCCAAATTTTCGGTCGCCAAAGTTTCGAGTCAAGTCAACGAAAGCCTGAACAGTATCATGGCTCACAAGGCTCCGAAAAATCGGTGCTATAGTCAAAGCCAATCTGCCGATTTCCGTTTTTCAAGCACTGCATGTAGTAAGAATGACCGTGCTGAAAATGTGAAAAATACTGCATTATTTGTTGCGGGAAGCGAATTGGAATATTTGCAAAGAGCGTTAAAAGCTAAGTTAGCTAGCACAAAAACTCGCAGGAATACACTGGTTGATCAAAGACAGACTTTGAGGAAAAAATCGGATCAGACAGAAGGAATTCAATATCAACCTAACTGTGGCTTTGAAGTTGATATCGATGATCTAGAAAGTCATGAAGACGTTCTTAACGACAATGTACCGAATACTTCGTCATTGTTGGACGCTTCAAATCTCGTTTTCTTCGATTTGGAAACTTCGGGCTTTGAAAAATCTGCAGACATTTTGCAGATTGCAGCCAAGTGCGGTGAACACACTTTCTGCGAATATGCGAATCCTTCTCAGCCAATTACATGGAGGGCAACGGATATCACGGGCATGAGAAATGTTGCTGGAGAGTTGTTTTTACATGACAAGAAAGTCCAGTCGATTCCTATTGAAGACGTCCTTCGTAAATTCATGAAATGGCTAGCTGTGCTAAAACCGTGCATTCTTATAGCGCACAATGCACAATTTGATGTTCCACGCTTACTCCAAGCTTTCAAAAATAATTCGATGATACAGGATGCCAAAAATCTTATCGCCGGATTCGCAGACACTCTCGTCACTCTAAGGAAGCTTCATCCTCAAAGAAAAGGTCCCGGAATGTTTAAGCTATCTACTCTCGCTGCAGATCTACTGCACATTGAACCCACTGCAAGTTTTCACGAAGCATCATACGATGTCGAGATCCTGGAAAAACTCGCTTCTACTATCCCAAAAGAGAATTTAATTGCAAATAGCAAATCTTTCAAAGAATGGTATATTCACGAAGCTCGACTACAAAAGGCAGCAGTACTCGAACGAACCTTGAGTGATCTCAAAGGTGTTATCTCTGCTGGAATGATTAAAAAAATAGCACGTACGGGGATCGATCTTGTTACATTACAAACAACATACACGAAAAGTGGAAGAGAGGGTATTATTGAGTTGCTGTCGACGACCCAAATGGATAAAAAACCTCGTGTCACAAAAGACAAAAAAATCTTGGAAAAGATTATTCTATTTTTAAAAACGGAACAAAGCTCCGACGTTTAGATAAAAAGAGAAAAAAGACGAAATGTTATTTTAAAAAAACATTGTTCTATTGATATATGTTCAATTACATTATATTTTATGAAAGAGAAGATTATTTGAAAATTAAAATTTATTTGTTACATTAAAGCTAAAATCAAAATAATGCTTGTTTAAATAAAAGACTTTTTTAATATTTAGAGATATATTGGGACAATATGTTTGCAATAAAAAGTATGCTTTAATATTTTTTCCACCAATTTATTCCAAAGCCTTTTGTTTTGGTCCAAAATCATATGTTCAAACTAAGGGCCTGGCGGTGCACACTGTTGCCAGACCGCTGACCCGTTCCCCCTCCACGCACTCGTTCGCTTGCAGGCCGAGCAGGATATATGCTATACAATCAAAATTGTGAGGGCGTCTCGTGGTTATATCTTGGAAACTAGATGGTGAATCATTCTCATTCTTTTCACATTATTCGTGATATCTTACTCTAGCTTGTCTACGTTTTTTGTCAATTTCTTAATTTTAGTTTTGACGGTAGAATTAATGATGCTCTGTTTGCCCATCATAACGCATTGGTTACGTGTAAACCAAGCCAACTTTAAGTGTAAATATCTCAGGTTTGGGGTGGTCAAACTTATTCAAATTGCACAGATGTTTGGATAATGTATTAAATAACATATAGGCAAATTTCAACCATTTTTTAATTCAACTCTTCTGTGGAGGTACTACCTTAAGGCGAGATAAAGGAAATGTCGTTAATTACTAATTATTAAAAACAGGATAAGAATGTTCGATCTATAAAATAGAGTTTTGTTGAGTTAAAATATTCATCTCCCATCACAATCCACGTTCCAAAAGCACGGTGTTCGTCGGATCCCGAACAAAATAAATTATATAGAAACTATCACTGTTTCAACATATAATCATTCTTCGAAAGTGATTTCGCGACGTTGTAAATTGTTGATTTTTTACGTTCATTCGAGCCGAAATTTAGAAAATCATTCAATCTATGTGGAAATACTCGACAAATTTATAAAACAAAGCTTTTCCAAAATTTATGAAAACACTTGAAAAAAGAAGAATTATTATTATAGGCTCGTAAATAATCTCCTGATAAATTTTGTGTACGAGTAAAAAATGTTCGCGACGCGAATGTGGAAGTATCTAGCTGTTTTTTTTAATTTTAACTCCTAAATACGTCATTAGTTGATTTCCATGAAAAACAAAATTTTCCGTAACCGCGCCAATTTTCAAAATGTAACAATGATAAAAGACGATTGGTACCGATAGAAAAAGAAAATTAATAGTCCCGGGGCATCCAGGTTTTTAATGTCTGAATTGGAACAACAATCGACGAATTCCTACATCAACATGAATTTTTGGGTTACGGAATCTGATCGATTAATTAAATGAAATTCAAGCAAATCAAACTATACAAATATATATTCATTACCGATAGATCTTGTCTGTTTCCGATGCTGTGTCCCAAGCTTTCTGGACTTATGCGAGTGTTATATTCGCCAAATTAAAATTCAATGTCCTCCACAACTAAAAAAAACAAATCCTCAATTAGTCAATTCATCCCACATACGTGTGCTTTGTGATTCGCATAAAAGAAATAGTAATTAATAATTACCGCATCTAATTTAGCTTCGAATTTGATCATTTCTGTCATATTTCCATCGATGGTCTTGGGTAGACTTGAACCTGATGCTGATGCAAACGCATTCGTTATACTTTTTATAAAGATGAAATATTTATCGAACCATCCTGGTTGTTCATACAGTATGGGTACCATAGTCTGGTTTTTCCAATCCTTTTTCTGTTCCCAATGTACTCTCGGAATTCTTAACTGCCAAATTATTAATATTCGTTTAATTGGCGTCGTCACCAATGATCTTTTATATAACTAACAAAACATTCGTCGCAAAACATATTTCAATAATATATAATGATGTAATGATATTTTAATAATATTGTTAATTTGTTATAAATTACAGTCTGCAATTATAATCGTGGTATATCAACGCAATATTTTGTCTCGTTTGAGCGAATCCCACAGTAATTCCAGGTCTTGGAATTAGTGTACGATAGTTTTTATAGCGGACCAAAAATTGTAGGCATGCCTCATACCCCGACCACCTTCGGAACCTTTAATTAATGACAATTTATCTTTAATTAATGAAACATTTGAATTAATCACAAAATAACTAGAAAGATATGCAATCCATTTTTATTAGTATATCTCGAGTATATAAAGATATCTATCTATATATACTCAAGGGATATGTTTCATATAAGAGAAAGATTTTTGTGGTAAACAAAATTTTATTAAGATTGATAATGTGAGAGGACACCAGTAGCTCGGTCACGAAATCGGAGTTAAAGTTCCTGGTTGGCTCGCCAATCGGACAGCGGTAAAGCTCGTAACTTTCGTTTTTCAATTTTTTTATTTTTTCTTATTATTTATCTTCTTCCGTCTTTTACGTTTTACTCGTACGCTTTTCGAAGAAATACTCGAATTATTCTTTAATCGCTACGGTACTTCTTGTCCGAGTCGGCCTCTTTGACAATATGATGTGCTCCGTTTCGTACGAAAATGATTACCGTCAAACGGGGTTACTTTGAACAGGTGTTGGAAGTTTTTTGAGGGTAACTTTTTTTAACCCCCACTATTTTTATATATTTTTAAATAAGCGGAAATTTCCTGTGCAACACGAATATCGCCATTATAATCTCGATATATTGCATTTTACGTAAATATTCGACCTTTTCACCGCTGCGAACACATTTAAACCGTATTTTGGTGCTCTGTTAAAGTAATCCGAAAATCTGTCGAAGGTACCTTTAATGTCAAAGTAGCCCTATTTGACGATACTCACTGTATTGCGTTAAAATTCATAAAATTTGAATCGTTTTGCTCTTGAAACTTGTGAAAGTTAATGGGTGCAAGATAAACGTTTAATTCATAAGTCGTGGTCTACGTCCAATAAGTTTGACCTTCGTTGCGATACCAAGAAACGCGTGCAGAAATATACGATTTTTCAGTTGACGCGTGTAGAGTAATAAAAGGGAAGGAAAATGCGCTCAACACTATTGCAACACTATAGAGACAATTGCTACGTCCATAAAAACTTCTATCCGTTTTTCCCATTTGCTAAAACATTTTAAACTCCAAAAAAAATCATCAAAGTAAATTGATCAAATAATACAGGGTGTCCCATTTTAAACTTACACCTGATTTTTCTCGGAAAATACTGCTCCGATCAAAAATTGTGTATAATGAAACTTTTAGGGTTCAAAGGGGGACGTTCAAAAAAAAATTTTTTTTTGTATCATAATTCAAAATGGCGGCTGTAAGATGGCCGACATGTTTTTTTTAAATAGAAACAGGACATTTCTTTGTTACTAAAAAATTTGTCGGATCAAAACTAACAACTTTTATAGGAACATTTTTTTGATAAAGTCCATAATTTTTGGAGTAGAACACCATTTTTGACTATTTTAGCGTTATCCAGGATGTACCACGAGGAGGTAAAGTCTTTAACATCCCAAGTGTAAGTGTGTGTGTGTGTGTGTGTATGTGTGTGTTTGCGCGCGTGTGAGTGTGAGTGTGAGTGTGAGTGTGTGAAACACTCACAAGGATTAGGTCTCTGCGACTCGTCACTTCCGCAGTATTTACCGACTCCAAACCCTCCTTGTGAGTGTGAGTGTGAGTATGAGTGTAAGTGTGAGTGTGAGTGTGAGTGTGAGTGTGAGAAACACTCACAAGGATTAGGTCTCTGCGGCTCGTCACATCCGCAGTATTTTTCGACTTCAAAACCACCTTCTTATGAGTGTTCTCTGAACTCTTAAAGGTGTTCGAAGATTCCCCCATTCATGTTTAAGCATGCCCGAACTCTCCTCTCAAAACCATCGACTGTTCGCAAGAGAACAACTCTCGGGATTGCACGGCAGGCAGCTCTTATCCGCACCCTCATATCCTCTTGTGTGGTTGGAGCTTGACGGTAGACAGCGTCTTTAAGATAACTCCACAAGAAAAAGTCGGGAGAGGTAAGATCAGGTGATCTTGGAGGCCAATGGACAGGTCCATCTCGTCCGATCCACCTTTGACCGAATGTTGCGTTCAGGTGATTTCGAACAACACGAGCCCAGTGAGCGGGTGCACCGTCTTGCTGAAACCACATCTGTTGACGTGTAACCAAATCAATGTCTTCCATCAAAAGCGGCAATTCATTTTGCAGAAAGTCAAAATAACGGGCTCCCGTCACAGTTCCCTCGAAGAAGTGAGGACCTATTAATTGCCCGTTAATGATTCCACACCAAACATTCAAACTCCACCGATGCTGGTGATCGATCTGTCGCACCCATCGTGGATTCTGATCAGTCCAATACCGAAAGTTCCATCGATTTACCTGACCTCGGTTGTTGAATGTGGATTCATCACTGAACATAACAAACCTAAAAAAAACTGGGAATTGCTCGATTCGTCTCAATGCCCACCGACAAAACTCCATCCTTCGCAACGGATCAGGATTAGGCGTATCTTGGTGGAATTGTATCCTGTACGGGTGGAGCCTTGCAACCTCTCAGTACTCGGTGCACTGTGGATCCGGGAAACCCCAGTCGCTCCGAGATCACTCGAACACTCAAATGAGGATCGATTGCTATCATCGCTAAAATAGCCATGTTTCGAGCCTCATGCGGGCCACCAAAATCATTGTTCACGTTTTGGCGACGTTGGCGGCGGCGGGTTATTCGGCCTGCCCTCGCTCTCCTCTCGAGGGTTCGGATTGTCTGCCGCGATGGATGACGACGATCAGGATATTCGCGTCGATACAAATTTTCTGCTCGTAAATAATTGCCCCGGCATCTCCCTAAAATAAGGAGCATATCAACGATTTCGTTGGGACTGAAATCAGCCATTGTTGAATTGCCGTCAGTAAACGGTTAACAAATCCGCGTCTATTGTAGGCGTTCAACGTGAGATTTCGTTTTCTTATTTCGATCAGAAGCGAAGCGAACTTGAAACGCTCAAATGATATGGGGTACCATGAAAATTCGTATTGTCCTGCCGTATCCAGTTAACAGAAAAATTTCAACAGCGACACATTCCAGAGAAAATTTTCATGGTACCCCATATCATTTGAGCTGCCTGCCGTGCAATCCCGAAAGTTGTTCTCTTGCGAACAGTCGATGGTTTTGAGAGGAGAGTTCGGGCATGCTTAAACATGAATGGGGGAATCTTCGAACACCTTTAAGAGTTCAGAGAACACTCATAAGGAGGTGGTTTTGGAGTCGGTAAATACTGCGGAAGTGACGAGCCGCAGAGACCTAATCCTTGTGAGTGTTTCACACACTCACACTCACACTCACACTCACACGCGCGCAAACACACACATACACACACACACACACACACTTACACTTGGGATGTTAAAGACTTTACCTCCTCGTGGTACATCCTGGATAACGCTAAAATAGTCAAAAATGGTGTTCTACTCCAAAAATTATGGACTTTATCAAAAAAATGTTCCTATAAAAGTTGTTAGTTTTGATCCGATAAATTTTTTAGTAACAAAGAAATGGCCGGTTTCTATTTAAAAAAAATATGTCGGCCATCTTACAGCCGCCATTTTGAATTATGATACAAAAAAAAATTTTTTTGAACGTCCCCCTTCGAACCCTAAAAGTTTCATTATACACAATTTTTTATCGGAGCAGTATTTTCCGAGAAAAATCAGGTGTAAGATTAAAATGGGACACCCTGTATATTGATTACTTAAATTATTATATTATTTTACTATCATAATGGTCAAACGATATATCAAGAATCGTATAAATTGAGTCGAAGTACACGACAATTCTTTTTTCGACCGTCATTCATATTTTGGCGGAATTGAAAATAAAAAATGTCGAGCCATAAACAAAGTTGAATGAAACAATTTACACATTTGGAAAATTTGGTAAAACGTATTTTTTGTTCCAACAATTGTCGAATAAAAATATATACAGTTTGCCATTTTTCGTGCATAAAAATTATTTGTCGAAATTCCGATGAATTTGTTTGGTAATAATAATGGTATTTTTCGGTATTTGGCAGTTCAACATTTATCATTAATCACGTGGAAAAATTATCCGGTGTGAATCGAACGAACACGAACAGCAAGTGATTTAATTTATGGAAAGTAGTGACCAGGATTTTGAGACAACACAACAGTATACCAGTTCAACTGAAAAATACCCTAATTACCATCAATTTCGCATTATAGACGACTACCTGGGTAGGATCAAGGAGCTATTCTATTTATTCGAATATCAAAATTGAATTTTTTTGGTTTCATTATTTCAACAGTACTATCTTGAATAATTTATATTAAAATATTTTCCCATGCTTTGTTAACAACTAATTGACAATCCGTAAAAAAATATTAATTTAGAAATTAGAATAATAATATATTTAAAAAAAATGGAACCCGTATTAAAAACAAGAATACTTTGATATCGCGAATAAAATTTGCCTTTGCAGTACTTTTTACATATAATATACTTCGTCATACTGATTACAATACTTTTCTCTTAATTATTATTCGCGCTCAATTTGTTGACGATACTTTCGATATTTTTTCATTTCATCAACTATTTGATCGCATAATTTTTCTAATATTCTAGTTCAACTTTCTTAACAATTATGATGGTTGGAAAATATTCATATACGTATACATATAAATATGTATACATGTATATACTATACATAATATTATATTATATAGATATTTCGGTTCCGATTTCGCCCATTGAAGCGTTCTAACGGGATGGGAAAGGGCTGCATTGTCCCAAAAGGTATAAATTCGTCATTTTCATTATTGAACACTTTAGTCGATACTCGTCAACCAACGTCTCAACATCCTTGGCGATTGGCGTCTTGATTTTGAGATAGCGAAATTTTATTCTTCAGTGATATTATTTTATTTTTACGTTAATAAAACAAAAATAAATCAATTTTACGTTATTAACGAAGATTAGCATTGTGAGTTTTTAATATTAATACAGCCGGATCACACACGCTCTCCATAGTAACAATTATAAGTAAGAGGCTTTTAAATCTATTGTAAGGAATTTATACTTAATTTTTCTATCCATAGCAATGGTAAATGTAAACAATAAACTTTCCGTGCATATAAAAATACTGAATAACTAAAAATTAATTTAAAACAACTGAATGGTAGCTAAACTGTAATATCGAATTACTAAAAACTATTATATTATTCTATTAAACTTTGTTATGTATAACATTTTTTTCTATAATAATTTATTTTTAAACGGTTGTATATTTGATTTGCAGTTTTTCGTGAACCGATACTTTGAATGATCGGAAGAAAATGGACAAAATTCGCGGCACTGAGCGGAAGAGTTACCGGATTTGATTAGAAATATGTGGAACAAGTTCGTTAAAAAAACCATCGGTATCAACGTTCAACGCTCCGAGAATTCGAGACGATAAGGTCCGTCGACGAACGTACCGACCGTCGATAAGGTCGCGCTCAGACACCGTCATTAATGTTGATGAATGGATGAGTAATTTGGAAATCAAATCATCAATGGCGTCGTCAATGGAAGCTGTTGTCGAGATGTGCAACAGAGTTTACAGAGTTCTTGATGACATCAAATTCGAGTCGCCCGATTTGATATTAAAAAATTCAAAGATGGCGCCACCTATCCAAGAAACGCGGGAGGAGCAATCGAACCGTAACCTTACATTCGTAAAAGATTCTCGAATAATTCCGATCGCCGAATCGACCCGAGAACATTCCGATTCACCAACGAAATTCAAGGTGGAGGCATCGGACGATGGACAGTATGAAATTGTCTACGAAAAAGATTTTCCGACTACTGGCGCCAACTCCAAGGATGAAGTCGATCGAGCATCGTTTAAGATTTGCGGTACACTTGGCAATTCGAAAAACATCTATCACTCTCTGTCGCGAAGAATCAAGAATAAATTTCTACCGCGTTTGCGATCGAAGGAAACTTCGTATGCCGAACCGATGATTAATCCGAGAATCAGAGAAACCGACAGAACTCAGGACCTTCTAGAGGAAGCTAGAATACAACAAATTCTCATGGATCAAGCCAGAAAAGCTGCGAATCTATGCAACGAGACCAAGGAATTCACCGATAGTATGGAAAGAATCGAATCCGAACGATTCGTATTGCTCGCTGATCTTAAAAGAAAGGCCATTATCGAGGAGATTCGCAAGATAACACGCGCTGAGATCAAAGAGGCTGCTCCATACGACAGGGATAGAGCCGAAATATCCATCGAGGAGATCAAACTGAATCTGAGGAAAAATGTCAAGATCGAGACGGACAGAAGAGGAATGACGGAATGGTTCGTTGTCGTCATAAGTGAGGGTGTCCGAGTCTGGGCCACGCGCCCTCTTACAATTAGCTGCACCGCCCACGATACCAAGATTACCTTTCCAGATCTTATAACGATCGCAGATCTGGAGCCTAGTTTCAAGATCGTCATTCAGATTTATTCGTTGAAGACTCGCAATGTGACTTGGAATCACGAGGACAAATATCGGATTAGGAAACATCGTCGAGGCAGCTTGTGTCTACCTTATGGAAGGCTTCTACGGTCATCGAAGAAGGCGTTGAACAAATTGGACAGATTTTCATTCTTGATTGATGGCTGCGAAAACTACGAGACCAAATCAAGGAATACTTCATTCGTGCTTTCTGGGTTTATGGAATTTACGCTCAGGGACCTTTCGGCAGATTCACCGTGGCTGCTGACTTTGGCAACGGGAAATACCAGTTTGACGGAAACCATCGATCTGAGTCTGAGGTGCGGGCTCGATGTTTCCTCCGATCATGAGGGTTTCATCCAACATGGTGAGGACAGTGGATATTTCGTCACGTGGAATCGGAGATGGTGCGTTCTGAGTGGTAGCCGTCTAATGTTCTGGAACTCACCACGCGAACAATACACGAAAGATCCTTTGGTAACGATCGAACTGAGGAAATGCTTCATGGACAGGACGGCCATCGCGGATGGAACGATTTGCTCGAAACCCAGAACTCTGATGATCGAAACGATAAGATCAAGCGGTGGGACATCCTTTGATGCCGAGTGCACATTTGCCAGGGACCTCTTGTGTTTGGACAGTATTGCCGAATTGAATGAATGGAGAATTAAACTCGATCACGTTCTTTCGGCACTTCGCGAATGGAGAATGCTTACCATTTCCGGTACCCTCCCGGCGGGTAAAAAAAACTGCACGACCATTTGTCAATCGAAGCTACATTGAACTTTAAGGAAGAAGAACCCAATCGACCGAGTAGATTATTCTCGGATTTATTTATAGAAAAGATAATCGGCTTTCGATCCTCCGTGATCGGTGACATTTTCATCCAACGTTCTTTTGCTAATGGTATAAATGTTTATTTTTTATTTTTATTGTTCAAACATCGGGCATGGAAAATCAATTAAAATGCACGAGGGAACGATCTTCTCACAGAGAAGATAATAATCGTATGAAGTGACAACAATTTCAGTAATGCAATAATTACAACTATCTCGATTTATTTTTGAGATTGGTTTTGTAATATTGCAATTCCATGCCATGTGTCCAATTTTTCTTCATTTTGAATACTAATGAGAAGAAAATTAATTTTATTGTACTTTATTTTCTGTAATTGCAACAAAAAATGTATTTTCATTATTTTAAATTCAGCATTAAACTCAGGTACGCCTGATGGTGGCCCAGCGAATCATATACAGAATCGTATGAGTCGAACTGTTCAATAAAGCCTTGATCCCTATTTCGGAATTCTTTCGCTGTTGAAACGAACCACATTTCTAAATCTTCAAAATCGTTCTTGTAGAATAAACGTTCTGTAATTGTTGATCATAATTATTAAAAATGTAATTCCCATATAGTTCAAATCAGACAGTTACTAATGGTTAAAAAATCCATTATTACTTCAATCGACCAGATTGATTTTCTTCTGTCGAGATCCACGATTGTTTGAATTAGAAATCTATAATTAATGATTAATTGAAATAGGGATTTCTCCATTTACTTAAAACGCCTTCAAGATTTATTTTCATCATTGATTATTGTTATTATAATTTTATTGCTTTTTCAATCGATAATTTAAATTTGTTTTCAATAGAAATTACAGGCATGGTAGTTGAAAATATCTAGTGTAACATGTATATTACTATTCTCTTGTAAATAAAAATATTTGACCATAAAGAATAGTGAACATTCACTCTTTTTTCCGGTGTAACTGGAATGCTACGATCCTGTATCTTCGTTCTCGTTCGTATGACAAGCAAATGAATACGTAACTTTTTAAAGGGGTCGCCGAGACCCGAAGACTGTGCCAAAGATCATCCGGATAGCTCATTTTTTTTGGCCATCACAGAAGATTGAAAGTTACGATTTTTCGATCGGTTTAGAAAATTGTTCAATCAACAAAAAACTAAGAGTTCCAAATGACCAGAAAATAAACTATATTTATATCCAGTGTGAGAAGGAAGTTCCCCAAGCCAAGGCAGCTGGATACCGTGTTGTTATAATATTCTGTTAAGCATGTCATCGTAATCGAAAAATGAACAAACGGTAGTTTCATCACTCAAAAATCATTAAACAATAACAATTCGAATATGTATTATGAAAAGAAAAAATCATCGATAATCGTAGACACAATATTGATTTTCCCTTTTATTGTAATAAAGTAACACTTCTTCATTCTGAGAGATCATTATAAGAATATTTTGTCTGGTGATTTTTGCATATAAAATTTGCGTGATATTTCGTTGTAACACCGGGAGTACATCGATATACAATCAGTGTATACATCTTTTATCGATACAAACATATCGTATAAACAATAACTTGGCATTGAGGATCCACCGGTAATTGCCAGTGGAGAGACATCCAGATTCCGTAGCTCACACAAAAATAACTTTTTTCTTATTTTTGTGCAATGCCGTGTAATATTTTAAACAAAATAAAAAATTAGATTTGCAATTGAATTCCCGTGGTTCCATTAATGAAACATTAAATACATTATTGCAACAAGTTATTTTAATTTACATCGATTTATTGGGCATTCTTCAAAAAAAAAACATTAATTCCTATAATACGAACGATTTAAATACACATGCGCACTTTTGTTTACTTACGACGGTAACGTTAAATTAAGCAAAAAAATAAATGATCGATTTCGCTCGAATTTTGAATTTAGAAAATGGCCGTGGTTCATACGCGAGAGACTTTGAAACAAAAATAAAAAAGACCTTGGATAAAATTACAATCGTATTAACATATAGGTGTTGTTGGTATTAGGAGACCACGAATCGGCGGTAAGCGTGCATGTCGCTATTCCGTGTACGTGAGACAGATTGGATATTTCGATAATTGAGAATCAATCGATTGATAAACGAATGACGAGCTGTCGATTCGATATCCGAGAGTCTGCAGGTCGTGCAACTTCCGACTGACATAATATTTTCGATTGAAAACACGACCGGAACGTGTTAAATCGTCAGTTCGTTCGAAATCCATTCAGGGTATATAAAGAGTAAACCTATTCGTGGATGACATAAGTTGGTGACGAAGCTGCGCAATGGCAAAGTCAAGTAGCCGTTCATCGTTTCTTGTGGGAATTTATATAGCGACAGTTTGTTTCCTCGGCTTCTGTAAAGCGCAATCCAGCTATGGAGGACACAACGCGTCGGTTGATAACGTTGGTGATCCCCAGCCGAACGATGGAATATCCGCAGATCCAGAGTCTGACATGAACGCTCGTTCAGATTTCGATACAGGCACGAGCGAATACAAAGGGACGAAAATCGCCGGAGGTACTTTTGTTTTTAGTTGAATCGATTGTCTCCTTCTGAAATTGTTCATCTATATCCTGCTGATTGCTGCATTTCAATGCTTTTGGAATTAATATTAATGCAAAATTTATTTTAATGAATAATATGGGTTTGGGGCTTAAAAGTATCAACGGTGACAATGGCACCGCTATTAATTTTTTTTTTTACAAATAATTTTTGTTTTACAAATCGTGGGAACCTTTTGTATCTTGACAATACAAAAATACACCGACATACATATTGTATCTTACACCGACGATTAATTATTCTCCAGATCAACAATATCAACCAATAAACGATGGCCAATCGTTTGATAACGTTGCGTACACTCAAAACGCAAAATATATGCGAAACCCCAGTTACTACGATCCATTCGACACGTTATACGATGATGAGATGGAAAACATCAGGGATCCGTCTTCGGATGATCTCTTACCAGTCGATGGGGAAGGATCGGCGTATCGGTATACGTATGAATCAAGGAATTCATATTATAATTCTTCACAACAGGTATACTATTATTAATCTAGATCTGCCAAGAGATAATGAATAGTTGAACTACTTGGAAAAGGTCAGGACAGTTGTCAAAGAGTTTATATGAAATTTACAAATGTACCAGATTTGTTCCAAAGTGCTATAGTGCCAACTCTGTTACGCATTGCTCGGTTATTGTCCAATGCTAGTTATATTCACACGTTAACTATAGTCGATGAGTACTTGTGGAAGCAGATGATTGTACAGATCCAGTAATCCCGTTACGTATCTTCACTTTACTCTCGAACGACGCAGCACAGTTATAATATATCAATGCTATATTGACAAAATAAGCCTCTTATCAATAACTATTTAACTTAGTTCAGGCCCAACAATGTTCTGGTTAATAGAAATTTCCCTGTAATCTCGTTGCAGATGGATTGTGGACAATATAACAGTCAGGAGGAGCGGGACTTATGCGAAAACGATGTTAGGGGTATGGAGGGAAGTAGTGTTAATGGAATAGATTCATACCGGTCGACTGACGAGAATTCATCCAGAGGTAGTCTTTCCGGTCGATCGCAATCCAGTAGAACCGGTGAAACCTACTCGAATCGCATGCGTTCATCCAACCAAGCCAGTCGCGGGGGTTCCAACAGGAGGAATCCAGCCCGTCGAGTCCGACCCGCTTTCAGGGGTCAATCCCAATCCAGTCGCACGGAATCATATCGAGGGAATGCAGCCCGTCCACAAGGACCACCCCCGCCTTACTACACCGGTCGACCGCGACCCAACTATATAGCTTCGTCCCAGTCCAATTACGCGAGTTCGTCCCAATCGAAATCCGAGAATTCCGCACAAGACAGACACGACGGTTCCAACGGAGGGAATCGAGGCGGCTCGTCCCAGCGAACTTACAATAATCGATCCCGATCCAGTCAGACGGGACTACGTCGGGGGAATGTAGCCAGACCATCCACTTCTTATCAAACGGGTCCATCCCGGCCCATTCACGCGGCTTCGTCCCAAGGTAGTCGCACAAATTCATCCCGATTCAATAACAAGGCTTCCTCCCAAGCCAGCAGCAAAGGTTTTGATGGACGGAACGTAGGTCGTCCATCCCGGCCCGCTTCTAAAGCCTCATCTCAATACAGTGACAGGGGTTCATATGGAAGGAATGAAGCCCGTCCATCAGGCCCACCCCCGACCTACTATCCCGGTCCACCGCGACCTAACTACACCGGTCCACCGCGACCTAACTACACCGGTCCACCGCCACCTAACTACACGGGTCCGTCTCAACCCTACTACACGGGTGTAGCCCGACCCGATTACAAGGATTCATCCCAGTACAGATACGCCGATTCATCTCAATCCAATTATGAGGCGAGACCCTCATCTAGTAACACGGGTGCGCCCGTGAAGAGTCCGAATGGTCTATATCGGCCCAATCATGAAGGGGAGGTACATGCAGAGACGGAGAATCCGTATGTCAAACAGACGGCACATGGCGAAAATTCTTTTTCGGATACTAACTCCGGGTCCATGGAACCTGACAGTGACGGACTACTTTTGAAATTCAATGGACAGCTGAAGATTCTTTATGGACAGTTTAATGAGATAAGAAATCATTTGCTTAGATACTTCGATCAAGTAAGTCATCGCCTAGCAGGTCAAGTTCCAGCAGAAAATCAGCCAAACGAATTTGTTCCTGTTATCGATGACGTCACCGCATCGATGATGCAGCTTAACTGGAGTCCTAATTCTGCGCTTCAACAACTCTATCGTAGAGCAAAAGGGGTCATTTCAATTTGTAATGAATATATTACGCGCAACGATGTTCACATAAGTCACGGTGGCGAAAATGAGGCGTCGAAGGCTCTTGAGAGTCTCCTGTCGAGTTTGTATCAAGCGGGAGTCCTGATAATCCAAGAGATTGGGTCAAATACTGCATCGACACCTTTATCAGTTCAATGTCAATCAGATAGGAACGCCAAAGTAAGAAAGTTCATGATCACTCTTCGCACTTTGGGTATGCTTTTCGATCGATATATTAACAAGGTTAAAAATGCAATTCACACCTCGTATTCTCAAGAGACCATTGAGCCGCACCTTTATAGGCAACAACAGCTATACCTACCAGCTCGCAACGCTTATCTTTCGGGTCAAAGTATTTCTAAAAAATAATAATTTAAATATGAAATATTTAACAATCTTGTTGGGTCCACTCGCACCATGGGCCCTGTTATTTCGTTATTATGTTAGTGAATGAAATCGATTAGCGTCCGAATCAGTTCTTTCCATTCCGCACTTAAAAATCATTACATGTTTTATTAAGCTGTTCCTTTTTATTCTTTAAAATATGTTTAGGTCACGCTAAACATTTTTGTTACGTTGTTAAGCTATATGGTACCTATATTGTTTAATGTTGATTGATAATATAATCAATACACACACGTATTTATCAAGTGTAGATTGTTCCGTATTGTTTCTAAATTTTTGTTGGATCCAATCCTTCCTTCGCCATCTGTTATGAAATAATTCGATGTGCAAATTTGAGACTTTGAAATTATAAGTGCGAAATACAAGCCTTAGTCCCAAGTCCGCATTGCATTATTTTTACATTTCGAAATGTAAAAATAAATCGACATTTACCTTAAACAACGACACACAAATAAAGCTTACATGTTTTCCCTTCACTAAAAGGTATTAATTTTTTTACGAGCTAGCTTTGATTAGTTGAAAACTTAAATATAAAGAGTAGGTATTGTAAGCTATGTAAATATTGAAAAATGAAAATAAATATTGCTGAATTTAAAGAATGGAGTAAAACGCATAAAGATCACTGTAGTGCAAATCACCAGGGGTCATCTGGAAAAGTAGAGGTCGACGGAATTGTGGAAATTTTCAAGCAGTCAGAATCGAAATATGGAGTTAAATAGACAAACTATATTGGAGATGGTGACACCAAACCTTATTTTGGACTTTAAACGCTTCTCCTTACCGGAATACTACAATAAATAATAAGTGCATAGGACTCGCTCAGAAACGGATGGAAAGTCGATTCCGCACATCGAAAACCAAGCACAGTGGTCTTGGAGGTAAAGGTAAACTAATAGAGAAGAAGTTAGACAAATTAACTGTCTACTATGGCTTACTTAGGCATACGTCGGTATTGTGAATCACTGGAAAATATGAAAATTGCGAATATGGGCAACATTCTATCACTGTAGCTCAATTAATGAAAAACTACATTACCAGATGTGCCCAAAAGGTGAAGCTGCTTGGTGTTCGTTCAGCGCGCTGAAGCTAATGGGGAACTCGAGTTTTACCAGCAAGATTATCGCCTTTTCCCTCCAATTGTTATGGATGCCATAAAACCAATTTATGAAGATCTGAGTAATGATAATTTACTCTCTAGGTGTATCAATCTCTCTAGGTGCTTCAATCAAAATAATAACGAAAGATTCAATCAGCTAATTTGAAAAATAAGCCCAAAAACAATGTGTACCAGCAGCACCATTGTAGAAATTGCTGAATATGTTGCTGCTCGTGTATTCAATCGAGGTACACACACATTGTTACTGAACATGAATACACTTGGCATTAATTGTCTGCCCGATTCTCACCGGTACACAGCAAAAATCGATTCTCAACATATAGACGTGGCTGAAAAAGCGCAAACGATAATACCGGGGAAGGCAGAATGCTTCGAAGACAACAACAAATTGATATTTTGAAAGCTTCCACATCGGCAGAAGCCCGGTATGAGCCAGGAATTAATGATTCGATGCAAGGAATTTTTTAATTAGTATTTCTATACATTGATCAAGTATAAAATTGGAAAATTCTTTCAGAAATTTTCAAATATTTATTACTCAAAAACTCCGAGCTTAATCGGCTATGAACAATGAAATACTCGACTTTTCGGCAAAAAATTGTGATATTTTGTGAAGAATATTTTAAAAAATTGATGATATTTAACAATTTTATTACAAGTCACCACTTATTCCCACAGAACGCACTTCTTTTCGGGATTCATCTTGGTTTTGGGCCGACACTTAAAAGCATCGGCGAACTCTTTCATATTTTGAAGCGAACCAAGTAGCCTATACAATTGTGGGGCATGCATATCGGCCGCTATTCGTTCTGTTAAGGGGTCATACATCCAAGCGCAAAGATCCTGCAACACGCATTAAATGAGTAAGTGAAATATTGAGTTTCTCAAAGATTTCAAAATATATTAATATCGGTCATGATCGATGATACTTACCATGCCATTAGAGTAAAAAAACATCTGTTCGTCGCTATATCCTTCGAAATTAGGCAATTTTTGAGCGTTTTCCAATTGACCCGTGCTCTTCAATTGTTGAAAAACTGCGTAGCTCGCTTTTAATCCTCCATGATCAGCAACATTTTCATCTAATGTCAAAGCTCCGGGACGCTAGATTTTGTTTTAAGAGTCAGATTTTTATGTATCATTGATTAATTTACCATAATTGAATCCCAAACGATCGGATGAACTTGTCTGCGAGTAAAGCTCCATCGTAATTGTATAAAGTGTCTCTTATGCGAGAACATTCGGCAAAGTTCGATTTAAATTATATTTTTTCGACTGGTAATCAAAATCCGTGGAGAATCATAAATTTGACTTCATCTTTTTAATCCACTATCCTGTAATGTCGCTTTTTGTTTTTTAATAAATTGAGAACTTACATAATATTCGGTACCATTCATTATGCCGTATGACTTTCCAAATGGATCGAACTGGTCAATAAAGCACTGTTCTTTTTCCTTGAATCGTTTTAGTGTTATGCGGGCCCAATTTCGCAAATTCTTGGAGCCCAGTATTTTTTCTGCAAATATCGAGAATAAGTATTAAAAATACAATTTTCATACAGTTGCAGCTTGGCAGCTTGACGTGGTAATACAGAATTGATATTCCTCAAAAAATAGCCCATTATTCAAACATTGATATGAAAATTTTCACAAATATATGATTAAAGATTATTAAATTAATTTAATTCCAGTCAATGAGAATTGACGAAGGCATTCGAACTTGATAAGATATTCAATTTTTCGAACTGTGATCCCTTGAAATTACGCGGTATTTGGTTTTATTTTTTTGCGCAAACATAGTATTTTACTTAAGGGATAGTTATATGTTGGTGACTAAATTTTTCTAAAAAGCCGAGAAAAGCTTAGTAAACAAATAAATAAATAAAATGCAAGTTAAAATTGTCTATAGTTTTATGGCAAATTTTATGGAAAACGACGAGAGTTCCCCTATGAACGTATACAGTTTTAGAGGGGGTTTGCTTATCAACACTTGGTGAAATACATCTTTGAATAGAAAATAACTTACCCATATCGTTAAATGCATGGGTTAGCTCGTGACCAACGATCGCCCCCAATCGGCCATAAATGTAAAACCTGTATAAGTGGCAGAACGATAAAAAACGTTAATTACTTCCATCCATTCGATGATTAAATACGCTAATTTAACGTTAACTGTTATTGTAAAAACTTACGAGGGCACATCAGGAGCGAATATAGGCATTAAAAATTGCGCCTCCGGTATCGCTGTCGTGCAAAAAATTGTATTTTTATAAAGTTTTATCGTATTTTTAAACATAAAGGATGTCTCAGAAGTTCTTACTGTCAGGTAGCTGCGAGTAGCTGGCGGTACCACGAATACTCGTGCAAAGTTCATAGGTTCAATTGGCAATTATTTTTAAACAGGGGATGATCTAAGGCGTCCAATCAGAGAGGTAGACTCGCCCGCGATCCAACACGACATCTATATTTGTTAGTACGAGACGAGACTAGTGACCCATAGCTCTCGGGTATACGCTATAATCGCTATGTCGGTCAAAGTTTGTTCGGGCATGCGCGATAGGACGAGGGACGCGACCGACGACCCACGGATGCGCCCTCTATTTTCTTGTTCGCGTTCGAAAGCTGGCGATCTCGGCTTTCCGATTGAACAACTCTGATCGTCTCGGATTTAAGAATCAGTATTACATGCGACGAGCGATTCGAAAACGCGAATTGTAATTTCTTCAGAACGGAGCAACCGATCGCGATAAAATTTTGAGAGCATCTAGAAAATTATGGTAGAAAGTGGCTAAATGATGTTGTTTCCCGAAATGTTTGCCAGAATTCTCTACATACCCTCAAAACTTTAACGCTCAGTGCCGGAGAAAGTACAGATGTTTTTTTTAATCACCTCAACCCCTGCAACACTGTTTTAAAATTTTTGGAAAAAGACACATGTAGCCACTTTTTGTCATAATTCTCTAGATACCCTCAAAAATTTAACACGATCGGTTGCTCAGTGCAGGAGAAATTACGGAGCGCGTTTTCGAATCGCTGGTCGCCTATAACACTGACTCTTAAAAACTATCGCGCGAATTCAGCGGGTGGATTTTGAGAATAAATTCGTTGCACCGTCAGCTAGCCACAGATACCAGGCGTTGGACAACTTCCGGAACACCCTGTCTACACATATATTTGTCATTAATTTATAGGTCACTAACTTACTGATACTATTCTCGTCACCATAGAACGCCGCATTAACTATGGTGGATTTGATCTTGAAACTGAAAAATCGTTCGTATAATTTTGAATAAAATCTAACTCGTCGATAAAAATATTCAAACAACTGATAAAAAATTCCACTTTCAAGGAATTGAGAATAAAAAATACTTATTAATAATTTAATACATCCTGTATATAATTGCACAATGTGTTTGCTCTTACGTGTTCGATACTGCAGACGATTTTTTCACCATGCGCTTGAAAGCTTGTACGTCGTTGAACTTTTTGATATGGACTATATTCTCAAAGTAATTATCGGAAATGTCCAACTAAACGGGGGAAAAATTGAAGTGAGTATTATTGCGAACCATGAGGATGATTAGCATACGGCGTTATAAAAAAAATCTCATTGTAACAATCTCGATGTTCTAAATTGCTTTAGTATTATAATAGTAGCTTATTTTCTTCGTATTTTGCAATTTACTATTACGCGCGACACTATACTCTCGGTATTAATTTTTCGAGTTTTCGCGAAAGTTTTCATAATCAATCACGTACCTGTTCGTACATCCGGTTTAACTTTTCAGGATCGTTGAAAAATTTAGGAAATCCTATACGTTTCTTTGTCGCTTCAATGTATTGTATCAACTTCTTCTTTGCTCTACCAGTGGGCCATTTCGACTCTTGTATTTCTCGGCCGATTTCGTTTTGAATTTCATCGAATATGTTTTGGATCTTAAATTAGTGAGTAATGAAATTTGTCAGATAATATTAAAATTAAATGAGTAGTGAAGAGCACTCAAAAACATTTACGATCTGTGTCGATTCGGGTACATGAACTTTGTCCATAGCCACATAAGACGCCGCATGTTTGATGCCGAGGGGGATACAGGAAAGATCGGCGTTCCTAACGTTGATGAAAAATAACATTATCACAGAAAAGTTCATGTATCGCCGGACTCACTATTTTTTGAGTCGGTATAATAATAGGAATAATCAATGAGTTTAAAGGGCTCCATTTGATATATTTGGAAGGGTATAGAAAAGGTTCTTTATTCTTCGATTAATCTATTTATTATTATTGTTATTATCGTTGTCGATATTTTAACTATTATTATTATTATTATTATTGTATTATTTTTTTAATTTACTGACCTGCCGATCTTGGCAGATTCTCCGAACAAGTCCTGCTTTACACGATCATCATAATCCCGAGTTTCACTATCAAGGAAAATGAGGTAGTCGCTGATTAATTGCCAGTGAATGTAGTTAACTGCATGCAAAATTAGATATAGCTTTAGACCATTGAACATTTTTTATTTACGAATGAATCGTAAACACGCATTATAGTCGATAATCGTACCGATCGTTTTGAGAGGAAATTCTTTCAAGATTGTGACAAGCATTGGCAAAAATTCAACAGATCCGGCTACACCGATGCTATCGATCTGGCTTGTATTGTAGGGAATTGGCATTCTTCCAACTATTACTTCGCTCCAGTTGATCTTGAAAAAAGGCATAAGTCAATTTCTTTACATCGAATATTTTAATAATGTTAATATGTAAAGTTGTATGTAAGAGAAGGAAAACAGAACGAAGATATAAGAAGTAGAAAATAGAGCCTGAAGATGAAATAATTTAGGAATAAGAAAGTTTATAAGTAAGGAGAAATGTAAAAACCCGCAAGGGCATACATGAGAAATAAAAGCTAGAAACTATCACTGTTTCAACATATAATCATTCTTCGAAAGTGATTTCGCGACGTTGTAGATTGTTGATTTATTACATTGATTCGAGCCAAAATTCAGAAAATCGTTCAATCGTTGTGGAAATACCCGACAAATTTATAAAACAAAGCTTTATCGAAATTTATAAAAATTTCAATATACGCTCGTTACTTGTAAATAATGGCCGAATAAATTCTTTGTACGAATAAAAAATGTTCGCGACGCAAAAGTGGAAATTTCCAGCTGTTTTTTTTACATTTAACTCCCAAATGCATGATTAGTTTTCCCCGATTTCCCCGAAAAAGAAAAAAATTCCCAAACCGCGCCAATTTTCAGAATGTGACAATGATAAAAGATCAAGAATTGTGATTTACCCTATGATTCATTGTGGACGATTGGTACCGATAAAAAAAAGACAACTAATAGTGAAATAACAAGCGATGAATTCCCACATTATAATGCATTTACGGATTACGGAATCCGATCAATTAATTAAATTGATATGAAGCAAATCAAACCATAAATATATTAATTACCGATAGATCTTTTCTGTTTCCGATGCTGGTGTCCCAAGCTTTTTGGACTTCTGTGAGTGTCATATTCGCCAAATCGGAATTCAATGTCCGCCACAACTTAAAAAAACAAATTCTCAATTAGTCAATTCATCCTACATACATGTGCTTTGTGATGCGCATAAATAAATAATAATTGATAATTACCGCATCTAATTTAGCTTCGAACTTGATCATATCTTCGATATCTCTATCGATGGTATTGGGTAGACTGGAATATGATGCTCTCGCAAACGCAGTCGCTATACTTTTTATAAAAATGAAATATTCATTGAACCATTCTGGTTGTTCATACAGTACGGGGTCCGCGGTCCGGTTTTCCCAATTTTTTTCCTGTTCCCAATGTACGTCCGGAATTGTTAACTGCCAAATTGTTAATATTCGTTTAATATTCGTCAGCGCAATATTTTGTTTCGTTTGGGCATTACCTCCAGGTCTTGGAATTTAATGTACGTTAGTTTTTTTAGAGGGCCAAACATTGTAGGCATGCCTCACACCCCGAATACCTTCGAAATCTTTAATTAATAATAATTTTGCGTTAATTTTGAATTAATGATAATATCATTAAGAAACACGTGTATTCTAATTGTTTTGCAATCTTTAATAACATATGTAAAAATTACATCCATCAAATTCGACAGAATGTCGCTCGGAACAAAATTATGTTTATAATATCGAAAATACCCCAAGAAGGGCATGGTCGATCATTATTCTCCCCTCATTTTGTTTGTTTTTAAACAAATGCTTTCCATTATATGGAGGAAAACAATTATTGAAGCAACTGCAATGGGAACGAAATATGAAGACAGAGGGTGCAATATACCAGAAAAATCTTACCTGATATCGGTAATTATTATAGTCTCCTACAAAATCAGCGGGGGGAAAATCAAAAAGGATTTCAAACAGTGGCCACACTAACGCTGTCGTTGCATATTTTTCATGAATCTGCTGAAGCGTGGGATGATCGTGAATCCATTCCGGACTAATCAGTGGCCATCCTCCGTTCGTATTAACAAAGTTCAACAGAGGTGTCACGCCCCTTTCATCACGCTTCACTTTAATTGAAAATTAGTATTGAAAAATTTTCGATGATAATTTTATAAATATTAATTGGACACTTATTTTTACCGTCGTCCCGGCAAGCCTGGAAAAACGCCTTAGCCTTGCGAACAGCCTCGATATCATCGTCGTTTATCGGTTCAGTTAAAGCGTCTGGTATGAAAAAAAAAAATTTAATTTATACAGCAGAAAAAATATGGAATTTATGTAAATTAAGTTCTGTTTAAAGCAATTGGTAGAAATTAGCTTGAAATTTTCAAAGAGGACTTGCGCAAATTATAAAAAAGTAAAAAAACGCACCACTCTGTATCCGCACTACTTCAGACGCGGTGTCGCCTGTCGGATCGTAAACCCAGTTACCACAGACGTGTTTCGCAAAATCGTCGCACGGGTCCACATCAGGTACCATTGACGCTTCTAGTATTTCGGCTAAACATATTTTCATTGGTTTAATAAATATAAAATTTGTTAAATTAACAACAGATTGTTAGAAATAATAATTTCTATTTAAAATTGTCAAATCTTATAACAATACGGTTTTAAAAAGTCTATATTTTTTACGAAAAGTACATTTAAGAACGAAATTTTTGAAAAAAATATGCTGGCATTTGATCTATTATTCGCGGAGTTATAGGCATTAAAAAAAAATTGTCAAAAAACGTCTTTTTTAAATTTGCATGACTTGAATTGATTAAAAAGAATGCAAAAAATCATGGGGTCTAGTCTCAACCAGAACTAAAAGAGAAAAAAATTCAAAAAAATCCAAGAAGCAAAAATTCCAAGTTGTCCGATTTGACGTGGAATACCCCATATATACATATATGGTGAGACATTTAATCTGGCTAGCCCGAATAACTTGAAAATAAATCATTTGAGAGAAAAATATTTCCGACTAAAGTTGCGTGGTTCAGAAGGCGAAAGAAAATGACATCGTTCGTTTTTGAAATGTTAATTTTCTCAAGCCTTCTTTGAAGGTCGACTTAATTTTTGTGAGTAGCAACTCATAATTTTTTTTTTGCTAGTTTATCACTGTACGGAGCAAAATAACAAAGATTTGTATGAAATATTTGCGGATTCATGAACATGAACAATGACAACGCTTAAACTTTGCAAAAACTTGCATTTCCAAAGAAAATAAGTCGTGGAAGCAAATTTGATATTTATGGTCGCGATGAGAGAATAAGAGTATGAAGTAAATTAAAAAAAGAGTTAAATCCAAAATATTTGCAACACATTGTGGGGCACGGTGGTGATTCCATAATGGTATGGGATTGTATTTCATCGCACAGAGTATGGTAAATGAGTCTTTATAGAGGTTAAGTATTCTGGATAAATGTAAATACCTGAGGATTTTAGAAAATAATTTTAAAAAAGTTCTGCCTAAATGAGGATCATACGCGGCTGCAAATTTGATCAAGACAACGATCCGAAAGATAAGGCGCGGATTAAAAAAAAGTGTTGTATACGTGTGGTAAATTAGTATTTATAGAATGTATTCTGGATAAATGGAAATACCTGAGGATTTTGAAAAATAATTTTTAAAAATGTCCTGAATTAAGCTCCAACGCGACTTAAAATTTTATCGAGACACCGATTCGAAGGATAACGGTCGGATTTTTCAAAAATATGTGATGTATTCGTATTTATAGAGGGTATTCTGAATAATTGGAAATACCTGAGGATTTTAGAAAATAATTTTTAATAAAGTCATGAATTAATAAGGGTCGAACGCGGCTTCAAATTTTATCAAGACAACAATCACAATCATATAGCTCGAATTAAAAAAAAAGTGCTAATATCATGCACCCACCTCCAGAATCAGCTGGTTTGAACACTATTCAAAATTTGTGGGACGAACTGGGCCGACATTCGAAAAACCTTCATAACAATGACGGAGGAGTTCAAATAACGGCTCGCTCAAGAAATCGTGCCGTATTAACCCAGATTATTTAAAAAAAATATATTTTCACCATGCCGCACCGTTTAAGCCATGTTGTACAATAAAAAAATATATCCAACGACAACAATCATTATTGAATAATCTTAATTTGTATAATGCCCGGAAATTTTGGTAACGAACAGATTTGCGGTTTATTCGATTCTCTCGTATTATTTAAACATCTACAAAATAATTATTTTTTACGGTCATGTTACCTGAAAAATATGTTCTAATATATCATAAAATAATTTGCTGTTCCTTCGAGCATTAAAGTGACGTGGAGAACAGAAAGAACAACTTTAACTCTATGCCGGGGTCCGAATATTTTTGTAACCGACGATATCTGTAGATAACATTAGCGTGGATATTTGTGGCTTGAAAAATAAATAAGCATACCGATTTCATAGCAGTTCGACGTGGTACAAACGTCATCACATTGTACCAAAGTAGATACGATGAGAATTATAAAAAACGAGGGTAGCATAATTCGATTGAACCAAAAATCGGGTTTTCCAATACTCGTTGAAAAAATGAGTCTCATTATTGAGAATAAAATGCTATTATTTTATTAAAACTTGAAAAAATATAATTTTAATCACATATAAAATTTCATTCGCGATTCGACAAACTATGACACACTCGTCTCACAATCAGAATTGATGAAACTCTGTCACATATAATTTTATATCCATCTATATATACTCGAGGGATATTTGTAACATAAATGAAGGATTTTTACGTGGTACATAAAATTTTACTGAGACTGATAATGCGAGAGGACACCAGCTCGATCACGAAATCGAAGTTAAAGTTGCTGATTGACTCGCCAATCGGACAGCGGTAAAGCTCGTAACTTTTGTTTATCAATTTTTAATTATTTCTTCTTATTTATCTTCTTCCGTCTTTTACGTTTTACTCGTGCGCTTTTTAAAGAAATACTCGAATTATTGTTTAATTATTTATTTAACCGCTACGGTACTTCTTGTCCAAGCCGGCCTCTTTGGCAATATGATGTGCTCCATTTCGTACGAAAACGGTTACCGCCAAATGCGATTACTTTGAACGGATCTTGGAAGTTTTATGAGGGTAACCTTTTTATCCCAATTCTCATCCTAATCCTAAATTCCAACTTTTTTGCTCCATAAAACAATGGCTATGGCTTTGGCTACGAAATGTATAAGAAAGTCAAACCCTACTAAGCCCCCCGCCCCACACTATTTTTTATATATTTTTCAAAAAGTTTCAAAATAACCACGGATGTGGGGTTTCTTTGCCAAGGCATTAAAATGCAATTTATATCGAAGAACCAAAGCGTAATGGTTACTTTTGACATCATTTTGATAAAAAATTTAATATTTTATGCATTAGTTGAATGAAAAAAAACGAATTTTTACTATCAAATTGTCATTTTTTAAAAACATTTTACGTAAAAATATAAAGTACCTAGGGTACTATTGTAGGCAGTTAATCAGTCTTATATATTATCGTTAAGATCGAAAAACTGAATATTTACGTAAATGGCAATATATAGTGATCATAATGGCGATATTCGTGTTGTGCGGGAAATTTCCGATTCTACGAAATCAGAAATTTTCTGCAAAAGACTTTCTAGGGGGGTTACAACCCAATTAGAAAATGTTTTTGGTCGAAAAAAATGTTAATACCAGCCGCCCCCCCCCCCCCCCCCCCGAGCATTCAAAGACCAAAAAGTTAATTACGAATGTCCACTATCGACACCTGCCGTGGGTCCAAATTTTTTCCTCCAAAAAGGCTTCTATTAGAAGTACGGAATCGGAAATTTTTCGGAAAACACAAATATCGCCATTTAAATCTCGATATATAGCAATTTACGTAAATATTCGCCCTTTTCACCGCTGCAAACACATTTTAACCGTATTTTAGTGCTCTGTTAAAGTAACCCGAAAATCTGTCGAAGGTACCCTTAATGTCAAAGTAGCTCAATTTGACGGTACTCGCTGTATTGTGTGAAAATTCATAAAAATTGAATCGTTTTGCTCTTGAAACTTGTGAAAGTTAATGGGTACAAGACAAACGTTTTATTCATAAATCGTGGTCTACGTCCAATAAGTTTGACCTTCGTTGCGATACCAAGACGCGCGTGCAGAAATATACGATCATTTAGTTGACGTGTGTAAAGTAATAAAAGGGACGGAAAATAACGTATGCACACGTTACACGTATAACGTGTAACGTAGAGAGTTTTACACGCGCAACATTATTTAATTTTGTTATTAATTACAATCTCGCTCATTATTTGAATGGCGAGACAATTACTACGTCCATAAAAACTTCTATCCGTTTTTCACATTTACTAAAACATTTTAAACTCCAAAAAAAATCAGCAAAGTAAATTGATCAAATAATATATTGATTACTTAAATTATTATATTATCTTACTATCCTAATAGTCAAACGGTATAACGAGAATCGTATAAATTGAGTCAAAGTACACGACAATTCTTTTTTCAACCGTTATTCATATTTTGGCCGAATTGAGAATAAAAAATGTCGAGCCATAAACAAAGTTGAATGAAACAATTTACACATTTGGAAAATTTGGTAAAACGTATTTTTCGTTTCAACAATTGTCGAATATAATTATATAAAATTCTCCATTTTTTACATATACAAATTATTTTATGAAATACCGATGACATTTTTTTGGATACTGCAATAATAATAGTATTTTTCGGTATCTGGAAGTTCAACATTTATTTTCAAACACATGGAAAAATTATCCGATGTGAATCGAACACAGCAAGTGATTTAACTTATGGAAAGTAGTGACCAGGATTTTGGGATAATACAACAGTATACGAGTGCTTGGTCATCTGAAAAGACCCTAATTACCATGAATGATACGTTGTAAACGACTACCTGGAGAGGATTAAGGAGCTATTCTATTTATTTGAATATCGAAATTGAATATTTTCACTTTTATTATTTCACACAAAGACAAAACATTGTTAAAACATTGTATCCATATATTATTAGCAGCTTCTGAAAAGCCTGCCTGACAATTCGAGCATCGGAGACCTTTTTCAAGCTGTTATCAGTTAAGAGAAATTGATATTTACATTGCATAATATTTAGCAATAATCAATTATAAATTTTACAAGTAACGATACGTCACACTGTTTTTATATTCAATATCTTTTCTATACTTTTTATTTATTGCTTATATTAAATATTTTTATTTTAATACTTCAAGTCGTCGATTATTCCCACAGAGTACACTTCTTTGCCGGATTCATCGGACTCTCGGACGAACAGTTGAACGCCTCAGCGAATTCGTTCATATTTTGTACCCCGCCAATTATTCTCAAACGATTGGGACTATGGACGTCCTTCAAATCCGATTCTGATAAGGGTCTCATCACCGATTCGCACCATGACTGTAAACCAATAAGAACAGAAATTTAAAAACGTTGCAATTTAATTTTTGTGTCTTTTATTATCGACCATTATCAATTTACTTACGCTAGCAAATGAGTAAAAGAACATTTTTTGGTCGGAATATTCCTCGAAACCCGGCAATTTTTTGGTATTCTTCAGCTTTCCATCATTTTTCAAACGTTCATAAGCCGCAAAGCTCGCTTTTAATCCACCGTGATCGGCGATATTTTCATCCGCGGTTCTTTCGCCAATGGTCTAAATGTTTATTTTTTATTTTTATTGTTCAAAGATTGGACATGAAAAGTCAATTAAACCGCACGTAGGAGTGACCTTCTCTACGGTAATCGCAGGAAATGACAATAATTACAGCTAGGTCGATTTATGTTTGAAATTGGCTTTATAAAATTGCAATCTCATGTCACGTGTCTAATTTTTCTTAATTTTGAATGCTAATGAAAAAAAAACATGGCATATAATGCAGACAACAAATTACTGGCGAATTAAAGCGTGTCCCTATCGCTAGAGATTACTTTTTTACTATTAAATTAATTTTATGTTATTTTCTCAACAATTAGACAAATTGTTTATACTTTTTTCTAAATTGAGCACTAAACTTACGTAAACCTGACGATTACCAATTAGATCATACACAGATCCGTATGAGTCGAACTGCTTAATAAAGCACTCTTCTCTCTTCCGGAATGCTTTCGCTGTTGAAACGAACCACGATGGTATGTCTTCAGAATCATTCTTGTAAAAGAAACGTTCTGCAAATGTTTACCACCATTATTCAGAAATGTATTTTCGTACAGGGTCAATCGCAAAGTTCTAATTAAAAAAATACTAATAAAAAGAAATAATTAAAACATTGAATGAAAATTAACAAAGAGTTTCAAATTTAATAAGATATTGAATATTTCAAGATATGTCGGTAATCCGTTTAAACATTACAATAACTGATTTTATTTTGCTACGCAAATAGAATGTTTTATACAAATCGCATTCAGTATTTAGTGACTATGATTTTCAAAAATTTCGACGATGTCAGTAACCCAGGCAAAAATAATAAAACAATAGACTGATATTGAATTTTACACAGAGTTTTCTAGCAAAGTTTTCCATCGGCAAGAATTTCTTAATGAACGAAATTTTTTTTTAAACCGTTTTCTCGTTGATAATGGAAATTATGAGAAAGTAAAGTTTTAGTTTTTAGTTGATAGATTCTCAAATGAAATTTAGAATTCCGAAAATTGAGCAAAATACTTTATTGAATATAAAATTACTTACGCAGACTGTTAAATGCATGGCTCATCTCGTGACCAATGGTTGTAGCTCCCACTCGGCCATAATTCCAAACCCTTTAGAAGCGGTATCGCAGGAAGAACAGTGTTAATTACATCGTATAATCCAGTGATCATTATTATATTTTGTAATTATAAAAACATACGCAGGCAAATCAGTATCGAATTCAGGCATTATAAATTCCGCCTCTGGCACGTCTGTGGCCAATCAAACATTTCAAATTAAATTTGATTATTTTCCTTACGTGTATATACTGCCCCAAACAGTTGAACGATTTCTTCTTCCTCAGGAAAATTGTCAATATTTGATAGTCTCTTCTTTAAACATTCTTCGAGAATTTTTTTCTTCATTGAGATCTACAATATTACATGTCACAAACTAATAGGGAAAAACATCCCTCAAATTTTCTTCGTCTAGGTTTGGCTAATACTTTTTTTCCTTAATACATTTTTATTGAATTAAAAAATTTAGATATTTGGCTACTAAATTGTTTTGTGATAGTTTCAATACATTTGTTTTCACTGAGTTACGACGATTTAAATAGACTGTCAAATCTCTTAAATAGGCTGTCAAATATTGACAATTTTATTGAGGAAAAAGAAATTACTTCAATATTTTGTGAAAAATGTGTTGCTCGACAACTTACAAGCAATGTTCAGGTTGTGATCATATAATGCATTATCTTCGTTGGCTTTTAGTGGGAACCTAAAATATTTACCGTATGAATATCTAAGCTTAAAAAAATTATATTTTCTGCATCCTGTATTTCACCACTCGATGTCCTCTTACCTGCGATTTAATACTTCCTCTGGTACTTTCATCCGTTTGATTTTATGTACATATACCATTCTTCTAAGAGCGAGTACATTCTGAAAGTAATCGGAACCAACAGACAACTGCGAGAAAAGGGACATGGAATTAAAAATTATTAACCGATCAAGTTCGATCGCAATTATATGAGTCGCCTCGTTCGAAGAGATTACAGTGTAGTTACCCCCGTGTACGCTGTCACAACGTTCAGAGTTCAAAAGTCAAACAAAAACATCCCTTGGAGTGGACGCCCGCTCCACCGCTCGCCTTTCCTGCTTCATATCTTTCAGAGTACTGCAGGATTGTCGTTTGAATTCGGGTTGAGTTATTGTAATTTTGGGGGGGGGGGGGGGGGGGCTGTAATCTCTTCGAACGAGGCGACTCATATAATTGCGATCGAACGAGCCCGCTTCGCGGGCTCGTTCGATCGGTTAATTATATTTCGCGCCTCGTTCTCGAGATTACAGTGTAGTTGTTTAGAGTCAACGACAATTCTTCTTATCCCCACAGTAAATATTGCACATTTATACCTTATTTTCTTTATTTATTCTTGATATAATTTTCTTTATAATTCTTACATTGTGGGGGTTTTTTTATGATGAAACACAAAATAAAACGAAAAAACGAAAAATTATTGCTTCTGCATTAGCGTTTCTATATTCATCCTTGAGTCTACGTGACTAGTCTCTAGATGAGAACATTACTCGCAAACACCGCTTCTCTGTTTTCGATCGGTTGGTGATACACTCTCGCAAACATTCTCGATCTCTCGGACCATCCTGCCGTCTTTCTTATTGTATCTAGGCAGACTCCCTTTTTAAATGCCGCTGGCGTCGCAGCATGTCGTGTGGAATGAGCGGAAAACCTCGAAACATCTATGCCACTGCTCTTCATCACACCCTTAATCCACCTACTAATTGTCTGGGCTCCAATCTTTTTGTGTGGTTTTGTTCTCCTGTCCTCTGTAGGTTGCCGTTTTTTCTAAATATTTTTCCACATACGTGGCTACGCATAAGTCTATTCTTTGGTCAAATTTTGGGATCTTCAGCATCGGCTGTCTTTTTCCCGGACCGGACGTTTTTAATAAATTAGTTATTGATATCTCTAGCCCGTTTTGAGATTTCTTAATGTTTCTTATATCTATATTTGCCAGTGTCTGGGCCCGACTGGCTGTACTTAATGCTAATAACATAACCGTCTTCTTTGTTAGCTCTTCTACCGACAATCTTTCTGCGGGATGCAACGCTGACAGATACTCCAACACTGGTGTTACATCCCAGGTTGACGAATATTTTGGTAAAGAGGGCCTTAGTCTAAACACTCCTCGTAAAAATCTTCTTATTATTTGGTTTTCGCCAATCTTTTCTCGCGAAATCAGAGAAACTGCCGATCTTAGACAGTTTATGGTGTTATAAGAAGCTCCTCTCTCGAAATGGAACGTTAAAAAGCTTAGTAATGTCGGTATTTGTGGTTCTTGAAAATCTACCTCTTTGTCTCGACAAAAACTTTTCCATTTCTTCAACGCTGTCTTATATTGTTTGGTAGTTGATGAAGTTATTGAAGACAAAATGATCTCCATTGCTTCTGGAGGAACTTGTCTTTTTAAGAACGCCGCGCGGAGACCCTGACCGCCAGTAGGATCAAGTCTCGCGCCCTCGGATACTTCGTTTGTCTATACGGAGATACTCGTATAGTACAGGCAAATAGTACATTTCTTCCTGCATTTTTTCCCAACCGCAATTTTGTTTGATAGATAGGTTCAGTATGACGAACTGAATGTAAATCCACAAAATGCCCCCAAAATGGCGGCGCGGATATGCCGCCATTTTGCCAAAAACTGTTTCGGCCTATATCTCCGTAACCGTGCACTTGAAGCCAAAACTGCTAATAACCTTTATTATATATAATGAAATTTCCTATCTCTTTTGTTAAATAATTTTTTTTGTATCACTTACCGTTTACGACTTATATGACTACTACTGTTTGTTTTCTGACTTTTTCTTTTTTATTGACCGATATCTCTTCTAATAATTGTTTAAACAAAAAACTGCTAATAATCAAACTTTTAAAGCAACAAATTTTCTACATCTTTTACTTTAAACTTTTTTTTCTAAAATTAATATTTTTGAAGTTATACCGCGTTAAATGTTCGCGTTCGCGTCCGCGTTCAACGCAGCTACCGGGTGCAAGGTTAACGGGGTTCGACATATTCGGAAGCGCCTATCCGACCTTTTTTGCTTTAAATTAAGATATCTCCAAAACTATTCAAAAAATTTCGACGATCTTTTTTAGTTTTGTTCAGAAATACTTTATTAATAATTTTATATATGGTTTTAGAAGATATTCAAATTAGAAAAGTTTTGGGACCAATTCAAAGTCGAAAAACATTGGTTCGAAAAATGTTCTTTTTCAATGTACCTTTTCTCAGGAACCATACGGTCGATTTTCACCATTTTTGTTGTGGGTATATATTAAAGTGTTATAAATATTGTGTCTGGCCATTTTTTTGAAAAAAATATTTGATGGTAAAAAAACGTGGTCAAAATTTTTAAAAAATTTGAAAACAACATCAAAAAAGTTTGAAACAAAATATCGAAAAAATAGCTGAATGCAATGTTTATAACACTTTAATATATACCCACAACAAAAATGGTGAAAATCGACCGTATGGTTCCTGAGAAAAGGTATATTGAAAATGAGCATTTTTCGAACCAATGTTTTTCGACTTTGAATTGGTCCCAAAACTTTTCTCATTTGAATATCTTCTAAAACTACATACAAAATTATTAATAAAGTATTTCTGAACAAAACTAAAAAAAGATCGTCGAAAAATGTTGAATAGTTTTGGAGATATCTTAATTTGAAGCAAAAAACGTCGGATAGGTGCTTTCGCATATGTCGAACCCCGTTAATAAAAACAAAGTATGCATAGTGTAATGATGAGAATTCAATAAATATGTCAAAAATATGCAAGTTAGTGACATAATCAGCAATCAATAATTTGCCTTCTTACCTGCACAAAACAGCGACTAACCGTTGAAATATTTTTTAAATTTATATTTTATTTTATACAATTCAATAGTACTTTATCTCGAATCGCCCCTCGATTATTATCAAATAATTAATAATATACTGATGGCATAATGAAACAAACAAATAATAAAACGGGAAATTTGTTTAAAAATAGATAGAAAATTTATCGACCCTCGACAAAAAATTAATGGAGGCGTTACAATCTGTATATGCCACCAAAAAAGATGACGAAGAGAAAGAGGAGGATGCATTTGAATCTTCACCGCCCGCGAAACGCACGAGAGTCGAAGAATATGCGTGATTCACTTTCAGTTGTATCTATTTGAAAATAAATTTCCTATCTATTTTTAAATAAATTTTCCGTTTTCTTATTTGTTTGTTTCATTATGCCATCAGTATATTATTAATTATTTGATAATAATCGAGGAGCGATTCGAGGTAAAGTACTATTCAATTGTATAAAATAAGATATAAATTTAAAAAATATTTCAACAGATAGTTGCTGTTTTGTGCAGGTAAGAAGACAAATTATTTATTGCTGATTATGTCACTAGCATGCATATTTTTCACATATTTATTGAATTTTCATCGTTACACTATGCATACTTTATTTTTATTAACCTTGCACCCGGTAGCTGCGTTGAACGCGGACGCGAACGCGAACATTTAACGCGGTATAACTTCAAAAATATTAATTTTAGAAAAAAAAGTTCAAAGTAAAAGTTGTAGAAAATTTGTCGCTTTAAAAGTTTGATTATTAGCAGTTTTTTGTTTAAACAATTATTAGAAGAGATATCGGTCAATAAAAAAGAAAAAGTCAGAAAACGAACAGTAATAGTCATACAAGTCGTAAACGGTAAGTGATACAAAAAAAATTATTTAACAAAAGAGATAGGAAATTTCATTATATATAATAAAGGTTATTAGCAGTTTTGGCCTCAAGTGCACGGTTACGGAGATATAGGCCGAAACGGTTTTTGGCAAAATGGCGGCATATCCGCGCCGCCATTTTGGGGGCATTTTGTGGATTTACATTCAGTACGTCATACTGAACCTATCTATCAAAAAAAATTGCGGTTGGGAAAAAATGCAGAATCGACAAGAGTAACTGGATCCCTATTTGCCTGTACTAATAATAACAAACTGTCATCAGGCCCAAACCTCAAAGGCCTTCCCACAGTCAAGTTTATAAGCATTGGGTACCAGGGTTGATTCGGCCAATCAGGTATTGGTACAATTCCTTCCGCCCTGTCTCTCTTTATTTTTGTGAGAACCCGCAAAATTAGGGAGAAAGGAGGGAAAGCATAGAAATGGAGGTCAGACCAGCTCATCGTAAACGCGTCTACTGCCCTAGCACCGATCTCTGGAAACCAGGAACAAAACTCTCTACATTTCGTATTAGCACTTGACGCGAAAAGGTCTATTTCCGGTGTCCCTAACGAACGTACAATCCTCTCGAAAGCCTGAGTTGCTAATTCCCATTCTGTATCCGCATTTTTAATTCTTGACAGTAGATCTGCCTCTATGTTTTTTGATGACGGAATGTAAGACGCAAAGAGGAAAATATTTCTCTTCTCTGCCCATTGCCAGATCTTTCTTGCGAGCGAATTATATTTGGGGAATCTCGTGCCTCCCATCTTATTAACGTATGCGATCGCTGTCGTATTATCTATACGAAGAAGTATCTGGCAATCTGTGCGTTCATTGGCCAATCCCTGCAGAGCCAGCTTGACCGCAACAAGTTCTTTGAAATTTATATGCCATTTTAGCTGTGTTTTTGACCAGACACCGCACCTCTTTTCGCTTCCATTATTAACTGCTCCCCAGCCTAAGTCTGAAGCATCTGTAAAGATAGTCGTTTCAAATTTTCCCGTTTTTATTCGATTAAACCCTGTTGGATGTGACTTTCCCACCAAGATAAATCCGGTATAATACACCGTGGGATTGTCATCTTTGCATTATAATTTGCATTGTTTGATAACAGGTACTTAATCTTTTCTCTTTCCATATTTTTCGTATAGAGCCAACCATACTCTATGGCTAAACAGGCCGCAACAAGATTCCCTATTAATTCTGCAAATTCTCTCACTCTGCATTCTTTCTTCTTTTTGTATTTTCTGACTAGATTAAACAGTTTATCTCTTCTTTCTTGTGGTAATTCTAACGAATTTTTTTTTGAATCTATAATAAAGCCCAAAAAACGGCACCTCGTACTTGGTATTAAGACGCTTTTTCTTTCATTGATTAGAAAACCCAAGGATTCTAACAGTTTTCGTGATTCGTATACATTCTTTTCACATTCTCGCCGGCTGTCCTCTACACATAATAAATCATCCAAGTAAATTACCGAGGTGTAGCCCCTGGCCCTCAGAAACCGAACCACGGGTTTTAAAATCTTTGTGAAATCACACGGTGCTGTCGCCAGGCCGAACGGTAAACACGTAAACTGATAATACTGGCCCATGAATGCAAATCTAAGGTATTTTTTACAGTTTTTACTGATTGGAATTAAATAATACGCGTCTTGTAGATCGATCTTTGCCATGAAGCTTTCCGGAAATATTAATCTTGCGACCGTTTGTATATTTTCCATTTTTAAATGTTTTGTTTCGATAAACCTATTTAGCTTCTTCAAATTCAAAATAAATCTGTGAGTACCGTCTGATTTTGGAATTAAAAAATATGTTGAGATGAACTGGTCTTTGCTCTCATTACATTCTTCAATTGCCCCTTTTTCCAATAGAAGATCTATTGCTTGTTGATAATTTTTTACTTGATTGTTTGGTATAGATACTCGCGGTACTTTGTCTAGGTACACTTGATATTTGAAAGGAATTTGGTATCCGTCGATGCAATTTAGAATAAACTGGTCTTTTGTGATAGATCTCCAGTTTTCTTTAAAAGATTTCAATCTACCCCCTACTCTACCTACTTTCTTCTCTATTTTCCTCTCCTCGGTCTGGATCTCGTGTTCTGTCCCCGAGGGTTGAACGGTTGTCTGCCTCTGAAAGACAACCTTGGTCGGCCCTGACTGCCTGACTGAGAATTGCCCGCATAATTCTGGAACGGTCTTCTTCCCTGCGGGCCTCTGAAGTTTAAATTTCCCTGATTACGAGTAACGCCTCTCTGGGCATAGGCATTCTTTGGTCCGATTCTTTCCAAGGCCTTAAACTCCTTGATCTTTTCGCTCAAGCCCGTTCCGAATAGGAGTGTGCCTGATCTGGTCTTTGTAAGCAACTCCTTCACTTGCTTGCTCACTCCTGGCAGAATGAATGCTTTTCTGGATTCATTTTGTCTAAAATGTATTTCCGTTACCAATTTGGCCGCATCATTCAAATTTTCCAAGAAGGACAATTTATCGATACTCTCCTGCTCGTCTAAGAGCGACGACATTGTCGCTCCTAAGGACATTAGGGCTGATCCGGCCAGCTTCTGAGTTTCAGTGAAGAAACCGTCTCTTTTCTGTCCTGACTCGCTCAATACCGCCAATATTTCTGGGTTGAGCTCTGGAGCTTCGAAACCCTCCTTTCTCGCGAATTTTTCGAGAAGTTTGTCCTTCTCCTCTCCGGAGATACCACTGCTCACGAAGTGCTTCCACCTATTGGCCAGCGACGCATGTAGATCAAAATCCAACGCCCTTGAAACCGAAGGATCTTCTCCGAGTACTTCGAGGATCGACACGTCGAGGTTTTCCTCCTCGTCTTCGTGGCCTGTCGCATTCTCGCTTGCGTTAGCCTCTTCTGGGCTGACATTTTCTTTGTCCTCTGCGACTATTAAATCTAAATTGGACAAATCATAATCGAAGCTAAAAACAAAAGTAAACTGGGGGCGCTACGTTTTTTTTTTTTGTATATGTATACTATGTATATCGATATATGTGGCTGTCTCTCTCTGTCACTTCGTACGGAGATCCGCCATCTTGCATCTCGTGCTGTCAATCGTCTGATCTGTTAGGCCTCCCGTGCCTACTCATCAGCGAAATCTCTGATTTGTCTTATCTTTCATATAAGCTCATCAGGATCAAGCTACGATATGTTTTGCCTCCCGGGCAAACTCATCGTGCTATATTGTAGCCATCTATTTGTTCGTGTCAACATAACTCGTCTAGATCGATTTGTTGGCCATCTTGCTCATCGCCATCGTCTGACGAAATATCCTCGCCGGGCTCATCTTTTGTATTTTGTAATTCCTCTAACGCTTCTTGCAATGATTTCAATCTCTTGCTCATCTCCTCAATTGCCTCTTGCTTTCTCTTTGACATTATCGTCCTCTTCACCTTTTTTTACCTATTTCTGAACTCTAATTTCGTTGACGATGTTGTCTCTAGCGCACAACGAAAGAATATGAAGCAGGAAAGGCGAGCGGTGGAGCGGGCGTCCACTCCAAGGGATGTTTTTGTTTCACTTTTGAACTCTGAACGTTGTGACATCTAGCGTACACGGGGATAACTACACTGTAATCTCGAGAACGAGGCGCGAAATATAATCTTTAATTGTAATAATCTTCGTCCAATACAGTGTGATAGAAAATCAGAGCCGAAATAAATTTCTTATTAATAATACTATTTACGAAATTCTGTGTTCTAAATATTTTCAGAATGACAGCTTTTCGTCATTTTTTTATCGTGATGCACTAAATAATCCGTTAATATTAATTTGTCGATATAATTTTCTATACTAAAAAGTCAGTAAATGAAAATGTTTCTTAGTGGTTTGATCACCTTTTTATATCTTTCGTTCATCTTCTCAGGAGCATTGTAAAACTGTGGATATCCGATAGAAACTTTGGTCGCACCGATGTAACCCTTCAAAAGTTGTTTTGCTTTATAAACGGGCCATGTTGAGTTTGTTATCTGGCGTATGATTTCCTTTCGAAGCCTCTTGACGATATCTTTGATCTAAAACGACGAAACATATCGATCTTCCAGGAAGGTTCTAGTTAAAAAATATTCATTAACATTAATATAAGCTTACGATATTTGTCGATCGTCTTTTATGATATTTTTTAATGAAGATTAACCCCACTGGATGTTGTAAGCCATCGGGAACACACGAAACCCTCTCCCTTAAGTACATAAAAAATAATAAACTTGACATAATCGCACGAAAACAACTCTACTGAAAATATTTTCGTTAAAGATCTCGACGGTACTTGAAATACCAAGTATTTTTCACGAATGTAAAGTAAATACATATCGCCTCTATGGTACTCAAAATACGAGACACTTTTACCACTTCGTACATTGCATGTGTGTATTTAATATTTCATGTCCGATACATTTGGTACCGAGCCTTTCGTAGGTCGTACTTAGTTTTTGGTATGGTATTACTCAGTATTTTATGAATGTTCTCAGTACTCAGAATTTCACATACGACATACTTATAACGCAGTACTTTACGATATAATCAGTACTCAGAATTAGCATATACGATAAACTTAGTACTGAGTATTTCATATACGATATACTTAGTAATCACTACCTCAGGTTCGATATACTTGGTACTTAGTCCTTCGTACGATGTGATCCGTACTTCGTCTTTCATATTTAGAAATTCCACGCTCAGTACTCATCATGCACCATAGCCAGTATTTCATATCCAACGCTTAGTTTTTTTATTGTTCGCTTCGAGTACTTCGTCGCTAATACATGGGGTACCTACTTCTCAAAAACGTACTTGGTTGTGACATAGTGCATTTAGTAATTCGTCATTTGTACTTTGTACTTAAAATCGGGTGCCTCATAATCCATACCGAGTACTCTATATTTCCGGAATAGTACTCTGTAATAATAATGTGGGAGTTTAACGTGCACAACACCCTCTTCGGGGTTTTACACACCTGTATATGCTACCATTCCAACCAACCTATCTCCTCTGACATTCTTATTCGCGACCACGGCTGCAGCCGTTCCGCATTCCCCCTAATCTCCCTGTATCGCATTTGCCACGGATGGAGGGAAACTGCAGAAAACCTCCGCCGATACAGGTCAGTACCTACCTAGTCTCCTCCAGTGTCAATGCGAGTAAACTCAAGCACGTCTACCAGAGGCGCCTAGGGCCGGCACCTCCTCAACTGTGACGATGGGCCACCCGATGTCCGACCTAGGCGTCACCATCCGCGCGATGAGAACCGCCTTGCGGGAGCACCCCAGCCGAACATCGAAACCCCACTCCTCACAGCGAGGTTTTTGTTGGGCATTTGTTTTGGAGGGATCCGAACCGCCAGGATTGCAGAAAAACACTTAGAAAAAAATTCTTTTTTCCATTCGTGTCGGCTACGAGAATCGAACCCTGGTCCGCTGCGTGCGAAGCCAGAGTCCTACCCACCGAGCCACCGCGCTCTTTTTTGAATAGTACTCTGTATTTCAAGTACTTTCTCGCTTGATACCCAGCTGTGGTTCATTATAAACTTACTCAATCTTCCAGCGCGGCACTTTGAACAATGCCTTCTTCGCTTTGATCTCCACAAGCCGAGTCGCTTTATCCATGTATTTCAGATTACCATCGATAGTTTTCCAGTGAATGTAATTCTCTGAGTACAAAGTTTATAATTAAATGATGAAAACAAAATTAATTATGGACATTGACACCTACGATAGTCGATAATCATACCGATTGTTATTAGAGAGGAATTTTTCAATAACGCGGCAAGATCACTTATCATGGCAGGTGCTAATTGAACAATAGTGCTCAACGTTATTTTGACGTGAAATTCCGCCAATCTTCGTTTTATGACGTTGAGCCAATTGATCTTGAAACAAGACAGGTTTAAATTTTATTTGACTTTCAATATTCATCTTCGTTGTGGTTCCAATTACATTTTAATTCAAGCGAATAATATTCGAATCAATTTATTACCGATAATTCCTTCTTATCGCCGATACCACGGTTCCAAATCATCTGAATCTCATCGATGGTAATACTTGTGACTCCGTCAAAATCTTTTAGCCATAGCTTGAACATACGGTTCCAAAATCAATTATTTTCAAATCCGATCCATGTTGCATGGATCTGAAGAAATGTCGACGAATGAATTACCTTAAAGAGTTCAGCTTCGAATTCGACCATAGATTTTATATCAGGGAAGACTTCTTTGGGAGAACGACAAGACAACATCATCTTAGTCACTTGTTTTATATATTTATGGTACTCAATTATCCAGTTTGGATTTTCATACGGTACTTTGTTTTCCAATCGGTTTTCCGTATTCCACTCCGCCTCCGGATGTATGTTGGCAATAATCAGCTGTCAATTTGATAAAATTTATTGTATATCAAAGATCGTTTCAACGCTGCTTAGGAAAACTAGCATGTTTCAGATTTCTTACGAAGAGAAGCACGTTTGATATCAGCGCGAAAACTAGCATGTTTCGACTTTTGACACGAAAACTAGCACGTTTCGATATTTGCCGCGAAAACTAGCATGTTTCGGCTTTTGCCACGAAAACTAGCATATTTCGGGCATGCCAGTTATCGTGGCAGAAGGCGAATCATGCTAGTTTTCGCGGTGAGAGCCGAAACATGCTAGTTTTCGCGTCGAATATCGAAACGTGTTGGTTTTCGCGGTGAAATTAGAAACGTGTTAGTTTTCGTAAGAAATTTGAATCGTGCTACTTTTCGTAAGCAGCGTCGGTTTAATGTCTTGTTCATTAAAGCTATCCACATTTGATGCTTCGAAGTGGGTAGGAACTACTGTGAATCTTTTTTTACGTCGACCATTTTTTATAACATATATTTTTTTCAAAAAAAATAATTTAATTGTGACAAATTCTGCGTTATCGTTAATACTGTGTAAAATAGAAAAAAAATATTTCTATGCTCGGGCACTATTAGCAGGGTAGAAAAAAATTGAATTGGCCGAGATTTTTTGGCATATTTTTTACTTTCCGCTGTATTAATAATACTTTGGAATATTATTTAATAATTATGCAGCGTTGTTGTGGTAATTTTTAGTGAAATTACGATTCGAGTCTCACCCGAAATGGCGATTTTTCATCTTCATCTATATGCTCAGGGTTCGAATCAATGACTAAATCGAACAGGGCTGATTCCAGTGTCTTGATCGCATAATTTTCATGTATCTCCTGCAGCGACATATTATTAGGTTTTCGTTCGTCATCCGGAATTATCAATGGCCATCCACCGTTGGTATTTACAAAGTCAATCAAGGGATTCAATCCTTTAGCCTTGATGGCATCTATGACAAAATTATACAACGATATAATTTTTCATGCACGTCCAATAGTTATTTTAAATATAACGTATTTAATAAAAAAAAGAATAATTGTTTACCGGTATTTTCGCACACTTGGAAAAATTTCTTAGTTTTACGAACAACTTCCATGTCGCCGCACTTTTCCGGTTCTCGTAAAAGTTCTGATACGATAAAAATATTTTGTTGACATTACGTACGACAGGCGCAAATTTATTGTAGTTGAATTAAATTGTCTTGTTCGGTTCGTAGATGAATAAAAATAAAAATTAATATAAAAATTAATAAACCGACCCAGAGTATTCTTTTCAATGTCGTATTCTTGCAGCTTATTATTACTCTCTGTCCAACCACCGCAAGCGTGTATCGAAAAGTCGTGGCAAGGATCGACCGTCTGCCATATGTTTCGTGTCAACTGACGAGCTAAAATTTATCATAAATTTCAAAAGAAAAGTAAAATTTAATTTTCATCCAGATTTTTATTTAATCCTCCATATCGTTCGAATCTTAAAATTTGTTTCGAATAAAAAATTAGATAGTATCATTATCTTGGATTAAACAGAAAATCGGAAAAATATTTTCGATTAAAAATTTAATTAAACACGAATCATATATTTATTTCTAATCAACAATTAATCTCACTAAATTTCTTTCAATTGCTATGGCCAAATTGATTGAACTTTTGAAAATTCTTACCCACTGCCCTGCAGTTGGTAGAAGTACAAACATTGTATTTGGGTTTTTTAATGCATTCGATTGGGATTTCCGTTGTGGAAGATTCCGATTGCGTCAGAGGGGTAGTTTCCGGTGCCACGGATACGTCGAGAATCATAAATAATAAAAGTAGCAGATTTGAAATCCATTCGATAGAAAAATCCACATTTGGAATTCTCGTACACCAGATGAGTTTCATAACGATAAAATTATGTTTGTCTTTGCACTTGAATAAAGAGGACTTGAAGAAAAGTATACTTCTTGTCGCGATAAAATATTACAACTGACGAAATATTGAGGTCACTCGGATGAGGTTGAAGCAATCGACTAGGGAAATGAATGGTTTGATAAAAATAAAGATTACAATTTACTTACGCTTAGACAATTCGCTAGAACTATACATTCCTGCATAAATATTTACTATAACAATATATATATATATATATAGTATATGTACATGAAGATTTACTGTCCCTGCAGTAGTTGACGCAACACTTTCAGGATTTATTCTTGTTTTTCCAAGTTTTGTTACGAGAATGATTCAATTCTACAGCCTTGGTTTCCTTCAACGTTTCCTCGTGATAAGACAACATTTTATTGTTTTGTTTTCCTTTTGTATTTTTTCTATCTATTCCTCGCTTACATATTATTTTTATTTTTTATATAAACATGACTATGAGCATTTATTTTAGTATAAAAATTTTATTAATCGTAAGTAATTATATGATACTTGAATAAATCATGAAATCAAACGAAGAATAAAAATTATCCCTCAACTTACTTTTCAATGCCTACGAGCACATGATGTTAAGCAATAGAAATTAATAAGGCGTCAAGTCTTTTTTAACATGAAGATTGTCATTCTGCAGGTGCAAATTACCAATTAATTGTCAGATTAATTGCTAATTTGTTTATGGTATAATGGGTTTAAAAAAATCTTTATTAGAGTCATGTGGGGCAAGTGTGCGCACTTAAGCTTTGAAATGCCATAAAATCGAAAATTTCAAGTTTTATGCAATAAAACGACGTTAATTGGTTAGAGTAGTTATTAAGCAATAATTTGACGATAGAAATAATATTCGTCAACGGCACGAATTCTCAAAAATTGACCAAAACAAGCATAGTCCGAAATGCGTACACTTACCCCAATATAGGGGTAAGTGTCCGCAGCAGTGTGGGTAAGTGTGCGCAACATAAAATGACGAGATGTTGAGCTATTAAATAAGTATAACCAGACATAGGAACATGACAAATTCTTATTTATCATTATTAGATGTTTTAAAGGTATTAATAAAAACAATTTGAAAACAAAAATAACCCAGATAGACATTTTACGACAACGTAACGGCAACAGGACAGTACGAAATGCAATTACGATATCGCGTTATGGTATCTTTTGCCGCCGCATTAAGCTTTATTGTGACAACACAAAATTACGTTGAATGCTGACAAATATGTGACAAAACAGTGATACGCCGTCGGAACTGTTAGCAGCAATACGACTTATGAAAAAAAGAGCACGTTGATATAATAAATACGGCACGTCGTGCCGTTGCTATTTAATAGTAATTAAAGCCCATTTTTGTAGCAAGAAAACATCAAATTTAAAATATACGTTGGCAGCAAACGAACAGTAAAGGGACGGCACGTTGTGCCGTTCGGTTGTAGGCTTCGTTAGAACACAGGACTTACACAGTCAGCAATGAGCTAACAACACAAGTATGGCAACAGAACAGCACATTATGTTGCGGTGCTATATGAAAGAATCATAAACGTAGAAACAGCAAACGAACGGCAAAACTTGAACTTTTATATTGCATGCCCACATTCATTGTCACCCGTGCAGAAATTTCGTCCGGGATCCAGCTGGATTCGCGGTAGTATGCCCACCTTCCAATCAGGATCTAGTCCGATATCGGATTGGGTTCCAGGCATAAATGTAACGCTGGGAAACTGGATTCGAGCAGGGATCCCTGCCCGAATCCATCAATGAATTCTAGCTGGATTCTCTGACATGTATCCCGAGCTTCTAATCGGGATCAAGTCCGTCCGATATCAACATGAAATTATTACATGTAAGCAACCACTCCGGTGGACCTACAGAGTAGTTTTTCTTATGAATAGGATTCCGTACTACCGAGAGCACAGTAAAGCACATAGAAAAATTCCGTTGCTGTCGGTGGGAATCGAACCCGGGACCCTCGGCATGTGAGTCTCGAACGCTACCCTTATGCCACTGTTGCATGGCATAAAATATTTAGTATATGAATGCTAAATATCCAAATAGCTAAATGAATATACAGGCTGTACCGTTTATCTCTGCCACCCGAAATAACTCGGGAATTATCGACTTTACAAAAAAATGTTCCAAATAAAAGTGGTACTGTTTGAAGGGGACCACCAAATGCGACCAATCTTTTTTATTCCGGTGGAGGCGTTGATGCACCGTAAAAGTCACCTTCACTAAAAAAAATAGAAATCGCGTCACCGACGCAAATTTCTTTCGATCTGGAAAACATCGGGATTCCTATAGGGACACCCGTTTTGGGGTATCCCTGCCTAATCCCCATCGGAACTGAACTCTTCGTTGCTGCAATAACGTGCTATTATTAAGTCTACAACCGAACGGCACAACGTGCCATCTCTTTGCCGTTCGTTTGCTGTTTCTACGTTCATGATTTTTTCATATAGCATAGCAACATAACGTGCTGTTCTGTTGCTTTCGTTGTGCTGTTGGCATATTGCTGAAAATTGTGGCATCGCGCCGTAATGGTATGCCGGATTGTTGCACAAATATAACGTTAGAGCCATATGATTTTTGCCGAAAAGTGAACTGCACGACGTGCAGCTTCCTTGCTGCCAAACGGGTGTCATTCACGCGGCAATTTGTCGGCAACCTTACGTTACTCCTTTTCGCAACTAGACCGTCAAATTTATGTACGTGTCGTTAGTTTGCTGCTCAATTCGGAAGCAAACTGTACAATATTTGCGTCGCGAAATTACAGTTCGTAACGTCAAGTTGCCGTTTTTTTTCTGTTTCTTATTTTTTCACAGCACGTTTGTCTATCTGGGAAACTTCAATAAGATGAATTGTAACGAAACAAAGAAACCCAGTCGCGTCAAGCTAATTTCGAAGATACATTGAACCGATGCGCAATGTTATTTATTTCAGCATACTCATAAATCAATTGTTGGAAACAATGCATCGTGAGACCATAATAAATGTTGTCACTTTGTCTGACGTATTCACATATTTCATCTTCTTGTGCCTTTGTGAATGTATTACCAAATCTCCCCATATTATTTGCAGTACCTCCAGAGTTTAAACGTTTCCTTAGGGTGCTTTCTTTTATTCCGATTTGGGAGGCTGCTTTCCTTTTACTAGCACCTTTTGAAATTAATAACTGGGCTTCTTTGAGCTGATCCTCTGTTACAACACATCTTCCTGAAGACTACATTTTTTAATTTCACGGCATTGATACTGTATATTTCGATCCTGAAACAAAAAATTGCAGTATTAATGCGAAGTTTCAGAAGCGGGGTAAGTGTGCGCATGCGCACACTTACACGGCAAGCATGTGCGCACACTTAGCCCAACCCATCAAAACGGGATTTCATCAAAATAGTTCGTAATTGTGTCATCTCAAAAATTGAAACATGGTCACTTGTCAAACTGAATACTATGTAGTACTCGATGATAAATATAAAATGTCCAAAATGGACACAAGTCTACAAAAGATTGGACGCCAAAAATAGTAAAATATCGTAACAATTTGAGCACAAAAATTCACTTACCTGCTAAAACAAAACGGCGCGTTAGCGGCTACTGAAAATCGACCTCTTCGCAGGACTCCGCACGGGTCACTGAATATGGCAGGTGCGGCGCTTTAATTATAAATCGTTTCTGAGATATTTCATATGCGCACACTTACCCGCTGCGCACACTTGCCCCACATGACTCTAACCAACATTTCTGTGATGGGTGGGAAGTCGGTGTTCGGCTTTGGTGGTCCCGCAAATGGTGATGCCTTGGCCGGACACCGGATAGCCCATCGTATCACATATGGAGTCTGTATAAGGAGACCAAAGTCTGAAATGCTCAGATGGACAGGCTAGAATGCCATCTAGTAATTCGGATGGCGCCGATGGTAGCGCTGCCGTCAGACAAGAGCCAAATCACACACGCACAAAAGTTGTGTACATGAGCTCTGGTTGATTTAAATGGCTTCCTCGTAGGGTTATTTCTGTTAGGTACAGCGTTCCACTAACAATACAATATATTTTCATGACGAGTAATTACGTAATTAACAGCAGGCAATTAAAGAAAAATATGCGGCTGCAGCTGTAACAGCGGAGGAAGGATTGGAGTGGTGTAGGGATGTGGAAATTGGGTGGCATTGTAAAAACCAAGAAAGGGTGTACAAGTGGAGCTCATATATAGTTAAGATAAACCAACCAATATCTAGCACTTTATTATTGTCTCGATAAACAATATACAGATAAAATATTTGCATATAGTGAGGAAATAACGAAATAGCATTTATATAAAAAAATGTACAATACAGGTAGAGTGTAGCCGGTTGCTTGATATAGCGCAAGCGTCTTTGTCGATTGTAAATTAATACAAGAGTTATAAAAACTGTTTATCACTTCTTTTTTTTGCTTTCTCGACAAATCTAAAGATATCACTCGTTGAATTTTGTTTGTAATTCTCTCTTTTAGGCATGGAAAAAAAATTACGATTACTAGCCGTTAGCATACGATTCAGTATCACTTGTATCCATTCGTCGTGTTTTTCGTTCTCGTGTGTAACATTGAAGTTATTTTACACGACATAGCTTAGTCGTATCTCAGCGTCGCTTTAATCATTAATTGAACAGCGAAATCGCAAATTTTTTTAAAACTTCAAAAAATCCGGATACGATGAATTTTAAGCCATACGTTTACGTATTCAATCGTATATATTTTCGAAAGATCGGCGATTTTCGGACTTCAACATCTTTATTCTTTTTTTCGCAATTTTTTGTCGGCTCACTCGTTGCGTCAAAAAAAATTTCCGGCTTGTCGAAATATCAAATTTTCATATATTTCCAATATTATTCCGGAATTCACTGCAGGGATACCCCCAATTTAGCATGCGCAGTTGCATGTGTAACGACGAACGCGTTTCTCGCGAACAGGAGCAAATGCTTCGGGAACCGAACGCACCGATCGTGGTTGGACAACTGAAACATTCCACATTTATTCAATATTAAAAAGCAATCGACAAGGGAATCAGATTCGAGAAACTTATCGAATCAATTAGAGCCAGATTACCCGTCAGTTAGAGTCAGATACTTAATTTACAAGCAAAAGAACAATAGAAGCCTCGTGGTAAGATGAACAATTAATTTCATCCAAGGCAAGATCCTTGAATAGTTTTTCATTTTGTATCGAAGAAATTTATAAATATTTTTTTAAACACTTACAGTGTGGGCGATTGGCCTCTTCCTGCATTTCCTCGTGATCAACCATCATGCGAGATTGGTGCTGATGCTGCTGCGGCATGTTTTGCTCCTCTTGTTGTTGGTTCTGTTCCTCCGTGGCTTGATTGTCTGAGACCTGTGCCCGAGCTTCAACCGGAACTTCCAGAGACTCGATTGGTCTCAAAGGCATGGCGAATGGTGAGATAGGAACAACGTGGCCTCCAGCGACCTGGAACATGGTAGCCATTAATACCGGTATTTGCGTCACCTCGAAACTTTCAACCCATTTTTCTTGGCGATGATGGCATAGAATTCAACACAATTTGGAGAGTTTATGTAGAACGATGACACGGGAACGGACCCAAGATTTGGTGTCACTCCGTCCATTCGTGTCCGAGAAAAATGCCTTTAAAGTTTTCCAAGTTACGTCGATCTCTAGCCTTACTAGAACATAGCCTTGGCATCGACGGGCGTACCTGGCGGATGGCTTGAAGCACACTAGGAGGGATAGGAAACTGTCTCATCTCAGTCTCCTCGCTCTGCTCCTCCGAGCTTGGGAAAGACCTGCTCTGCTGCTGCTGCTGTTCGTCCGAATCTTGGGAGTTTTGCTGATTATGACCATCCATGTTTCCGTGTTCGAATAAATTTCTTACTTCGATGGATAGTCCCAACGGATCGAGAGCAATGGACCGCAAGCCCTCCGGTATTGGCTTGAATTCTTGTACTTGCTACGGAATTTGTAGAACAAGATAGGTGAGGTCTACCGTCTATTAGGAACATCCTACACACAAACAGCCTCTCTTCAAGATGCTTACCTCTCTCCTAGCACCCTCTGGCACGGAACTTTGAACGGGTCTAGTTTCTTCACCAAGACGATCAAGAATATTCTTGATTTCCAGCGGAACCTGTTGAATGATTCTGTTGATGTCCATGGGAATTCCGTGGAAGAACGACTCGGATCTGTCCGGAACTTCTTGAGATTCGGTGGGTTGTCTCTGCTCGACTCTGGGAGGAATCATCATAGACGGTAATCGTTGCTCGTGAATCTGCTGTTGAGGTTCTTGAGACGATTGTGGCTGCGGTGGTGGCGGTGGTGGTGGCATCATCCCTTGGGTCTGTTGCTCCTGGGGATACATCATCGAGGGACGGTCCGCATGGGCGAACATCATCGGAATCGGTTGTTGCTGCGGTTGCTGTTGTTGTTCCCGATTGAATTGTTCCTGTTCCGCGGCAGACTTCATTCCACGCATCAGATCCATCGTCACGTGACGGATTTCAATAGGAATTTGGTGCATTTCGATCTGTCGATTGCCATACATTGCGTTCGTTATTGATCGTTCGATCTACTATGATTCCGGATGTTTTAACGCAATATTCTCTAAATTGATCTTCCTTCGTAGTTCCGATAGTGTGGATAAAATTTCATATTGGAATTTCAGTAAAATATAGGGAAATAGAATTTACCGTTTGTTGTCTTATCATGTGCGGTTGGGGTCCCATGCGTGGTGGTGGTCCCATCTCCATCGAGACTTGGGGAAGATTGCGAAGCTCTGGAGGAAGAATACCGATTGGGAATGGAGCGTTCATTCCTCTCGCATCAACAGGCATCGGGACTCGCTGTGTCTCGGAAACTTGGAATCGGTTGTGAACTTGGTAACGATTGTATCCGGGATCCCGAGACGGAAGAGGAATTTGTACGGTTCCCAGTGGAACAATGATTGGCGTCAACATCTCTTGTTCTTGCTGTCTGGTGGCACAGTTAAGTATTGTACTATCGAATTAATCCAAGTAGCAACCCAGTAAGAAAGTTTCGATACATTCCGGATTAGAGCGCTATTGTACTGGCGAATTTTAGCTTTTGTACCTGCAATGCCATCGATCTTATACCAATAATAAAATTGTCGAGATGAAAATCTGTACAAAGAGTTGCATTTTGAAGCATTAATCTTTCTAGTTAAATTTTTAGACGTTCCGTCCGTTTATCCATTTATCCTTTTATTCCAGTAACTCTTAACGCATGATAAATTTTCTTCCCATACTGAAGTTTATGTTATGACGTTATATGTAGCATAAGCTGAATAATACCATCGAGATAAACGGGAATGGTGCATATTGTCGAACTTCAAATGTTTACCTATGAAATAGCGTACAAAACCTGAGCTATCAATACGTTCGAAAATTATCCGAAATAAAAATTCAATTTTTTTCAATCACATTGATTCTATTTTGCACATACCAAAAAATTCAGTTTCTAAAGGACTTACTCTTGGCGAGGATCCCCAGATTCACAGATAATGGCAACCCGTTCGCCACTAAGCCTCTGGACACGCTGACGCTCAGTGCTGTTGGTATCGATGGAATTATCGTTGGCTCCGTCCATCACTTCGTCGGCCCTGCGACGCTCTACGACGCAGGAAACGATGCTACGAGCTTGTTGCAAAAGGCTCTACGAAGTAGACATTGAAAAGAGTCAAATAATATTGTTTTGGAATGTTGAGCGAATTACAAAATAAATGTTCTTGAGGTTCTGTGTAATGACTAACCCCAGCGAGGTCATCAAGGTCCAGCTGGAGAGGAAGTTTTATGTGAACCGGAGGAAATTCCGAATCATCGTAGTCATCGTCGTCGTCATTCTGATCGCCGCTGTCATTATCGGTTTTGGAGTTATTTTCATCATCATTCTGAACTTTTATATTCTTGGTGTCAGTCTGAACTTCGTCCTTATCCGTTGTTGATGGAGAATCCGACAAAGTTTGCAAGTTGTCCTTGGGAATTGGGCGATCCTAGAAGACAAAGTTTAACATTGATAAATATTAAATGATTTACAGGGAACAAATTAAATCTGAAAAAGTGAAGACCATGAATTCTACCATAATAATTTCAAAATTTTACTTAAACATGCCAAATAATTCTAACAAGAAGAAAATTGTATTGTTCCCTTGTTCGATCTTATCTATTATAAAAAATGTTGCTTCGTGTACGAACAATAATTATTAATAAATATTAAATGATTCGTCATTCATTGCCTTTGACAAAACTGTATTAATTTCTATACAGCTTTTTCACTCGAGTGGAAAGGAAAAATATTTCCTCATCAAGGAATAATATAAATAACCGATCTAAAATAATGATAATGTGCGAACCAATGATAGGAATTTATTTTACGAACTAAAAATATACGAGTTAAATCAACGAGACATTGAAACGAATCGCTAGAATTTCTTTACTTCCGTGGCGTGCACCGATCATCATAAATATACACTCTAATGCTATGCATCGAGAAATTGCCGGTATGGAGCAAAAAACATCAACGGTGATGTTCTGTACGATTGGACAGAGGGAGACCGCCATCTCGCGTCGGTGGACGGTAATGACAATTAATCATCGGGATGCACGCTGTGCTCGGTTGCATTCGATTTCCATCGGTTGCCAGAGTTAACGCGAAGAGCCGACCTCATCAGTTGGGGAACCATAATCTTGCCGAGCGACTCGAGAGTTCACTTTCACCCGGAGGCGTGCAACCAACGCTGAGAGCTCCGTTACAGGCAAAGATCGTCGTATCGCGGATGGATTTGTTTGGCATTACTAGGAAATCATGTCTCGTCCAATAAGTGGGTCGTCTTCTTTGTCTTTGTTGTTCGTGAATGAAGATCGTGATGTACGTCGTTAAAAAAAAGATTTAAAAATTGTTCTTTCGTTATGTCCATGAAGATTTTTTACATTACGATAGATTTCCGCATACCGAGCGAACTCTCACTCACAATCAGTAACCCATATAAGACATCGTTCCCTCCTTAGGAAGCCGACTATGATCTCATAGGAAATTACACATACTGTGGCGGAAACTTTGTGAGAACTCTCATAGAAACCCATACGAGGTATTTTTATAAGAGAATAGTAGCGATCGTTTTTCGGTTTCCTCTGAGTTTTCCCCAAAATTCAATCTAACCTCTAAATCTCAAGAATTAACTGATTAATCTGACTTACAAAATAATATATTAAGCTTTAATTTTAGTTGCCACGATTTAGATTTACCGAATTCAACGTTTGATTAATCGAAATAATGTTAATTCTACCGCGCAAACCCACGAGTAAGTATCTGCAATCTCATTGGCTGCTTCGAATCAAACAGTCCAATCAGATTACAGGGTCTTCGACCTGAAATTGTCGCAATTATGTCATTGGTCCATTGAAACAAAATTACCCAATCAGATCGCAAGGTGTTCGCGCCGAAGTTGTTACGAACGAATACGATTGGTAACGCATTTTGCTTCCTTAAAATGGCGAACCAACGTGCGCGAGGTTAATTGCGTCAACTTTCTGCATTTTTTCAATTACTAGCATCAGCTTGTTTCGACGTTTACTGCCGCTTTAGCTCATGCCAGCCAGATGTATAAGCATTAGTACACCGTGAACACGCTGTGACAACTTTCTACTTCCCGCTTGACTGGCAATCGCCAGTCGGAGTGTTTGCATCGGTGTGTTCTAAAACGGGATGGTGGGAGGCAGAAAAAAATGCATCCTAACCTATACTTTGCTCCGAATATCATTTTCTCTAAACAAAAAAAATACGGGGCATTGAACGCGTTCGGGCTCGTTGATCGGTCATTACGCGAAGTTGTTGAGAAGCAAACGAGCGACCAGGGCTACATTAGATTTTTCTTTCTACAATACGTTTCCCGTCGCTTCAGCCTCGGAAACCCCAGGCGACCGAGGAACTTTTGCCTAGACGCAAATTGGAAAGTATCCCGCAGCGGGAAAAAGAAGCCTCGTTCCGGCGAAACTCTCGGTGCTAATTTATAAGTCGGGCTAGCACTACCGTGAGAAAACCAAATTGGTTTTCTTTTATATTAAGTATCGTTCAATTTTACTTTCTCACCTTGACTTTTTAAATTATCTTAGGTTTTTATCCTCAACATTATTCTAGGTTAGATTAGTAAATTCGATTTTTTAGATCAGCTTTAGATTTTACGATCATACCTGAACCGCCATCTTAAAATGCGAAAGAAACCCCCGAAATGAGCGAATAGATAATCGATAATTAGGAAATTTTCAAAATTACTTTTCACCACCAATGTTGGGAACCAAGCCGTGTAAAGAGATAATTCAACTCACGAGCGACAGCTCCGGTAGGTAACAATACGGTTAGTCGCCGAAGAGAAAATCTTTTCAGAGAGCATTCACCTTTCTCGTCTCCGACGTACGCGAGTCGTGCAACGGGGCAAAACCTAGTTTTCGCTGTGGCTCTGCCTCTTTCACCGGTGCTTGTACCGGGCACAATAATGACAATATAATAATAATATTTTTAAAAGGAATGTTGCCGTCGAGAGAACCTTCCTGGTGCTTGGTGAGACCTCCAGTCACAGTCTGTCACACCAAGCTTGAACTCTAACAGTAGCGAACTTGAAAATGAACGACTATACGCTATCTTGCACTTTTTTAAAAGTTGCAAGATGCATTCTTTCGTTGAAGGGTTGTAATAAACCGTCTCATTTTTATTAACCGTTTTTTTACGCTATATACTTTGCTCGTATAAATTGCAACTCCAGCGACATCTGGAATGGATCGTGAGGTTAGATCGTACCCATTTTGAGGTTAGTTAGCTACGTGTAGGAAATAATTCCGCCCAAATTCAATCCTTTTCGAATGTTTTAGCGAATAAAAAGTTCCGAGACGATAGCAGAAGTCATGTTGTACATTTTAGTCGAAAGAACTGTTCGAATTAGCGATAGTTTTGGGTCTAAAGTTGGTAAAAATATTGAACTAATCAACCGATTCGTCGAGTAGTATGCCATATAAGCATTGGAATAGAAACGAAGCATCAGTAGTCATCAGGCGCGAGCACTTCTAACGTCGATATACTACATTTCCGGTAGTTTGCGTTACGCGAGTATAGAAAGTAAAGACCGACTTACGAGGACGTTGGAGCGCGCTACGACTATTCGCTCCATAGAACGACAAGTGTCCTATACTCATAGTTTCTCGTTATGTTTTTCTGCAAACCTATTTGTAAATTCAAATAGCATTCTATTTCAACGACTTTTCGACATTTGTATAGTCGAGCTGGAATTAGCATATTAAGTGCGTTTATTTCCTCTTTACCTGTATTAATGCTTCTGGACGCAGATGCTTGATGAATTCGTTCTGAGACTGCTGAAGATTCATTTGAGCCTGCATCGCCGCTATGGACTCTGGGGTACAGGAAGCGCGTGCTGCGAGCCAAGCCGAGGCGAGAATGAAGCTTCCGATTATCATAGACATCCCTATCAGCGTCATAGCAATTATTCTTGTAATTTGCACCGCTGAACTCTTCGTCGATGGCCTCGTGTATGCCTAAAACAAGAAAATGCATTTTTTTGGTTTTAGGGATTTTAACTGGAGACACCATCTTGTCTTATAACCTTCTTTTGTTATAATTTTGTTTGCCAACGGCGTTATTTGACGTTCAACGCTTCTTTCGTTTCAAATTTTCCCGCCAGTAATGCGGCGTTACTTCGAAGCTTTTTTAGGTCTAAATTCTTCCACCGATAGCGCCACCTTACTTTCGAACCTTCATTCTTTTTTTAAATTTTCCCGCCCGTGCATTTTCTGCACCAAACAGAATGAAAATGGCATTCCATTATTTAAAAAGAAACAGTTATATTTAGTGTTATTTAGACCGTTTCAGAGAACAAACGAAGCAATCCAATCCATTACTATTTCTTTAACCTCGGTGCGAGAGCTGCAAGAAAGTGTACGTGGTGAAAGTTGTCGATCATTTTGCACCGATGGACGAAGAGACTCTCAAACTTTTTATTCTCATTTGCACTTCATCGTACTCTCGCGTCAGCTCCATCGACGTATGAATAAATTCTCTTGCAAAGATTCAACCCATGAGATTCGAAATACTCACGGGCATTATCAATAAAACAGTCTCGAGACTCTTACGCAACTTGTCTACCGCAATAAAAATAGCTACGAATATACGTCTTACAGAAAATAAATTTCCTTGTACCAGAAAAGAATGTTTTTCCAATAAACTTTTTTTCTTAACTTTATTTTTTTATTATCTCCTACATTTTTTTTGAAAATCGCGAAACCTGCGAATTTTTAGGGCACGCACAAAATTAAGGGCATTCGAGTCGATTTTTGAAAAAAAAACCCTTTTTACTCCTCCGCAAGTTTCAAGCGTTGAAAATATTTTTTATATAAATTTTATATTCAAATTCTCTTATATCAAAAAGTTCTTGAAACGCGGTGGAGCGTTCGAGCCTGAGTTTACACAGCTTTAAACGTTATTTTCTGACAAAATTGTCGATATCTCGAAAACATATCGATCGACTCACGTCAGTTTCCGAATTGAAAACAAACAAAAACGACAAAACAGAATTATTTAAAAATCTTATTATACATAAGATACTTCGTTTAAAAAAATTTCTATGCAAAATATAATGAACCTTTTTTTGCTATTATATATTTAGGAGCAAGAGAAGAAAGAAAAACAAGCTGAAAAATTAATTAACTATCTAACGAACTTTTTGATCTCTCTTATGAAGCTTTAACATTATTTTTCTCCATTATTTTTCTCCCATTTTGTTAATGAAAAAATAAAGCTGCTTCCGGCTTCCGGTCCATTGTATCGTGCTAATGAACCTTCGGTATATTATTTTTTTATCAGTGGTTAATATTACATAATATAGAAGACGTGGTATTTTCGCAAGAGACTGTTTGATGTCACGATACAAATTCTCGTAACGTATACGAAATACTTTACATAATACCAACACCCCCCTTCCTTCCTTCCATTTCCATCATCCATCATAATATCAGCACGTCCGTACGCCTGGAAATTATAATCATTCCCGAGAACGCGTTTAAAATAACTTTTTCGACCAAAAGAAAAGGATTGTGTCATCGATTGTTATAATGCTTGTGTTGGACAAGCTCGAGGAAAAAAAGAAGAAAAATATTTTCGTATTCCAACGCTTTATTGCTTTGTGTGCGGTATCGCACAATACGAAACTTCTTACATGTATGTATATACGTGTACGTTGGTGCCAGCTTCACGCTTGGTACCCAACCGAGTCGAGGCCCCTATATACATCGTGTCGTATTCTTCGTCGTTGTCGAGCTCCCACGACCCCCTCCCTTCCCAACGACGCCACTACTGCTGCGGTAAGAGGCGACATCTCGCGCGAGAAAAAGAAAATCGAACCACGTGATGGCCGTTTGCGTGTAAATTAATAGCGAGATCGCATTATTTTTTTTATTATTCGTTCGAATGTATTTATGCGTAGCACGAGAATTGTAAATGTTTTTCAGCCCGATATGGAGTTTATTTGAATTCTTGGAAGTCACGAATATTATAAATCATGATTCATACTTTCATTGTTACTGATTTTTTTAACAGTCGGCGTCGGGATTTGCGATCGATTTGTAAACTTTATTTTGGACGATCAATAAATTCAAATTCTTATGAGCAATTGGCGAATGCTTCTTGTGTTTATAAAAAATGTTGATGTTATAAACATGCAATTATCTGCAATTTGTGTTTACCGCGAGAAGCATCGCGCTACGTTTTCTAAACGTGAGTGAAAACGCAACGTGCCGAAGCGTTCGAAGAAAATATAACGCGCCATGCGTATCGGGTATTCGGTGCGCGCGCATCACCATTGCCGACGGGGAATCCCCTATATCCATAACGCGCTCGAATAATTCACGAATGGCGTGTTTAACCTCTAAAATTACGGCGGAACACGCGATTCGATGAAACATTTACGCAGATACGAATGCTAAATCTTACTACATGTTAATTAAAAAAATAATCGTGCTAATTAATTATTAAAGCACTGTAAAATAACTTATTGTAAGTCGAGGAAACGTGTCGAAATTTATTTTTGTTAAATTTTAATCGCTTAAAGCGATTCCGGAGATTCTCAAAGGAAACAAAATTAAAGAAAAGTAACAACGCGAACTAGACCGGAGTTACTACGTGGTCGTTCTCCCAGAGCTCATAGTTCTCTAGCTTTTCTATCCCAGATACGACTATTATAACTGTATCCTGACCATCTTATCTCAGCTTCATCGCCTCGAAGGCTGGCGCTGATCGCAGTCGACGGTACTTAGTATCCTCGAGAAAACAAGATCCACGATTGTCCTTGCCTGCGCACGTACAAAGAAATTAACGACAAGGAGAATTGTGAAGTGTCGTATTTACAATGTGCTCCTTCTTCCATTTCAACTTTCCGTTTGCTCATTAAATTTTTTTCTTCCCGACCAAACTCGTCTAACTTCAACTTTCTGCTCATTTCTATTCAAGGTCACGGAATTGTTTACCTTACATTGACCTTGGTTTTTGGGATTGAAGGTCATCGAAAAAGTGGAAGCCACTTTTACAAAAAACAATCGAACGGTAATCTTTTGTTCAATTTTTTGAAATTGTATGTAAATTAATTGTTTTTACTTTGTTATTTAAGTTTTTCAAGCTGTTCTGGAAACAATGTTTTAAATGTAAGTTTGCCGGTCACCTTGGTTCGTAAAACTCGTGACATATACATAAAAAATAATATTCAGCGTGCCAGCTGATACGTCTACGTATTTTAAATGTAAAATATTTGCGCCTATTATTCACTACTGATACAGCTGCTTTTTTCTTCTTTATACTTTCAAGGTCATTAGAGTACTTATCTTCGTAGAAGTTATGCGCAGAAAATTTCCGTTCGAGGAACAAAAAAATGTCTACGATCACCTACCATCCTATTGTTTTTTTCTTGCTAATAAATTATTAATTAAGTCGATCTGTTATTAACACAGCTGTTACAAAACTAAAAAAACTCATATATTTTCGTTTTTTGGACTATAAAAATTTGAACTTTTCATCGAGACAGTGATATATCGTCCGTCGCAAATACGTAAATAATATTTGTAGGCAATTAAGTAGATAACGTCTTGTCCAAACATATTTTATCTAGAGATCTTTGTTACAACCCATTAAGTTCTCTAAAAATAATCACTTATGTTATTTATTGTCGGATGTAACAATTTTTTTGACAATCCATTGGGAATCGTACGACCTTTCGATATCTCGAAAAAAAGGTTTTCGAAGACGATAGAGACGTTAGATAAACAGTACTTGATCGAATGACATTTTTTCAAAATAATTTTCTTATTGAGCGTAAAATTGCAAACGTATAATTTTATTCTCTTATCATTTCCAAACATCCCGTCGACGGAATGTTTCGAATCGAAACGATCGAAACGTTCCACGGGAAACAAACAAAGTGTGTTTTTTTCGAAACAATAAGTGGGACGAGATAAATACTCAAAATTGTGTTTATGTAAAATATTTTAATCTAGAAAAAAGGTAACATTTTTCTGGAGAATTCTACGCTGCGACCAATACTATCGAGATCGAAATGGTCCCATCACGCTCTTCTTACGTTCGATATTTTATTGTATTAAAAAAAAATTATCCATAATTTTGAGAATTTATTCGACTCACTCGTATAGTTTAAAAAATTAAATCTAAAATTCCAAAGCCCAACCTCTCGAATGTTTATTTTTTATCCGATAATACAAGAACTCATAACGAAGGTAAAGAAAAGATGGCTGTTCCAACGGTCCGCTAGTTCGAAATTCATGAAAATTCATGTTTTATTATTCATAAATCGCGATCGGTTTAATCGCCATTGCTGATTTACTGTTTTTTCGATCATCAAAACTAAACCGTTGCGTATACAATCTCGTTAAAAATCTAGGAAATTAAAAAAGTCGAAAACACTCGATAAACAAAATTTCCAAAAAAAATCAAAATTATCTAAATACGTATTAAAAAAGAACTTTCAAAGACCTACATAATTAAACATTTAAAGAGACGCCTAAAAACGCATTAAAAAGTCTTCAAAAAATATCCAAAACAATTTCAGACTTGTTTTTGACTCAATCCTAGAAATAACCTGAAACAAGTTCCATTCGCTCCAAAGTGTCGCAAGTGGGAAAAAAGGGCGGGAATTTTTCAAATGTAACTCCAGCAATGAGAATTTCGTCGCGAATCAATAATATCGAATTTTATTTAATAAAGTGCAAACTTTCGCATAATGGTTGACGAATTCTTGCTTATAGCCCAATTATGCAAATTTCCTCCGCCAGATGTCGCACCGTGGCAAATTCGCGTAAAAGCATGTCGCGCGGTTTCCCCGTGAAATTATCTTGCGGTCAAAATTCTATTAAAATGAAGAGGGGATGAGGGAAGTGTGGGTAAGAACGGTGTCTCTCCGTGCATTCGTATCGCAGCACGATTGTATCCAGCGAGTCGGACACAGCACTTAATTGTGTCGCGGCAACTTGTGTCGACGCAAATTAATTGTAATCTCTCTCGTTCGTAAGTATACGGGACGGCGATACAAGTACAATAGAATTACCGCTCGAAGAAGAGTGAGCATTCAGTCAACCGAGAAAAAAAAAGAATACTGAAATATAACCGCAACGTACAATCGCACATCGTGAAGATTTAGTATGCGCTGTACCCAATTACATGCTTTTTCCTAGATTTGCATTTCTGTGTCGTTGACTGCAAGAACTTCTTTTTTTCACGTTCACTACGACTCCTTGTACTTCGTACTTTCTTTTTATAAGTTTTCATTTTTATTTTGTTGTTTTTTTTTCTTTTCTATGAAATTGTTCTCATTTCAAGCACGATAGACCATGAAAATTTATAGTCATGATGCGTTTGCTTTCTCGTGGATGAAAAATGATTGATAGGGGAAATTGTGTTCCTATAATTAAAGTGACCGGTCGCAGCTATATTGGTAATCGCGTCGTTAGCCGCATGAACCGTTTGGCTACGCCATTTTGTCATTCGCATCGCCCGTTGAATCAACCATCGATATGAAAAAATATCGATACGAAAAATGTGAAAGATACGGAAAATATGCAAATTTTGAAAAATACGAAAAATATTAAAAATTTGGCAAATATGACAATTTTGAAAAATATGTAAAACTTGAAAAATGTAAAAAATATAAAAAATATGAAATTAGGTTAATCGCTCGAGACAATGCTATTTTGGTATTATTCAAAGTCGTCGCATCAACCACGTGTCAGCGCCATATTGGCATTTCCATCGTTGTATTGGAATTAACTGCTTGTAATCGCCTTATTGGTATTCCCATCGATATTTACATCGGCCATTTGTCGATGCCATCTTGTTATTCTTATCGTTAGTGGCACGTGCCTCTTTCGACGCCATATTGGTATTTCTATTGCCAGCTTCGTTCCAGCCGACTTTCGAGCGCCATCTTGGTAGTTACCGCGGCTACTAATCGGCGCCATTTTATTCAAATTCACTCGATACTTTATTATGCCAAACGACTCTCCAAACTATTATTAACCTATCGAATTAATCATAAATTTGATGTGCAAAAAGATAGTTTCCCCTTTGAACACTGGGGAATGTGTGACCCTTATAAAATTTCGTACTTAAAATCAAGTTTCTTTTCCTTTTAAAACAGTGATACAACGCACAAGCATTCGCAAAAGAATGCTCAATCCCATAAAAAAACGAATCGTAAACATTTTCTTTGCGTCGTAAAAGCAAGCTTCTCTTTCTTGTTCTCTGGCAGAGCGCCTCTCGTGGTAAACGAGGTGAAGCAATTAAATGCGAGACTCGGGAGGACATTGTATATCTCTACTTGTGGTCGTATTTCGAACACTTACGATGCATAGACATCTCGAAACTGTTGCCTTTCTCACGACGAGTAATGATCGAGCGTTCAATTTTCAGATTATTGCCGAAGAAATAAATTTCCTATTGGACTATCGAGGGAAGCTACGATTTGAGTAGTGTACGGATGAGGAGCATCACGGTCGTTCTCTCTCTTTCTTTCGTTTGCTTTCGCAAAGAAAGAGCCAGTGAGTGATAGAGAGAAAGGGGGTGGGGGGAGAGGCAGCAGAAGAGAAGCCGCGGGAGCGCGGGAAGCTGCGCGAGCACGATTTGTAATGACCTCGTGTGGACGGGCGACGAGGAGTATAGTAAAACACAACATACGAGGATGGCTTGGGTGAGAGGCCTCGTCGAGCCGAGGAAGAGATAGTAGGCCATCGGCGCACTCACACCACCAAGTGTGCACGGGCATACGTCCATACACACCCGCATACGCGCATGCGCGAGCCGCACACACGCGCATGCGCGAGCACGCACGCGACACACTCGACACACACTAATCAAACGGCCCGTGCGGTGGTGCTGCCTATGCCAGGTATGGCCCTGTTAATGCTAACTTCTCGCCATAACAGAGCCGAACGAACATAAATCTGACTCAGTTGCCAGGCGGAATTATTATTATATGCGGTTGGCTATACGACTATTATGACTGTAACTTTTTGTTGGACAATTTTTTCGGAACCCCGATGAGAGTATCCCAACGGCACAAACAAAAAAGAACTCGTGCGTGGACTACGGACAATACTGTATTTTTATTTTATTTTTTTAGTTACGCAATATACCAATGGAACCGGTGTGCGTCTCTTGGCCCGTAGTTCCTCGATTGCTTATGCGCGAGCCTCGAGTTCATAGTATTTTTTAATGCCGTGTTTCGTACGCAGCTGTTACTACATTAGGGTCTATTTTTGTGCTTGAAAGTATCAAGTAAATATGAAAATATAGTTCCTAGACCTTCTATAGACACTGATCCATGAGAGTGTACGAGTAAACACCACAGTGAAGGTAGATTTGAAGAAATCGATTAGAAAAACATCGGTTGTGCTACTACAATGGCGTTCTCAAGCGATTATCTCGATATCGGCTTGTCGGGCGAGATTTTTTTAATAGACTTTTATTATAGAGCGCGAGTTCCTCTATGAAAAACTATACATGCGTATTAGGGCTAGGCTTGACCGTTTTCGATTAAATCGGTACTTATTATATCGTCGATGGAACACCCCGAAACGATGCGGTCTTGCCAAGTTTTCGTACAATAGCCACGCAGCCGCTTCTTTGATGGTATATATGCATATAACCTTTTTTGTAGAACGGAAAATTCTGCGCAAAAAAGATACGCAACATTTTTATCGTAAATCTAACCGATCCGGAGAAAATGGAGCATTTAGATCGAACTGGGACATTTCTACTTTTGCGTTTCGAGGTATTCCGTCGACGGAAGATTAACGACCGATTTTATCGAAAACGGTCGCGCCTGGGATTAATATAGTAAAAAACTTTTCTGTAGAGAATTTCAAGCTCTACAAAAATGATTTCTTGAAAAAATATCGTCAGATAAGCCATTACCACCTTTTCTCTTGCTTAAACATTATCCATCTAATAAGATTAATTATCAGGAAATAAAATACAAGGATACGTTCATCTGCGGATTTAATAAAAAAATTCCGCGTATAAATTTTTTAAATCAATTGTCATCGTGTCCGTGACTCGAGAGCGCACATCTGAAATTCGTGATTTTGTAAGCAACACCGGGACGTGACGGATAAGACGTCTTCATCGACTGAGAATGAAACTTGCCCAAGAATCGCTCGCTTCGTGACTCTCATAGAGAGAATATTTAAAAAATTCAAAATAAATTTATCCGAGACAGAAACGCAACCTGAAAACGATTGCGTGACACGAATGCTACGTGCACTTGCATTCTTTTCATGAATACTCAAACGGTACACTCTGTACTTTTCGTAGATCGCATATCCGTATTTTGCCTCGGGCATCGAAGTCCCCGTGGTGACTTCGATGCCTCAGCCTACTAGTCTCGGTGTTTGTGCCGACATTTGCCATCTTGATTCTCAATTCCGATGCTGTCAATAATACTGTCAATTCTAATTCTGTCAATTGACAACCTGACAATAAAAATTGTCAACTATCGATTTAATTTCCGAGAAATTTAATCCACCGAACTCCATACCCTTCGCTCGAATTATGTCAACTCAACGCTGTCAACTTCGATTATGTCAATTAACATGCCGTTTATTGACAGTCTACAAATTTCGATGCTGTCAAGGCTTCATTTTGTCAACGTCGTGCTGTCAATATTCCTATTGTCATATTTCCGACGCTGTCAATTAAAATTCTGTCAACTTTTATCCCATGCACTTTCATGCAAATATAGAGACGAGCCAGTGCCAAAAACAAGCCAAAACCGGATCGGTCATTTTTAAAATCCAGTTACACCGCGAATCCCCATAATCGGGCCAAAACAAGTCTTCCAGCACCCAAACTCGTGATTTCGTGCGTCATCGAGCCGGTTCGCGTATTCGATCAAACGAGTTGCGGGCCAACTTTACGGAGAATTCCATCACGAAAATAAAAAATAAAAATAAACGCCTCTTTCAATGGAATCGTTATTGTATACAAATAAATATGTCAAAGTTTGGTATAATAATTTAAAAAATTTTGTTTATTTATTTATATAATTATTTATTTATATTCGTTCGAATCAATTTCGGGTCGTTCGAATCAGTTCGAATATTGTTTTGGGTGGAGAAAAAAAACGGTTCTTTTCGATCACCGGTAGGGTCGAAGTTTCTAGAAAATCCGCGCGTCTCGGTCGATCTCTCGTTCGAGGCGATAGAAAGTTGGCGTCCGGATGTCGAATGAACAAAAGCAACGCAACGGTGAAACAAAATGTAAAATAACGTACCGGCGGAAGAGAATGGTCGGCGATGAATTAGGACGATCGTAGGAAACGTAAATGATTTTTTTGTTCATCCGCGTCGTCGAATTCAATTTGAGAAAATCGACGATAAAATAGACGATTAAAAATTAATCCAATTTTTCAATTAAAAAATCAAGAAGTCGATTAATCGTTATTTTTATATTTATAAATATATTCACAGCAAAAATCTTCGTTGTTAAATAATTAGTTAATTGAATTGGTTTTTGTAAAACGTTGTTCCGGTCGTCTCCATTTTTAAACAATAAAATGCCATTTTTTTAAATTAAATTAAATTAATTTTTATTCCCTGTTCATTTTAAATTGTTTGCGAAAATTTGCCTCGTTAGGGCCTGAGAGTTTGTTCACGCACTAGTGACATACTGTTTTTATTAATAAATTAATTTTTTGTATCTATCATGTTTACAATCATCAAAACAAAAATTATTTGATCGTCTCGACGACTGTAATAAATAATAAAATAAATAATGAAAGGAAAATATTTACGCAAAAAAATTAGTTTTGCATTTAAAAAAAAACGATTACCGGCTGTGATAAAAACTCTTCCTCGAATCAATTAAAACTTAATCGTCGAAATCTTTCAATCGGCTGAATTTTGTACCCAGATATGCTTTATAATTTCCAAATTTATCGATTATTCATTAATTCGAATTAAATTTATTAATTATGATTTTTCTTGCTTAAAAAAAAAATTCTTACCGGTGGCGATTCCGAGGCCGAGTAGACCTCGCTGGCCGCATAATGGCTATGTGGAGGTGGAATTTTTTCCGAACCCACGGCGACCGTAGCCAATGAATCAAGTTGATCCTTTTCCATCTCGCCCTTTTTTTCTTCCGGATCGAGAGGCAACTTCGCGGTCAACGAGCGATTCTTATCGTTCTCGAGCTTATAGGAACTTATTTTTTCGAATTGTTACTCTAATATTAAGGAAAACGAAAAGAATCGTCGAATTAACAGGAAAATAAAAAATGATTTTTTTTGGTTCGTTACACTTCCGAGATACGTTTACGTGGGGGATTTGTCGAGGTGTGTCGCTCGGCGATCGAACGAGCAGTGAATGTCGAAAGAACGCGCCACTCGCCGGGCACCGTTAACTCGGACACTTCGAGTGGGGGCGCCCTACCACCGACTAGTTCCACTTCTCAACACCAGGTGGACTCAACGACACCAGTCTCCGTTCGGTCTTTCGTTTTTCCCCGTTTCTCTTCGTTCCTCGCGACCGCGATGTATTTTCCCTTTACTGCTCGCCGATCCTAAAGTTGCAAGGTGCGATAACGCCAGCCACGATACTTTCTAAGCTGCACGATAGAATCGTGACGCTAGAAACGATATTACTGTAAAATTTATTTTCTTCGTTAATTTGTTTCAAATATCGAATAAATATTTATTTATTATTTATCGTAATATTTAAATTTGGGAATTGGGAATTTGGGAATTTTATCGTTAATTTGGGAATTTTTATTATTTTCGTCATTTTCGTATTGATATGAATTGTTAATTATCGAATTTTTATTGTTTTTGTCATTTGTTTGCACCAATGGTGAATTAAAGTCAGAACAAATTTGGATCTATTTGTTCGATTGAATATTAAATAAATATTGATTTTCGTTTATTTAATTCGTTTTAATTCTTGTTTATTTAATATTTTATTACCTATCTTCATTTTTTCCCCGATTTTTGTAAATTAGTAACGTTATAAATATTAATATTTGTATTGCATACTAATGGTACCCGGCATGCGTTGCAATGTCGTTTTCGTGACACAATTTATTTTACAGCAAATGTCAGATTTTTAAAAATTATAATTATTGATTCAAAATTATGCTTTTTGATACATAATAATTTTTATTTTCCCATCTAGTGCATGTACGAATAAATTAGGGTTTCCTACACGCGAGCAGGCCACATATAGCTGCCCATGTGTAAATCATAGATTTTCCAAATTTAATCCATACACTTGTAGCAATTGTCCCTGTGCTTTGTTAATGGTCATTGCAAATGCGAGTCGCACTGGAAACTGCAAACGTTTGAGTTCGAATGGCATATGCTGTTGGTATCATTTTGATACGTGGCAATGGTACATCCTCGTCCATTAAATTTTCCATTTAAAATTGTAGGTTTATTGATATTGTTCATCATATTTTTCACTGAAAGCCTGGTACCATCGCAAAGTCGTGGATGATTGATGTTTAGTAAAAGAATGATAGGTACACCACTGTTCAATGGTAAAACGTGCGGGGTTGTGTCTGGCAAATCAAGTGAATTCAACAATTCAGTTGTATAAATAACAACTTTTTCTTGATTCATTAAAGTATCAATCGACTTGTACGTTTTAGCTCCTCATGATATTTTGTTTTAAATCGTGAAATTTATATAATTGATATCGTTGTGTTTTTCTAATAATATAGCACGCTCACTTAACAATTTATGATTATTGTAATTATGTGCAATATTTTCAAAAACTTTGTTAATCGTCTATTGTTGCTGTTATTTTACAGAAGTTTATACGTTGTACGTACTCCAACGGTTTCCAGTCTTGCTTCTCTTTGCTCGCCCGTTTCTGAAGCTCGTAATTTTGTTTTCTTTCCGAATCGAGGTGTAGCTTGACCAGAAGGAATAGCGAAAAAACATGCTCATTTGTCTTAAACAATATATATTTATATTATCTGTCGATCGAGTCGTTGAAACAAATGAGTGTGTTTTATTTCACTTTTCATTTTGGTGGCATACGTCCACTTTGATGACAAATTAATTATATGTATATATATCAATTATTCTATTAATCTAATATTAATTCTATTAATACAATAAAATTATTCTATTAATGCAGAAACCTTCGCGGGCGTGTGCTCTAAAACTAATCAAATTTTCATCGCAATCGAATGAATGGTATAGGAACGCAAGCGGGACAAACAATCAAACATTCTTCTATTTTTATATATACGATTTCCAATCGTTTAAAATAAAATTAGGAATGGTTTTTCGTTCATTTCAATAACTTCATATTTGATGGCGTTAAGAACGTTTTAAAAAATTGACGAAGTCGCATCGATGTAATTTGAATAAAGAAACCTCGGAACCAATTGTAAAATTGTCAAAAAATAATTAGTCTGATACTTTCGACTATTGTTAACATTCATCGATATTTAATATTTGTAAAAACTTATAAGAACTAACTAGCATAATTATTATTAATTATTAAGTAATTAATATAAGATTCATACATTTTTATGTTAAGGTTACTTGTTTGTACGTTCGCGGCCGTACAGTTTTTTTGTTTCAATTTTCTACTATGAAAATAATTACTCTCATTAGAGGTTATTAAAGTATCATCTCAATACCGGATAAAATAAGCTACATTTCTTATTTTCAAGTCTCGTCAAATTTTGCCACGATCCTGTCCACCAATAAAAAACTGCCTTAAATATGGGAAATCATGCGTTGCGCTATAACACACGCGCATGCGCAGGTACATACAGACGCGTAGGCACACAGTCACACGCGCACGCGCAGCCACATACGCACGTATAGATGGACAAGCACACGCGCAAGCGCAGCCTCATACTCACGTATACACACGCCGACAACCACGCGTGCGCACACCCGCAATCACACAATTATATATTTGAAGGCCAGAACAACAAAATAATACATTGCCGTGACAAACCATCGTAATTCCAACGTTCAGATAATTTCTCAGCGAAGCTTCATAGTCCACCTTTTTTCACCTTCTCTGGATTGCCCCATTTCCAACCATTTGCACTTTAACTATGTGGTGGCGGGTAAATTGAAATTCCTCGCTATTTCAGAATTCTATCGGTGTGGTCACAAGTGAGCGAACTTCTACTAATTGACTTGGAAAGAATTTCGGCTGATTGCTTCATCAATACGATGCAGTGAAAGAGTATCTAGCTCTCCGATTCATTTTTTTTTTGCACTAGGGTCGCATGCAGAAACGATGCGAAACAGTTGAAATATCGAGATTTCGCTGGCTGACTGATTGGCAGTGAAAGTGTCGAGTAGGTTTGCTCAGAGAGGCTCCTGATCCATTTTTTCGTTCGCGACTTATCTAGTTTCACGTTGATGGGTATTGCGATGCTTTTGTCCGATACCAAGTGCTGCTTTTCATACGAGCGAGGCATCATGTAACTTTCCCTAGAGCATAAAGTGGGCATAGCTGATGATCCGAGGTAATAACCAGTGCGTATCTGTTGTTGACCCTGGTGCTGGTAGGTGAATTGATATATCCGCTATTCAGGTACGTGTCAATTTTGTTCAATAAGACACGTATCCAGGTTGTCGGAATTCAGCGGAGATGTCTCCCGAATGGTCAGCAAACGGAATTAACAAGGCGGAAAGAAAGTCGAAAGACAGCTTACAATTTAGTTTCAAAATACACGATCAAGATGGAAAAATATGAAACTACGAATACAGCACAAAAATAGTTTCTTTAAAGTTCATGTACTACTAATAAATTAGGGATTTGTAAAAGTGTCTATAACTCTCATGGTAAGAATAGACTTCGCCCACTGGAAGCGTTGGATTTGCCTGGAAGAGACAATCATCCGATTTCTCCGTTTTCCGATGTAGGGAATATCTTAAGCTCAACCTGATTTTGGAATCAAACGCGCTCGTCAAACTACCCCTGGGGCGTACGTAGAGAAACATATACGATTGTCAAGTACAAGATACCATCATCATCTAGGTACGAGTTGATGCAGTAGCAACGAAAATAAGAACCGTGAGAACCACTTTATAGTGATGACCGTGACGCTTCGCTGACGCGAAAGCGCTCTACTCGAAGCCATCTAGCGGATTTCTATTGTACTAGCAGAATCTCGCACGCGGGAAATTGGGATGTTCTGATGGAATGGAGATGCCATCTGGTGGATATAGAAATATTGAGAATATAAATAACCAAAAACATTTTTCCAAATTCTCGATTTTTGTCTAGCATATCGATATGTTTGTCCCAATGATCAGCATGCCTGAATTACACGAAGTTGTCTCCTATACAATTTTTTAAGTGAAGTTAACAACACTTCCCACGTAATTATGACTGGCTTCCTTAATAATAAGATTAGTCAACAATGGCAAAAAATGCTTATCAGTAAAAATCCACATCCAAACGTTAAAAACTAGGACATTCTCTGAGCCTAGTGTCAGCACTTCGTTCGAACGAAATGGAAATTGTAACAACTGGGGCAGGGGGTCAAACGACGCTGAAAGACATGTATCCTTCATACAATTCGCCTGGCGTTAAATGATACGGAGATTGGTAGTCGCAGCTTGTACTATATAAAATTATCTTTTAATTTTCCATACGATGAATCTTATTTTGCATTTTCTGACTACATGCCAAGAAATCAGAAAATCCCGGCGGCCCGACTGTGTTTCTTAGTAATTGCTTTTTGATGAGGACGATAGGGTAATTAAGCACGTAGAAAACTTGGCCGGTTTAATCGCAAACCACTTATTCTCCTTTTGCTAGCTGGTTATTACATACACGCAATAATCATTATACTCTCGTGATGATGGGTTGCTCTGCTGCAGTGGCTCCAAGTTGGGCCTGCGCACTATGTTCCATTTTTGAAGAGCTGCGTATACGTGCTTTGGCCCGTTCATTGTCATCTTGCAAATTTGTATGAAATTCGGTACAACATTGTCATAATTAATTTACTACTTTTATTGTCTAATTAATTTAATTGAATTCAATAATATTAATAATAACACGGTGAATTTTCATATTATCGTAAAACCGTCCGGCTTTGGCAAAACATTTCGAAAGGTGGGGTAAAATATTTATTTAGTGACAAGCGTATTTCATTGTTGAGAACATATATTTATTTGTCAAATGGTCCAAAAGTTCAATGACATCGCGTACGAAGACTTTTTAAAGAAAAAGTATGTTTACGAGTATTCGCAGTGTAATTTCTCCCATGAGTGAGAAGTGTCCGAATCCCAATCGCTTCGGCGCGCGGAACCTCGCGCGCAGGAGGGACCTGGCAGATGTACGATTGAAAATAAAAGAACGATATGTACGCAACGTTTTCTCCTGTGAGCGAGTAGGCGTATGAGGACATCTAGTGGGGAGGAGGTAGAACGAGTAGGGATGGGATACAACTATGTGTGTCGCGTCTTGGTTGAGGCACACGAGCGCATGCGCACGCTCACTATCGTTGTTTCCCTGGAGGTATTGGAGCTCGAATCTTTTAATCAGGGGGGTGACACTCCGGCTCCCCCACTCCTTCTTATTTGCCACGCGAGGAGTTCGTTACTTTTTTCCACCAACATACAAAAACTAAATATTCAGGTTCTGGAAATGGTTGTAACAGTTGTACCGGTGGTAACAATGCGTAGCGTATCAAATCCGACAAATCCAATATGGTGGTGACGAGCGTCATGTGAGAAATTGTGTATTGACAGCTTTAGATAAAAAGTGTATTTTCCTGTGAAATTTTCGTTTTGTGATCTGGAAATTTTTATAGACGACTATAGTCAAGTAAATCGGTAGTGAAGTAGAGTCTGTGTTTAGTCTAAATCGGGGAAATACAGAGGAAAATCTAACCGAAGCTAAGTTAACCTCACTAAGTTTTCCGGAAGCAACTTGTGCAGTGAAGTGCTACATATTAATATTTTTATCATTTTATAGATTGATTTCCGAGGATGGGCCTCTTTGCTGTTGGCGAAACGAAACGGGGCGATCATGTTCATACGGCCATAAAACGCCGCAAAAAAGGTGAGACCTCTAATGGTATATTTGGCAGTTTAGAACCGAAATTACAGAATTCATTAGGCTTATAATTCAATGTTATAATAATTTGTTTCATTATTTGTTTCAGGAAATTTCTAGTCGATCGTTTTTCTCTGCTGGCGAGACAATCGGACGACAACACAGGCGGGCGTCAAGAAATTCAACGCACTCCAACTTTATTCCGTCATGGTCGAACGTCGAAAAAAAAGTAAGTTGAACGATAATAATACGCTTTTGTCAGCAGGGAAATCAAGCGATAAAAATCGATATTGTGCTAATTTTGTTCGTTATTTGTTTCAGAGAATTTCTACTCGATCGTTTTTCCCTGCTGGCGAGACAATCGGACGACTCAACACAGGCGGCCGTCGAGAAATTCTCCTCGTTCCATCTTCATTCCGGCATGGTCAAACATCGAAAAAAACATAAGTTGAACGGTAATAACATGCTTTTGTCAGCTTGGAAATCAAGCAATAAAAATCCATATTATAATAATTTTGTTCGTTATTTGTTTCAGAGAATTTCTACGCGACCGTTCTTCCCTGCTGGCGAGACAATCGGACGGATAAAAAATGAATTTTTTATAATAATGTAATATAATATAGTTATAGTATATAATAGTATATAATAGTTCTCTGTAAAATAATAATATTTTACTCAATAAAATGTTCTTTTTAATTGTTTTGCATTTTTCTTATATTTTCTAATATATCCAATTCATTCCTATAACCTCTCCCGCCCAATTTTAAATATTGCAGGGCGCCAACAGTTCAGAGCCAAATTTTTTTCAGAGTTTCGTTCTTCGAGGTTGGTATAGAAAACGTAACGAACTCCGTCTCGACCAATCAGCGTCGAGGCAAATAACGTGGGTCTCTTTAGCATTGAGTGTCACTCCCCTGCTTTTAATCTCATGTCCGTATGCGATAGTTCATAAATGCTCGTATGTCTATCTCACAGTGCCGAGCTGCAGAATCCTCTCTCGTTGCCCATCCTCGCTTTCACCAAGTTCGTTATATATAACCGCAAAGTAGACGTTTCCCACACGCTACACACATGTGCCCCTGCGGGGTCATGCAAACAAGTTTCTTTTTTTGTTTAAATCCTTTATTTCCATTGGAATACATTGAAATATTTTCGAAAGCTATTCGATTTTCATTGAAATGCAAAGTTTTTAAATAGCGTATTACGATTATCAGTCGATGAATACGTATAATCACTTATATACAATCTATTCCGTGTTATTTTATTCTTTTAAATCGAATGCTTAACAAACTTTCTACCGCACTTGTAATTGTTCGTCAGTACTTTCGCTACATCGCATTTAAAGTTTTCCGCGTTACTCAAAATTCAAATGTTTGTAGCGTTTACCGCCCTTTTTCCATTGGCTCAGCGTGTAACGCGATTCGACCAATCAAAGCCATTCGCTTCCCGATGTTTGGTGCGTTTGGTGCAGTTTGGTGGACGAAGCGATTCTCGCGATTGTCATGAGGAAATCCCACGTATTTGTTATTATGTTTCGAACGTCTCTTACGTTACTGTCAACTTAATCGTCGATTTGCGGTTATTGACGAAAAAAAATTTCGACATCATTGTCGCGACATAACACGCTTTTTCATCTCCAGGAATCGTGAAAACGACGTTCGAGGGTTGCATAACCTCAAAAAACAAAAAGATGGTAATAACACGTGTGCAATGTTGACATTATTTTTATTTTACAATTTTATTCTTTGTCGTTAATAACGCTTTCTACTTTACTCGCCGGATAACGTTTTCACGTTTTTCTTGCATCTTTTCCGATCCGTTTTTGTCGCGAGTGCCTGAAGTTGATAACGAGCTCGTATTTCACGATAGTTGATTTTTTTAACCTACGATGGCTGATGAGTGGTTTTCCATCATAAAGACACACACGAGTCTCAGCATAAACAGAAATTATAAGATTTATAAATTCTTAGGTCAATTAATCCAATGCACTCCGGGCGAAGTTTCCAAGCTCGCAGCAATAATTTTTTGATCGCCCCATCTCGTCTATATACACTACGGAATATCCAAGTAATCAAAGTGTGAAATTCTTTAGCTATTTGCGCTTTTCGGAAATAAAAATTCCTCTGACAAAATCGTTTGCTGAAAAATCTTCCAACGCATTATGTTTCGATAATTAGAAAAAAGATTTAATCTTTCTATTTTGTATTCATCGCCGGACAACAATAATTCAATTATTCCTCAATTATTATCGATATTTCGAAGAATTATTTGGAATATTATTAAGAACTTGTTTCTTATTTTCATTAACGCCCAATCGTTCGCGTTCGCATTCGACTGGATCTAAGTTTATATTTTTTTCATCAGACGTACAGCGCTCTTTCCTGTCGGACATTCTCGAGATAAGGCATAATGAAAAGTTCAACGGGAAAGAAACTTGAGCGTATAGAAAAAAAACGAAAAAAAATGGCGGCTTTACTCGAAATAGCTAAACTGAACGACATGGACAGAGAAGCGAAAGCGATCGGTCTAAAAAGAATGGAGATCGTCGATAATACCGAGGGAGTCTCGGACACCGATATCGTCTCTCGCAAAAGACCCTGCACCGATGTTGCTGAAAGTCCAATCGCCGAAAGTACCGAAGTCGCTCAAAATATACAAAATTGCGAGGAAACAGATCCTCTGGCCAATAAAAAGCCTCGGTACGTATACGACTTTATACAATTAAATTTTTGCCTCTCGGAACAATAAAATTCTTTATTATTTATAATTTTCAAATTATAATTTCGTTATACAAAATTCTTAATTATTTATAATTCTCATCCGTGAACATTAAACGATGATACAGACTTAGCGGAGAGGACTACGCGAAGCTGAAGCAACAATTGAAAGAGCGAAAGCAACGGTTGCGAGCCATACCGAGATTTCGTTTGAAAGGATTCGGCGAAAATGCGAGTTTGACCGTGGTGCCCGATACCGAGCGTATTCCAATATTTCTCAGGGACGTACAGCATTTGCTCATGTACTCGTTGCTAGGACACTTCTCACCGTACATACCAGCCAGATGGTGCACGCTAGAAAAATTTAACAAGGTAAATCGTTGGTACTTTCGTCGTTTTTAAAAATAATTAAATTAAATAGAAAATAAATCAATCATAAAACAGTTCGATCGCCAAACGTTTATTATCGACTCGATCACAAATGAGCTCGATCATTTTTATCTCAATCGGGAAATAAATCAAGCGCTGTTTTCGTTTTTTTTTTGAAATCCTTGTTACGATTTAGGTAACGCATACAGTGGTTTTTGTCATCGAGGGTTTTTCCATGTATAACTATCTATCGCACGAATCAATGTTCAGCCACGTAACTAAGCATCTTGAATTTCGTCTCGAAGTCGTCACGCCCGCTTCTTACGGTGGCTCTGTGATCGAGGAACTCGCAGCGGTTCCTCTGACCAGAACTCAGTTCGATGGATTAAGAAAACGTAAGTAAATTTTAGAATTTTTATATATATTTTCGGTTACGTGATTTTATTCTGGTATTGATTTAGTTTCATTTTTCTATCCTGCCCTTGTAATACTCATAGGACATGGATTAAAAAAATTATTTGGCGATTATTACTCTTTTTTTACGGTACAAATGCCATGTAGCGACATCTATCGTTAGTTTCTCGAAGTAAATAGAAGCCAATGGAGTTCGTCGCATATTCTGGCTTAGGATTGTTTTTTGAGAAAATGCCACGACCTCGGCGTTTTCTGATTTCGGATTTCTTTCAGTATTTTTAACCATATACGAGAATCTTCATTTTTAATATATCGAAGTTTCAATATATGAAAAAAAATTCTAAGTCAGAAAATTCCACGAACTGAGCATTTCTGGCTTAGGATTTTTTTTCAATATTTTTGATCGTATACGACGATCTTCATTTACAATATATCGAAGTTTCAATATATCAAACAAATCCTAAGCCAGAAAATGGTGAATTCGTGGCATTTTCTGGCTTAGGATTTTTTTCAATATTTTTGAGTTTATACTAGAATCTTCATTTACAATATATCAAAGTTTGATGGAGAAATTGAAATGAAATAAATCCTAAGCCAGAAAATGTTGAATTCGTGGTATTTTCTGGCTTAGGATTTTTTTCAATATTTTTGAGTTTATACTAGAATCTTCATTTACAATATATCAAAGTTTGACGGAGAAATTGAAATGAAATAAATCCTAAGCCAGAAAATGTTGAATTCGTGGCATTTTCTGGCATAGGATATTTTTCAATATTTTTGACCTTATACTAGTATCTTCATTTACAATATATCAAAATTTGACGGAGAAATTCCGCAAAAAAAAATATCTCGAGTAGTCAGGAGGATATTTCTTACAAAGATTATTCGAAAAACAGGCTATGGCTCTCTCGAAGCAGCTATGCAAAGCACCGGTGACCTCGTGAAATTGCTCAAGAGCGTATTTCCCATGCGAAGTGCGCTCAACGAGGATGGCTGTGCGTTGACCAAGGATCAATTAAGTTCGTTACCACCAACGGACAAATTTCCTAGGACTCACCTGTTGCTCTCGCCGTGGCAGCTAGTCGAGGAAAATTATCCTCTTCCGCTGCAGGGTGTTCTAGCTAATCGATACAGCGACTACGTCCTTACGAAGGACGAGTACGTCGAGGCGAGCGCAAGATCTCCGATGTTCGGTCTCGATTGCGAAATGTGTCGGACTACATCCGGACTCTTGGAACTCACTAGAATATCTATAGTCGATGAGAAAATGGCGGTAGGTCAAGGCATTTTTTCATTGTTGCATTTCCGTCGAATATATTTTTTCAAACGTTATATACAAAATTGGTAAAGTCGAAAGCTTTTCTCTACTCTTAGAAATGATGAAAATTCGCGAAATTCGTGATTTTTGATGAAGTAAAAAAAATTCATAACGGTAAAAATATTATTTATTTTCAACAGGTCGTCTATGACACTTTCGTCCTGCCCGAAAATCCTATAACAGATTACCTGACGCGTTACAGCGGTATAACGAAGGAATTACTCGATGGCGTTGCGACGAAATTGTCAGACGTGCAACAAAAATTGCGAGAAATTTTGCCTCCAGATGCAATTCTTGTTGGTCAGAGTTTGAACTCCGATCTGCATACTCTTCGAATGATGCATCCTTACATAATCGACACCTCTGTCATATTTAATTTGTCGGGCGACAGGTAAATAGTGATTTACGTCCCGAATTTTCTAGCCACGAATTAATACGTATGAAATTCTAACAAAAATGAAATTTTTTTCTCGCGAAGATATCGAAAGACGAAGCTAAAAGTTTTGGCTCAAGAATTTCTCAGCGAGAATATTCAGTCGGGTGGAAAAGCCGGTCACTGTTCAACCGAAGATTCTCAAGCTTCGTTGAAGCTCGCTCAGCTCAAATTAGCGAACAGCATCGATTACGGCGATGCTGTCCTCGCTGGTCAGAAAAATATGGATCTTGCCCAGATGAAAATCGACAGGAGAAACGAAAACAAACAGAATGACAAGGCTGAACGTTATAATTACGGGGTTTCGATATTTAATCACGTCGCAAAGAATACAAAAACAGCGGCTATCGTAGCAAGCGGAGATGTCATGAACGAATATTCGAAATATCTCAAGGATTCTTCGCTCAGTATAATGGACGATGCAAATTTCAACGAGGACGATCAGGTATGAGAACGAACAAATTAATTTACGAAATATTTTGAAGTATTTGGCTGGAAAAGAACGTTTGATAGGTATTTTCTATTATTGGATAAATGTTTCGCAACGTTTTAAGATACTTCTCGCACTTACATCGAATTTAGCCGATAAATTGGCGACTAAGGGACGAGGGGTGCAAAAATGAGTATTTTAAATCATTTTTTTGACTAGTTTAATTTATTTGATTAAAAAAATCATCGAAAGTATTTATTCTGTTTTTAATTTTTTATTGGGGTCCAACAAGCCGTGCTTTGCGATGACTATCATAATATTGTACTGGTTCATCTAAAATCAACCAAACAAACAAAAAACATTAGTTTAATAGTTAAACTAATGTTTCTGTTTCTAATCGAAGCTTTTTTAAATAAACAAAACGGCGGCCTCTGAAATCTTACTCGCGAATTTCCAAAAAAAAGCACTAGTTTGTCGTTTACAAAAAATATAATTTTTAATCAAAAAAATTCTTCGGTCAGGCGTTAATTTTATATGCTTTCAATAAGCTGTATAAATAATATTAAAATCCGTCTAGTAATTTTTTAATTATAGTGGTCACAGTGTTTACAAAACTCATTTAAAGTTTAACACTCGATTTACGGATGGAAAAACTAATAATTTAATTTCTTACACCGAGACGTCTATTCCTGAGCCATATAATAGTTCTTCTGCTAGGACATTGATTTACTGTTGTCTACGTCGTGTTCTGCCTGCCCGAATTTTTTGAAAATCCTAACTAACCCCAACCCTTTAAATTAAATATAAATATTACCAGACTGTGTTTATTAAGAATTAATTTCTTCTACCCGACAGTGTCGATTTAATAATTATATTTAATAATAACGTTATATAATATAACAATTTATCAATTTTTTAATAATCGTCATCTGATTTGTCCTGAAGGTACGACTCGTAATGACGGAGAACAACAAACAGGCTGTAAAACGAACGTGCGAAATCGCGCTGGAGCACGCTTTGACATTTTGTCACGTGAGAATAACCGAAGACAAATTGGCGAATGAGGAAACAACGGAAAAAACGTGCAAAACGTTAGATAACTGGTTTGGAAAATTGTGGGAAAACATGGCTGTCAATGGACTCGCCTGCGTCGTTCTGGGTGGACAAAATAACGCCTCGAATGGTGCTTGTTTTCTCAATATAAAAAAAAGTCCGAATCCTCTTTCGCGCACCGTGCCTGAAACGGAGGAACTTTAATTTACTGAGAATTTTCGCAAGAGGCCAAGTAAATTTGGCATTTTTTCGAAACAGTAATCGAATGAGAGAAGATTTTTTTTTTTGGAAGACGAGACCAGAAACTTATCAACAATATTTGCTAGTGATGTACAAAATGAAAATATGTGTTGTCAATAAACATTTTATATTCCGTTTATCCCAAGATGGAGGCGCTCGCGAGATCGATTTTACATTCACGCTTTTTGCTAAAACATTAATAAAGCGTTCGCGCGACTATACATTTTTTAGAATAAAATCACAAACTTTTTCTTGGTACAAATTCTTGAGGTCTGGTAACTTGGGTCGGAGAAATCGATTTTTTGTTCTTACTTATTTCGAACGTAAAATATATTGAGAGTACATCGTAAAAATTTTAGACCGAAATTCCAAATATTAATGAAGTTATAATGAATATTTGAGCGCGCCGGCACGCTCTTGCGTACGCTAAATTTGGTCCAGTAGGAATAGACATGAGTTCTAAACAAATGTACAAGAGCAGCGCTAATTTTTTTGTAGGTTATTTGGACCTCCAGGAACATGCCTTAGAAAATTCCGAAAATTTGGACCCGTTTTTTAGCAACCAGAGATTGTTGAACAAAAACGCTTTGTTTAATTTATTTTTTTTTTTAATGGGTTTTATCGAAAAATGCTTCCTACAAAGGTTGTACGCCATGAAATCCTGTACAAAAAGAGTCTTATGCAAAAATCACGTGACACTGTTTGTTTATCGGTAAATTACAATTGAAAAAATGGCTTTGTTTGCTTTCAGCATCCGCCATCGATAATTTATTAACATACCGTTCCAGCACTCATATATCATCTAGGAAAAACTATCTCCAAGAGCCACACGAAAAATGTATCGATCTATATTACATAGTTTAGCGAAAATCGCCGATCTGCAAACATTCGCCGTTTTGAAATTCCAGCTGATGCAGAAGGCTCAGGCCAAAAAAAATTCACGAGGCGTGTCACAACATGCACATTCAGGATTGAATTCAAAAAAACAATTTCGCGAAAAAAAACTCCATTTTTTGAGGATTAAAAATTTTAGCTTATAAACAAATAGAAATACCGCCGTAAATTACGAAGCTGATTGAAATATTCTTTCAGACTATGATGCGCTTGTGCGAGACACGTAATATAAAAAAATCTCAATATCTTAATTACAAGCCTAAATATCGATACTGATATGTATTTTCGATGTATTATTGTTGTAATCAACATTTTCGCAAAATTCAAGTTGCAAGAGCTTCTCAACATTTTTAGGCATACGATTCAATATGATACGAAGCATTTGGAAGCGTGCATCTCATTGCGGGGAATAATCTAATTCGATCGCCCGCTCGCGGGTCAGCAAGCGCGGACGCCGCGTGGCCGGGCGGCGTGCTGGTAGTACCGCCTCTCGCCCCGTGGCGCTCCCCAAGCGACTTGGATAACAATTTCAATAACTCCCTTATAAATTGTGATAGAGAGTTGTTTTTTGTTAATTCTACATATTTTTTTCTCACGAACTCGGAGATATACTAATTAAAATTATTATATTTCAGTATTACATAAACTTTCGATTAAAAGTGACTGCAAATAATAAGTAATTTCGTCGAAAGGTTTAAAAAAATATTTCTAGCATTGTGATATATAATATTATCAATTTTGCTTCTTCATACTTTTGAAATGGAGCTCGTCTAAAAATTCTTAGTATAAAATTGATTTATTATACACTTACTTATTTATTGTAAATTCATTTACAGGTCATATCATAGTTACACAGTCATATTTAAATTCAAAGAAACCAATAGTTATTGGGGCAACTACTAGAAAAAATTGATTTTCAATAACATTTCCGAGTTCGAGAATTTTGCAAAATTGAAAATATTATATATCACAATGCTATAAATATTTTTTTAAACCTTACGACTGTCCTCAAGAGCCGAAATCATCGGGGCCAGCCACGTACCTTCTTTTTGAGGCGTTTACTTTGATCAATAACCTTAAAGTCGTACTTAAGGTTAACATCGCCATTTTTTAATATTTGAACTAAAATTTATTTGACAATGAGGCATTCTTAAAACCGTTTTTTTTCCTTGTGTTAAGAAATGAAAATATTTCGTCTTATACATTCGAGTGTATGAATTTTTTTTTAATTACCTATTTTCTGAGGCGCCAAAGTGGATACCCCTTAAGCTATATTCGCATTCAAACATCGTTGTGCACAAATATTTCGTATATTATCACCGTATACAAGCCTGGCTAGCTCAGTCGGTAGAGCATGAGACTCTTAATCTCAGGGTCGTGGGTTCGAGCCCCACGTTGGGCGGTTATTTTTTTATTTTTATTTTTTCAATCATATTAGTTACCGGTAAGAAGAATAAACACACAAATTAATTGTCTGGATTTTTCTGAGTGTCGTAACTGATTCTAAGTGTTGCGAGTATCCAGGGGCCCGCGCAAATGCGTTGGATGTCTACGAGTACGCGTCTCCATACAACTATAGAGTAGACTGGATACAGCTGTCGAAGGGCACAGTTGAAACAAAGTGAATATCTCTTGAATTATGGAAAGACGGTGAGGAGGTTTAGGGGAAAAAGAAGCAGTTTACACATCCGAACGTGTTCGTCAGTGTTACGCCGGCCGTTGCGTGCTACCGACACTGGCAAGGAGCCCTATGGTGCGTGGGCGCGACGACGTAAGTATTTTCGATCAAAGATTTTTTCTAACTACGCAGCTAATATTAAAAATAGGATCATACATATTTTTCTGTTTGAAGATTAGACTATAGAGAATATGGTATTGTAATTATTTTTTGTGTGAGATAGATTGCCTCGTTACTGTGATTTTTTATTTATAAAGAAGGGAGGTGGGTACAGTTGTAACAATTTTTGTGGGTACAGTTGTAACATTACTAATCCCTTCGTTTCACTTTGTAGATGCCGAGGATACGCATAAGATGGACAACACAAGGACGGCATGACATATCACAATACAAATACGCATGCGAGGAAGTGAAAAATGGTATCTCTCTAATGTAAGACGTGCCGCACAAGCGCATGGTGTTAACTATGTTTCGCTACTTCGGTACGTAAGAAAAAGAGAAAAATCAGGCGGAGAGTGCTGAGGCGGAAAATATTGATATGGGGTAAGTGGGGCCTAATCGAGTTTTTACTCAAAAACAAGAACACGCATTTTGCCAATATCATATCCGCTGTGCGGAGATCTACTCCGGAGTCTCTAGAAAAGAGGTGAGGAAATTGGCGTTCGAAATGGCCATTTTCGTAAAGATGGTTCAAGATTTTGTTGGCACTGTTGATTTTACCACATCATTAAGTTTTTTGAGAATAGATGCTCAGTTTTTGTTGATTTTGTTGTAATCATAGTTATTTTAGAGTCAAAATAAAATATTGACAATAACTATATTGAACAATAATAGTTTTAGATATGTGATTATAAAAATGCCATTTCTCACTTACATAACTATAATAATTGTGCCTTATTAGTGTTAGACACTGTAACTTACTATTTTCTGTGATTTTATTGTAATAAATCTAATTAAAATACACGAATAGTGCCTCATTTCCATGTGTTACAACTAACCCCAACCACGGTTGCAACTGACTCTGGTATGGGGGTCAGTTGTAACGGACGGAGATTTTTTTCAAAATGCTCCTGTAGGCTAATTACTGCATCAGGCGCACAAATATGATGAACAATGTAAAGACTGATAAGCACTCTTTCGTTTCACGTACTTAGTACTGAACTCGCTTGTATCATTACAGTTCTATGAGCAATCAAAGCAAAATTGTTACAACTGTACCCAGTCTACCCTACCAATGATTTTGAACACCTGATTCCCTTGATGAGTTTCTTTGAGTGATCAAAGTCGTCAATTGACAGTATAAGTGACATTACGTTGCCCATGACGAATGTCATTTGTGAGTACCGTGTCCTTGAATATCCTTGAGTGCGACAAGTGGGTCAGTTTACTTTGACCGTGCTTCCAAAATTTTCAGCCATCTACGAGTGCCCTCAATATTTTCTAACAATAAGTATTACGAACCATCCAAAATCGTTCGTGAGTGATGATTGTTACCATAGTTTATTATTTACCTGCATCTTATCTATATTCGAGTGTTTTCAAGTATCTACTTCGTACATAAGGGTCTTCAATCTATATCTTAAAACAATTATAATTATTATCATGATTCATTTTCCTTCAGCCATGTTTGCCGATTCGATTAAGTTTCCGTGTTATATCTCTCCCTCTTACGCACTGTCTGGTAAGACAAAATTGTTGCTGGCTAAAAGAGAGATAATTCAGGAGTGTCTTATCGTGAAAATCTAGGGCGAGAGGAGAGGATGTCCCCTAGAGAAGCAAGGGAAAAATGAAGAAGAAAGTGTAGCCCGGGCACTAGCCCAACAGTGTGGCATGGAGCTATTAATCTTAAGAATGGGTAAGTGGATTACGTGTGACATATTGTTCAATATTTACTCGTGCATCTTGTTTCTAAGGACGATACGCGAGTCCCCCACTTATTGGTACGTATGCGTCACGCGACGCGGCGCGGCAGCGAAGCGAGCGTGCGCGACGTTACCGCGCATGCGTGATAGATCTTACGCGCAGCCACTGGCCAGCAACCGACTAGGCAGAGGGAAAGGCTCGCGAGGCCCTCGCATTATATCTTACGCACGCGTTACTTCGTTAATTTTTTTCTTTTCATTTCTTCTCGATTGTTCGATTCCGAGACGTATCTTTTTGTGGAATTCCGAGGCTGTTTTTGTAACGGCGGAACGAAGACCGAGTGATCGATAGATCGATCGGTTGACCTCGGGCGAATAGGCGCAAGGGATCTGGGGAGACCGAGTGCGATGCGCGTTTCCTCTGTGGAGTTTGAATATTAGTTCGTGATTTAAACCGCGAGTAAGCGAATCCGTAAATCGTCAATGATCTATGACACTTTGATCGTCCATTGTAAGACGAAACCTCTTTAACTCATGGTAAATGCATTGAGGCTTACGAGTTAAATGGAATAAGTTAGATGACAAAAAACTTACATTGAAAAATATTGGTAGAAATTTAGGATTTACGTTATGTTTGTTAATACTTCGGTGTTATAGACTTTCGACCGTTTTTTTTTCAAAAACCGCTGCTTTTACGAGTATAATGTTAGAGACCAATTTTATAGAGAACATCATGCTCTACAAAAAAGATTATTTGTAAAATATTTTTTGAACAAGCCGTTATCGAGTTAAACGTCTATAAACATTTATTTGGTTTAGATTTTGGAGCATAAATGGCACGCAGTCGGACGGGGGTACCGAGAGTCAGGATTTATTTCAGGCACTTTATTTTTTTATAAGTTACTTGGCATCGAGACAAAAAATATATAGCTAAAAATTTTTTTTTTTAAGCTGCTCCACCTAAACAGAAATTTGTGTTGTAACTTGGGTGCTTCTGCCCCTCGTGTTAATCTTATTAGTCCAATCCTGACTATTTTTCCTCCATAACTCTCTGCTGTCCTAGAACAAACAGATACAATTTTTTTTTCTAGGTAAAATTGACACTCGTTTCGTCCGAGTCAATTTTATGATCACTTCTTACCAATCTTATCGATAATTATTAATCTTACATTAATTTTATATTTATTTGTCTTAAATCGAATTGAATTAAATTAACATTAAGTCAAATGGAATATTTATTCCACGTTAAACTAATTGCAAATTGTTTTGCAATAGTTAATTGTAATTTTTTAAAAATATTTATTTATAGAATTAACCTCGGTATTTAGGGGGTATGATACACTGCAACTCTCGATTTAGAGTCAACGGCTTCTAACGGACAGTTGGAAAGACAAATATGCCGACGTCACTGTACGTGTTAAATTATATATAGAAGACTAATTATAGTACACGTAGTATTCGGAGGTCGATCGTGATAATCGCGGCCTAATCGACTCGTCTGCAATTCGACCAAGCGAACAGCTTCGTTCATTCATCTCAATTTATTCCGAGACACGCATTCCCTCCTACGCGTCATTTAGATACCCAGCTTTTTAGGCACACCGCGTGAACGCCCGAGCCTCCACGCTGAAGCTTGCATGCTGTTTAATTTCGACTTTTGGCTTAATTAAGACATTCGGCTTAATTAATGTCGCTGTATTTATACGCAGCGTATATCTATTAGCTATCTCTGAGTGAGTATAAATGGCGGCGAGTGAGTGCTCGAGAGTGTATTGTTTTCTCAGTGTGAGGTGTATGTGAGTGTGAGTTACTCTGACTGTAAATTCCCCTGATTTGTGAGTTTCTGTGAGTATAAGTGCTAATGATGTGTATCACTCAATTTAATTTCTTGTAAGTGTGAGTGTGCCTGAGGGTATGAGTTACTTTAACTAACAATAAGTAAGTGCGTATGATGGTAAGTTTCTCCCAGTACAAGTGCCTGCGAGCGTAAGTACATACGAGTATGAATTTCTGCAAGTGTAAGTGCATGTGAGTTTAAGTGCCAATGATCTGTGTGTTTCGGTTAATGTAAGTGCTATTGAAGTTTAGTTTCTCTACGCCGGTGCCATGCCGATGATGGTCAATTTCTCCGAGTATAAATGCCTAAGAGTGTGAGTTTGTTTATGTGTAAGTGCATGTGAGTGTAAGTGCCAATGATCTGAGAGTTTCGCTTAATGTAAGTGCTTTTGAAGTTTAGTTTCTCTGTGCCGGTGAGTATCCCTGTGAGTGTGAATTACTTTAAGTAAATAAGCCTATGATGATAAGTTTCTCCAAGTGTAAGTACCTATAAGTGTGAGTTTCTTTAAGTGCAGGTACCTGTAAGTGTAAGTGGCAATGATCTATGAGTTTCGCTCAGCTTAAAGTACTTGCAAGTATCAGTTGTTCTTATTGTTAGTGAAAGTGCTATTGTTTTTTGGGTTTCTCTGAGTATAAATACTTCTAAATGTCCGTTTAACTCAGTATAATTATTAGTGACCGTAAGTGTAAGTATATGAGACTCAGGGACGCTTTTAAGTGTGCAAATGCCCACGAGTGTTCTTTAGTGTCTCCGAATTTCCTTGAATGAAAATGTCTTCGCAATTTCAAATAAGTGTGAGTGTCTGTAAACGTAAGTGTTCTTCAATGATCTTGGGAATAATTTTCGCTCGAAACCTTTTCCATACTTTTCCCCTCGTGGTTGCTTCCACCATATATCACTCGATTCTTGCCCCTGCGTAAGACGAGTGAAGGTGAGGACGCGTGTTCTTATTTCGTTCCCCCGATGACCTACATTTCGGCCTCCGACGTTATTTTCTTTTTTCTTTTTTTTCGCTACGGAAGTATCGCCTTGTCCCGCGTGCATTTCGATCTGCCATTCGAGAAGTTAGGACAGGCCTTCCGGACTCGGCGGCGATCAGTTAGCTTGACCCACTTTTTTCGCCCCGGCTAACGCATCCATCTCTTCCCCTCTGCCCTTCGACACTGCCCTTCATGTTCTACACGGGGATCGATATTGATGTTCCTCGCATTATGTCGCTTTTACTCAAACCCCAAATAATCGTGTTGTGACATTGAATATTACAAAAACAAACGGAAACTCGACGAAACCAAAATATATCAAAAAAACTTGTCGTTAGCAGGATTTTTTATTCGTAATATTTTCTCCTATTATAAGAAATAATTTGTTACGTGAAACATATATATGTACACATGTTCATTGCGTAAGTTTAAGTTTTATAAGAATACAAATGTTAATAACAATAAATAATAAATAATACTGGATCAAATCTCGATAAAATAATTTGCAAAAAATATAAATTCTGAAGTCGTAATTGTTATGGCTCTGGTTTGATTATTTCTTGATTCTATATATTGTGAGAAACACTTTCTAATTTACATCAATGATATAAGTTGTTATGTATTACAATTAATCTATTTATAACACCATGTAATCAAAAGATAATAAGTTAAATATTGATTAAATAAAGGGAACATTAGTGGTAAAAATATAAATTATGTAAAACATTATTATTATTATAAACTTTTATGGAAAAAAGAATCAGTACTTTGGATAAATATTATGGTGTCAATGTCACAAAAAGTGATTATCATGGTAGAGAATCGGGGGAATATATGTAGGTAGGTCAGAAGGGGCGAGAGAGAGAGAGAGAGAGCGAGAGGGGATGAAAGGGAACGAGAGGGGGCGGAGCAGGAGAGATGAAAATCGACGCAACATGCTTCGGTCTCTATGGTTACGGGGTTCTGGGCAAATCAAGCACTTCACGCGCACCTTCGAACGTTGAGGGAAAGTCGCTTATCGCGCAAACCACCCTCCTGTTATACGACGATGATAACGGGCAGTTCGCGATCGCCTCTCCGTGAAAATTCACGTACCGCGTTGGGTCGTACCTCGCCCTTCCATCCAATATCACAAGGAGCAGAGGGAATATAACAGGTAGTTCTTCGAAATGTAGTTTTCAGTGGAAAAAGTTATTAAAAATGTTTATTTTTTTAAATATCACTTCGGTGTTGTTAATTCAACATGTTGTCATAAAAATTGTAATATTTGTATCCATATGTTTTATGTAACTTAAACGTAAAGGCACTCAACACCTGGTTCGAGTTATTGTAAGTGCTCTAAGTGCGACGAGCCCACTTTAATTTTTTCGAGTACATCAAAGGCTCCAAGTATTTTTTTAGTTTTTTCAATTTTTGAGTGTCCTGCGTGTGCATGTAAGAGGTTTAAGTGTATAAGTGTAAGTTTGAGTTTCTATGGATGCTCCAAATACTTCTGAGGGCTATAAGTCTCCACGAGTGACATGACTAGATGTATGTAAGTACCTCAGAGGGCCTTGAGTTTCTATTAGTGCTCCAGCCGCATGTGAGTTCTGTAAGTGCCTACAAGGATTTCGTGTTTCTATAAGTGCTCTGAGTACACGTCGTTGCCTTGAGTCGTGTATACTCTCTAAGTGCGTGTAAGTGCTCCGAGAGTCTATGACCGTTATTAGTGCCTTCGAGTACTCATGAGTTTCCATAAAACCTCATAAGCAGAGTGACTATATTTTATAGTTTCTATCCAAGTTCGTAAGTGCTGTCGACATTTAGTGCTATCTCTTATTTTTGTTGATTTTCATACAAAACTTACGACCCGTCGAACAAAAATACATTTTTTTAACTCGTTCGAGGATTAACCCCTTAGTGCATAAATTATAAAAGAGATGGAATACAAAATTTTGTTTAGTGACAACCTCTTTTATTTGTCTCCCTTATCGTATACAAAATTCAGCAGTAGTATATGGCCGCTAAAATTTCCAATTTTTTTCCAGTATGTCAAAAGATTTTTTTATCAAAGTCAACTTTGAATCCGTATTAAACATTACTTGGTGTAACAAAACTTCGTTTTTATTATCGCAAAGTAAAGCGATTGAAATAATCATCTTTTGGAATACTGAAAAAAGGACACTTTAGCAGCCATATATGGCTTTGTATGTGGCGAAGGGTTCAAAATCTGCTTATACCCTCAAAATTTTATCTAGAATGTTTTCAAACATCCGTTGCGTCCCAAAATTAAGGGGTATAAAATACGAAAAACGATCTGTTCCAAAAAACGAACCCCTCGATATTTTCTGGTCTAATTTTTTCAAAGATTTTTAACTATAGCAGGTTGTTTCGATCGTAAAATCAAATTTAGCTACAGACGGGCGATGAAATCTTTAACCCCCGGTCGAAACCTGGCCCACTTCGTGTGAAACCCCTCGTATATATAAATATATATATATATACATATAAATATATGGGTTAATGGCTGACGGCCTTGAGCTGGTTAGAGGGCCGTCGAGTTTCAAAATCCTTATATCTATATATTATACCGAAAGTGTGAGGGCTTTATATATATAGTGGCCAAAGTGACTATGAGAACGGTCGGGGATTCTCCAACCCTATTCCGTCACGTAACATATCGCTTATTCTTCCAACGCAATAGTTTCCCAAAGCCTCTTAAAACGGCGCGGGAAAACGATCGATTCGGTATGTGTAAGCATACCGGATGGTAAACGTAGCTACGCGTGCCTCGGCTTCTCGTGAATATTGGACAGACATTTATTTCTGAATTTTTTCGAAACATCATCGAATGTTTATCTCAAGAGTTTATTCAGTTCAAGACTGGAAGTGCATCAGTGAACGAGTTCAAAAATATAATTTTGTCTTGATCGGGAGTTTGAAAATTGGATGGCGATTTGACCGAAAACAACAAGACTTAGGAAGATAATGAGTAAGAAAATTTTTGTAGATAACTTCACGTTCTACAGAATTAGTTATATAGAAAAATATCGTTAATCGAGCCGTTATCGATTTATTTGTTTATAAACTTTTTTAACGATCGAAATAATTAATTCAACGACGATATTATAACAAATAATTGTTGAAAAAATATTTGTTCGCATGCGGTGATCGAACTGCGAAGATACGTCAATGATCTGAGGTATAGTGCAGGTGAATAGCGTCAGGAGTAATGCCAAGTCGAAGGCTCCCTTCGAAAAGAGAATAGCATCATCCTTTTTTGGATCAACAATTGATTGGCTAATTAATTTATTCGACGATGAACCTCGTCGAGCCTCTAGGAATTTTTACTAGCTCGATCCTGCTGACAGAAACATCGGAATTTATAAAGCACTTCGTTTTAAAAATATTAAAATATTGAATTTTGTAAAATGTAAAAAGAGAAAAAAAACAGAAATATTCTCATAAGAAAATTAAATTTTTAAAAACTCGACATATCTTCAACGTTATAATGATTGATAAATTCGAAATAATATTATCGGTTCCGTTACAATTTTTTAAATAAAATTTTTGATTTTTAAATCGAATCTTTTTAAAGTAAATATATTATTTCTTAAGACAATTATCTTATTTATTAGCTTACAATTGTTTAATGTTTTAGTCGGAGATTTCAATTTTCAATATTATTCGTTTCGAATTAACGAAAATATTTCTCCAAGTGGATAGTCCGATAAAATATTTAAAAACATATTTATAATAAAAAAATAAAATATTGCAATAACGTTTCAAATAAATTTCATAAACTTCCAGATTTTCGAAATTCTCGGTCGACTATTTATGTACCCGATTGAAAAAATTCTGCCAATTCGATAATTTTATTCTATTCGCCCAATTTTGAGTCGCGCGTCGATAAAAGTGAAAAATAAAACCTGAGAACAAAAAATCGTGGAAAGAAGGGCTGTAAAAGCACGAACCGTCTGCGCGAGTAAGTTGCGCAAGAAACCGTGGCCACCAGCTCTAAACATAGCGTCAATGTGACGAAGAGCCCGCGGGGGCGCGAGAGTAGGAAGCGAGTTCCTGCAGCGTGTTCTCGCGAATAATATTCATTGGGGCTTCGGTCACCGTTCGCCGAACACGCCCCTCTACCACCGGTCAAAAAGCTTAGATCACAATTTGAAACAAAACAAAAAATTTTATCCACAAAAATTAAAATCAAAATTCGTATAAACCCAAAGTGGATTATTGAATTTTATTTCTTTTTTCCCCTACCTTTTTATCAAAAATTGATTATAATAATTAGTTTGGCTAATCGCGTGACTTTGACAACGAGCAATCTCGATGCTCGCTGATGAGATGAACGTGTCCGATAAGAGGAACCTGTTTTTTCAACCGGGAACGAAGGAGTGCAACGCGAGGATTGGAAATTAATAGTGACTAGTGTGAACAATGTGATCGTGATTCGAGACGTGTGAGGTAACATATTTTTTAAAAAAACGTGATTCGCTTAAGACGATTGTGGAGAAACAACGATACAACCAAGATTCGATCGAGTATCAAGGTAAAAATATTTAAATCGCAACTCCGTCGGATCGCATTAATTTTCGATAATTTCCTAACCGATTAAAAAAAAAGACAATTTATTTGACTTATTACATTGGATTATTAGAAATAATTTTCAATCGTGACTAATTACACGTTGACATTTTTATGATTGTTAGTGATTAATTAATAATTAAGACAATAGATAAAAATACATTAATCCTTCGACTTGAAAAAAAACAATTATTCAGCAGGCTTTTAAATTTAATTAGCCGAGGGAGGTTTTATTATATTTCGTGACTAATGAAAGAAAGTACGAAGGAATTTGTTTTTACTAGAAAAAGAAAGTCTAGACCTCAAGGTCACTCTGTTTGATTTTCTTGGGAAGCTTCCAAAATGAAACCAGGTTTTACGAGACGACAGCTATGAAACTAGGTCTCTAAAGAAAGGGAGTTTTTAGTGATGCGACCATACGGTTGGGATAGGCATAATGGTGTGCAACGAAAGGGACGAGAATTCTACGAAAAGCTCTTCTCTACAGTTGAGTCACGTTTCTATACGTGCGAGATGAAAACTCAATGTGAAAATTCCTATTTCGTTCATCTCCTCGAGAAACATTCCAGTTTCATTCATAGTTTCTTGGAAAGTGCACGTCTTATCGACGTCAAAATGTTCCCCGGAAAAGCTGTAAACTTCGCGTAATTTTTACATTTTGAGTCATTTGTTACGATAACGCTGGTTAATCATGGCTAAAGATGATACAAAAAATGTTACGTCAACTACTATAAAGGACACAAACTTTCAAAATTGTTGAAAGTTATAACATATTGTTTTAATAGTAAAATTACCTGAATAAAATATTACCCCTAGATGTCATCATTTTTTATTAATTTGATCAGGGATTATTTGACGAGACCTTCGTGAAAAGTATACTTGAAGTTAGTTAAAACTTGAAACTAGGCCATATGATAATTTATATAAATCTAATTCTTAACGTTGTTGAAGCAAATTTAACCAATTCGGAAAACATTACACGTTTACTATCAAGTGTGAAATGCCATTACTATTTTTCGCTTAAAGTCTTGTTAACTAGAATCTATAGGAAAGAAACACGTTTGATCTTCGTCGTACAAGATCTGCGTTATATTTCTGCACATTTCCCTACCCTTACGCGTATCTTTCCCTACGCGCATCGTGATTGGCTCTCCAGCGTATCGCTTGGCCAGTGGATTGGTCCGCAAGCGCCGCGCATGCGCAGTTAGAATTCACGTCCTATGCAGAATCGGACCAGATGCCGAGCAGATTTTTTATTTTCCTTCTGTACGAATTTAATACAATTAACTACTTTGTTTGCATTACAAATATGTACAGTCATTGAATATACGTTGCTGGTAAATTGTTACGATCGTTGAACAAAGGGTGCGAACCTCGTAACAATTCATATAGCGCTTGCGCCGTATCAGTGTACCCGCGAGACTCAAACCTTCTTTTATGGCGTTTACGATCATAAATTTCGGCTTGAGATGAAACTGCGGGCACCGGAGCGTGGCGATCTACCGAAACAGTAGTCTACGACACTTTAGAACAAACATTTGCCAACGGCACTTTAGAGTAATCTTCATATCCATAGTTGTTATCTCTCTAGTAATTCCTGTATGTTCGAGAGAAAAATAATGCCGGGTCGCTTTTCCTGTGCTCCAAGACATTCCTCCCTGGGTGACACACGAGGCGGCTCGAAGCCTCACGTATAATTGTTCTCCTCCTCGATATAACGCGTTAATTATAGCGGACGCTTGTTTGCCCAAGAACGAGTCCACACGAGGTGTTCGCACATGCACGTGTATATGTTTTGTATCGTTCTCTCTTATTCGTGGACATTGCGCTCCTGTTATTACCACGTTCCGACTCAAACGCAAATAACAATGATGCTGTACAATACCATCCTCGCATAATTGATTTGGCATTGGAACGTTTATTCTTTTTCGCATAAACACGGTCACTAATTGTTCCGGATATTTTGACTTTTTGTAAAATTGCGATATTTTAGGATTTCGAAATACGTCTATCGTACGTATTGAGTTTCCATTCTCTATGAATACATTGGAATGCATTCCCATCGTTACAAGAGAGGTACCCTTATACGTGAACGTCTTTGAATGAACTTTTTAGAGGCGTTTCGTGCGATTATTATTCGATTTTCTCGCAAGATATCGCGATTAGTGATAATCCGCGTAAAACCTTTTTTTTGCAGAATTGTATGCTCTATAAAAAAGATCTCTACATAATATATCGTCAGACAAGCCGTTATCTGTCAAACGAGGATAACATTTGAAGACCTTGTTTCAAAGGTACTCTACCATAGACCAACTTAAAAATTGATTTTCATGAAAACTGTCATTCCTGGTAATAATATGCATAAGAACATTATTATAGATAATTTTGCGCGCTACAAAAAGTGATTCTTGTGAAAAAATTGTCAGGCCAGCCGTTATGGAATGACAGGCCTGTGAAAAATTATTTCTTGTCGTATAATCAACATGGACGAAATTGTATACATTATGGATACAGAACAAGGTTCTCTATTAGCGCAAGGAAAGATATTTAGAGTCAAGTCATATCAAATATCGTAATAACGAGTTTATATTTACGTGCTGTCATGTCAATGTTCTATAATACTGGGAGTAACTACGTCTTAACATGCAACAAATATATCATTCCATTACAGAGCAAACTATTTTATGTAGATAGGTCGTTGAACTTGAAATCGTTATGGGTAAAGGCACGCGAAGAATCCATATCAAAAGCGTAGGGTGGTCGCATTTCCATAGGGTTGCCTTAATCATTATACCAATCCTCAATCTATTCCCGAAACTAGTAGTTCAACTTCTACTTGGTCAGCCACGAAAAAGCTGAATGTCTCGCATGCTCCCTCTCTCTGTCAGCAAACTAATTGTGCTAATTCAATTATGGTCCTGAACAGATTACCCTCTACTGGTATAACTCAGGCTTTGATCCGATTACCCAGATTGCATGATTTGATAGAATGTTTCAATTAAAAATTGATAAGCACCGAATTTTATGAATCCAATATTCTTGTAAAAACCAAAACTGGCACTTGACTTGTTTATAAACGTTGCAAATGAAAAACTAACGTTAAAGAAATAGTTAAGAGCCTATTTTGATCCTGCCAGAAGTATAGCGTTAACAAAATAGCCTCCACTTGTAGCCAAAAGTCGAATCAGCAACTAAAAAATTCTTAAACTAACCTCTAACGTCAGTTAGCCTCGAAAAAGTGTCCGGTCCACTCAAGAACCTAAGCGAAACATGTCTCTCTCGTATCATTTCACATCATAACGAAGGTCATAGAATATTAATTACAAAAATTTCATCTATTTTGACCTTCGTTAGTTCGACACCTAAATCATCGTAACAAAAATGAGGTTATGTTATTTCGGAGTTCATCTCCCTTTATGTTATCGATCGAAAATTCCGGAAAATGGAGTCAACGTACGTCAAGAAAACAATGGAGCATTGAAATTCATTCTCGGATACCGGAAAGCCGGGAAACCCGATGAAAAGAAGTGTGGCGAGAGAGGGCTCGGGTTGCGCGGAGTGCGGCTTGCCTGAGCGAGAGGGAGTCTTGTCGACGCCACCTGACTTGATCAATACTACTCGCCCCTCGCGGTGGTACTCTGGTACTCACTATCGCAGTCGCCATGGACGTGACAGCCTATCGCGAAATATACCTGTTATATATATGTGGTATACAATTTTTCAAATATTTTCCAAAATTGCAACTATTGTATATTTGAACGACCTCTTTGGTTTTCTTTGTTCGTTTAGACGACGGATAAAATATAATAAGCCGTTACTTTTATATTTAATATTTAATCACCATCCTAAATTAAACCTCGTTTAAGACACGTTCTATTCTGAATTCTGACTACACTTCACAAGTCGATAATGTGTAAATTTTATTTTTCTCTTGAAATATCAAATTGAGGATTACATTAACTTATAAACGAAAATTGTTTATTTAAATTCTTTATGACTTATGAATTAAGTCACAAGTGAGAGAAAATTTTTGTTTTTTCTAAAATCTGATTAATAAATTGACCCCAATTTGTAAATAAATTATTATCAGGTTTCTCACCTTTTGAAGATCAATTATTTGCAGAACGAACAATAATTTCTTTCACGAAAAGGAAAATTTTATGCGCAAAATTAATAAAAAAGAATAATATCGATCAATGGGAAAATATGTTTCATCGAACTCGCGTTTATTCTCTCCCTCCTTTCGTACCTCTCGCTCTCTTGCCTCGTACATACGTTTTCTTTTTTTCTTTCTCATCGTCGAACGTCGAGCTATTCATTAATAAATACTCGAGGTAAATGGAGCCGGTCTGCGACCCGAGCTCGGCATAATATTTTATAACAATCTCAGAGGCATGAGCCGTGTATCGAGAGTGCTCGATGCACGTGCGCCGCCTGTGTGTTTTTTTCAGAGCCAATTTTCCACAGATCATCTCGTTTTTCCATCGTAAACTTCTCGATAACTCAATCCTTTAAACATTTTATGTTTTCCAAGTATCGAAGCATTTCGAGAAAGAAATATATTTTTATCGACCTTATAATGAAAAGAAATAATAACCATTATCGTTATTAAGAGTATTTTTATAATATTATTTTATTTGATTATAATTATTTTTAAATCCAATTTGACTTGATTTCAATTAATTTCATTATTTTTTCATTTAGTAAAATTGTATTTTACGTTATTATTATTTTTTAATCAAAAAATTATCGATTAATTGGATAATTCAAGTTCCTTTTTTATAATTTGCATAGCGCACCAACCATTTATTCTTCTTCGTTTTTTTCAATATGTGAGTAACGAAGTCACGCGAGACGATATTAGTAACGAGGTCGAGCCATTGCGAATCATTATCGCGAGTTATTACGAGGCAAAAGTGTTATGGACATCAACGTGTGTTTGCATTAGGCTCTTTCACATGCCAAGAAAATAATGACTCGTTGACTAATTTATTCGTTGTCCGTAAGTCTTCGATCGAATCGAGAAACATGCCCCCTTAATTTGCGATAATTTTGCGAGAAAGAAATGTGAGAACGGAAAAATTAAAATATTTGTGGCTTCATTTTATATTTTTTTTCCTTATCAATAGACGTTTAACCTTTTTTTCCTTATCGATATCATTTTCGCGTCGATTAGCACCTGTTCTGGTACGACTTCTTTTTTTCGCCTAATTAAGACGATAGGTACGCTTCTGCATTTTTATGTTTACGTTATCTCACACCGCGTGTCTATATTTCCGTCCTAGAAATGTGAGAAAAACTTTTCTCGTGATGTAATATATATTTTTCAAAATATATTTTTTTAGAAAAGAAAAGCGTTAGATTTATTTCAGAATCATGAGTTTAGAAAATGTAATGTAATTTCTTGGAACTTTTAATCTTTTTTTTCGCCCATTTAACCCCCGAAATATTATAAAAAGTACACATTTCTGAGCCATTAGTTTTTCGATTAACCCGACGTAGAGTAATGACAAAAGAAACAACACAAAAAATGTCTATTTCTTACAACAATATGACAATTATCATATTTTTTTACAGCCAAAGTACAACAATTAAATATGTCATCAAATTTTAGGGCAATCAGTAACCAATGAATCCGACCTAATTACCCTTGTTACATTTTCCTACCCCCATAACGTATGAAGCCCCTTTACGAATTGGCCCAATTTTCGCTCAGTCGGTAAGGTCATTTTCCGTCGATAACGGACGTCCGGCAACCACTACCGAGGACACTTCGCTCTTATTCCACTTTTCCGTCTATAAGTGTCGTACGCTCAAGTGCGCATGCGCGATAGATCAACGACACCAACGGCCCGTTCCAAGGATTCTTACGCGGGAATGGAAAATTAAAGACGTTTCCGCAGCGCCCTGCGGCGTTTTAGTTCAATCGTGCTCGGTTTTCCGCAATCGTGGTTTTATTCCACATGCGCCACTAACTCTTTTCAACTTCCACACCTTTATCTCCGATCGGACGACTAATAACCGCAAACGCACCGGTTAAATCACTCTCGTTGTTCGTATTGGTATCTCCGTCGCATCGTCTACCGGATGTTAGTCGAAGCCCTCGTTTATGATTTATCCACACACACGGCATATATATTAATCACCGTTTGAAGATACGACAAGTTACTCGATTCATTGCCTTCGAAGTGTCCACATCGTTCTGGTTTCTCTACGGAGTTTGACAAGGATTTTTCTCTTCCTTTTTTTCAATACAGTTTTTAAGAAAATTGTGCAGCGTGCTCTGTGAAATAAATCGTGAATAGTTCAAGATGTGCTTACCGGTTAATCTCGTGGCAAGGATGGCTAAAATAATCAAGGCGTGGATAGGTAAGTCCTGCTAAACAAAGGAACGAGGACAGAATTATTTTTAGAGGATTTTGTCCAATTTTATCGCTCTATTATTTTTTACGACGGGATTAAATCGCTGTTTCGACTCGTAATTATTTATTTATTGGATGGTTTATAAATCGGAGTCACCCAAAAAAAATTGTGATCATAACCTCAAACTTCAATTTTGAATGAAGAAATTTTTAAGATAGCGATACCACTTCAAATTACCAATGACACTTGTCTTATCTATAATCGCATCAAGAATTTGCCGATAATTATTTGTTTAAACGCGCAAGTGGAAGAGTTTATTTAATATTCATTGTTTTTTGTTGTTGTAGAAACTGACTATTATTGAACTTTTTTGAAATTATTAATTTGGACAATGATCGTTAATTTTTCTACTATAACCTTGAAACTCTCCATAAATGAGACCTCGTTCTTGCTTAAACGCGTTTACTGTCTCGTATAGTGCGTCCTCGTCCTCGGGACGTTTCCAATAAGACGCGATTCCATTAGCGGTTTCATTTTCACACGTTCATCTCATTGTTCGCTCTGCCTACCAAATGACATCTGTTGATTCTTCTGTCTTGAATGATTTTCTACCGTCACACTTGCCATTTTGCACACTTCACTTTGTCTAGTTTTTGAAATTCTACATAACGAACGATTAATCGACTATAACTGAAAGGACAATTTTTTCTTTGCATGTTAGCCGGCATTTCGTGTTATTTTTGTTTACTTCTTATCCATCATCGTTCGGCCTTAAGGAACGTTAAAATGTTCAAATAGACGATTCAATTATAACTCAAGAAACAATTCAGGCTTGACATCAGACTCATTTTACGGTTTTACCGGCTACCATCTTCTTTAGTACAAACCGTTGCCACTAGGCTTGAAAAATTAGGATTTCACTCAGAATCGCATCAAATTGATTGAAAACCGAAGTGAAATCGTATGTAACGACCGTGATCGAGATAAAATTTATTGTTTAACCTTTCTTCTTTGGTAAAAAAATGAACATAAAATAAATTAATATGATTTTGGCGATAACCATGGTTTACGCTAGAAGTGATATTCAATTCTCACACATGAATTTACCATCGAAAACTCTCTACCTATTCACTCCGACGTGTAAGTACTAAACATCGTATCGTTTTTTTGCACCGATGGTGTGTTCAAGGTTCGGACAGTTTACAATCACATGTAAAGAGCGACATAACCTCACTTTTTTGTTTCCTTGATATGGTGTTTTTTATTCCATTCTATCGTTTTCATCAGTTGGCTCGCCTTTCACCGTCTCGTACTTACCATAACGCAGTACGAGTGATGGATAATCGGACTCGTCGAACGTGGACACGAGTAAAAAATTATTGAGCGGAGAGTGTGCGCCTCGGCCTTAAGATAGATTCGTTCCAATTCAAAATTTCATGAAACTGCGAAGCTAGGGCCAATATACTCTACGATATTAAAATACGGACAGTCAAAATACAAATAAATATTTAAAATAAGAATTTATGTTTATAGAATTATATCACATAATTGATGTTTTAATTGTCAATTGTTATTAAATATCTATCAATTATCGATCAATTTCGGTCTTTAATCATCTTGCAACCGCCAATTATAAGTCGACAAGCGTCAACGATGAACTGTCAATTGTTATTTGACAACTGTCAATTACCGATTAAGACTGACAGTCACCAATTCGCGATCATCGATTATCAATTTCCAGTCATGTCTTATAAATCGACGAGTGACAATTATAAACTGTCACTTGTGAATTGACAGCTGTCAATAATAAATTTTATTTCACTATTTCCTGAAACAACTAAATCGGTTTCTTACGGAAACTCTTGACGAGCGATCGTTTCCGTGTTAAGGGCATTAAAGAGGCCAAAGCTGCGAAGAAGGAACTGAAAGGCAAGTCATCCACTTGATTCATCAACGTGGCGATCGTCTTCGCTGATTCTCGCTAGAAGGAAATTCTAATCGTCTATTTACATCGGAAAAATGTATACATGTACACCTGCGTATGCCTGTAATGCGTAAAGCTAGGAAAGTGATGGACTTGCGTTCTTGTGCGCGGGCACGCTGACCCAGACCCACTGACATTGACACGCTGTTTCCACAACTATAAAGCAATATAATACTTTTACTACATGGCATTCGATACCCTTTTTTTATTGTTTAGATTTCGAGTGATTGCCTCCTACATGAGTTACGTGTACGGACAACTTGATTACTTTTTGCCGATTTTTATTTAATCATTTCGAAATGTTATCTTCAAATACCAATAACTCGTCAATGGCTTGTCCGACGTTATTTTGTTATATAACCTTTTTTGTAGAGCATCAAGTTTTCCACAAAAAAGTTTGTATAAAAATCGGCTCTAGGTACGACCGATTCAATGAAAATTAGTAGTTAATCTTCATTCGATGAGGCACCTTGAAACGAAGCGTCGGGGACGAGTTTATTGACGAATTTATCAAAATTGGTTAAACTTATGAATAATATGCTAATAGACTTTTTTATAGAGAATTTAATATTCTACAGAAAATATTTACGAAAAAAAAACAGTCTGACAAGCGGTTGTCTATATATCACGCGAATTGTCTTGAACAACGTTTCCACCGAAGATATTTTATCATTGTACAGTAACCGTTTGATTTTCTTGAAAACGGTCAATATGAGAAACGATATGTATTTGAACTTTTTGTAAATCATTTCATGCGCAACAAAAAAGTTCTCTTGAAAAACTATTGTCAAACAAGTCGCTATCGACTTAAACGCTTCAAAACATAATAATAACATCGACAATAATAATAATATGTATGAAACCCCAGAAACTACGACTCGGTACGATTCTCGTCTTCAATCGCTTTTTCATACGTCCAATACGGTCCATATGTCGTTTAACAAACAATGCCAGTGAGCAATGTAATAAGACACGAGAGGTCGCAATATGCGGGTATCCCATGAGTTTAACAAATTAATATCAATTGAATTACAAGCCTGCCCCCTGCACGTGTGTAAATACAAGCATGCACTTTTTAACACGCTATAGGGTGTGCAGAAATTCAGGATATTATAATTGTTAATGATAAGGATTTTCATTGATGTCAAAATTTTTTTATTTAATTTTTTTTATTGCAATTTTACTCTTGCTTTGTGCAATTAAAGTTAAAAGAATTGTCTTCACTGAACACTTTTCCAATCACTGTCATATGACCAAAATAAACATTTCGTCTTACAGTTTGGAATTGATCAATTATTTTTTAAGTGGAGCAAGGACAGGGTAGGGTGTAGAGCTGTTTTTCAATGGTCCACGTTGTTTGGAAATATTCGCCCTAATGCGAACTCTTGCATAGCGGGGTATCCGAAAGTTTGCCACATACGTTCGAGATGTCCAATTTTAGAACCTCTCGACACTGACCGATCGGCCGAATAGCGAGAGAGTGCAACGAGCGCCTCGAGCATGCGAGTCAGAAATTAAAATAACTCTCTAAGCGTAGGATCGTTTTTGCTTGGAAACGCGTCTCTATTTTCGTACGTTGCCAAAAGAAAAAAACTAGCGTAGGGAATTCAGTACGACGAAGGATTTTTCATTCGAAGAAGGAATTTAAAAAAATGGTCCACTTTACGAACTAATGTAAAATTTGTACAAGAAGCATTGGATCAAATTAATTGCCTTTTATTGAAATAGTTCATTGACAAGTGTGACTTTTTGACGATCATTTGACAGCGGTAAGTTGTCAACTGCTGACTCGAAACTGTCAATTTTTAATAAATTGACTGACAGATATCGATACTTTTCGAACTGACGAAAATTTTCGTACGAATTTTTTCGTCACGACAAGAAGAGGATGAAATTTGGAAAGAGGAGGTACTTGGGGATGTGGATATATATGGGAAGTGAGATCCGAGAAATTGTTCATTAAAATTTTTTATTCGAAGAAGGAATTTAAAAAAAATGTTTCACTTTACGAATTAATGTAAAATCTGTACAAGAAGCATTGGATCACATTAATTGCCTTTTGTTGATAGTTCATTGACAAGTGTGATCTTTTGACGGTCATTTGACAGCGGTCAGTTGTCAATTGCCGACTCAAAACTGTCAATTTTCAATAAATTGACTGACAGCTGTCGATTGCACAGCTAAAAATTGTCAACGGAAAACCGTCAACTGTCAATATGTCAATTAAAAGCTGTCAATCGTCAATGTGTCAAGCTAAAAACATCACTTGTCACTCTATCGACTCTAAAATGTGTCGAACTAGATATCGACTATTGACATGTCAACTGTCAACTATCAATTATCGATAATCTCGAGTTTCTCAAAAAATTAGAAACATCCTTTTATCTCACGAATCTCTAATCGTAAGTACGTCGTCCTAGCCTACGATTTTGAGAGATAGGTACCATTCGAAAACTTATGACCAAACGGGTCAACGAATTTCTATAGAACTTCGGTGAACACGTGAGATAGTGGGATCGATGTAATCCCATTGAAAGATCATCCAAGAGCAGGAGAGAGGAGTGACACTTTTGTTTAGAGTCGATGAAAAGAGACGATAACACTATCGGTACCTCCCTGTACCTCGTTGACTTAAACGTACCATTCAATATATTCGACATTAGCACCGATCCTTCGTTTGGACACCTAAGAATGAACAAAAAGACCAAAAAGCAACTCGATGCTTTTCATTCTTGTTGTTCGCCACGAGTCTCTATTGGTACTCGAATTAACACCCTTTTCATCCAACTATTTGGCACCCACGTTTGTGACCATAATTATTACCATAATTCTCGAACTGACGAAAATTTTCGTGCGAATTTTTTCGTCACGACAAGAAGAGGGAGAAATTTGGAAAGAGGAGGTACTTGGGGATGTGGATATATATAGGAAGTGAGATCCGAGAAATTGTTCATTATAAATTTTTATAAAGTGTTTATTAATCTTTTTTATCAAGATAATTTTTAGAAAGTTTATAAATATTTGTTTATCAATATAATCTTTTATAAAGTATATAAATCTTTTTTTATCAAAATAACGTTTTAGAAATTCTTCGAGTTTGGTTCCCAAAACCATAGCCGAGTACAGTGTCAAGGGTTACACGACGTCGATAGTAATGTAAATATTATCGTTGTATCGAGAGACTACGCGACAGCACAACCTCGAGCACGCGGAATTTCGATGGTCGTCTGGTTGCGCCGATCTAGTGCGTCGCGTAAGGGTAGGCAACCATAAAGGCCTTCACACACGAATCTCCGTAACACTTAATACGTACACCGTAAGAAAATCCTCCAATCAGTGTCGACTCTTCTTCTGTGTAGACGCTCTGTAGAGGGGAATAGTCGACTCTGATTGGAGGATTTCCTAACGGTTTACATATTACGCGTTACGAACATTCGTGTGTGAAGGCCTTAACCGAATAAAATTTTATTATAATATGACGGTAATAGTTTACGAAAAGGCCGAGGGCGGATTGAATATTGCAACGAATTAATTATCGATCGGGGATTATTAATGGTTTAACAATCTATAGATTGTTTGTTGGAGATCGATCATGTAGGGATTAATGATCTACCGATTATTCGGTAACAGTGATCTGCCGATCAATTATTTCCGGATCATTGAGTAAATGATAACGACCGATAAAAATTATAGACATTCATTATCTAGGGGTTAATTATCTTTCGATCAATAAATAACAAAAATATAAATCATTGAATATTGATGATTTGATGATCCTTATCGTTTACTAATTTTTCGATTATTCAATAAATGATATCGATCGATTAATGGATTTTAATGATCGAACGGTTAATGATCTATCGATCAATAAATAACAGAAATTTATAGATCATTGATAACCAATAATACATCGATCGTCGATCACTTGAAATTTTTTTCGAAAATTCTCGCTTTATTTTAGAAAAATCTTTTTTCATTATTCCTTTATATCAAAATTATTTCAGCATGCATTTTTTTGATAAAACGTTAACAAAAGAAATATACAAAGAATAACTATCGGTCAATAGCCGAAAATAAACGAGATAAGAAAACCGTAGATTAAAATGTGAAAGTCTTTGTAATCAACTCTAGATAGTTGAAAAGTTAAAACGTACAGGGCGAAGAAGAAACGATCTTTGGGCCCGCATGCGCACAAGTTCGGGGCAAAGATTGTGTGCTACTGACGTCTTACGTGACTAAAAACAAAAGCGTGAGAGGCGAATGAACGAATTCACGATGAAACGAAAGCGCAAAGTTCATTGAGAGAAAGAGAGTCTGAGGGTGACGAAGGGCCAGAAGAAAAAAAAAAGCGAGGAAAAAAAGAAAGAACCAGGATTGACATTCGATACCACTCGAGCATCAAAAATGCTGTTTAGTATTGGAGTCGAGAATGGATTAGCCTATTGATGACTGGGCAACAGCGATAAACCAAACATTGTAAGCGTTTCGTGTAAAAACAAAACAGAAAATATATTTTAAATACACGTTCGAAAAATAAGTGCTCATTTATAAACTTTGTAAATATACAGCACATAAGTGAATAATAATGCAAGTAGGCATTTTTTCGACGAGCATACCAGTGGATTAAAGTTTCAAGATTATTATCGATCTCGATCGATTAATTTTTATTTATAATTGATCGACGAGCAACGATTATTATTCAAAAAGAAAACTGTAGATTTTGAATTTCCCGCGTTATAAATTATTTCGCTTTTCTATTTCATTTTTAAATCGTTGAGAATTGTATTGCGAATATCGAAGAGACTTTATTTGAGAATCTTAATTATATTTTTGAAAATTATTTCAATGACGCGAAATTCAATTTTGGATATAAGATAATTGTTTTTTTTTTAATATTCGACCGAAAACGAAAATAGTTTTCCATGTAAATGTTCGTGTCATCGATCGATTCAAATAGATCGTCGGTGGAAATGACAGAAAATATAAAATTTCGAAAAAAATCTATCGATATATTTGAAATCGATATAACTAAATTTATATATATATTTTAAAAATTTGATACGCAATAACTTCTGAAAATTACAGCTTTTCTTTTAGGCTCTCTCTCTCTCTCTCTCTCTCTCTATCTATCTATCTATCTATCTATCTCATTTGGTCTCAATAAATAACGAATAGCCAACGATCATCGACCAAATAACGATTCTCAAAATACCTAGAGAAGTTTAACATTAGAGAATATCTTTGACTATTTGTTTCCGTACCCTAAATACAACATTATTAAATACCACAATTATCGATCTATGATGAATATTTTTCTATCCCTTAATATCGATCATAAATCAAACACAATAATATATTTTTTATAATATGAAATAAAATATAGATACTGATTTATTAAATAAATAAATAATTTTCCTATCGATTTTAATCGTTATTGACATATTTTATGACTTTTTATATAAAATATAATTATATAAAAATAATATTGTGTTCGATCTATGATCGATATTTATATATCGATAGAAAAAAATCACTATATACATATATATAAATATATGTATGTATATTTGTATATATATAGTGCGTTCTGTGTCAGCGATTGTGAGTCACCGAGCAGAACACAGAGGGACGAAGTGTGGTAGAGGCACCAAGTACACGAGAAACCAAGTGCAGCACATAATCCGTGTGAACACTTGGAGGGTCGCAGTTAGACGAGAGCACTCGAGCCGGAGGGTGCTCCGCTTTACTCGCTCCGTACGGGTAGTGTCTCCGATCAATTAATCGATCGATCGATTGTGTTTTGTGTGAACAAAAATAGACAGTGAAACAAAAATATTTTTATTTTTATTTTTCTACTAAAAAAAGAAGCAATGCCCATTTCGCAAAAAAGTTGTGAATTCATTTTTATCGATGGCTCGGACAGTCGTATGGGTAAATAATTTTTGTGTCAAACAATTTTTTTCTGCCTACAAAATCGAATAAATTAACTGTAGTATTTTTAGTCACTATATAAAACGATCAAATTTGAATTTGAAATAATTTTTTTCTGAATATGTTTTACATGAAAATTAATTTTTAAATTACATCTAGGTTTTCTTTACACATTTTTTAAGTAATTAAATTTGACGTCTTGATAAAATTGACACACACCATTGGAATTTTTATGCAAATATTTTTTTATATTTTGAAGTTACGTTTAATAAATTTTGCTCCGATTTTAAATAATACAATTTTAATGAAAAAATGTTTGGCTCACCGCGTTGAAATTTCGTTGCAATATTATGTTTACCACTCCTCGCGCCGATTAAAAATAATATTATTTTTTACTAAAAAAAATTATCTTCTAGAATTTATTTTAGAAGTAAAAAAAATATTTACACTGAGAACAAATTTATTTATGCAATTTCGCTCGATGATTGGTCGACTAACAAATTTGAGCCATAATAGTAAACGCTTTTCTCTCGCCAACTCGCGATATCAACTCTGCAATTCGTAGAAATTGTAATAAAACTACCGTACCGGATGTCGAAATTAAAAAAAAATATAAATATCTCTCTCTATATATATATATACATATATATATTTTAATGAAATTCCGAAGAATAAGTCCTTTTATAAGAGCGATATAAAATGATTTCTTTCGATAGGTCTATCGCATGAAATATTTAAAAAAAACACACAGCCCGCGTTCCCGCTATCTCGAAGCAAACATTGCCAAACCCTTGTATGATTTAGATATACGAATGCACGCACCGATATAAATATATATACGTTCCTCTACCGACAATATCTCTATATAATAAAAAGGATGTCGTCGCCACTGCTGCGAACAAGATTTTCGGGTTTTATATAACGGGTGGTCAGATAATAACGACGATAAAAAATTGAGTCGTCCTCTCATGATTTTTTTATAAACTTCGAACGTCATCACAGGATTTATCAATTTTTTTAAATAAAATTATTAAAAACGTTGAATAAATAATGTTCAACGAGAATGATATAAAAATAATAAATCGTGATGATTTTCCATTGAAATTTAATCGAAATTGTTTAAAATGTAAATTTAATTACATTTTTAAATTAATAAATTATTGAATATATTATTCATTTATTGAATAATTTTTAGAGTAATATTCAAATATATAACTTGAGGAAAAAAAAAAGATTGAATGAATTTTGTTGCAAATAAAATTGTATATTTACAGTGGAACGTAACAACTCTTCGACATGCGCCCTGATAAGCGATAAGATCGAGGGTCGTCGGGTGGAGCGCTGCCGTGACAATCAACGCTCGAGGATTCGAGGGAAATCGCGAAATCCCGGACGTTTGTCGAGACATTTTCACGACAGACGACCCGTAGAAATGAGCCAAGTTCCGTTAATCTCGACGCGGGGTGGAATATCCGAGGGCGATCAGCGAGATTTAGTCATTCTCGAGGTAATTTTTTTTTTGACAAACGATCGCACCAAAAATATTAAACAAACTCAACGACACGATAAAATTATTGTAAAAACTCAAGAAAAAAATACCAGAAATCATCAATAATAACAATAATAATAATATAAGTATCAGATAATATTTTATATGTAATAATATAATAATAATAACATAATAGTAATAATAATAATAAATAATAATAATAATAATGGACAGGTTGGCCCACCTGGCGATACATGGCGATACAGCATCGAGCGTCAGCGATTTGCCGAAAAGTCCGAATGGTTTCGAGCAATGTTACTCGGTGACCTAGCACCACCGTCGAGCGATCCTCCACCCACGGTGCCACTTCAGCACGTTGACAAAAGAGCCTTCGATCATCTGCTAAAGTGAGTATACTTTTCATTCAATTCGTTTTTTTTCGTTCTGCAGCCCTTTACCGTTTTCTCCATGAATAGGGATTTTTGAAACCGGGCCTATACATGATCCGTTCATGGAGATCGTACCGTTGAATTTTGCTCGAAATATTATTTGTACTCTATTTCGAAGACGAAGAGGGGTGGTGAAGAAAGGTGTTCAATTTTTTTTTCTGTGTGAATTATTCAGAGTAGAATTGGGTTTTGTACAGTCTTGGAAGAGATTTTAAGAAGTAACGTATTTGAGAAAAATAACTGTGGAAGGAAGATGATATTTAGGAGAAAAAACATAACGTATTTATAGAAAGATATTTTTATATCTTGATTTTTGAGACTAATTAATTAATTAGAATAGAGAATATTTGTGTCATTGATAAATTACAGAAATTGAGATATTTAATCGCATCTATTTACAGTTTTACTTTATTTCAAACTTTATTCCCGCGTAATAATTGAATCGAGATTTTTGGCTGGCGCGATCGTCGCTTTCGTTCATCGGTCGTGCCAACTGTCGCGATGAAAATATACGTGTAAAGGTTATCCTTCGTACGGTGTTCATAGTAAATGAATTGCTTTATGGATCGGACGATGATCGTCGGGATTCTCGGTGCTCTTGCTTACTTTTGGCTAGTTTTCTCAATTACTGCCATTTTTATTATATTCAGGCCCGATAACTCGGACGAACAGGCAGTTCGAGACACTAATCTCGGGACTTCCCCCAATCATCGGGCTGTCGTTTCCCGTCAGAAGCAATTCGTACATGTTTCCCCGACGAATAACGATCGCCCCACCTCCAGATCGAAGCATTAACGAAAATAATGAATTTACAAGTTTTGGCGGGAAAATTTGAATTGGTTTAAATCTACAGTCTTGAGAAAAAGCTTTTCTGTGAACGTAACTGCAAATTTCTATTATCCGATAACATATTTTCAACATATTAATTATAATCCAGAATAATTGTCCAGAAAATTCGTTTCTGTCCGACAAAATTGTCATCGATTCGGTGTCAATTCTATAAGTTGGACTATAAGACCTTGAAAGAAGTCATAAACGATCGATGTATTTATCATCGACAGATATCTACGGGGCGAGGCGTTGAATTTCCATTCGGTATCGACTGCCAGGTCAACACTGGATGTTGCTCATCAACTTCTCTGCCCGGAACTGGCCCGTCTTGCAGTTGACTACATAACCGCGAATCTCAGCGCTTCCACGGTTCTTGGTGTCTATCACGGGCTCCATCTCTACGTTCCGGACAGACTATTGCCCTCCGAGAGAACCCCGAGAACACCAACGGCGCCACCAGCACCTGGTGATGACGTTGGTGAAATCGGTAAGACGATTAATCACACCAAACTTTGGAACACAGCCGATAACCGGAGATTCGGAATGTGTATGGATGAGATGAGGCCGGCCGAAAATCTAGTCGGTAATTCCAGTTACTGACACACAAATTATCATTAATCACAGTTTACATAAAAAAAATTTAGATAATCCTGAATACCAACGGTTCAAGGGTTGTCTTCTTTAAAAAGAAGTCGAGTACTCAGTCGGTAAATTAGAAACGTGGTATCTAAAATGAGTGTTCTTTCTTTTGAAATTCTAGCGGTCGCGTGCACGAGACTCCTATCAGCTTGTCACGCGGTCATCGATAGAGCCCCTGACGAGGTTCTACGTCAGGAAAATTTCGAGGAATTAAGTGCTCGTGAAATTGCCGAACTAGCGTCTAGAGATGATCTTCGTCTGATTCGCGAGGGTGTCTTGTTTAGTGCTCTTGATAAATGGGCGGCTTCGGAGTGCAGAAGACACGGCCTCGAACCTACCCCCTGCAACAAGAGAACCGTCCTCGCGGACGACGTCTGGTATAGTGTCAGGTATCTTCTAATGAGCACCACCGAATTCATTGAGGGTCCGATGCGAAGTGGGATATTGTCGCCGAATGAATCTGCCGCTATAGCGTCTCGAATTCTCGGCCATGATGTAGAACCGACGGCCGATCAGGTAGATCTCTATTTATATTCATAATTAATATTTTATTTTTATTACCAAGAATACATATTTTTCCCTAAAAATAATTTAAAATTGATAGAAAAATATTGTTTATTCTATTTTCTTCTTTAAAAAGTTTACTTTTTTTTAATACGTTTGTAAATAGTCTGAAAACTTCTCCATGGCGAGGCGACTCTGCACGACCCCTAGAAATCGAACGAGAAGTACCGACAGCACGAATTCGAATAACAAGCCGGGCAAGAAGGAGCGTGAGGACAACAAACGAAATCGAAGAAAAGAGTGCGCGAATCAGGGACAGAAAGCTTGCGCGCGAATAGGCGACTGTATCGTCAGAGTTCTCGCTTGTGTCTTCGATTGACACGAGCGCCCTCGAGCGTTCCTCGTTGTCGATAAGCTAGATCTCTTAATGTTCGGAAAATTTATTACCGACTGTCGATACTCCTCCATTGTTCTTACTTGAATCGTTCGTACACGCCAACGCGAGATTCGCGAATCTCAAGATTTATCTTTGTTACCAAATGCCACCGCTATGATATTTTTTTAATCGACGTAAAATCAATTGTGTCTTTATCAATATTTCCCCCGTAAGTATATCAACGCGCCGGACTTTTAACGCATTTTTTTCGACTGAATTTTCATCAGAAAAATCGATTTATTAATCATTCAAATGTTCGTGCCAACCGTCGCATCCTCGATATCCGATAGGGAAATAGGTACATGTGATCTAATGTTTTGTAAGAAGCTTTTTAAGAATTATTATTATTATTATTATTATTTTATTATTATTATTATTATTATTATTATTATTATTATTATTATTGTAGTAGAAAAGTCTTTTATTATAAAGTGTTTTAGCACTAATATGTTGATAGCGAAATATATGTTACAACTTGATGTTGATATTAAATCAATTTGTTCGTTTGTTTCGATTGTAGCGCCGAAGATTATGGGCATTATTAATATTGTTCAAAATTGTGCATAATCGGGGCTTGCTCTTTTTTAAATCAGATTAGTGCAATTTATACACAGGATTGTATTCATTACAGAGACATTCATCAAGTATCGTTAATAATTAGTCGACAAAATTATCGCAAACTTGATATTTTCGGAATTATAAATAGTCTGCGAATATTAAGTAGGAAAATATTTTTTTTTAGGAAAATCTAGACGATCGAACGAATTTCGTTCGAGATAAAACGTCCAGCTCATTTTTCATTTTGTTTGCTCATTTTTTCATCGGAAGGATACATTACAGAAACGACAAGATGTTATATTAAAAAAATGTGGAATAAAATTTTCATAATGTATCGACGATTAGTGTTGAATGTTACGTAAATCGCTCACTTGAATGGTGACCGGGAGCCGCAATGAAATCAATGAAAAAAAATGTGTCTATTCGAGCTGTGCATTATATTTCAAACATAAAACAATCGTAAAATTATTAACGTTGTATTTAATACCCACCCCTATTTATACAAAAATGTAATCGATAAAGTTCAAATTTAGCGCGGAGAACAACAATTTTAAAGATGCCGCTATTCGTGAGCAAGTTCGTCATTTGGCCGCTAAGCGGCGCTAGCACCTCAGTAAGTTCTTTCGAGCGCCATGGACGATCTTGACAGTAGAAAGTAGAACATTGGTTAAGGGCGATAAAGAAAAACAAATATTTGTTGCGCAGTATTTGGGGCGTTTAAAAATCGTAATCAACGACCGGAGATTGTTGATTCATTAGTTTCACAGAGCTCTACCGCTTTCACCGAGTGGTCGCGGAATGAACGGTAGATAATTCGAACTGTCAAAAATAAAACAACGATCGTAAGTAACTAACGTTTATTTCACAGACATATCTTCAAAGTGCGAAATATTCTCAAACTAACACTTTGTGCTTTAAAAAAAATCAACGCATCTGCTTTAAACGACAATTTTACAAAATACCGGGACGAAAATCCGATAAAACCCTTTCGATACGAATCTAACCTACAAATTCGACGTAAAACACACTTTGAATATTCGTACGATCCAATTTCCTGTTTATTTATTTACAGCCTGCGATAGTTCACGTTCATCGATTTTGCATTAACGAAATCGTTAAAAAAATCTATTTTCCTACCCAAACGTCGTAAAAAAAAATCGCTATGCGTCCGCCGACCACGTCCTTGGACGATTTCGTCATTCGCGGAGGCGACGATGCGTTCGCCACCAGACAGAAACGCGTGTTCGACCAACTGTCCCAAGCCGCGAAGGAATTCAACAAAGATGAGACTCAAAGCAGTCTGAATCCGACCGAGATGGAAATATTGCAAGGACGAGTCGTAAAAGTGCGAACTTCTTTTGGAAAACAGTATCGTAAAGAAACTACGCAGTACCGCGGCAAAGAGAGCATTTTCAAACGTCCCGAAGGACCGGCGCCCTTAGCGGCGCGCAAAAGTATCCCCGATCATCACAGAAATCCCCATAAATGGGTGAAATACAGTCTTGAAAATGTCGGAAACGAGGAAATGTCTGATCGCAGCAACGCCCAAGCCGCATTTTCGTTCCTCCGAGAATTGAGAGCTCGAAAGGCGAGGGAACATCCCAAACGAGACCAAGAAGAAGACGATATGGATATGGACAATTCCGAGCAGGAACGCAGGCTTTCGGCGTCGGATCGTTGCAAATTCGTAACTCGTATACCGTTTAGAAAGACGGAAATCAAAACTACGACGGATTGTCCAATCGTCGTCGAACATGACGACAAGCCAGTCTTTCGTAACAGCAAAATCATTCTACCCGAGTACGTTGTTGGACAAAAACAGCAAAGAAAGCAAAAAAGAGTCGGACCCGTTATCAAAATCGATCGATCCAAGCAACTCAAGCTCGATCATCTGGAAGAAATCGATGAATAATTATTTTCGTTACGGTTTATGTATTATTGTTTATTTTCGAACGTATAAATTATTTAAAATTCATGGGATTGTCGAATTATTAACGCGAGGATGTTAGAAGCAATTTTTTTTTTTTTTTTCTATAAATTTTATATGGAAATCATACAACGGAATTCTCGCGCATTAGTCGAACAAAATTTCATTATTTTGTTATGGAGCATAATATAAGAGCAAGCTCGAAAATCACACGTCATTCAAAGGAAAATTTAAAACATGAACAATATTTCAGATTCTTAAGGTAGTTCGATAGTTTAATCGTTTTCTTAGGATTTCGTTGAAAAATTGCACAAGCCTTCTTTGATATGATTTACATACGTGTGCCAAATTTGAAGAGGTTTCACCGTGTAGTTATAGAGATATTTATTATTAAACATCACAATTTTCGGCACCCTCCTATAAGAGTACGTGTTAAATATTGCAATTTTGAATCTTAAATATCTCGACTTCTAGATGGTGAAACTTGTTGAAAGTTTGCATGTCACTTTATAATACTTCAGAGAAGCATCCCGTAGTTTTTTAAAAAAATCCTAAGAAACTATTTTTCATGATTTACAAACGTACGTAGCGAGTATAGGTCACCTTGGATCACCTTGAATTTATAGTATGTTGTTCTTGAATGAATTTTCAACAACTTTTCTTAATAAACTTAAGCTTAAAAATCATATGGTACGGAGATAAACTTAGAAAAAAACTTTTGATTTGACTGTACCTATAAAACTATCTTAAATTTTTTGATGTTTCGATGGAGTGGCAAATAATTTCAAAGGTAAAATATTATTGTTGGGAAATTACGAGTAACATTATTTCCCGACTCTTGCGGTGGCAATTGGAACCACAATATTCAGAAATCTACCTTACCGGTAGTAGAGCGTATTTTAACTATTCTCCGCTAGAGGTCGCGTCAGGCAGCCTCCCGATTTTGCCCAACAGTCGCGCCTTTTTCCTCTTCTTCGCTAATAAGCAATTCGCAATAGAAAAAACAATCTCTTCCCTCGTGAAAAAATCCAGGACCGAAGGAATTAATTGTACGACTGGCCGTATCACAGTTGATCTCGCAAAGAGTCTCATTCGATTACAATACATGCTTATTACGAATTTCGATCACAGCTCGGGTCATTACGTTCAAGTGCAGCGTATTCCTACCTTACCCTCCGTCGATATTATCAATTTCGTTCTATCCCGACCAAGATAAATCCAACAGAAATAATAATCTCGTGTCGACTGGGACTGTACTAAATCAGTAAACAAACACGGTAAAACAAAAAACGAGGTTAACAACAGATCGCCGACAAAAATGTGCGGCATTTTTTGTTCAATTTGGCACAACGGTGAAAATGACGCCGACAATCTTGCAGACGTAAGTTAATCCTCAACGATTATTCTTAAACCTTATCGACGAGTTGATTTTTCGTTATCAAGATTTTCTGCAATTTATTTTTTATTTATCCTAAAAGGTATTCTAGTCTAATTAGTATTTTATTTATCGCTTCATTATTTCAAACAATAATCTCCCTGAAATATAAATTTTTATTCCACCATGTGGTTTTGTGAATTCTTGCAGTGCGCTCGTTACAAAAGTATGTTAAAGCGACGAGGTCCTAATTACGTTGCTGAGAGTTTGGAAACGCTACCTCTCGATTGGAAAGGATTTTTTTCAGGTAGCGTCCTGTGGATGCAAGGACCTCGACTCGTGAAACAGCCTTGCGTCGATTCCGATGGGAATATTCTTTTATGGAACGGCGATATTTTTTCAGGAAGCCTGGTCGGTAGATACTTAATTAAGCAATTATTGTTTACGACAAAATGAGGCTTGAAAATTTTTCATGCGGTAGATTCAAAATTTAGAAACCTGGGAACGAATTTTTTTTTAGGAAATTTAGAACATTTTTAAAATGAATTTTTTAACGAACTTGAATTCCCATAAATCCAAATGCTTTGTATCGACGCTGCATACAAGCAAACTAAAACCTGCGGATAAAATTATAGAAAAAATCATAAAACTGTAGGCAATAAGTAAAAAATGCGATTAAAAATCTTTTTTTGTATGTTTTTGTAATTTACAAATGAATTTTTTAATCTCAAAAGGCCCAAGACGACGTTTCGGACACTCGGACGCTTGTGAACTCGCTTGGAACGAACGAAAACGTTCTGGAAACGTTGAAAACTGTGAGCGGGCCTTACAGCATCGTTTATTATCGGACTAGCGAGAGATTATTGTACTTTGCGAGAGATCCTGTTGGAAGGCACAGTTTGTTGTTGCGTGTGACATCAAAATGCGATCGGGTGACTCTGTCGTCATCCGCGAGTGGACATTTGGACGAATTCATCGAAGTTCCTGCGATCGGAATATTCGCTTTCGATCTCGCCTCTTCAACTTTTCGTCTTCATCCTTGGAACTGGCCCGATTTCCGTTCCGAAAATATCGTGAAAAATCTCGAAACTAAACATGGAATTAAGATCGTTGTTTCCGACCCGCTTCTTTCGGGCAAAGAAAAAAAAGCGATACTCGAACCACGAGCGCAAGACTTTGATTTCTTCGATCGATCTCTTCTCACGAGAGAGAATGAAAGTCTCGAGACTCTCGGCCCTGAAAATAAAAATACGGATATCATTTCCGGTCAACGACTCATACCGGAAGAACTTTCCAGTGTCCTGAAAAGATTTTCCGAATTACCGCAAGTTCGGGCAAGAATCGAACGAGTTTTGGAACTATTGAAAAATTCGGTAAAATTGAGAGTTCGGAAAAAACCAAATTATTGTAAAAAGTGCGTTTCTTTGGCTCTTCGTGGTGAAAAAATCGAGTGTAACCATGCGAAAGTGGGAATTTTATTTTCCGGAGGATTGGACTCGACGATACTAGCAGCTTTGGCAGACGAATTTGTTTCTCGAGAGGAAAGTATCGATCTCATCAATGTGGCGTTCGAGAAACCCAAACGAATCGATTCTAAAATGGCGGGAAAAAATCATTCGAAAAATGTAACCGACTTAAGTATAAATTTTAACGTTCCAGACAGGAAAACCGGAAAGGAGGCTCTTGCGGAATTGCAGAAAATTCGGCCATGGCGGAGTTGGAACTTTGTCGAGGTTTGGATGAGAATTGATTATTCTTTTTTATCCCTTTTTAACATTCGATTTGATTCCTAATATTTTATATTATTTTTTTCCCAGTGCAACGTTACACAGGAAGAGTTACGGAAGTATCGGTCGTCGAGAATTCGCGATCTTGTGTCTCCCCTGACGACGATTCTCGACGACAGTCTTGGCTGCGCCCTCTGGTTCGCCAGTCGAGGATCGGGAATTCTTTCCTCGACAGGAAATCAATACGATTCACCTTGTAGAGTGCTTCTCCTCGGCATGGGAGCGGACGAGTTATTCGGTGGTTACACCAGACACCGAACGACCCTCCGACGAGAAGGATGGTCAGCCCTGAGCGAAGAACTCGATTCCGAGTTGGCAAGAATTTCGGAAAGAAATTTGGGCCGAGACGATCGCGTCGTTTCCGATCACGGAAGACAATCGCGACTTCCGTATCTCGACGACGATTTCGTCCGCTACGTGAGCAGCCTCGAAGCATGGGAACGGTAATCGCTAAATTCCTCGTTATTCACGAAATAAATCATTTTTTTAAAATAACAAACATTTTATCAAAATTTTCCATTTTTCGTCTCATTTTTTTCTATCGAATTTCATTAAAATTTATTACGTTCACAGGTGTAATCCAATACAGTCTCTGCCCTGTGGTTTTGGCGACAAACTTTTGCTACGACTGGTCGCTCGAGACATCGGACTCTGCCACACGGCAACTTTTCCGAAAAGAGCTTTTCAGTTTGGATCGCGAATCGCTAACAGCAAAGAAAACGCTAAAGACGAGTCGAATTGGCTGTGATGATGGGAATCTCAAACTGTTTGTTTGCGTTACTACTATTTTCTGATTACGATCGGCCGGTAATTATCTAATTACCGTCGGTATTGATAAAATGTATACAAAGTATGAGAAAACTCTCCGAATACGAGAAAAATCTTATGTGGTTAGCGTTGGCACAAACAGAACGATTCAATAAATAATGAATTGACTTGTGTCGGCGAAGGTTTTCTGCAGTTTCACTTCGTCCGCGGCAAATGCGATACAGGAGTTGGGTGGAAATACGAAGCGGCTACAGCCGGGACAGCATAAATAAAAATGTCGAAGGTTGTGGAATAAAAGAGGAATGAGGTAGAAAAAATTAGAATCAAAAGGTAGATTTGTAAAAACCCGGCAAAAGGGTGTGCAATTAAAACTCCCACGTAACGTAACGTAATAAATAATGAATCCATCTCGTATATTTTTCTTAAGGCATCGAGGTCTCTTCGTGCTAAAAAATCAGCGTCTTCGTTCCTCGAACGCGAAGATTTCTCGACGATCGGCGACTATTCTTACTAATTTTAAACGAGGTCTGATCTTTCGTTAACCAAAAATTGCGACCAAAATTTCCTCTCGCGTATAACAAACTTTGTCGTCCCGAAAAAAAATAATTGTTTAAAGTCGCTAAAACTCGTAATCGTCGCGTTATCGTACATGAAATATACGATATCTACGAGTGGAGCTCGAATACGTAATACTATGTAAGTTGAGTGTTTTTGAGTTTCCCCAAATCTTATCGTCGTTTGGAAAACATTGGACGCGCGATTCGGAGCGGATAAGCAACCGAACGAGAATATAATATCGAAAGGAGAAAAATATGCGAATATTCAACATTCGAAGAAAATGCGAGGCGATGGAAGTAATCGCATTTAATTCGATAAACGAATCTAATTAGTGCGTACATTGTCTCGTCGCGAGTCTTGCCAAGGAGTCGAGAGCAACAGACGTAAATAACTATCGTCCGTGAAATAATTGGAATGCTGTTTTCATTCGGTGCAATCAGAGGGGAGGGGGAAAATGAGCGTTGACTTTATCGGTCGTTAAGATAAGCGGATGCAAGTTCTAAGGTCAATCGGTGCTCGACAAAAGTGTAAATATAAACCGAGTATCTCCCCCGGACAATTTTAAAAGTGAAATCTTATTATTCAGTCAACTGTAGGTGCAACTGGAAGTCGGACAAAACATGTTCGATCCCGAGAAGCCATGGTTGGTTATTTAAAAAAATAAATAATCGAAGGATATCAAAATTATTTTTAAAAGTGAATACGAAATTATTTGGAACGACTTTATTCCAACTACTCGGAGTGAAGCGTTTTTTTTAGAAATTTTTGGTTCGAGTTTAAATAAAAACATTCAATCGTTAAGGCAATCGAAAAATTCATGATGGATGCCGAGTTTCAGACGATTATGGATCGATTGAGCAATTTTGTCCATAACTCGCAGGAATGTACGAAGAGGGATATTTCGAAGGACAACGATTCTGTACATAAGGATCGAAATGTTTTTGTTAACGCTCCACCGAAAGGATTGTTGAGAGAATACGAAGAACTTTTCACCGATGGAGCTTTGGAATTTCTCGTGGATTTGGTACTAAGATTTGAGAAGGATATCGAGGAACTGTATAATCGAAGATTGCGGAGAAAATCGGAACTTCAAGGATCGCGAAAAATTCCACAATTTTCAAAGTCGCCGGCGAGTCTAGATGAGAATTGGAAAGTGGCGCCAGTCGGTATGTCGAAAATAATTGTTTTCTTCAATGGAATACGATTCGTTGCTTTCTTTCAAGAATAATAATAATTTATTGCACCTTTCCTTCAATTTCCATTCTCGATTACCTTTAAAAATTGTTTTATTGTAACAGAGTCTGAAATACCGATGGTCAGTAACGAAACTGTAATCTAACCTTTATCAGAAAATTTCAATTCTACGATTGCACTTTAACGATTCGCGTTCCTTTAATTAAACTTTTTTTAATGGACTAGGTGAGCGTTTGCAAAATCGCCACTTGGATCTGGGAGACGTCAGCCCTAGCAACATTCATCATTTTACTGCAGCATTGAGATCTCCGGTTCAAGGTATTCAAGTGGATTTCGACGATGGACACTGCCCGACCTGGAGAAATCAAATTTTTGGCTTGCATAATGTCCGTCTAGCAGTTCGGGGTAATTTGCCAGGGGTACCGATTATTTCTGAAGCACCGGTTTTGATGCTGAGACCACGTGCTTGGAACATGATAGAAAAAAATATTAGCATCAACGGACGTCCCGTACCCGGTCCTCTCTTCGATTTCTCGCTCCTTATTTATCACAATGGAAAAGAGATCCTCGATAAGACAGGAATCGGCGCAACATTTTATTTGTCAAAACTAGAGGGCGCTGCTGAAGCAAGATTGTGGAACGACATATTTGTGTGGAGCGAGTTACGCTTGGGATTCCCCCGTGGAACCGTGAAAGCGTGCGTTCTCATCGAAAATATTTTATCCGCTTTCGAGATGGACGATATTTTATGGGAATTGCGGGAACACTCGTTAGGACTAAATTGCGGAATTTGGGACTACGCAGCATCGATAATTGCAAAATTTGGGACTAGCGACGAAAAATTTTTGATACCAGACCGCAAGAAATACGTAAATGTGCGAAAAAAATTTCTGAGTAGTTACATGCAGATGGTTGTTCAAGTTTGTCACAAGAGGGGGACTCATGCGACTGGCGGTATGGCGGCAAATCTTTTGCCTCAAAAGAGCAAAAATCCTGAGGAGTTTCAAACAGTCTTGAAGATAGTTTACGAAGCTAAATTGCACGAAATCAAGATCGGTTTGGATGGATTTATGGTTTACGATCTTGGTCTCATAACTGCGATGAACAAACTTTGGCGGGAAAATGGCGGAGATTCAAAAAATCAAATACACTCTCCGGCGGGAAATTCAAATGTAACAATCGTGGAAGAGGATCTTCTCAGTTTGCCGACTGGTGGCGTGACTTCCGCTGGATTAGATCACAATGTACGTGTTGGAATTTTATTTATATTCCATTGGTTAAGCGGAAATGGACACTTCGCCCATCAAGGTTATGTCGAAGACTCCGCGACTGCCGAAATTTCCAGATCGCAGGTCTGGCAATGGACACGATATGGAGCCAAATTCGAAGACGAAAATGGACGAGTAACTAGGGAACTTGTGAAGAAGAGAGCATCAAAGATTGTATTTCAGTTACAAAAAGACTATGGGACATGTATGAATACAAATCAAAAGCTACTTGTAGCTCTGGATCTATTTTTGGACTTGGTCAATCGAAGGGACTTCCCCGAATTCATTACAACGTATTTAAACGAGGAGTATGCCTTCAGAAAGTTCCATTCTAATTTGTAAGGTTTACAGTCGAACAAAAATGTATTTATCAGCTACATGAATTTAAAAAATATCTTTTTTATTTTGACATATTGGAGACTAGAGAATGAATGATAAAATGAACCACCATCAAAAATAAAACACTCACTTATTACTTAAATAAAGATATTACGAAGATTGAGTCGACGACTATTCGAAGTAAACGAAGAATGATCCACAATGCACCATGAAAGTAAAAAAACGAATTCAAATTTTTCCGGTTTGCAGCCAACTTCCCGGAGCTCAGTTTATCTCTGTTGCGCGATATTGCCACCAGGGTGCAATCGTCGCTGACTTCCCTCTCTACTTTTCCGCGCACACATTTATCAATTCGTATACGTATGCCAGCAAAGTCTACGGCGTGTGGGCAATGTTGTACACCAACACTTTGCGCATGCACCTGTACTACATATATGCATTCATATATAGATATATACATATCACGAATTAGTAGGTTGCCATTGATTCGTTCCCGACTGAATCCCATCGGGTGTACGACGTTCGAGATTTTTTTTGTCCGTAACGCAAGTGAATACAATCTTTCGGGTGACGAAGAGACGTCCGCTCTCGGTATTTTAATCGTTAACTCATCCGGCTGTGATAAGCTCAGAAGAGTTTATTTATTTTTTTCATTTCTGTCCCGTGTTCATTCTCCGCTCGTACTCTCTGTATCGCGCGCGTCCGTCAAAGAGAGAAATGCGGCCCGAAATCGTTACAAACGACTAGCGCTATCGATTGACCCGTCCGATTGGTTAAGCCAGTATTCCATGCAAGTATGGCTGCCCTGCCGTCACCCACGCAGGTATATCACAATTTTTACAATTATCACGCGTCAATATACACGACGAATGTCATTTTTTCCTCAAATATCGCCATTCTTTTCATTCGAAAGTCTCACCGAAATATAAATTATCATATATTAGGAATCCTGTTCATACTTGTTACCCAAACTCGTCATGGCACTACGTTTTTTTTACGATATTTGTCCAAGAATTTCTGACAGGCCGTCACAATTATTTTGTATTTATTTATATTTCAAATCTTCGCAACGTTCGCGTAATTACCGATTTTTAAAAATACTTCTATTTTACGAAGGTAATTTTTAATAATTGATTTCCGTTCGATGTCGTTTTTAGCCTCAAATTCGAAACCAGTGTCACATTCGATGAACGTCGTATGTTATTATCTAATTAGCTCGATATTTATTGCGCGGATTTGCTACAATATAGCGAACGACGATCTTCACGAAAATTCATCGAAGAAAGATTTTTTTTAATTTCATGATATTACTTAGCCTCTAAAATTTATGAAACGACGAATAATTTCGTATCGGTTTTTGTTGTTATCGAATTATCCGCGACGCTGCTGCGTAGATTTGCCTAAAAAAATGCGTCCCACCCACTTTCGTGTCGTCCACGACTTTTAAAAAATCCTTCAAAATTTCTATCCGCCTAATTCCACGTTCGATTCGATTTCGTTAATCGAAAGTTTATTTTTATATACAACTATACGTAAATTTGTAAATTTTCTTATACATACTCGATTCTTTTTGCTATCAATTCTATAATCTTCGATATTTAGCGTGGTGCCTAGGTTGCGTTATCAATTCGTACAAAGCGCTGATTACGTCGCAATCTCGGCAATATTCTCAGATTCCACAAGAATTTTTAATTAAATCAAACTTACGATTTATGCCGTTGCGTTATTTCAAAGAATAAAAGACGCTTATTTTCTCTCGCGAATATCGAAATTAAAAAAACTAACGATAATAAATAATAAAAATAAAAAACTGGCGGAACGTCGACGCTTTTTTCTCAGATCTCTAACATTCGTTGTTTACAGGTGGCTGGAAGCCATGTCGCTATTTACGAAGCTTACTACAATCAGGTACGTCCGATAACGAGACGAGAGTTTCGCATCGTTGTATTTCAAAGATAATTTCATTAACGCGCTATTATGTTACTCAAAACCAACAGGTCGATCCGCACGGTTACGGGCGTATCGGTGCTTTGGAAGCCGCCAGATTTCTTAAAAAATCCCAATTGAGCGATATCATACTGAGCAAGATATGGGACATGGCCGATCCGCAATCACGCGGTTCGCTCGACAAATCCGGCATGTTTGTAGCGCTTAAATTATGTGCCTTTGCGCAATTAGGGCGTGAACTGAATATGGCTAATCTCAGTCAGGACATAGCGCCTCCGAAAATGGTAAATTTAGTTTTTAAATTCGAATGGAAAAACCATCGAATTTTTACCGTTTTTCGGCGAGATCGACTAATTCTCTTTCCAATTTTATTATTAATGTCGTCACGTTTGGCAAAAATTTTTTTTTTTTAGAGAGATAGACGGAGATAAAAATGCTCCGCAAGGAAAAAACTATTAGAAAATCATTAATCAATATTCCATTTAAAAAATCGCCAACTAGGCGAAACGATCTATCATTTTTCTAAAAACCAAATACGCCCAGAAATAATTCGTTAGCAAAGTATGAAATTATTTAAAAAAAACTTCTAACATTATTCCTAATCCGGATTTCTTTTCTGCACAAAATTAACAACTCATTTTTGTTCGACGAAAACCTTAAAACGAAAGGCAACCCGTTTATTTTCATGAAAATAATTACGTTTAGGAAAAAAATGCTCGGGAACGATTTTGTACAGAAAATCCTGTATAAATATTTATAGCATTCTTCTCCCGCTCCTCGTCGAAGCGAACCACTCGTTATATTTTCATAAAAACACCGACGGAATATTAACTGTTAATTTTTCGGAGACGATCGCAAAATAAAAACATTTTACGAAAATAAAAATTCATCTCAATCGACTGAAAATTTATACTCGAAGATTTCGTACATATTTTCGAAGAAACAAAATGTCAACGCGCTACGAATTAGCAGGAAATCGATTAGAAAATCGAGATTATTTTCTCGTTTATAAACTAATCGCTGTTTACTCGTTCAACAGGGTGAATTGCCGAAGATAACGCAGAGACCACCGGCCGTGGCTCCGCCCGTCATAACTTCCGTAAACAACGGGGATTGGTCGATAAAGCCGAACGAGAGAACAAAATACGATCAGCTATTCGACAGTCTTCAACCGTCTAACGGTTACATTCCAGGAAACAAAGTTAAGGGCGTTCTTATGGATAGCAAATTGCCCGTCGATACACTCGGCAAGATTTGGGACCTCGCCGATATGGACAAGGACGGAATGCTAGATAGACACGAATTCGTCGTCGTAAGCGTTCAAACAGAATCATCCTTAATCGATTATTTTATCATCGATTATTCATTAATCGTCTAATAATTTTATTATCGATTAACAATGAAATTAAATAATATTTCAACATTCTGAAGTTAATGAAAATATTTTATTTCTTCTTATTTAAAGGCGATGCATCTGGTCTACAAAGCTTTGGAGAAATATGCGATACCGACTGTTCTTCCGCCGGAATTGATGCCACCGGGTAAGAGAAAAACTTCGCCACTGGTCGTAGGAAAATCTCCAGCTGTTCAAATTCCTCCGATGGCACCGCCGCCCATGGTAGCACCGCCAATGGTCGTTCCCGCAATGGCTGCGCCACCGCCGATTCCTCCCTTGCCTAATGCAACCAACGCCGCCAACAACCTTGTGGGTCTCGAACCGGTCAAGGTAATCACAGATTTGACAAAATTATACCGCCGATATGTTTTTATTCTTAGTCGAAACTTTTTATAGAGAACTACGCAAGATTCGATCCATTTTATTCCGGGTTCCAGCAATTTTCTAGATAATCAATAATTAGTCTTACGCCCGTTTAACGGTAACACGCCCATTTTCCTTCCAACCGGGTGGATACAGAAATAAAATTGTACAAACAAATTTTCATGACTAAATATTCTCGAGGCAATCGTTAAATTGTGAACAAGATCGAAATTCTTTCGGACGAATCCCGTCAATGTTATGACGAGATGAATGATCGGTTATTTTCTTGAAAACGGCTTTTAAATCGTCGTAACGCAAATTATTCTTTAGGACGATTTTTTTTTGAGCTAAATGTGTATTATGTTTTCAAGAAATTCACCAATGAAATATTAATTATGGATTTTCTCCTAAACGACCACGCCTTAGAACGATATTTTACGTTTTAGTTAAGAATTTCGACCACTGGCGATCGATGACTTATTGGAATTTATTTCAGGCAGTTCCACCCGTCCCGCAGTGGGTCGTAACCCCGGAAGATCAAGCGGCGGCGGACAAATTATTTCTTCAAGCTGATATGGACATGGACGGATTTGTTTCCGGTTCCGAGATTAAAGATGTATTTTTACAGAGTGGACTGCCGCAGGGCGTTCTCGCTCACATTTGGTACGAATCCAATTACTCCTTGTCCTTTTTATTTTACAAATTAAGGGGGTAGACCACTCTAGAACTTTCGGAAAATTGAAATTATTTTTTTTTGTGTTAACTGTACGTTAATATCGTAAAAATCACGTGGAAAAGTTTCATGTACGGGAAAAATCTGTAAGAAATCGAATTTTGAACGTAGCGCGATCCCTTTTACTGCTCTGTGCGAGGGTAATTTAGGTACCGCTAACTTACGTGGAAAAACTTAAAACGCGTTTTTCTCAAAACAACGAGTTTCAAGTCGGCTGAACCGATATCTCGAACAATTTTTGTTCGATAGACTTGAAATTTGGACGGTATATTCAAAACTACTTTCTCCTCGACGCTGCGTAGGATTTTTTTGTTATATTGCATGGTTCAAATGTTATTAACAACTTTCGAGCAATTTTTTTTGCTTTTTTCGAATTTTTTTTTTAACACCATGCCCCGTTTGCAAAAATCAATTTATAAATAAAATCCTACGTAGTGTCAAAGCTGTTATCATACTATATGGAATTCTTTTCGATTCATTATTGTATCTGCGAAATTTCAGTAGTTATGGGTTCAGCCACGCAGCCACGAAAAAAAGACGCAGTTGGGTAAATGCTGGGAAGCCGCCATTTTGTTTAGTACAGCTCTGATAAAATTTATAAACAGTGTTCAATACTTGTATAATAAGGACCTTTTTACCGAATTTCGATACGTTGTTTAGTTTATTTGAAAAAAATTCCCAAAGTTTGCTATATTTTTGGGCCTCTGGAGTGTTTTACCCCCTTAAAAAGCGCGACGGTCTAACATCGAACTCAATTTTTTTAGGGGTTTGTGCGATTTGTGTCAGAGCGGAAAATTGAACAAAGAACAATTCGCTCTCTCCATGTGGCTAATAAAGCAGAAACTGCGCGGCATCGATCCGCCCACGAGTCTCACACCGGAGATGATGCCACCGACGCTGAGAAAAATGTCCGATACTGTTGTGGTGAGAGAAACTTCGTTGCTATTCCTTAATCACAGTCCTTGAATAAAGTTCGCGCGTAATCTATACCGAAAAATTAGTTCGAGGACAGACGATGCTCGAAAAAGCATCCGGAAAACGGACGACCGACAAAAAACGTGATTTTAACGCATTCGCGATTTTTTACGAACAGTTCCAAAATGTTCAAAAAATATTTTTTTCATATAAATTAGTTTTTTTATTTTTACAGAACTGTTTTAAATATTAGAAAAATAATTATTCTTGGGACACCAATGGTCGAAATAATAATTATTTCGTAATTTGTAAATATTTTCCGTTTCGTTGGATAATTTTTAACGTTTTAAAGCTCAATGCATGGTGAATCGTTTTCGTCCCTTGAAAGCTCGCCAAAATACCGTTAACATGACACTGACGATCGCAATTGCCCCGATCATGAAAACTCGATGATCGATCTTCAATTCAACCTCGTACGTGACTTCCAGTCTAATCGTTCCGGCAAGCTCTCCTCTCTGCCAACAGCTGTATATATTTGTATCGGCGAAACGTAATTTTTTAATCAATATCCGTTGACGCTCGTCGATGGAAATTCTATCCTTCGTCTCTCGCTTTATCGCCGATGGGACGAGAATTTTCGTTCCTATTTGCCAAACGACGGGGACGTCGGAATTTAAATTTCTAAAACAAAAAATTATTACGATTTTTTAAATTTTGTGTACAGTTTGTTTGAAAAAATTTGACAATATTTCTTTTATTTTGAAAATAGAATTTTGTTCGTAAATTTTTAGGAATTCTAGAGACTTTTGGGTCTTTTGAATATTTGGAAATATTTTGTGATTTTCATTTTTTTTTAATGTTTTGTAATTTTGTTCATTTTTTATTACCCTGGGCAGCGAAGTTCGGTTTTTTTTTCATGCCGGCGGTAAATCGTGATACGTTCGACCGATGGGCGAGGCTCGGGCATTCCTTGAACCATCGAATAAATTCCGGCGCTGTTGTTCGCACTTTCCAAAACATTTCCCGATTTGTCACGAATCTCGAAAATGATCTCGCGTTCACATTTTATCTGCAAGATTAAATAAACGTCAGAAAATTAAAATAATAAACCAAATTTGCGACAGTTTTTTTTTAATCGTTCTAAATTTGTTTTCAACTATATTCAATAATTTTGATTGATCGAATTTATTTAAAAATTAAATTTTCCTAAAAATAAATCAAATTTTCGTAAAATAAAAATGAATTCGAATCGAAGAAAATTGATTGACATTTTGTGAAAAAGAAAATTAAATTGTTACGCAAAAATATCGAGAATTTGAAAAAAAAATGCCAACCTTGCAAAAACCAGTCATAATCTCAGTTTTTCTTCCAGCTATTTGCCCAATTTTTTGAATTTCCTTGGGAGTTTGAGGCGATCTGCAAGGAAGTCTGTTGTGAAAAATCGGCAAAATAGTTCGAGCCAATTCTCTCAATTCTTCCGGTGATTTTTCCGACTTTTCTTCGTCCGATTCTTCCTCGTCATCTTCGCTCTTCTCTGTCGAATATTTCGTCGTTTCTTCGTCCAGAGCTTCGATATTTAATTCTTCATCATTCACCAAAAAATTAAACGAAGTTTGAAACTCGATAAGAAAAAAATTGGAATATAAATCAAGGAGATAAATTTATTTCAAATTTTATTGTCATCGATTGTTCGTCACCTTCTCTACGACGTCGATTAAAATTACTCGAACCTCTTCGATCTCGATTTAGATTTTTCTCGTCGACATTATCGTCGCTAATTTTCATGATCGCACTCTCGTTAGCTTTGTAACGATTTGCGTTGTTCTCGATGAGAGAAATTGTACAATAACCGTATCTCAATCTCTGTCCAACTTTGTCACAGCTCGAGCACGGTGACCAAGAACTCCACGATGAGAAAACTCTAATACCGTATCGTTCCAGATTTTCCGGTGGCGTGGGATAATTTTCTATCTTTGCAGACGTTTCCGGACGTACTGAACGCGTCGGTTCGATTTCTTCATTCACCACGTGAAGATAATACGGAGCTGAAGCTGTGTCCTCCAATTGACACCAATAAATTCCAGCTTCGCCCGTCTAGAAAATTTCAAAACCAAATCAATTTTCCTAATTTCTGATTCAATTTTCCCTTGGAAAATAATTTTTTAAACTTTTTATTAATCGATTGACTAGATTTCCAATTGATCGAAGAATTTTATAAGATGTTTTTTTGCCAATCGATTTTTTTTATTGAAAAAATATTGATAATTTTTTTATTCTTACCTGAATATTGTATAAATTGAGATCTCTCTCGTCCGGTGTAACTAATACATGTTCCGACGTTTCGATGGGTACATTAGCGATACTTGCATTGACCGTACTATTATATTGCCACTCGATCGATTCGCTGATGTGCAATTCCGCGGGTGACACGCACATTTTGCATTTTAACCTGACCGGATGTCAACAAACTCGATACAAACGCGAATGAAAATATGAGTACGAAAGATTAAAAATTACACATGATATATTTTTTCTTTTTCAATCAAAACTCAATTATTACGACGATGATTTAACGAATATTCACGGTGTGATAATTTAATCGCGAATTAATAATTAATTAGACGATTTATTTTAAAAGTGAAAACCAACGTGACGGACGTTCCTTCGAGGGCCACGAGAATAATGGGATAAGTCGTCCTTTCCGGTCCCGCGTCCTCGAGGCGATTTTTTAAACAATCGTAATATTCTTTCCACTGTTCGCGATAAACTTGTCTCAGGGTTTGATTCGATCTTGGGTACTCGAGCTCCGTGATGTCCATAAACAATTCGTTTCCTAACAAAAACAAAGATATATATATTTTTTTTCATTCACAAATTTATTTTTAACAGACGGCAAGTGATTTTTTATAAATTTTCCTTCAAGTTTTTAGAAAATTTATTTTCTATTCATTAGTAACAAAAAAGAAAAAGACGAAATTATTTATTTCCAACGGACGAAACCTTTTTTTCCTTTCATCGCTTTGTTCATTTTTTTCTTCACCGAATCGAATCTGTTTCGAAGTTTTCTGGGCAATCCTGAGCTCAAGGTTTCTTCGATCGCGAGAAAATAGCAAAACATTATTTTAATCAACATTATCAATATTTATTTTTCTATCACTCGAACTGGAGGTTCGTGAAATTTATTTAAATTCAATTCAATCTTGCGGAAAGGATTTTTTGGCCAAACTGCCGATTTGTTTGTTTTTTTAACGTGCCGTTTTTATGACAAAAAGGTTATGAAAAAAATTGTCGACAGGAAAAATGAGTGGTCGAGATAAAAATTCCCTCGCTCGGAAGAAAATTGTTCCATCGTTGAAATCCTTTGAAGATCTTTCGAATTGTTTGAACGTGATCGAGGCGAGATTAATCCGCGATACGTCACGAGCCCGTTTGCTCGACAGCGAAAGAGCCAAGAACTATCGAAGCGTGAAAAAAATGCAAGAAGAATCGAGACGGCTTCGATTTTTGGAGCTCTGGGGTCAAACTTCGTCTTCCCACGATTTAGCCAAATCGCGAGATTTTTATAAAAGAATATTCGTCGAGTCAAAACTCAACGACAACAATTTTTTCAGACTCGATCCTTGACACTGAAGATTTCTTTTAAATTGAATTGTATTCAATATTCCTAAATTAAAGAAAATGAATATTTGACAAATTTTAATTTCAGCAGTTTAACATTTTTTAAATAATTAATTATTTTTATTTGTATTTTATTAGTATTTATTCATTTTTAAGAAAATATAATAATACTCGTGTGATAATTTTTATTGTTTCGTAACTAATTTTTCCTTTCTTTTCAGGAAAACAATAATATAACGGGTTATTCGAATCCCGAGCTCGACATGATAAGCAAGGATATCGCGGAATTGGCACGAGAGAGGAGACTGATGGAACAAGACATTGCCCAGAAGGAGGCCGACATAAAAATCAAGAACGGCGAAATAAAAAGTCTTCAGAGTGAGCTCGACACTCTCGCTGCGACTTTGAAGCAATTGGAAAATCAACGGGGCGAGGCACAGAAAAGACTCAACGATCTGAAAGCTCAGGTGAACATTTTTTCAAAATCACAATTTTCTACTTTCTCAAAGTCTCATTTATTTGCAAGATTCGGCGCACGTGCACGCGCTGCATCCAATTTTACGATACGTACAATTAATTTTTGCGTGTTCAGCTTGCTATTATGTTTTCATTCATTTATTATTATTTTTGTTTCCTTTTTATTTTACCAGGAAACTGCGAGTTTTTCACGAATTCCATTATGATTTGTGTTGATTCATCGTCGAATTTACACGTATCGGGTATTTTTTTTTCTTCATTCGTGAGAATTATTTTTCAAAAAAAGCTTCAATTTTTTTTTCGAATTAAAAAGAATTTTCCCGCAAATGTTTGAGACGGAATATGATTTTATTTTTCAACGATGAATAATTTATTTTTGATTTCCGATTTTGTCACGTTTCTCGTGTTTGTTCTTTTTTTGTTTTTCCTTCGTTCCCTCGTGTTTGGCTTGTAGCGAGCTGATGTAGATAGAGAATTGAGTGAGATCGAGAGGGAGGCTCGCGAAGAACAGGACAAGGTACATACGATCAATCATTTTATGACTAATACTTTTTTTTTTAATTATTAAAAAAAATGTCTTATTATTTTCTTCCTTCTCATGTGCGCCTTGACTCTTACCTTCCTGTTCTTACGTCTGTTCTACCGGTTCGTTCTTCAATAAATATTTATTAAGTCGGATGAACGACGATTTTTTTTCCTCATTAAAAATAAACAATTTTGTCGATCGAGACGAAAATTTTGAGCATTGCGAGAAATTGCACGAATCTAATGGGCTAATTAAAAAAAATCCCTCGCATCAATTGGACCGAATAAAACATGTGAATTTAATTAAAAAATTTTAAAAAATTCTTAATTATTTTTGTTCGATAAAATTGATCGAATTATCGTAAAAAAAATTGCACGCACATTTTGTGAGAATATTGTTTTTGGAAGAGTTTGATCGATGCGAGGCAAAAATTTACAATTTTCTGTCATCGATAACACTTGATCATCCAAATCTTAACTCGAGCTGAAGCTTTTTTTTCTATTTGCACGTTCCTATTTCTCTTTCGCAATAATCGCTGAATTACAATATTTCCCTAGTAGAAAAACAAACAAACAAAAATTATTCAATTCTGAATTACTTATAAATCGGAACTAAGTAACAATAATTTAAAACTTTTAACGACTAATCGATATCCCGATTTTTCCAATATTTTAAAATATTCGAAATTCGAAGAAAAAAAACACGTATTTACATTTACATTCGATGAATATTTTAAAATATAATTTTTGCAAATTATCTCCTCGCCACGCGTCGAATATTATTTTTCTCCAATCGGTCTTTGTCATTTTTACAAAGGTTGAAAAATTACGCCAACAAGCCGAAGAACAGGAAAGCGTATTGCGCACTCAGGAAGAAGAACTCAACACAAAGAGACAAGAATTAGAGGGTCTTCGTCAGGAGGAACAACAGCTCGAGCAACAGCAACACAAGAGCAGGGAACAGCTCAACGAGTTGACGAAAAATCTTCAAAACACACAATTGCAGATTAGTCAGGCGAAAGCCAAAATCACTCATCTCGAAGAGCAACAACGACAGATGACCGACGCGATTGCCATCTACGATTCTGCACTCGCTGCTGGAGATCCGAGTCTCGTACCAGACACCAGTCTCCAGTTCAATCCGGAAATCGAGGACATCGAGTGAGTATTTTTATTCAATTTTTCAAACTTTTTTTTTCATTGGACGTTTGCAAATTCGAGATCGGTAAATCTTTCTAAATGTCAACCGGAACGTCCATTCTTAAAAGATCTTTAAACTTTTCGCTTCAAATTTTATGCTCGAATTTGAACTTAAGTTTGCGCCGCTGAAACATTCTTGACTCCGCGTCTAAAGAATTTGAAATTTACAAATATGAGAATTAATTCTCCAATACCTTTAATATTGCAATTTCTCGATAAATAAGTAAAAATAAATAGGAAAGAAATTCGGAAAAAGACTCGATAATAATTTCTCACAATTGGCTAAAACTATTTAAAATTAATTTCAGCAATCGCGAAGAACAAAATTCGACGCGAATGAACGGCGTTGCCGATCGCGCGGATGTGTTTTCGAACGGGACAACGACGAATCAGCCAGCTTTCGGTGCTCAGGACGATCCGTTCTCGTCGAACAAAGCAAAGGACGCTTTCGGCGGCTCGAACGAGGCAGATCCGTTCGCCAGTGCGTTCGACGCGCAGCCAGTGATCGCTGTAAGTTTAGAAATTAATCGAAAGGCAAGAAGAAGAAAAATTAGAGGCAAAAACAATAATAGAAATATCGATATAATTGTCGTAATTGAGTAGTTGCGTAGAAAAGTATCTCGTTTCATTGATCATTTCATTCGTGATCGAACCCAAACCGTGGACACACACAAACCGTACAACAGCACACGATTGGCGGAAGTTTCGCGAGCGATCCATTCGCGTCGTCGACTAAGCAAGATCCGTTCGATCCGTTCGGTGACGGAAAGAAAAAGGAGGGAAAATCAGGCCTGGACGGAACGACGGTTCGTAAATCCCATGGACAACATCCTTTTATTTTTATTCTGTTTTCCTTCTCTCTGTCTCTCTTTTTTAATGGCACTGATGTTTTTTTTCTCTCGCTTTCTGTGTACGTCCGATCCTCGAAATCCGCAGGATATTTTTATTACGTCCATTTACTTGGAATCACACGGATTGAGAGGATTATTTTTTCAGCCGCTTGTAGAAAAATGACGTAACAGTTGGTAAAAGTAATGGGGTAAAATATTTAGCACTTAAATATTCTAACTCCGGCACGAATAATTGTGTAATTTTTAGATTTTCGCGATGTGCTGTCACGCAAGATATGGATCTAACCCGAACCTAAGGATGCAATCAAGTTGAAACTTAAATTCGTTTGGCTCGACAACGGCTCGACGAACGATATTATTTCCAGGAGATATTTCTCGTAGATTTATATCGTTATTTTTCCTGCTGCACTCTGTTCAGTATGTTCCTATGTATAGGTGCAGAATACATACATATTTGTATGTGTGTGTGTGAGGAAAGTGCCACACAAATTTCTAGAGACTCTTTAAGGGGGTAAATGACTCTAGAACTTTCGGAAAATCGAAATTTTTATGTTTGTTTAAACTGTACCTTAATATCGTAAAAATCACGTGGCAAAGTCTCATGCACGGGACAAATCTGTAAGAGCTCGAATTTCGAACGCAGCGTGGTCTCTTTTACTGCTCTATGCGAGCGTAATTTAGGTGCCGCTAACTTACGCGGAAAAACTTAAAACGCGTTTTTCTCAAAACAACGAGTTTCAAGTCGGCCGAATCGATATCTCGAACAATTTTTGTTCGATCGACTTGAAATTTTTACCGTATATTCAAAACTACTTTCTCGTCGATGCTGCGTAGGATTTTTTTGTTATATTGCATATTTCAAATGTTATTAACAATTTTCGTACGATTTTTTTGCGTTTTTTCGAAATTTTTTTTCAACATCACGCCACTTTTGCAAAAATCAATTTTTTTTTAAATCCTACGTAGTGTCGAAGCTGTGATACTATGCCGAATTCTTTTTGGTTCATTATCGTATCTTTGAAATTAGAGCAGTTATGGGTTTGGCCACGCAGCCACGAAAAAAAAGACGCAGTTGGGTAAATGCTGGGAAGCCGCCATTTTGTTTAGTACAGCTCTGATAAAATTTATAAACAGTGTTCAATACTTGTATAATAAGGATCTTTTTACCGAATTTCGATAGGTTGTTTAGTTTCTGTGGAAAAAATTCCCAAAATTTGGTATATTTTTCGGCCTCTAGAGTGGTTTACCTCCTTAATGATATTTACAAAGCGTCGTCAACATTTTTGCCGACTCGCGACTTTCGTAGATTTATTAATTTGCTGCAAATAAGTTTCTATACATATTCTTCCTAGGCATCACCGTTTTTGAAAAAATCGTTAGTTTATATTTCACTGGAGAATGTCTCAAAACGATTAAATCTCGAATTTTGTCGACGTACATTAGCAACGCAATTTATCCACAAGCGATAAATTTTTATTATACTGTTTTTTCATAGAACTCAATATTCTCAGTTGCAGAAAAATCGGAGAAATTCGATTTTTGCTTTAAACTGCGACTTTTTTTAAAATCCTTCTACCTTGGGAAGATTAACTAACGATTTAAGTAATAAACGTTCGTGTCTATGAACGATATGGATATGAACTTTTCGGCAATTAATTCTTCGCGCTATAAAAATCGTGTTTTAGAAAAAAAAACGTCGTCCGAGCTGTTTTCGAGAATAACGATTGTAAACACACGGGCCTAATGTCTCACACAACATTTTTATTCCAGCAACGTCTTTCATTGAAATTCACACTCGAATGTAATTCTTACCGCACGCCAGAATTACGATTATTCCAATTTTTCGATATTTTCACATTTTTTTCCAATACAATTGACAAAATACAAGAAACAAAATTTTATAAAATACGACGGAGAGATCGAAATTCTGATGTCAAAAATTAATGACTAATAATTCATTTTTTTTTCGTAATATTGTTCTGAAGAAAATTGTCTCTTGAATTGTTTCAATCAGGCGACGAAGGATCCTTTCGGCGAAGATCCATTCGCGAACCTTCACGCGCCGACAAGGGCGGAGAGTCCGAGTCCGGCGTTACCACCGAAAAAGGTGAAACAGCCGCCACCGCGGCCAGCGCCACCGCGGCCAGCGAGCGCACCCGGAGGCCCTGGCGGTCCTTTGAGAGCCGCGCCAGCGCCCCCTACGCCATCCCCAACGCCCGATCCGTTTAGCAACGCAAACAACGATCCTTTCGCAGCTCAACAACCAACGATCGACAATGCCAATGGAAATACATTTATGTCCAGTAGCACAACCGGTTTCGCCGATTTCGCAAACTTCGACTCAAAGGTACTTTTCCAAGTGTCTCAAAATTCTTTGGTAATTTTTACTCGTTTTATTTTGTTTTATAGACTCATCGTTAAATTTGTATTAATTTTATCATCGTTTTCTTTTCGTTTGTGTCTCACGTCGTTTGTGCCTGGCATCTTTATGATCGTCGTATGATTAGCTTTCACGTTTTGCACAATCCGCATCCCTGTTTATAATTTAATTCGCTCGAATTCGAATTATCGACGCGTTTCCCATTTCCTCCATCATATTTATTTTGCAGATTTTTTGGTTTTGTAGTTATTCTTAAAGCGTCATAATTGTGAGATTATTTGGGATTTCGAATTGGGGACTTGGCGCAATCGAAGCATCTTTTTTTTCTTAGTCTTGTGCGAGAGAAATAGTGGAGTTTGACATTTTTCAATTTTTTTTTACAACGATTCACACGTTGAATAAAAGTAAAGCGCCATCTTGCGGTTTGTTGAAAGTCTAGTAGAAAGGTAACGCTCTTATCGACCGAGTCGGTTTAGTTCGTTCGTCATTTTCCCTGATGATGGCGCGTCGCAAACTTCGGCCACTTCGAAAACGCGATTCGTAAATTCTCGAGTACGACGCAACGGATCACGATGAAATTTAGCACGACCGACGCAGAAATGTGGCAAGAAATGGCCGATATTAATTTCATCCCGATCCGTCGCTTTGTTCTCGAGAATTTATGAATCGCGTTCTACAGCTATTTCTCTCGCTTTCCAGATTCCAGTCCGAGAATAATCTTGACCGCCAATTATCGATTCGTTTCGCGATACCATTTTTCTTTTTCACGATTTAGGTAGACGCGGAAGACTCTATAAACAATGTTTTTTTCAGTTTAAATCCAACGTATCCCGTGCCAATTCCCGGAGCATGATGTCTTGGACGCACTGTCACGATTTATTTCGCAAAATAATTAATCATTCTTATAATTTACCTTATTTCTTCATTACGTAACTTTTTCGTTTCTCTCACGTAGCCGTAGTAGGAGAAAAAAAACACAGTGTATGCAGAGCTCAAAGGTTGCCGACGGATGATAACGCAGCGCAATCCGCGCGCACCAATCTTTTTTCCATTTTCAGTAAACAAAAAAAAAGACAAAAAAAAGACAAACGAAAAAACCAAAGACCTGACGCATCGAACCAAAACAAAAACTTTGATGACTGTGACCCAAAACAAAAACTAAAAAAAAAGCCACAAAAAGAAAATACCAAAAAAAAACTGCTTCAGCCGGAACTGTTACCGAGCCGTTCGTCGTCTGTACCATTGAGGCCAGTGACGAGCAGACCTCGAGTCGCCAACGCGTCGTCGACGCCAACGCCGAGTTCCGGCGGTACCAAACTACCGGATTTCACGGAGGATCCGTTCAGGGATTATCGTTACGAGGATCCTTTCGACATTGCCGATCCGTTTGCCGACGATCTCGTCGAGAACGACGACGCTATAAACGCTAATCGTAATACTAACAACGGATCGAAAACTCTCGATCCATTCGGTATGGAAACGAGCAACAACACTCGAAGTGACGACAACGAGGCGTTCACCCACGCTGGCTTCGAATCCGATTTTTCCAAGACGTTTCCATTGTTGAAGAAGAGCGAGAAAAATCGTAAAACGGAGAACACCGACATTGGTAACGCTTTCGGGGATTCCAACAGCAACGTAAGATACGATCATGAATTTTCGGACACGTTCGGCTCGAGGAAGAACGACGCTACGAATTTTGAGGATGCTTTTGCCGGTAAACGAGATAAATCGAGTAAAAAGAGTAGTCTCGATCGAGGCCTAGCGTTCAAAGATAAATTGAGCTTCGGCGAGCGTAAGAACAAGACTAACGCGTGGAAAAATAGCAACAACGGTGGTACGAGCAACGCGGGACCGTTGTCGAGAATCGAGGAACAGCAGCTGGCTTGGGCGTCGAAACAAAGTCTGAAGGCCGAGGAGGAGCGTCGAAGAATCAAGGAACAGGAGGATGCTGATCTTGCTCATGCCCTGGAACTCAGCAAGCGCGAGAAGGTCGGCAAGTTTTAAGAAACTACGCTCACCCAACGAGAACGAGTGCGAAGGAGACGAGGGTGTGTTCGTTTTGTCGGCTAAGAAAAATCGAATCAACGGGAATTAATTTAGCGTTGAACGATAATCGCCTTCGCGTTTGTAAACGTCGAATAATTTCGTTCTAAACGACCGAACGGGAATTTAGCCGAGGAACCGATCGATCGATTAGCTAATTTAAACGAATGTTGATTCGTCACTAACCCGATCCACAGGCAATTAATTAGGCAATGTAAATGTTTAATTGCGCGATCGAGATTTTCCTCAAGAAAATTACGAATCGCCAGTGAAATAATTGAACGACACAATTGTGCAAAATGATGAATTAGTCACGGATTAGTATTTAATAAATCTCTCGAATAATTGGACGATTAGTCGACCAGCTCGTAAATTTTCGTCAGTTCGTCCCTAATTAAACGACGACGATTTTAATTAATATCGCAATTTTACTGTGTAATTATTTCAACGATTAACGAAGTAAATTCTTTAAAAATTAATTATTTCGTCGATTAATTAAACGATTTCTGAGATAATTTGTCAGCCGGTAAATTACTAACTAGCTACGATATTATTAGTCACGCGTTAATTCAAGTTAGTCGTGACAAATTGATCGATAACTCTCTCCTAATCGACTAATTAATCGTTGAGCCACTTGGTGAATCGATGAACTGAAAAAGTTCGTCGTGATTTAACTTGGAAAATCAGAAATTCATTTATCAATTGACTAATTGATGAATTTACCACAAAATTACTCAATCCATAAAATATTTGATCTATTGCCTCGTTTATATTAGCTAATTAACGCCCTGTTATCTAATTTCTTCACCAGCTGATCGACTAATTAATTGACCAATTATTAACATCATTACCATCAGTCGGTAAGTGACGAAAACAAAACTTATTAGTTCATCGACGGATCGGTAGCTCGCGCGACAAAAAAGAACTCGATCGATAGATCGATTAATATCGACGAATAAGCGATTAATAAAAAATAATAAAAAAACGTAAAGCTGGACAAGTCGCACTGGGGTCTTCGAACTTTTGCCTTCGCACACACAGACACACGTACACACACAAACACATACACAGCCACGCCACAGTATTTCATAATAGTTATAATAATAATAATAATAATAATAATGATAACGCGCAATGGGCGAACGAGACGAGCGGCCAGCAAATCCCTCGATTCGTTGCTCGTGCCTGACAAAAAAAAGAAAGACAAGAATAATAATAATATTAATAATAATAATAATAAACGAATATTTTATCCTCTTATGCCTTCCTAAAGCTAAAAACTCAATACCAACACTATACTCTTTACACGTAAACGAAGAAAAGAAGAAATTAATTTAAAAAATTAAAAAATATCAATCGACACTTGTATCGAAGAAGAAGAAGAAGAGGAGGAGGAAGAAGAAGAAGATGAAAGAAAACAAAAAATTGCAATTTCGTCAAATAATTCGAGGCAAAAGAAATTATCGACGTGCAAAGACATTAAGGCGAAGAGAAAGCGTAAAAAAAAGAAATAGCCGAATCGATGAAAATTACATAAAACGAAAGGAAGAAGAAAAAAAAACAAAAACAAAAAGAAAAGAAAAAAACGTTGAGCTAATCGATAAGAAAATATATCTATACATATATTGTATTGCGACAAAACGAGTATGTCCTTCGAAAAATGGAGTATGTTCCATGTGTGTGTGTGTGTGTGTGTAATGAGAAAAAGACGAATGAAAAAAAACGAATGTGCGCGCGCATCCTGGCGCGAAATGCAAAAATGTGCGACAATGTTATTTCGAAATTTTGTGAATGGCGACTCGGTCGCGCGAGTCGATCGAACGTTTCGTCATAATTTAAGATATGCGCGTTATATTTAATTGTTCGGGATGAAAATGAGACGAACGTTGAGCGACGAGAGTGAAGTAAAAATATTTTTGTTTCTCTCTTTTTTTTTCCTTTTCTTTTTTAAGTGTGCATATTTATATGATACGGGTACGCGCGCCGACTGACGAAACCCCTCGACCCTCCCAGCTCTGCGCACTCCCTCGTCTCTGTTCGAATTTAAAAAAATTTCATAATAATTACGAGTTACGTTAACGTTTGCGAAAAAAAACAACAACGCTTCGTCAGTTCCGAGCGCGGTACACAATTTTTCCAAAGAATATGGTGTTCAGATTTATCGCGAGAAACGACGACGAAAAGCTCCGATGTGATTCGTATTTCCTTTTTTTTTTCTTTTTTCTTTTTTTACGTTCGAGCGTTTCGTCAAGTAATTCGCGATCTCGATGTCTACTCGTTGCCTAGTTAATCTTGATGTATATATCGCATCGTTTTTCTCCCTCTCGAGACACTTTTTAATAACGATCGTCAAACTTTATGTTATAATTTATGTTTTTTGTCGTTTTTTGAATTTCTTTTTCTCTCTCTCTTCTTTTCGAAAACATTTCTTTTCCTCATCGTTTCCAATGAACGTAACGTGGAAACGGAGGAGAGAAAAATTGTCTGTATATAATGAAATTGAAAAAGGGGAAAAAAACAAAAAACAAGAAAAAAAATTTGCAGCGATTTATTTGCGTTATTTTTCTTGGAGAACCTCGTTGTGCGAGCCTGTTTTTTCTTGTCGTGCTTGGAATTTGCAAAAAATCGAAATAATTTCAATTTACAGAATAATCAACGTTGTAAAAATAATTTAATTTTCAAAATTGAGAAATGATTTCGATTTTTCTTCGTCGCATTCCTCGTAGAGAAAATATCTTTTTTGATCGTTTCTTTTTTTTTGTTAAGCATAATAATACTTCCATACGCTTAAACTAATGATCGTGCGTAATTAGAGAATGATTAAAAAATGAGAGAGAGAGAGAGAGAATTACAAAAATGACGAAAATCGTGTATATATCGTGTGAAATGGAAAAGAAAAAATTCATTCGTGCGTATATGCGAGACTCTCGAGGTACGTTCTGGCTGGCCAATAAAATTCAATTCTTCAACCCCTTAATAACGTATAAAAAGTCAGAAGAGTCTGTTAAAATTTGTTTGCGACAAGGGCAAGAAAAAACGAGATTTCCAGTAAAAAAAAAAGAAATTATTTCATCAATTTAACAATTTATGCAATAAATAATAAAAATATTTTATTTCTTTGGCCAATTTGCGTTCAAAAGGTTATTTTTAAATTGCAGACAACTTACGTTCAGTTTCAAGAGTTTACGGTTATTTTTAATCCTTCGATTTTTCTCATTTTTGATTATTTTTAATGCCGGAGTTCGTTGGCCAGCCGGAACATCCTTAAATAGTGTTGAAAATGGAAAAAAAAGAAATCACCGTCACTTATGTAAAGTCCGCCACGAAATCATTTTTCTCCGCGATAAAAACAAAAATAGAAAAAAAACAACAACAACAACAAGATGTGTAGAATATCCAGAACCAGTTATAATTATGTAAACAGCGTTATGTATGTGCTAAGAACGAAAACAAACAAAAACACCCTTATACGTTATTGAGTTATGAGAATAATAATAATAATAATAATAATAAATTACAAAAATAAATTAAAAGAAAAAAAGCGTCCGAAGTAACGACCGAACTTCGAGGATGTTGAGTTATTAAATAACATCGGTACGAAATATCATTAGAACGTTGCGCGAAGACACATTTGTTGGGAAAAAGGACTTGAAGAGGATGAAAATTAAAAAATAAACGAGACGATCGCGAAGATCGTACGAGACAGATCGAATTCACGCCATACACGTTCGATTCAACGTTGTTCGCTCGAGTCGTATAATGGGACGAAAAATAATGAAAATAAATATCGTAATAACGAGGACTTCGGTGTGAAGATGGACGTTGAAACCCAGGGACGTACAGTAGGTAAATGTTAGAGGGAAGAGAAGGAAAATTGTGAGATCATGAGATTATATAATATGGAGGTAGGTTAGAGCGTAAATAATAAAATGATTAAAGATGTCTCGTTGCCGTAAGCACGGATACCGATCGGTACGAAGAGTAAATGTAAAAGAATTCCGAGAAAACGGATCGCAGACCGAATCGAGAATCGCCGGCGCGAACTTGAGTTCAAAATTAATATTTGTATTTTAATTTAGACTTTAATTAATACTTAATTGTGAACTCGAGGATAAGCTCGAGATAACTGGATATTCAATTTTATTTCGTGTTTTTATCCCAAAATGAAATTAAAATTTAAGTTTAAAACTCGAAATCAAGTCATATTTATTTTCAGATCAAAACTAATCTTAACTCGCGATACGATGATCGAACTCGAGGTCAGATTACAATGTACACTTAGATTCGAAGCCAAATTCCACGAGTTACGAGTTGGGAAATTTCAAATTTGACGTTATATTTAATTCTAGATCCAGATATGAACTTTAAGCTTAAGTTCATAATTCAATTTGTAGTCTGATGGGAATCGAAATTCAAACGTTCGAACTTTGGTTGGTGCCAACGGTTACGAATTTGATCGACAGCGCCACGCGGTGGTTGAATCTAGCAACTCAGGTGAGACGATCGATCGAATCTTAACCTTAAAATGCAACAACCACGAATGTATCTCTTTTGCTCTATAATTTGAACTCCTGACATGGCGATCGAACTATTAAGGCAGAACGTGGCAAAAAAACAAAATTAAGGAGAGAATGAGAAAAAAAATCGCACTAACATAGTCGAGTTTCGTGGATAAATTCGAACTTCGTGTGGAGTGGCCGATGCGTGTTAATAATCCGAGAATAAATTATATTACGATATAAATATATATAGGATGAAAAATGCGCGGTGCCGACTGAAATCCATTAAAAATATGCAATTATACAGTACTATTAAAGAAAAAAAAGAAAAAGATAAAACAGAAAGACGATGACGATTATGACGTGACGAATAATCGAAAATCGATCTTCGTAATTTCATACCGCAAGCCTTCGGGAATGCCTACCGAGAGACAAATAAACTAGCTGTACTATAACTTTTACCTCGTAAAACACAGACACATACAAGTCACAACAATTCGTATAAATAAATGTACATTTAAGGGAAATTACGAAAAAAAAATCTGGTGTTATAGCGTGAACTCTGGGGCAAATTATTATTATTATTATTTTACAATAAGCATGGAACGAAGAGAGACGTTTGACCCGTGAACATCGAAAGTACCGTAATTCCAGGAAAATCTGGGACTACTTTGTACAAGTTGACTCGTTTATTGCAAAAATAAACTTTACCGAGGATTTAATTCTACAACGGCTTCTCCGACCATTTTTTTCTAAGAATGATTTTTTGTGCAGAATTGAACGTTTTACAAAAAGTGTCTCTTGCAAAAACATCGTCGGACACGCCGTTGTCGAATTAAACCATTAATAAAAATGTATGTTTTTTATGCTACTTTTTTTATCAAGAATTAATTAAAATTTTTGTAATGAGCGGTTCAAAAGTGCAAAGTATACCCAAATATTTCGATAGACCTTCCGGTTCCTGCTGAGGGAAAAAAAGATAAAGAAAAAATATCGAACGTTGCCATTTTCTCCCGAGAAAAATTTGCCCAGTTTGCACCAATGCTATAAACGATATGTGCTTTTCATCATAAAAATGTCTCATATAGATTTCATACACAAAATTAAACTTATACCGTCATTTTCGTTTTGGCGAAAAAAAAACACCAAAAAAATTCCAAAAAAAACAGTCACGATAAATGTAACAAAAAATACAGCTAGGCACAAAAAAAGGTAATCGTCGAGAAAATTCATCGCGTGAAGAGTAGAGTCGGTCGGGGTATAAAAAAAAGTCCGATACTCGTCGAGATATTTGCGAAATCGTACGGTCGATAAATTCGCGGTATTCGAACGTACAGATGCCGAAAGAATTGAACGAGAGGGCCCATTACAATTTTTACACTCATTCATCGGCTCGCGAATTAAAAAGAATAATAATAATTGTCACGAATTGACGCACTTCATCGAAAGAACAAAAACAATTTAATTCGTTCGCTTCGGTATCGTTGTCTCGTTATTTTATCGTGTTAAATCTCAGTGTCACGGGGTGGCCTCGCGAATAAAATCCAGTGGCTAAAAGAATGAGAAACGAAAATAAAAATTTAAAAAAAAACGAAAAAACAGTAGTGAAGCGGAGAGTAAGTGGTGTACGAATGAGGGAGAAGATTACGAGAACGAAGCTACTATAAATATTGCGATGCATCAAGTGTTAAAAAAATTCTAAGAAACATTATTTAAAAAAAACACAATATTTCGAGAGATTTGGCAATAAATGTACCCGCGACGCATTATCATACTCTGTATAGCATTAATACATATATAGGTGCCATATATTATTACAATGTATAATTGTAACTGAAGACAAGCTGTAGTACTGCAATTAGTTAACATTGTAGCATAAAGGACGAAAAAGAAGAAGAAGAAAGATCGACGAAGAGACATAACGAATGAAAAAAAAATCCCTATAAACACTGCAGTCAAAAAAGTCCAACGATCGTATATACCTTTGTATATATATATAATGAATATAAATTCTACGATAGCGGTGTGAAACTCGTGTGGTGACGACAATGTTTTTGAATCGAGTTGTTTTTTTTCTTCAACGTGAAAAATCCCTATAACGGTTTACATTTATGAGTCTACATGTGCTAGTTTATTCATGGATAATCTGTAGAGCACTAAAATTCACTATATCGTTCTGTGCCAAACTTAAAAAAAAAGATGAAATTGGCTAGATTGGATTTAAACGAAAATATCTCTATACGTGAAAATGAAATACGAAATTCCCTAGATGGGGTAAGAAATCTCTGAAACGTTCCCATCATGGTTGCATATAAGTCGCGGAGGTACACACGCTACGACTCACCTCGAAAACGCAATTCGCAATTTCTCCGAGATGAAATAATATTTTGCGATAAAACTAGGCTCAACCAACGCAGCACAGTGGCAACAATTGCTTCGCTAAATTTCATCCCGATCAATCACGCCATACCCAAAAAATATGCCAATCTCGATATAACCTTAAACAAAAAATCCCTAGAAAACACAAAAAATGTGATATCGACGTCGGTTATTTTCCTCTAGTAGACTCCCCTGTATCGCAGCCCGTGTCTCCGGGGAAGTCCACCCCTGTATGTTCCAGTTATTAAAAAAAATCATCTCAGCGCAGAATCGTGTCATTGGGATAAGAATTTTTGCAGTGGTCCGCTCTTTTTTACGAAGGACATTTCCCGTCGTTCGTACATAAATCGACCATTATATGTATAGATACCCACACACACATATATATATATCGTTCGGACCACGTGCGAAAGACCAGGCACATAAGCAAGAAGCGTTAAAGGTACACAGGATAGCACACACGCACCCGCCTCTAGAACCGATATACTGGGTCAAGGGATTTCGAGTTTGCCCCCCGACACGTCTCTGCTCTTAGCCCGAGGCTCTTCCAGCGCCTATACGGCATAAACATATATATATATATATACATATTATAACATACGTTGGGCTCAAAGTCTCTTTTTATTCTCGGTGCTATATTCCTTGGCGGTCTTGATCGTTTTCTTGGAGCCTCGGCAGTTATTTTTTTTCTGTTTCTTTTTCTTTTTTCAACTTCCTTTTTTACGCAGAATATTTTATCTTTTACGCGGCTCTCGCCCGTAATTCCGATCGGAAGGACGGGAGGCGAATCGGTCTCGCTCTCTTGAGGAGGGAAAGAGGGAGAGAGAATGCTTTCGAAGGAGGAAAATAAAATGTACCCACGAGACAGACACCCGCCAATTAAATTTAAAAAATTCATTTTTCTCAAGTAAATAAATAAATATATTTATATGTATAGTTGAGATACAGAAAAATGTCCAGAGGCTGGATTAAAAAAAGTGTCGATAAGAGAAATTTTTTTTTAAACGTACGAACGTCGTTTCGGATTTGGGGCAAGCGCGAATTTTAATTGATCGGAAATAATCTTTTCGTTCGATCGGCCTTTCGCCCCATTGATTGACTTTGAAACGAAGGACGCGATTGAGGGTTAGTCGTCATTCAAGGAGCCAACTCCTGGTAAGTACGGAATGCGTGGGAAGATTTGCAAACAAGATTTTTTAAGTCCCTTAAAATTTATTTAACGTTGGATGGAAATTTTTGATTGGTTGACATCGTAGATTTAAGGGCTAAAGTTAATTTAATTTTAGATAGGAGCTAAGTGCCAGCGAAGGATCATTTTTGGATGAGATAAGTATGTTGAAATTTAAAGAGACGTGGTACCGGAAGGGCGTTGAATTTTCATGGTTTTTTTCGTATTTTGAGACTACTGATTTTCAACTGAATTTAGTTTTCAGAGGGATTTGTGACCTCCAAATGATTCTGAAGGACTTTGAGCTTTCGAGTCTTTTAGAGCTACTTTGACCTTCGGGAAGACTTTGACATTGACTGTCCTTTCGAGAGAATCTGTCCGTCCCAATTCGCTTGGAGTGACCTTGACCTTGACTTCTTAACTCGTTTGACAGGCTTTTAATTTTATTAGTTATTACTTGCCTTCTTACTTAAAACTCAATTTCTTCAATTCAATTTCAATTTCTTCAATTCCATTTCAATTTCTACATTTCAATTTCCTCAATTCACTTTCAATTTCTTCAATTCTATTTCAATTTCTTCTTCAATTCACTTTCAGTTTCTTCAATTCAATTTCAATTTCTTCAATTCAATTTCAATTTCTTCAATTCAATTTCAATTTCTTCAATTCAATTTCAATTTCTTCAATTCAATTTCAATTTCTTCAATTCACTTTCAATTTCTTTAATTCCATTTCAATTTCTTCAATTCAATTGCAATTTCTTCAATACAATTTCAATTTTTTCAATTGAATTTCAATTTCTTATTTACAATTTTTTCTACCCTAACCACAGATTAGCCCCAACTCTAGACCAAACGTGCAACGCTTGACCTCAGCACGTCTATACGCTAATACTGAATATTATTTTTTGATCAATTAGCCTATACTGCCTGTTAAACCATCTCTTAACAACTATGATACAGTATTTTTCTAGTTAAAAAAGTTAATAGTCTCATCGTTACACAAATGTTTGAGGGTGGTATCTGAAACCCCCCAGTGTGACAGCTGGATTATTCAAGTGAAGTGTTGGAGCTAAGGATTAAGGGGTATGCATAACATTGGAGTTAAAAAATCAGGTCGATTTTCAATATTTTTTTATGACTCGGATATTGGGATGATCAAGTCGAGCTTCCACACATAGCTAGTGCATAGTCTCGACAAGTTACAGTTTTGTTTTCATTGCGAAATATACATAAACAACATAGTTATCGTTATTTAAACAAAGAGCTGTAGACGCCCTACGGTTCGGTCCAGCACATGATTCCGGCAGCTGGATTCATCCGAAATATAAAATGGAAAAACCGACTTCCAGTACAATGATGAAGCTACAAAGCAACCGGATGATTTTTCGTAATTCTGAAAATTGCAACAATTGTAACGTTTTGAAAAAAAAGTTCGATTTTCTGCAAAAAATTGAAACTTCAAACTTTGTTATTAATAAATGGAGGTACATATCAAAAATTTATTCGGTCACTCTACTGAATATGTTATGAACTATGTCCAGTCCAAATTTGAAGTAAATCGAACGAATAGTTTCTGAGATATAACGTACCCCAAGACGCAAAATATAGTTTCGAGATAAACGCGAAAGAAAAAAACGTACAAAATCCACTCTGTTCGTATAAATTTCTGGGACTGCTCAATATCTGTACCTTCAATCTACGATTCCTGCTCCGTCTAACAATCCTTCTGCAGTATATCTTCTCTTTCTCCGACCTGCTTCACTAAAATCGTCATAACTCGGTCAATTTTTTAAATTCTTACAAAATCTTTGTGCCAAATGAAAGTTGAGACTCTACGCAACGAGAAAGTGAAATAACACAATAATCGATTTTTTGAAATTCCAAGGTTATGATTATCTTTAATTATGATTAAGATATAAAGTTAATAAATTTCGAAATTAATGAGTGCGAAAGTTTGAGTTTTTTTAAGTGGTATTCAGGGAAGACTAATTAGTAACTACTGCAAAAGAAAACTTCAATCTTATTTGAAACTAACGTTCAGCAAATTAAAAAAAGTAACAAAACACCAAAGTGAAAAATCTCCAAGTACATGCAAACAAAGGACATAATATTTTTCCCAGCGTCGACTACCAACCACCCCAATTTTCTTTTCTATATAATAATTATCGTTCTTTTCATTGACCAAAAAAAAAGGTCGACAAAATATTTAAAGCATAATAATTTAACAACCAGATCCAAAATAATTTTATTTTACAAATAAAATGACTTCCAAGTGTTTTTAAAAATTATTCTAATTTCGTTAATGCTTGACTTCATCAATGAAAAAGAAAATATATATATGGATCAATTTTGTTGTCATAATTATTTCTTTTTTAATCGATTTTATCTTTCACGACTTGACGTGTGAAAAAAAAACGTTATTCGGGAACGAAAAGTGCTCGTGTCATTCGTCTAAACAAAATGACTTGGATATGTCCCGAGTCCAAAAAAGTGTCCACACATTCGTTCGATCATCGCGAATTATTAATCGGTGACGGGAAATTGAGCAATGAACATTCATCGTCGCAACGATATTCGCTCTTTCCTCGCTTCTACGAAATTCCATTGCGTCAGAGCGAGTTCGAGCGTTTCCACACTAGAGGTCGATAAACTATGAAACAAATTTGACCTTGTTCTTTATTCAACGTGGATCGACACCGTTTAGTGTCTCTTCCTGAAAAATGGAATTTTTTTTGTAATTAAATTTTTTTATTTAGCCTGTGTAATTTAACGAAAAATTTTCTTGGACAGCAAATTCGACGTATCTTTGTTTTCTGACGTGCTACTTTTGCGATATGACAAGAATCGAGTTGGGCGATTAAATTTTCAATCGTCGTTAATTCAATCCCTTCCCCCCTCCACCTCGCTGTTTATACGAGACTATTCTGGGAAAGAGGTTTAGAAATCGAATAAATTATCGAAATTGAGATAGATCTCCTGCATAAACACGTGTGCGATCGGTAGGTAGGCTAGTTATAGTTTGCATGATATGAAAATTGGTGAAATATGGATCAATTTTTATTATCATGTGACTATTTTTTTTATCGATTTTATTTATTCACGACTTGACGTATAAAAAAGATGGAAAAATCGTTGTGATCGATTGAATTTAAGACTTATTTTTATTATCATATAATTATTTATTTTGTTATCGATTTTATTTATTCACGACTTGTATAAAAACGATAGAAAAATCGTTGCAATCGATCGAATTTAAGACAGATCGAAATTGGTCAAATATGGATCACTTTTTATTATCATATAATTATTTATTTTTATATCGATTTTATTTATTCACGACTTGACATATAAAAACGATGGAAAAATCGTTGGGACTGATTGAATTTAAGACAGATCGCTCGTGGGAAGAACGCGGATATCGGAATGGAGACGGAATCGGCAAGGTCAGGTGTAACATCTAAGGTGCGGAGTGCGGACTGTCTACCGGTGAATCCGTTACGACAAATTGAATCTGATAGAAAAATAGTAAATAATTTTCGAATGTACGTTCGTTTGTTTACAAAGAGGGAGGAGAAATAATTGGACAATCTTTTGATACAAACTTTTATCAATTATTTTGAGAATCACAAGAATTGATTTAATCGATCCAATAATGTTGAATTATTTATTATTATTATTATTTATAATTATCGTCATTATTATTGTTTATTGTTTATTATTATTATTTATAATTATTGTCATTATTATTTTTATTGATTGTTATTATCATTGTTATCATTATTCATTTAGCGAAATCGCGGATTATTGGCATTGGCGAAATTAAATATTCGAATCTCGATATGCGAGATACAAACTTGTTAACAAGACAATTTTGTACAACAACACTTTGCGCATGCATCTACATATATGCATACATATACAGGGTGAAATTCATAAATTACAGCACAATTTATTCTGAGGTAGATGGGACCATTGCAAACAAAAGTTGTAAATATACATTGGTGATATTTTCAATAGATTACGAGATATCAATTTTAAAAGTTGGACTAACCAGAGCGCGCCGAGAAGCGATGGAGCCGCCCGCTCTCCGCTCTAGCTGTAGAGACAGCGCAGTGTGTCAATCATTGGCGATTGAGCGGCAAGCGCGGGCAGCGACGGGCTCCCCCTCCTTCCTCGCCGCCGCTTCGGCAGCCAATGATTGATACACTGCGCTGTCTCTACGGCTAGGGTGGGCAGCGGGGAGCTCCAACGCTTCTCGGCGCGCTCTGATTAGACCAACTTTAAAAAATGTTATCTCGTAAACTATTGAAAATATTCCTAATGTATATTTACAACTTTTGTTTGTAATGGTCCCATCTACCTTAGAATAAATTGTGCTATACTTTATGAAATTCACCCTGTATACTCATCACGAATTAGTAGGTTGCCATTGATTCATTCCCGACTGAATCCCATCGGGTGTACGACGTTCGAGATTTTTTTTCATCCATAACGCAAGTGAATACAATCTTTCAGGTGACGAAGAGACGTCCTCTTTCGGTATTTTAATCTTTAACTCATCCGGCTTGAACTTGAACTTGTTAACGAGGGACGTGTAAGGAATTTCGTGTATAGAATGACTTATCTCGTTTTCGGAAGTGATTACAAGGAAAAACATTGGTCGTATATCGAGAGATATAAAACAAATTAATATTCAATTTTTTGATAACAATGTTTGATAAACAAAGTTCGTCGATCGATGCAAGTTTTTCGACTCGACGGATCTTTATAAAAAAAAAGAAAAGAAGAAAAAAATTGTATCGATTAAATATTTTTTTTATAAAAAAAAACGAGCTCGATCGCGATTATTCGGTACACGTATGCAAATCTTTATAACCGGCTCGCGGTTACTTGTGTGAGAAAATTACGAGTGCGCGATCTTCGTACGGTTCAAGATCGAGGGAGCCATTAGAAGAGCATGAAACGTTGCCGCGGCACGAAGCGGTTTCGCAACTTTCGCTTTAACATTCATCTCCCGATGCTCGCTTTTCATCCGCAAGTAGAGAGGCCTAGCAGTATTTCTCGTAACATAATACCTCGATACAGGTGTACGGGGAACTCTCGTTATTTTTTTATTTATTTTTTTATTTTTATTGTTTTTATCCGGTAAACGTGAACATTTTGAATTCGTGCAAATTGAAAGTGCGAATTTCAGAATTGGAAATAATACGAAAATTTTCGCAGCTTGTTTTCACGAGGGTTTGGTTTGGAAAATTGTTCATCGTGGATTAATTTCTATTTTGTGGTACTCGTGGCTTTTCGTCGAGAATATCTTTGGGGGACATGATTTTTATCGATTTTCGTATACATACTTGCACGTTAGTCTCAGTAACCTGGAATACTCGTGGAAATTCACGAGATACGCGAGATAGATGGTTGTTAGATACTTCGAAATAGTCATAGATTAGCACACGATACTTTTAAATAATAAGGGATACTCATAGATACTTGTAGATAGTCTTAGACACTTGTAAGAAACTTCCAATAATTACAAGGAATACCCAAATATTCATGGATACCCGGAACAAATATTCAGAAATTCGTAGATAATCTTAGATGATAGATTATACTTATACAAGGTAGTTGTAAATAACTCTCAGATACTTACAAGATAGATACTCTGATTTAGATACTCACAAGATACTCCGGTATGCCCTTAGATAGTCACGAGATAATGAAAAGATACTTCGATAGTCACGAGACAATTAAAAGATACTCCGGCAGTCAGGAAATAATAAAAAGATACTCCGACAGTCACGAGATAATCAAGAGATACTCCAATAGTTACGAGATAATAAAAAGATACTCCGATAGTCACGAGATAATCAAAAGATTCTCCGACAGTCAGGAGATAATAAAAAGATACTCCGATAGTCCCAAGATAATCAAAAGATACTCTGATAGTCACGAGATAATCAAAAGATACTCCGATAGTCACGAGATAATCAAAAGATACTCCGACAGTCAGGAGATAATAAAAAGATACTCCGATAGTCCCAAGATAATCAAAAGATACTCTGATAGTCACGAGATAATCAAACATACTCCGATAGTCACGAGATAATCAAAAGATACTCCGACAGTCAGGAGATAATAAAAAGATATTCCAATAGTCACGAGATAATCAAAAGATACTCCAATCGTCACGAGGTAATCAAAAGATACTCGGACAGTAAGGAGATAATAAAAAGATACTCCGATAGTCTCAAGGTAATCAAAAGATACTCCGGCAGTCAGGAGACAATGAAAAGATACTCCGATAGTCACGAGATAATCAAAAGATACTTCGATAGTCTCAAGATAATCAAAAGATACTCCAATAGTCACAAGATAATCAAAAGATACTCCGATAGTTACAAGATAATCAAAAGATACTCCAATAGTCACAAGATAATCAAAAGATACTCCGATAGTTACAAGATAATCAAAAGATACTCCGATTATCCCGGACAACTACGAAATAATCTTTATACGTAAACAAGAGATAGTCCCACATCTTCATAGATACTCACACATATATACTTTGAGATAATAATCTGTACTCGTAGATACTCACAGATAAATTCAGATGATTATAGATACTCATAGTCACCAGTAGAGATAATCGCGAATACTCAATGAATACATGAGAGTACCTACGTGTGAGCGAGTCGATGATTGTCAGTGAGCAACGTCGGAAACGATAATCTTCGAGTGCATAATATAAGTACACGTTATACCGATCGCTATATAATCATAGAGGTAAGTCAACTTCTCCTCACATGTCCGTGAGAAAGAGTAATACACCGTCTTTATATATTTAAACGTTATTAACATCGGCATAAGATCCTCCTGGTGTGACGTGCAGCCAAGCATTCTGCATGAATTATTGGATTATTCCTCCAGGTGTTGTCGTACCACGCGAAATCAATATATAAGAAACCGGAGGTATGCACACGCGGAGGCTCGACGACAACGGTCTAGCCAGCCCAACGGTAGACGATAGATTGATGATTGGAATGAAAAATAAAAATAAAAAAATGTCTATTCTGGTAAATACGTAGGCAGAAGGCAATATGCTATGCGACATAATCTTGGATTAAGCACGATGCATTATTATTCTCGTGAATTTATGAAGCTCGAGGTATTCGATCGAGATAATAATAATCGAGGTGATTCCCAGCACTAATATTAATCTATTTATTCGTTTTAGGAAAATTAATGAATTTATACGATCGATTAATTGCATCAAATTTATTCAATTTATTCAATTTATTTCGTTAATTGAATTTGTTCAATTGATCGAATTTTTTTGAATAAATTATTAATATTCTAAGAAAATTGATATCAAAATTTACCAAAAGGATGAAAAAATTAAATTTCACAAAAATTTCCGTATGGCTATCTATCGACTCTAGAAAATCTATAATACGAGATACGTCTCGAGTTACGACGCCAGCGACTACGCAGACGAGTTAACCAGTCACAATCCCTTAATTGTACTTAAAGGGTTACATACCCTAGACGGCTCAAGCAAAGGCAATTTCCACTCTCTCCCATCAATAAAAAAAATGTTTAAATCGTTTGAAAAATCAAGTCGATTCACATCGATCAAATATTTATTTATTTATTTTTTTTAACATTTCTACTATTTTTACACATAATTTTATTCAACAATTTAATCGAATCATTATTTTCCTTCCTACACCGTGAATTTATAAAATCTATTCACCCGTTGTTGTTGAATCGATACGATTATTTTTATTTATTCATTCGTAACGTGTGATTTTCCATTTATCGTGCCAACGAACAATTTATCGAGCCAGAGTCGTGGTTACAGTATATGAATAACGTCTCTCTCTCTCTCGCCACGGTTCTCTCTTATTGGAAGTAATTAGTCGGCTTGTCCATGATTGCTCGCTGACTATTGGGAGCCTCTGTTCAGTAATATGGTCATGGTCATCTTGGCGAATCACCCCAGGGTACTCGCGCCGGTCCTTATTGTTAAAGCGACTCCGGTGTCTGACTCACCTGTACAGTGGTTCTCTCGCAATTTTATTCCGGCTTATCGGTTACGATCTTGCCTTAGATTTTTTTTTCACCGTATGTACGTAACGTCTTCACGTAATTTTCCTCGTCTCGGGCGTTCCTTCAACCTTTCTATGTTTCCTATACGAGCCCTCGTACCGATTTTATCGTTGGGTTGGAGAGAATTCAATCGAATATGCAACGATTTAGATCGAAGGCTAATTAAATTGAAATAAATAAATATATATTAATGATAATAAAAATATCGTAAATTTTTTGTTCATTTGTAGAAATTATTTTTATAAATTTATATTTTATTATTTTATTTTTAATTACTTTAATCGGGTTTGTTTTTATCACTGTCGTCTCGATCATTTAATATTATTATTTAACGTTTAACAATCTTGATATATAAACATTATTTTATAGAATATAATTAATAATCATTTTATTATAAATTTGGATCAATTTAATCAATATCAATCGTGCGATCGATCGATGAATAATAAATATATATTAAACGTAATTAAAATATTATAATATTCGTTAATTACATTTTTTAAATATTAGACCAAGAAAATTTAATCATTTATTAAAATATAATTTTAATCAATTTAATAATAATTAATTATAATCGTCGACTGTCGTTTTGTTATTTATAATTTGTCAATAATCATTTCGTATAAACTTTAATATTTCTCGCTTCCATCCCATTGCAAAATCGAAATTATTGTGTTAATAAAAAAAACGATTAATTAAATCGAATATAAAAATATTTGCGCGTTTCTATGCGCCAAATGCAACGGGGATCCCGAGAGTTTTGTGCCGTGCGCGCGATGACGAATCGAAAATAAATTTGATCCGCGCATTTGGCGGGCTACCCTGACCCAAATCGACGTACGAGCACACCGACTATCATGTCCGTCGTCTTCCTCGCTCTCGTGTACTTCTTTTATTTTTTTCTCTCGTACACTGGAACGTTACGACTGCGAAAGACAGCCCAGAGGCAACGGAATACACACAAGAACGCCTCCGGGGTGGAATCACCTCCTCCGACTATTTATTTTTTTCCTTATTTTTTTTTGTTTTTTTGTTTTTTTTTTACTTAACTTATATCACCTCGAACTCGTCGGACCTTTTCGTTACTCGAATCAAGCGTTTACCCGCAATTTTGCCAAATTACGTTTTCGCGCATTAATCAACATTTAAAAAAAACAAGGAACATATAACGATATAAAAAAACGAATAATCCTCCCTTAATTTCCTGACTAAAATACCAATTTCATAAAAAAAAAAAAAAAAAAAAAAAACACTGAACCAAATGTCGAACATGTAATAATTTTATTCGCCGCGAAAAAATAGCGCGATAATGAATAGCTCGTTGCGTTAATGGATAGCTTCTTACGGTTTCACTTATACGTGTATTTCTAATACCGAGACCTATTCCCACAGAAATAGTACATAACAGGATCTATCGAGGCTCCGGTAGCCTTCGAATCTCGTTCTTCCTATATCGTGCTCTGTCTTGTATCTCAACCCTTCTCTTCCTCTCGTCAACGTATTAATGCCGATTACTCGATGAATTTTCATGAAAAAAGACGGTAAATATTGTAAACAGCGCGTCGATGCGAAACGTTTTCTTGTTTGAATGATTCTTCGAGTTCTATATAGACGGATACGGCTGACGTATGCGCATGCGATAGATCCCGATCGATTGTCCGGAATCCCTAGACATCTTACACCCGTACATACATACATACACATATATACATATATATACGCATTTTATTCATATCGTGCATCAACGGTAGTTGCCAGGACGTTTTTCATAAATGCTTTCCAAGTTTTCAGTATTGCAGAAATCGACAGAAATTATCGAGAAACGTTGCTGGTAAAAAAATACCTATATAGGGATTTTTAGTTTTAAGAAATTTGTGAGTGGATAGGGTAGCACTCTGAATATAGAGGCGAATGCTTTATTAGAAATTTATCGTGTTAGAGAAATCGTAACATTGGGAAATTTCAATAAGAATTCCCTAAATAGGGAATTTTATGTCGACAGAATTTGTAAGTTAATTAATAATTTCCTATATGAGGATTTATATGTTTACATGCATCACTCTTAAATAGATTGAACATTTCTATGAAAATTGTCCTTCTAGGGAATTTTATTTTGTAAAAATTCGTTGGTTGGTTTATAATTCCCTATATAGGGATTTATATGCATATTATTAATTTCATACATCAACGACAGTTTACTGTGCTTTTTCGTTCACAGAATGAAATATACCTTTATAGGGAATTTTATTTTAAACATATTCGACAATCAGTTACATAGGAATTAAATAAATGTCTACCTAAAATTCATCGTTACCGACTGTTGGTAATAACGAGTTTCATCCCTAGGGATTTTTTATGAGCAGTTGACAAAATCATTATACACAAAATGGGGAATAACACAGAAATGGTTTCCTCGACACGATATGATTCTGTACTGTATACCTGATACCGCCTGATACCTATAGTATCGCGAGCATAACGTACAATTTACTGCACCTAACGTATACATCAGTCACCGAAGGGGGTTGCTCCGATACCGGATTCTTATCATTTATAATTTATAATACTCTCATAAACAATGCGTCATTCGTGAGATCGTTCGATTCGCGATCGGCATTCTCGTACGCATTCTTTACACATCATTATATACGATATCCTTCGTGATCGCTGATAATCATCTACTTTTTTTTAACAGATTGTATAACCTAAAACTGTAAATAATGACTTTTATTTCCTCATTGAAGGTTTCCTGCACTTAAAAAAAGGCGGGAAAACTTTGAATTTGAATGAAATCGATATACTTGGGAAACTAGAGTAGAACATTTACGGCGAATATTAATTAAACTTGGATTATTAATTTTTTAAATAACCAGGGTGGTGTTTAATAGGGATGAGGTTTGAGTGAGGGAGAAATTCATGGATTTGTGGAAATTTTCATGAGCCCAATTAACTGTCGTTATAACCTCGCTAACTTTTGCTATGACAAAAGATTCGAAGAACTTATTGATTAATTTATCAAGCGACAATTGTGTTTTACAGAGATGCAATAATCATTGCGATGATCGCGATTTTATATTCACATCTCGATCGCTCTAATGTGTCAATGCGATCGATTAAAAAATAATGTATTAGTCACTTGTTCGATACCACGTTTCGTTCATTAATAAACAGAGGCATAAAACTTTCTACCGAGAAATCCAATAAAAAATACAAAGTAGCGTCGATTCGCATACATTATGTATGTTTTTCATGGTTTTCTTGGATATTTTTCTTTTCAATCGAGTCTATTTTAATGTATTTTTCTTTTTTTTCTTTTGCTTTGACGAAGTTTATGGCATTCTTAACCTCGCAGAAGTGACGCTTAAACATTTCGACGACCGCCAACGCGCAAATTAATATTGAAAGAACGAGAAAAAAACTGGAGTTGGTAATACCCACGAGACAAGGAAGTGGGACAGTATTGTGACTATTATATTTTTAAACGAGATCGAAGGCGCCAGCATCTCGTATAATAAAAGGAGTCACATTGGAGGTTAAAAATATTCATCGCGTTCGAAAACTGGCGCGCTTGGACGAACCGTCACCTTCGATGAAAAACGAATTAAAACTAAAAATCTTCAGATATATCGTTTAACCCAGAAAAGATTCTTAATTTTATTTCTGAACATTGCTCTATAAAACTTACGAGGGAGAGAGACCTCTGGTATATAACCTCAAAATGTTACGACCATGATTTTCATCATGGCGGACTGCACTTGCGAACCAACTGAAAAGTTGGACGCCATTTTTATTTTACATCGGCTTAATAACCGATAAAACACTCTTCCTGTTTCTTCTCAGTGTAACGGTAGGGTTTTGTAAAAATGAGACGATAAAAGGCAAAAGGCAGATAAGATAAAAAGTGACAATTGTGAAATTCACCCAATGAATTGTCATTAACCTCGTAGCATTCGGCTGAAAGCAACAATTAACTTTGGCTACTTTCTCATTCGACCACCAGATGGAGCAGGCCCTATGTTTTTCTCACATACAGTTATTTGTCAATACGACTATATATCGATTAAATTCCTCTAGCATTGTCAAACATTCTAGAACTATATATTTTCCTCTAGAAAAAAAAACAAAAACAAATCGAAGGTCAACATTTTAAATGCTTATTATTGTTGACCTCTTTGATCGCAATCGAGACATAATTGATGATTCGTCCGTACCCTATATAGCCCAGGGATAATTCATGGATCTTATGGAGCTTCCTCGATTGCGAAACACGTAGCAATAGGAAAAAAAGAAGATCGAACGTCGACGACCGGAGCGCTGAAATCTCCGCGTCGTAATGTGGTCCCTCGAACTATAGATCACAATGTCATATAGGGTTACGTCGGATCGCTGGCGTAACAAGCTAGTGAGTACGAACCACTCGCTCCGTGCGAATAGACGAAAAGGGGGAAATGACTAACTGCCAGCGATCGCTGCGGCGAATCTTGGTACTATCATCGGATATTGGAACGAGCGAGATAGAGAAAGTTCCCCACTTGCTAGCCGGCTGTATTTTAATATACTATAACATCAACGGATTATTATTGCAAAGAAATTTTTTATATTGCATCTGCAATTATTTAACTACTTGTAAAAAAATGTCTGACCTACCGAACGTTCCTCTATCATTTTATAAACATTGGCAACCTCTAATCAGTCAATGCTGGTGAACTATTAATTATACATAGTTGTATTCGTCCGAAAACTGGCCACTCGTGACGCTACTAGTCACCTTGCACACCGTGAATGCCGAATGATCGATGAAAGTGAATTCGTGACAGTGTGAGAGCGAAAACTTGTCGTCTTCCTCGTCGTCGCCCACGTAACTTCGCTGGCGTGTTGCATAATCAGCAAAAACCGTATAAGTGTACCGGCCCAAGCCGAGAGTCACAGCATATGCTCCGCGGCAATAGGGTGTTCCGATGATTCGAATTCTTTTATGTAAAAGTTAAGTCAATTATCCCGGCTCAACGCACTTTGACCTTTTTTTCGTTCTTCTTTCTTCTCTCGTTGCTCCGGTTTACCAAGCAGAGCTTCAGAATGCTATTACGTCTCGTTTTTCAATTTTTCTCTTTATTACATTTTTATACAAAAAAAATCAAAATAAATACAAAAAAGCATTTTACAAATTTTTTTCTTTATTACGTTTTTAATAAAAAAATTATTCAGCTAATTCAGACTGTCCCGAGATTTTTTTAACGTGTATTTGTAAATTTTTTTTGGAAAATTACTTTGTCTTTTTTTAATTGACGTTCGAGGATACAATTGATTTCGAGAAAAACGCGATTACAGAAACTTGAATAGAATCTTGTGACTTTGAATTCTGTTTAATGAAAATTCTAATATTATTTATCTTCGCATGCTTCAATATACGGCCTTATACTTCACTCTTTGATTTCTTACAGAGGAATCTTCGGCCTCATTAAAAAAAATGGAACCATTAATTAATTAAATTTTTCTAAATATTCATTATTCTCCATGGGACAATAAAAATAAAAATAAAAATGATACTTTCTCATGAGAGAAGGGATTGCGAATGGACAAAGATTACGAAGAAGCAAATCTCAATTAAATTCGCAACCTTTTAATAAACTCGTATTCTTAAGTCCCATAAATGAGAAACAGTTTCTAGAAATGCGTCTCGACGTTAGGCGAGTTCTCCGGTTCCTTGAGAACCTCGACCGATTGTCGAAAAAGTTTGCAAATTGTCCCGAGGCAAAATATTCAAAGAAAACAATTCGTAAAGGCGCGCGCATGCGTATGCGCACACGCACACGCGCACACGTGTGCAATTTTTTTTGCCCGCTTGGGGTCGCCTCAGGGCATGTGTTGGCGTACACCAGAGAGAGAGAAAGAAGATCGACGATACTGGAATAAGTCCTTCCTTTCCCCCTTGTAAAACATGTCGGACACAAACACACGAGAAGATTTGAGAGGGGAGGGCTCCTTATACTCGATACCAGCCGCACTTGACCCATATCTTATTATGCTCGAAGCGTCCGGATGCGCGACACGAAACACCGTGCGACGACAACGACGAGATATCGAGAGTCTCGTATGCTCAGGGCATCGTCGTAGTTATTAGTCTACATATATATGTATATATACACACATGCACCTTGGAGGTCATGCACACCATTTGTTGACGACAAGAGACATCTACACTTAATGGGATGAATAGTCCTGGAGCAGATGGACCCGGTTCTGTAGACACTAAAAGTGGCAAACTAATTGTTGTCGAGGTAATAAATATTCATGAGAGGTTCACTCAATACTTACTTGTCTCACGATATTTTGACAGGCGATCCGTTTTGTAGAAGATGAAAGTATCCACGGAAAAGTTGGTTCGGCTTCAATGCTTGCTTAGGAGTCGGTGTTATAGGCGAGGAGCGATTCGAAAACGCGATTCGTAATTTCTTCGGAACTGAGCAACTGATCGCGTTAAAATTTTGAGGGAATCTAGAGAATGTTAGCAAAAAGGGGCTAGCTAAATGGTTTCTTTCCGAAAAATTGTTGCAACAATTTTCTAGATTTCCTCAAAACTTGAACGTTCGGTGCCGAAGAAAATGCGATTTGTAATTTCTTCGGAACTGAGCAACTGATCGCGTTAAAATTTTGAGGGCATCTAGAGAATGTTAGCAAAAAGGGGCTAGCTAAATGGATTCTTTCCCAAAAATTGTTGCAATAATTCTCTAGATTCCCTCATAATTTGAATGGCCAGTGCCGGAGAAAACGCGATCCGCAATTTCTTCGGAACTGAGCAACCTATCGCCTTAAAATCGTGGGAGCGTCTGGAGAATTATGGCGAAAAGAGGCTAAATGAATTTTTTTCAAAAATTGTTGCCACAATTCTTTGGATAACCGCAAAATTCTAATGCTCAATGCCGGAGAAAAGGCGGTTCGTCATTTCTTCGGCACTGAGCAACAGATTGCCTTAAAACTTTGAGGGCAATTAGAAAATTAAGGCAGAAAGTGGTTAAATGTTTTTCTTTTCAAAATTTGTTGCCATAATTCTCTAGATACCCTCAAAATTCTAACGCTTAGTGCCGGAGAAAATACGAAGATGGCGTTTTCGAATCGCTCGTCGCTTGCGACACTATTTTCAAAAATTTTCAAAAAAAACACACTCAGCCACTTTTTGCCATAATTCTCTAGATACCCTCAAAATTTGAACACGATAGGTAGCTCAGTGCCGGAGAAAGTACGGATCGCGTTTTCGAATCGCTCGTCGCCTGTAACACTGACTATTAGCGCGAATATTTGCAAGGAAATTGGTAAATTGGCCGGGAAACACAATCGCCCGGTACAACGACAACGTTCAATTTCTCTCGAGTTAGCACGATGAAAATACTGTCAAGCTTGATTTCCTGATTTGTGAAAAAAGTTCCTATACGTTCGTTTCTTCAGAGATGTCACGTGACTATACCAAAGCGAATAACACGATTTCTCGAAATATTGAAAATCGATTCGGTCAAAGACCATTTTTAGGAAGAATTTGTATAGAACCCGTTTTATGAAAAATTCCAAGCTGCACAAAAAGTATCTTGGAACGCGGCATTACAGGTTATGTGCGGCCCTTGAATTCAAGGAGCAGCTTCAAATAATAATTCATGAATTCTATACAACTCGGTCGCTAGAAAAAAAAACATTGAGTAGAAACACTTTTTGCCACTACCGTACGTTTGCTAAGCTGTCTTTCAAGTCAATCCGTTGCTCCATATTGAAGAATTTACAGATCGCTTTTTCGAGGTGGTGCAAGCGCATTTCGCCTTGAGACAAAATCGTCAGCCGAACCATTTTTGAAGATAAATTTTTGTAAAGGATAGTAAAATTCGGCCAAGATTTTTCATGGTCGCTCCTCGACTTCAGCCAGAAATTATTACGTGAACAGTTACGAGAACTTTCCTGTCGTATTAACATCTACTACGTTCATTCGATTATGTCTACGCCAGATCGTCACTAGCCTTTTAGTGGCGATCTATCGTAACAGAGCGCGGTGACTCAACCGGGAATCACTACAAAGCTGTTACCGGTGAATCCTCCAACTGTCACCCGTTCATCAGGTTAGATTAACGAGTTCGATAAAGTATTAAATCTCGCGAGGCAACTTCTTGGAATGCTCGCATGAAAATTCTACAAACTAAACAAAAAATGGTTTATTTTTCTACGGAAAAATAAATGTAAGCAGATATCATGTCGCGGCCAACGGAGATAACATCTTTGACCTCCGTTCAAACAATGGAGAATACAACAATTATTTTTAACAATGTCGATGTTAACTGGGTAATAAAAGAAGACTGTGCGAATTTGTATGCGCGGCACAGGGTTTTATAATAATTGTAACTCCCCGCTGACTAGCAAGATGCGATAAGGGCCTTAAACAAAAATCATATCAAAATGCAAAAGGGATTCCGGCTATTGTAATCAGAAATTCATTATCAAAATCCGCTAATCGTCATAGAAATTCAATAGTCATTCGATATACGATATTCGATACAAAACTCAACGAAACTTTGATATACACTATTATACCTAACATCTCTGTAACGTGCATGGGAATTACGATTATCTCTATCGCCATTAGTATTGCATTATTCTTTTATCACTGAACCTGCATTCTGAAAACAATTATAAATTACAAGATATCATCGACACCTCGTAAGATTCATCATTAATAGTATTAATTTTAAGAAATGACGATAAACACGTCTCTCGAAGACAATTACACGCGCCGCTTCATGAAGTACCGGAACGAAGAATTTCTTCGGCAAGCCGAGGGATGTAGTTCTCACGGAGGCAATAAACGAAGTCTGTGGTAAAAACTAACTATCGTATATCTGTACAGTGTTAAGATAATAAATAATCGATGAAACGATAATTATTTATGAATCTACTTTAGAATGTGAACTATGCTATTACAGGCGTAAATGCTATATAACTAATGCGAATAATACTGTTCAGCTATATAGTCAATCTCTTCCGTCTCTACGTCCATAAAAAATAGCGTACCGAGTTATGCAAGGATCTAGCGCCGATAGAACTCTAACTTCAATGCTACTGGTGCAATGACAAAAAAAAAATAGAAAAATAAGAAGAAAAAAAATAGTAAACGCAGAAAGCGGAACGAGCCCGTGATCTCGATGGCTCGAGGCCTGCGTACTTGAAGTCTCGAAGTAGTCTTGACCGCCGGAGGATGCTCGGAGCGGGGCGGCGACTATTAACCTGCCGGTTCTCTCGATTCCTATTCATCTTAACTACACGGTTGGAACTACTACTATTACGTGGAATGTGTCATTATCGAGCACCTTCTGTTCAACGACGATAAAGACCAAGTCCGCGAAATGGTGTTTTGCGGAAATCTCGTTAATCGTTACTTTCAACGTACTTGACACTATTAAGAACTTTTTACACAAACTCCAGGTGTAATGTGTAATGTCACAGATTCATTGTTTACAGTCAACGGTCCCCAGAGATTCTATATAGTTACTATCGACGAAAATGTAACTAGATCGTTACAGTTGGCAACGATGTTGTTAGTCAGGTTAGTGCTGCCACCTATGCAAAGTTTGCAACTCATATAGGGATTATTGGCACTCAAGGTTGACCTTGCAATAATTACAGGTCATATAGAATTCATTTTGTATAATCGAAACGTTCTAAGAGAAGAAACATTGTTAAATGATTAATACAAGTTACGACAACCTTGAATTAGTCGTTCTACAAATCGTTCTCTTCCACATCGTCCATTCTGATTAATAAGTGATGAAAATATCTTTACATTTTTACTTTTTTGAGGTTATGATCTTTTATGTTTTGTTATTAAAATTATCGTCAGGTAAACCGTTCTGATATTTGCCGCATATCATCCGACATCTTAATTGCATGTAAGTAATAATTTTGTATTCTTTCTTTTAGCATTTCTACAGGAAATTTTCTGTGACAAAAGGCTGTAAGGGACATTTTCCCTATACCAGCTATGTGAAGTCAGCAACATTTACGACGATATAATCGTTTTTCGTTACTGTTCGATAAAACGGACTCAAACTGAAGAAAACAATCTCTAACAATTTCTACTTTTTGTTTTATTTACGAGTTGAACGATCGATTAAAAATTCAGATAAATGGAAAAATTACGTTAAAAATGGAAAATTTTTTTTTTAAATACGAGGAAAAGAATCGTAGCTCATGGACAAAGATCCTAGTTACGAATAAGAGAATATAGCCCTCGAAAGAGAGGAATGATAAACGTAAACGTATTAGAGCGTCGTAGAAGGGGAAAGGAACGAGGATAAGTCAGCCGTCTGATTCTTGACCGGCATTCTGGAAGGTCACGACCTCCGGCGAGGTCCCGGGCGTGCTGAGGGACGCCCTCGGGGCAATCTATCGTCATTGGCGTTCGCGAAACCGAACGAGACATCGCGGCATGAGGCAAATGAGACAACGCCGGTGTAGTTAGCGCTACGAGGGGAAGAGAATGTACTGTCGCCTCGTCTCGCTCTCTCCCTCTTTCTTTCTTTATACCTCTCGCTTCTCGCTGACGCTTTATCAATGTTCAACTTGGTGTTTACGACTCTATACGCACACACACGGAGGCTTTCCCATATGTATATCGCGCAAATCATCCTATCGCGCAAGCGCAAATTATTCCGGTCTCTCTCCCGAACCCGAGCGTTCGCGGGGCGAAAGTACTTAAAGAAGTCCGGATCTTGGACTCGGAAGGCCACTGTTCGTCGGACTCCCACGGCACGCGCTACATTACTTCACTCCCCTTCCTCTCACTCGCTTCCTCGCTACACTGTTTCATTATTTAGATATCATCGATCCCAGGCAGTGACAACTGCCCCGATCATCTACTCGCAGTAGTGACACAGCAACCGCGCTAAATCAAACGCTGTTAAATCTTTTAAAACAATAATAAGCCCATCTCTTCGGATTGGCTGGATTTGAAAATCGTATTGGACCGGAATCGACGAAAGCCAGTGAAAGAAATTCGCGATTGACGGAAATGTCTCGAAATATCTAGGGACATTTTGTTTCTTGTGAACGTTATCGTGTATATTTTTGTTTACGGAATAAAAAAGTCAGTGTTCCAAACGTTTGAACTTAAAAAAGAACTAGGCATAAGTGCGTCGCGATTGGTCGAATAATATCGCCCAATTTAAATGGCGGGAAAGAGCGGACGTTTTTAAATCGAGGAACGTAACGAGAAATTGATAAACGAGAACGAGAATCGATCAAGATGGATGATCTCGAAGTGCAGGCAAGCGAACTCATGGACGAGGTTGGAAGTTTGAAATTTTCACCACCACCGATGAAGAAATCCGACACGAGGGACAGTATATCCTCGGTCGACAGTGATGTAAGTCTTTCGTTCGATCGACGAGGCTCCAAGGGCGAAGAGGCAGACGCAGATTTTTCGGACAGCGGAAGTTCCGAACTGGAGACTTCGGAGACTTCGAGAATAGCTTCGATACATAGAATAACATCGCACGCCAAACTTCTTCTTCGACACAAACCGAAGAGCAATTCCGTCAACGTCGAGAATGACAACGAGACGAGCGGAACCACGAGTGACTCGGGTGAGGCACCGGAAAAGGACACCAAGGACGTTGGTAACAGCGATGTGAACGATAAGGAACCGTCGGTCATTATAAATACAACACCAAGCAGAAAAACTACCGACGAGGATGACGAGGACGAGACGCCTCAATGCAGCGACGAATTGGCTGAGAAAATATCAGCCCAGGTTGAATTTTACTTCAGCGATGAGAATATTGTGAAGGACGCTTTTCTACTCAAGCATGTGAAGAGAAATAAAGAGGGGTACGTTCAGTCATATTACCATTTGGGAAATAAACGCGACGGGGATTCCCACTAGCCAAATTTTGTACAGGTAGCAGCACCACTTCACCATGCAACAGTTTATTACTGCAACTTACGTTAAAATCGCTATTTAATATTGTTTTCAATTTTTCTTAAAGCCCATTCGAGCATACAAATCAATTTTATTGAATTTTATCATAGACCCTTGGCAAATTTAAATGTAATGTAAAAACGGTGTGGTCTTAGCTGTTACCATATGTGCAAAATTGAGTGGAAATAATTATTCTGTGCAATTAGACAATCTGAAAATATTCCTTTGATAAACATTCTCTAAATAAACTTTCTGGGCGAAACCTAATTATTACAGGTTAAAGCATTCTGCAGTTGAAAATATTAAATTAAATTAAATATTAAGAATTAAACATTTTTTTTATTTTTTAAATACTATAAAAGTGCTTTATTATCGAGTACTATGAAATTATATGTCGTTCTCAATGCTCAACTCATTTATCTGTTTTTCTTCTCATTTACTTTCACAATGACCACACTTGTAAAAAAAAAGAAAATACTTTTAATTCTTTCCCTAGTTTCCTCCCAATAATCCTATTAGCTATTATCCATACCGGAAAAGACCGCCAAATTTACAAACATTTTTTTTTACTTATTTTAGGTACGTCTCCCTAAAGCTTATCTCCAGTTTCAAGAGGGTTAAACATCTCAGCAGAGATTGGCGAATAGTAGGTGCTGCTCTCAGGGCTAAATCGACGAAGCTCGAGGTCAACGAGCAAGGTACCAAATTGAGGCGAAAAGATCCTTTGCCACCTTACGACCAGACAGTTCCCTCCAGGACCGTACTCGCCGCAAGACTACCTCTCGAAAAATTATCGATCGAATCAGTCGCGGAGTTATTCAGTCAATGTGGCGAAATTGTGCTCATCAGAGTTCTCAGGCCGGGGAATCCCGCGCCCGCCGAGGTACGTACATCCTCTTTTTTTCAAGAATCAAAATTATCGTCTACTCCTGAAAAATTATTTACGTAATAAAAAAAACTTGTATTTTCCGACATATTACGATAATTGTTTTGCGGTCATTTATTTTTATTCAGGTACGCCAGGCGATAGCTAAACGTCCGGAGCTCGCAAACAGCGAAGAATGCGCACTCATAGAATTCACGGATTCTGCGGCTGCGCGAGCTGCCATGCTCATGCCATTGGGCGACGCGCGAATTTACGAATTGCAACAACCATCGAACACCGAGAAAAAGAGAAAACAACAAAATCAACCAAATCAGGCACAACAGCAGCAACAACAAACCACGGTGACGACAAAGAAAAGCGTTCACGCCAGAGTAGCGAGGGAAAATGCGTACAACTCTTCGAGCTGCGCGAGCGGTTCCGAGGCGGAAGACGCACGCGTATCGCGAAATGGACGGCCGCCAAGGTCTCATCCGATTTGCCATCATGTTGCCTTCGCACCAACAACTGGTCATACCTTCCAAGGTAAGAAACTAAATTACGTAACGGCCATGGTTCTTAAAGAATTTTCCCGTTGAAAATAAAATGTCTGAGTAATTGAAATTTCTAACTAGGGGTTAATTGGAAATGAAAATTCCTAGTTAATTAATAAAAACTTAATAAAAACCTAATTTCGAGCCGTGAATTACGGTGTCTAACCTAAAGCCTATTGTTAACATTTAGAAAGAAGCGGTATTAATTCTTGATAATTAATAATTTCGCAGGTCCACCATCACCAGAGGCATGGTTAACACGTCGACTTTCCACCTGTTCGATACCCTCTACGGATAACACCGCTAACGGACTGATTCTCAGACGCTTATCATCGTGTTCCGGCTCGGGTTCGAGTTCCGACACAGGAAGTTACCCGACGAGACGTTTCTCCTCGTGTTCCTCAGGCTCGGAAACGGGCTACGCGCAACCCGGAATGTACAATCATCATGGGCCTCATAACGCCGGGCCTCAGAATCCTCCTCAGCTTTATCCTACGGTCGGTTATTATACCCAAGGAAGAAGATTCTCTTGCTGTTCGGCATCTGGTTCGGTTCCTGGTTCACCAACTACCGGATACGGATACGGTTACGAATACTCAAATGCCAACAGTTTTTACGGGCAAACGGGTCGTCGAGGTTCAGCAGACTGCGGTCCCTTTCTTCGCAGACTGTCTTCCTGCAGCAGAGACTCGGGTTTCTTCGATCCAAGCAATCGTAGATTATCATCGTGCTCGTCGAGCTCGGACTCTTGCTCGGGTCAATTCCGACCTCGTAGTAACAGTGGTTTCGTTCTGATGGCTCATCTCCCAGAGAACGTTACGAGAATGCCTTCAGGACCGGATGGAACGCGTGGTTTCGGTCGACCTGTTCCAGCCATTAGCAACGATCATCACAATGCAACAGCATCCGCCCCAGCAATCGCTTCAAAATGCCGGTAGACTATTCGCATGCTTGGTCTTCATCGGCTGAGTGTTAGTGTGCTACCCGTCTTCTCATAATTGTATTCATCAAGACTGACGCAGAGACAATTTAATACTGTAAATGTCCAAAAGCCCTTCATACATACATCGCAAATGGAATTTAGATGTAAGGAACGAGGTCGATCGAAGCAGCCAATCAGAAGTTTCGGCGTTGAAAATTCGGACCAATCAGGACTCTTGGAGCTCCCTCATTGGCTGAAACGATCGATCCACCACCTAGCACATTGGATGTGCAAATCTCGGCGACAAATCTGAATATGTCCCTAGGTAGGATCTTGTAATTTCGAAGACACGTGACTCGCCATGGATTTTGACATAGAATTTGTAGTTTTTTATCGGAAATCCGAGCGAGATTTCCAGATGAAAAATTATATTTTCTATGTGGAATTTCGAAGACCCGTCCATGCTAAATGCGGAGAATATCATATATTAGCCAATGGAAAAACAGAGTTGAGGATCCCAACTCCAGGAACTCGGTTTCTGTTCGGCTATTAGTGGTAACGGGACATGCTTCGCTTTTAGTATGTGGGAAACATGGCTGGAGGGTTTATTGATTATACTATATCGTATACTTATATCAAAGAGTTCATTCGGCTATTGGGCAGGATCCTTCAAAACTAGGGATTTTCATACTTTTTGATAACCCCCGTGGAATTTTTGCCATGTGAGCCAACTTAGGAAAAAGCTAGTAAAACATGATCGTTATCATTAGTGTTGCAAGACAATTTACTACTCATTAGTATAGCTCGTGAAATATCATTGTTATTAAACAGTAAAAATGTTGAGTAGGAATTGTGATACAATTTTAATATGGATGTTACTTTATATTTTGAAGTTAGAACAAAGCCGTTCGCCCGTTTTTTTAAATATTACGCGTCTAGTCAAACGAGTGCTAAAATTTGAAAAATATTATTGTACATTCTTCGGTTTTACTCAAGGAATCTCTCTTAATATATTCATCGAGCATTCATTTTGTACAAATATTAATAACAATTAACTTAGAAACATGGAGCATTCAATATGTATAAATTTATTTATTTTTGTTGTGCTATTTATGTGGATCGTATTAATTTAATTGAACACAACTCCAGCTTGATTCGAAGTGTGTCTAATTTAATGTTGTCTGTAAATACCATTTAATTTCTGTGAAGTATAAATTCTTCGCATCACTTTTATCGAATGGCCTCCTAATCTTTTGAGAAATTTTAATTTCGACACTAACATAAATACGTTATCGTAAATAAGACACTTAAATTTTGTAACAATGATTGCTCATAAAAACCCACGTTAAGAAATTCGTAGAAAGATATTCAGAACAACACTTTAAATAACATTTTTTCAAATTTTAGTACTCATTTGACTACCGCTGTAATCATAAGAATTAGTTATAACTGACATTGTCAACTTCGAAATAAAAATGTCAAGAATAGTCGGACGTGTATATTCTTGACATTATTATGACAAGGTAGTTCAATTGCAAGGTCAAAGAAAATTTTAGAGAAACTACAATAACAGTTATAAACACAAATAATTCTTCCAATTGACAAAAATTTTTCTTCAAAACGTTTAAATGCAAAACAAATCCATATATAAAATCTCATGTAGATTTCTTAAATCGAATGTGGCAAATTGAAAGCACAATCTCGCTTTACATTTGAATATTTCTAATCACAAAATATGTTCGTTGTTATTGGCTAACGTAAGTGATAATTGCGAATGAACTACCTTGAACTGTCCACCTCAAAATATTGTCAATCTTTTGAGAGTTTTTGTTTTTTAATTCGACATCAAATCCAACACGTCCAACAAATTCGTAGTAATTTTCAAATTATTTTCTTGCACGGAAATTTATATAGTTAATAATAATTTGCTAGAATGTTCTTTCGGACCGTTATATAGGAAGAAAGACCCTGGATTTTTCAAATTTGCAACGTTTCCATTCACTGTCGAAAATATCTACGAGACCTTTTTCTGCAAAGTGTTTGAATAACGGAATTGGAATACATCCTATGTTGCGTTTCAAAATTCCCGCTGTTCGAAAGACTCGTGAAACAAGGAACGACGAATAAGACCGTGGACCAATCACGGAACGTAACGATCGGTACTTACTCACGGATTGGCTCGACGCAATTCTTTTTTGTTTTTCGATTCACTTTCCTCGTAGACGATTAGGTTACCGACCGTCGGTAAATTCCATAACCTCCCTTCCTTGATAGTTTCCATTCCCAGTAATAGTCGTTGAGAGTAGGTTTCGAAATGATTTCATCCGTTTCTAAATATTCTGAAACGCATATTCGAAACTTAACGCTGGACGAAGATCACTGGGGTTACGTCCAATCTTCTATTCGGAGAATGCACCCACCTGCGCCATCTGACGTTATAAGATTATATTCCCAAAAATCTACCTTACCCGAAAAGACCCTAGATATTTTGAAACGGAACAGTATTTAAATTCAAAAATATATTTCTCATATGAAAATTGCTCAATAAATTTAAAGTAAAAAACTTTCGGTAATCTCATGAAAAAATTCTATTATCTGCAAACTTACGTAGATATTTTCGATATGGTTTTTTACATCATTATTTTTTTTGTTTAATTGCCTCAAATTAATATTTTGTGGGCAATGCAGCAACAGCATTATTTTCTAACTTAATAGTCGTTGATCACTTGTCTAGTTTTCTAGATTATTCTAGAATCATAAAACTGATCTTCGAAACATTAATTAAGTTACTAAACTGCTGTTGCTCGATGCCGATAGAACAAATTCTGATCGCAATGCACACAAAATTTATCACCAATGCGTCATCTCGATTGGTTATATCTGTTGTCGAATCGTCAGGTCCAATTCACTACGCCAGCCTTCTGTGCGAGGCTTATTGCTCAAATATTAGCATATGTCCTGAGATGACGGAATCAATTATTTTATTTATCTTCTACGTTCTATTTTAGTTTGAACATTTTATCCAACTCTTTTGTTATATTATTTATACTACGCAACATAAATCACACAAATTTTGTGCTTATTATACAATAAAAAAATGTTTTGATTTATTGCATTGTTTTATTTGATTTATCATCCAAATTTTTAACCCATTGTTAACTCCTGGTTAGTTAAATATATTTGTTCCAAGATGGACTTATGGTCGTAAGAAAAAATAAAGTCCCTAGAAGTGAGAAAGCTATGATTTTAAAAGGAGGCACAGCAGTCACGGTGTCAAATTATTCCATGACTTCCGGTGTTCAAAAATTTGCCTAGAATCGTCGAATTCATCTATTATTCAATATTATGGGGATTCCCTAAAGTCTACGAGTGCTAAATTAAATAAGCGTGAGAGACAGGACAGTTACCAAGAATAAAAGAAAGTACGTATTTTTATTACAATATTTACAAAATCTGGTAAAAAAGTGCGAGGATGCTCTCAATTGTCTCAATCTAGGGTCCCTGGACGACGGTTGGTTGCCGAAAAGAACACGGAAACGTGTCGACTAGAGCGCCACCTGTAGCCTGCGGAGAAATGCACAAACACAAGGTAAGGACGAACTGTGTGTAAAGTTGGTATCACACCGACGCCCACGAAAAACCTTCGTACCTAAAAACTCAAATAAGCAAAATATACTAATTGCGTTCGCAAATTATAAACTAATGGCATTTCAGCCAAATAAAAATCCTATTATACAAAATAAGTATTTTATTCAAATCCACGCAGGAAAGAAAATTAAAAAAATATTTTTCATACGTGTTACGAAATCAACTCGCATTGGCATTTAGTTTCAGCCGAATAAATATGTTTTCCTATACTAAACAATACGATCAATCACTTAGAAATGCCAAATGCAAGCATCAGACACAAACATTCAATAAACTCTTTGCAAGAACCTCTTTTCAACCTCCTCTCCTTGAAAATGAATCATAAACTTATAATAAAATTCTCAACGCACCTTTAAATCGTTCGATAAAAAAAAATATTTTTTAAACCATACCGACTAGACAACGTCTCCGTTTACGAACAAAATAACTCGCAATGTTTTTAAATCGGATTCGAAAAATCATGCGTTTTACAAAAAAAAAGTTTAATCTTAATAAAATAAATAAAAATCAGTGGACGCTTGTTCCATCGAGTCTACGATAAAAATTTCAGAGATAAGTAAAACATTGGCTCAGTAGCAAGCATCTTCCTGAACGGCAGCGAGATAATGATGAAAATAAAAATTCTCTAATTTCAGGATCGTCGATTCGAGAAAGAGCTCGTCCCTGTGAACGGATATGCAACAACTTCCAAAAGGCGACCAAATGAAAACGTCGCAGACATTGAGTCCAGTCGTGTACAGATTTACTTGGCATTCCGTATAGTAATCGTGCTCTTTTCTAAGCTCGATAATGTTGCCGACCTGACGAAGAAAAGGAACATTCGGAATTCCCTTTAACGTGTTCCAGATCGATTTTTTTCTGCACGAATAAGGACACTTGATCTCGAACAATCTCTCGATTTGTCCGTCGCCGACGACAACGCCGCTGGAAGATGAGCTTAGCCAGGGTTGCAGCGGCGACACGAAGAGACCGATTCGAACGACCCTAGCGTTCATCAGCGTCTCGTAATACGCGATCGCTCGTTCTTCCACGCTTCTACTGTACTCGTTATGTCTCGAGAGAAAGGAAGCCTGCGACTTGGTCAAAAATTCCTTCATCAACGAGGAAATTGACTTTTTCCTTCGTTTTTTTATCGCGTGAGCTACCGAACTCGCGGTTATACGCAAGCGTTCCGCGGCGAACAATTCGGTCGAATGTGATCGATTGACCGTACGAACGCAAAGATCGACAACGTCCGTGCCCGTAAGAAAAATACGACGCTCGTAGAAGTCGCTTAGTTTTTCGTCAATCGTTTCTCTCATGGAGGTGTAATGCTGATTCTCCGAGGAAAAAATTAAAAGATTCATCGCCGCGACCCGGCAGTTCTCGATCTCGATGGTTTTGTTCAATAGGATCGTTCCGACGCTTGGGCTCGACGGGGCGATCGGTAATGCTGGTGTGTCGGAGATCGGCATGAGGTTTTCACGGATCGGAACGCTCGATCGCTTACCGACCGAATTCACGGACGTTGAGGTAGTTTGTAGCGTCACAGGACTTAGTTCCGCGGCATACGCCCATTGGGTTCCATCCAGATTTTTTCTAACTGGCGTCACTGTGCAGTTTCCGTTATTAATCCTCGCGGTCTTATTAACGTTTACGAAAGCCAAGAGAGCGTATATGTGCTCGCAATTCCCGATCACAGGGACAGAACAGGTACAGTAGACCGTAGTCACTTGACGCTGTTGATCGATCTAGAAAATAGATGCGATGCGCTGTTTATTTGAATTGCCTCATTTTTTCATTTTTTCATTGAATAATTTTTTTTTTTCTTACACGTGAATTTTCGGAATTTCTTGGTATGAAAAATGGCGTTTTAACTCTGAATTAGACGAATATGCGAAAGGCGAAGAATGTCGTGAGAAAAATAAATTTGCTTTTTAAAGAATTTTTGTACGGTGAAAATAAATGAAAATTCGTAAAGGGTCGACTATGTTGAAAATAGATCGGATGGTTTTGTCTACGATAATGATGATATAAGTAAATTTATTCTGTTTTTTTTTTCTTTTCATATTGTAGCTACCCTCTGGAAAAAAGTTCTTAACGAAGATAAAATTATCTACAAGCAATGCGCAAATTGCGAATTCGTAGGATATTTCGTTTTTTATTAAATCTCAATAATTTCCAACTGCGTCGCCACGCTACCTGGTTCTCCATCTCAAATGAAAAAGTCATTGAGCGCAAAGGAAGTGCAAAGGCTTTTAATACGAGTTAAAAATAGTTTTATCAAAAACGTCGCTCGACATCTTCCCACGTATCCTATTTAAATTACATACAGTTGTTTTACAACAACCGTTATTAAATTTTTTTTAAATGCTTGAATATATATGGACGTATGATAAATTTACTTTCCAAAAAAATTAGAAAATATTAAAAATTGCTATTGAGCTGATAAACGAGATATTGTTCGGGAAGAAATAAAAAATTTTCCCAACTAATTCAAATACGAATGCCATTGACTTTAATAATCGCGAAAAAAAATGATAAAAAATTGGAGATGTACGCGGAATCGCGATTTTCACCAACCTCGAAGATTACGTTGTACGATTTGACTTCGGTGGCTTTTTTCTGTGTCATAGAGCATTGTATTATCCCAGATTTATCGAAGTTGAGATATTCGTAGGCTCGACTCATGTTATTCATCGACAGAGCCATTCCTAATTCTGCGGTTTCGGGAGTGAAGTTGATCGTATGAATTATAGGCTTAAAACTATGTTGATTGACGACATCCATGGTTCAGATTTTTTTTTTACTCGGTACCTGTGTAATAGAAACGCAGGCAGAGATTTCGATAAGAGCATGGATTTAATTTTTTATTGAAATATTTTATCATCCCGCTAAAAAAAAATTCATTTTTCATAGTTTTGCTTCTTATCGGTTTCGACAAGACAATGAAGCGACAAGGTACTATGAAAGATCGTACAATTGCCTCGAAGATACCTCGTGTATATGTGTATATTGAAGCTAAAGTTCTATAAAATATTAACTTGACGTTAATTTGAAATCGAATCGTTTGTCAACAAGAAGGGATCAACATCTCAAATTTTTTTTTTTTAACGTAGAGCTAATTTTGCTTAAATATTTATAATAGTTGTTTGCAATATTTACACAAATCGTACAATTACATCGAGACACGAAGTTTGATTCGGCTTAATTGGATTCTTACCTCTGCAATTGAAAATCTGACGCACGTGTTTAGAAGCAATATTTACACTACGGAAGTGCGTTCTGGAAAAATAAGATGCCCGTGATTTGGTCATATAAAGCGGGAAAGTATAAGATTGGTCGCGCCGTAAGTTTTCCGGCGTTTGAGCCAATCGTAGCTTCTCTCCCGTTTTTTAACCAATCGCGATCACTCTTCGCGTTCCCACCAATCGCTGTTTCGTTTCTGGCTTACGCGATGTGACCGCGCATCAATTCAATTCGACCTCGGATCGGATAATCAATCAAAATCCTTTATCGGATTTGTGATGCTCGCTCTGATGTTGATGAAACTGGCATTTGTTTAATTTATCCTGCGCGACGCGTTCTAAAGGAATTTGTTCCAAATCTAGAGTTCTCGAACTATATACCTTGTACCTCCTACTTTGTCCTTGGTATTGTACTGTTTTATTATTGAAGTACTTTCTATCATCATTTTCAACTTTGATTTAAGATGATTTTAATTTTATTGTCCATTTTTCATATCCTTATCTGACCATAAGCGAGCGAGGTTTCCTACAAAAGCTATCCTAGCGTATATTTACCGGATACCGACACTCGTCTTCCGGATTTTAAATAAAAATATTATAAGTTACCTAGCTAACGTCACATTGATCAAATTAACGCACGTGCCTGATATTGGAACATTCCGCTTACACTCTCCATTGCCAATTCATCGATTCTTATCTTTTATTGTGATTTTACTATAATACGAATCTGTCGAGGCATCAAAGGGGGCGTATGCGTACAACTGCTTGATAAAGTACACATGGGACTAATCACTTATACTGACAATCATACGACCATAACGCTAATTAAAAATAGTAATAATCACAGGTTTTATCCTTCGAAATAATCTCACCCCTCCAACAGTTACTACCATTCTATATGCATATATATACATATCTATATGTGTATAGACGTATGTATGCCGTATGGTATGTATATACACAGTAAACAGTGATGCTGATGCACCCACAGCTGCCCGCAGCAATATATGTTCATGAGGTTCGGTTTGACGTGAATAAACTCCTGACGATTAGGAATGTCGAATTCATCTCGAAATTCCACGTGAGTATTTCAACAGTCACACTTAATTATAATCGAAATTCACAGGAAGATACACATTCGCGTTTTCGTAACTGTTTGCATTATCCTCAATGTGCACCTAACCTCAAAATCGAATGCGCCATTTCGCTAATGGGCGTTTCGACTAATTATTGTTTCAACAATGATTTATGAGTAAATAAAAGATTGTCGTGTGTGAATCGTATTGTTTTATTTGATTTTTTTAAGGATTTTGCCTCTTAGCTTTCAGCAGCGGGCATGTATCGATGTTTTTAACGTGACTATAGACAAATTTGTTAATTCGTTTCTTTTCGTCAACTCGAAAAATCATAACATTTAGAATAAAATTTATCCCAGTGAAGTGACAACTTTCTTAAACCGTTATACATTATTTAAAAAATTTAATCAATTCGAGATATCCGAGATTTATTAACGGGCTTGAAAATAATAAAAAATATTTTCAATATTTAATTTTTTAATACGCAAAGTCCCGTGTTTCTCGGTTCTAGAAATGTGTGTCGAATAAGTTTACGTTTCCTCCTGAAAGAACCGCGAAAATAACAACGAGAGAAATTAGTCAATTCAAATATCATCCGCAATCATAAAACGCAAGAAAAAACTAGAATGGAAAAAATTCGTTCGCAGCGACCAAAAAAAAAATTGAATTTAATCAATTCACAAAAAAATGTAATTTCTTGTTGAACGGTTATCGAAGTAAGGTCATGAGCGACGCGAACGCAACAGCGGCTGTCCCGGTGACGAGCTTCCTGCGCGAGGTCGCGGGCGCTACCACCGAAATGACGAAAATTCTTGCCAACGTAACAACGACCACCGAGTCAACGACCGAATCGACCTTGACCGCTGCGCAAACTACTCAATCAACGTGGGAAGCGACGAAAACAACCGCTACGTCGAGCATGGTCATCAACACAACCAGTAAAATGTGCAGCACAACAACGACGGTCGATCCTTTCGACGAATTCGGACCACCCGAGGGAGTCGAGTACATATTCGTGCCGCTCGGCGTTATGATTTTTGTAATCGTTCTATCCGCGGTGGTAAGATATTCTTTCTAAAAAAAAATAATTACTGCGACTTCTCGAAGTCGAAAAAAAATATTTCAACCAACGATTTTTCATTTATTCTCTAACGCAATTTTTATTTTCGATAAGCCGAAGCTTATAAAAATTGCGTTAGAGAATAAATGAAAAATCGTTGGTTTTATTTTCGATAAGCTTCGGCTTATCGAAAATAAAAATTGCGTTAGAGAATAAACGAAGAATCGTTGGTTGAAAATTTTTTTTTGAACGCAATTTTTATTTTCGATAAGCTTCGGCTTATCGAAAATAAAAATAGCGTTCCTAAAAATTATCGTCCTTTGTCCAGGTGCTGATCGTCTCGAGGCGACGAAAACTGGAGCGTCTCAGGCACAGACTCATGCCGCTGTACAATTTCGATCCCGGCGAGGAGGGCGAGGACGATTGGGAGACGGAACTCCTCGACGAGGGTTTCGGCAGCCGACAGCGAAGGGTATACATCGCGAATTCCACCCCTGCGTCGGGAACCTCGACTACGTCGCGAATAACGTTAGAATTAAAAATTGACATTGCAGCAGGGTTATCAGTCGATGGATAGCGAGGAGAACGCTGAACTCTTCGGACCACACTGACCGGAAACCCCCGAGGGCTTGCCACCGATCGTCACTTCGGTCTCGACCAGCGACGATCTAGTCTGAAGTCCTCGATCCTCATTTCGCTTCGCACCATTGAACGAGAAACAACGCTTTGCTCATTGGGTGAGAAACAAGAAAAACACGAAAACGTCGCGAATCGAGAAAAACAAATTTTTTAATCTAATTTAAAAAAAAATTAACGACGTCTGACTAAAATTCACACGTCGAGTCGGTGAGGAAATTTCGAGACGTCGAATTTTCCCAGAACTCGGGGATTCTTTATCATACGAAAAAATGGGTAGGAATTGTTCCAGGAAAATACGTTTTACTTACCTAATGTATGTATATGACGTTTTTATCGAAATCTTTTTTTTTTTTAGTTCGTACTTCGAGTCGAGCCGATTATCATTCGAATTTTCCGGAGTTATTGTAACGATTCGAAAATGTTAGAAAAAAAACGGAACGCGAAGCTTTATGGAGTTCTCTCGACGGCCGCAAGAGGCGCGATCGTTGGAAAAGAAAAGACATTTTTCTTATTCTTCAATCCGTATTTATTGGCATAGCGATAGTTCGAAGAATTAAGTATTCGAAAAAGAGCCCGTTATCAAAGGCCTCTGAAACCCACCGTTTGTTAGTATTAATAGTTTCGACGATCTCATTACTGTGCCATTAAAAAAAAAAGAAAACAAAAAACAAAAAAACGCTCTTTTTCTTCGCTCGCAACGATCGAACGAGATGGCCAAAGTTTCGGTCAATGTTGAACCGTAAGATCGATGTTCGTTCGTTCGTAATTTATTATTAACAATGGCAAAAAGCCGAGCCGTCTCGTGAAAATCGATACGAGTAAGAATAAAAAATGTTTTAAAAGAACTAGTCATCGTCTCCGTTAGCTTTTCTCGTCGACGTAATTTTTGGTAAGAGCGTGATGACAAAGTCACACGGAACCAATCGAGCGACTTGTTCTCCGAAATAATTAGCGGCATTTATTTATTGAAAAAAAAACAAAAAAAAAAATACTGGATAGTCCGTTTAGAATTAAATAGGCCCTGGCCGTTCATGCCAAAAGATTTTCATTGTTACGGATTCGATCTTCTTTTCTTTTAAAAAGATAGTCAACATTTTCGACCCCGCCACTGTTGAGAAAAAAAAATCCAGTCTAAAAGCAATTTTTCGCAAGCAAAATGTGAGCTGGTTTTTTATCAATTTTTAAATACAATATAAATGTTTGTAAGCGTTTAACCAAAAAAGTTTCGATCGCGAAATTCTAAAAAGCAAAAAAACTAGAAAAATTGTATGAAATTTTTCAGCGCAAAAACGAATTTACAAAAATGTTTCCGCCTCGAGGAATTTCATCGATGAGGACAAACTATAAATTGAAATTTTTTAATTTCGTTTTTATAAAGAAAAAAATGTATTTTAAAAAATTTCCATGGAAAATTAGGAAAATATTTGTTTGAGCTGAATTTCGCAAAAACAAGTTTTAGCAAAAATAATCGTCACACAATTCATTAAGGATTCAAACGCTTAGAAACATTTTTTAACAAGATTTACAATTATTTTCGAAAAGTAGCTCGCATTTTTACTAATTAATGATTCGCGCTCCGCAAAGTCGAATAAAATTGTCCCAGGGACGATTCGTTTTCAATCCAAGCGTCGATAATCGAAAAATCAACCGTGACGTGGTCGAAAAGTTCGAACGTGTAATTGATTAATTATTCGAAAATTTAATGTGAGAAAAAAACAGAGAAACAACGATTATAATGTGTAAATAAATATTAAAAACGTGCGAGTAAATCTAACAATTCTTCAAACGTATTATAATCTCTCAAATACGCGCTTCGAAATTTTATTGACTACGTTAAACGATCGATTTTCATTTCTACCGATTTTGATTTTAAATTATTAATCTGTAACTCGAAACTGATCGATACGAGAAAAGAGGCGAGATTGAATCGTTCGATTCGTAAATTTGAAAATCAATTCGGCAACGCTGGGAATTATTCGAAGCAATTTATTCAAACGATCGATCGATTAAAATCGATTTTTAATAGTGAAATTAATTTTTTTCCCCCGATTTTATCGTGCTTCGTGTCGCACGAAAATTTCGAGGTCCGTGATTCGTCACAAATGTTAATTATTCGCAAGATTTACATTCCATATTCGTCGCGTTTTCATGTTTTATAAAATATTTGAAATTTATGAGAATTTCCTACTTTCACGATCGCATTGAATCGCACGAATCTTGGCACCTATTGCTATTTATTACGAGTATTATCGCTACATAAATACTGTTAAATAACAGAAACATTTCGTCCAATTTTTCCCCCAGCTACGCAAAAAAATGAACAAGCGACATACGTTCCGTTTTAAATGTTAGAATTGAACAAATACGTAAAAGAAACGTTGCCGTTGTGTGAACTTGAAAAAAAAAAGACTAAGACTGGGCAGACGGTGAGCTTATTAGTTCGCGGTACGATTTTTGCACCGAGATTACGACCTTGTATATTTTTTTACAATTCGATTGCTAAGAGATGCGAATTTGTTTCGAATTAAAAAGAAAAAGCCAAAGAAAATTTGGCCAAAATTGGCAAAAGAAAAAATTCAAAAATAAATCATTCTCGCAATAATTGACGATCGAGATACAAATTATTTTCAATATTTTTATGGGAATTTTTTGTCCTTGAAAAAAGAAAAATGAAGAAAAAAAAGAAGAAACGAATTATATTTGTCTCACTGCAAATTCTTCCGGCTGAAGTGTAAATGATGTAAAAAAAATCGAGAATAAAAGGCTCGTCACCGTACTGCCACCAAAAGTACTGCAGAACCTGACAATCTGTGGTGTCAATTGCAATATTTATTAACTTATAAATTAAACGGCGCTCGCCCTAGTCAGGGAAATGGGAAAAAAAATTACGCTCATTACTGCATCGATGCGAATTCATTTCCCGTGTATTAATGATAATTTAAGACTAAAAAGAGAAAAAGCTATAAAGAAATTTAAAAAAAACACACACACACACACACACGAAACCCACAAATATAGAAAATAATCATAATTGGTGAAATTACTGTTTTTCTACTTCGCATCAGGCTATCAATGATACATTCGGTTTCAAAAGATAACCGCATCTGTGATAGAATCGATTCTTTATCCTTCGTCGATGCTGAGATCTTGTTTTTTTTTAAATCTTTCTAATAAAAAAGAATAATTCGGCTAAATTTTTTTTCTGAAAACAGAACAAATTTTTCATGTACAATTATTTAACAATCGTTAACGAATAAGATAAGAAAGTCGAGCGTGTTTTGAAAGAAAGAAAAAAATTGAAACACGTTGATCGTTAATTCAGATGGGCACGACGAAACTGAATTATTTTATCATCGCTAAAGTGTCGAGCGTTTTTATGTGCTTCGCGCTTGTACGACACGAATATTTAACAATCGCTATTTTAATGCTAGTAAAATGGAGGAAATACAAAGAAGAGTAAAAATATAAAGAGTTAAACGTGGCTCTTCGTTCATAAAGAGATTTTGAATGTGGAGCACCTGCGCGCGCAACATGACGCCTAGAGTTGCGCGCGCATAAATTATATTTAAAAATGAAAATGGTACGATGTATTAGATAATACGTAATTCTTATTGTATATCGTCCTACGCGAATCACTCCACGTACAATCATGTATAAATAATAATAATAATTTTAAAAAACAACGTCAAGTTTACGCGTCGTATTAAAAATCGTATTCTACGCAAATCTTTTTTCTTTGTTTTTTTGTTGTTTCCCAACGCATAAACAAATATAACGTTTCATCAATGTGATTAAGTTAAATTAAAATTAAGATCAAAGTATGAAAATGTTTCATAGATATTGTACGAAATTGTCCCCTTTCTTCGTCGAAAGTTGTAGAAAAGAAAAAAAATATCCGTCGTTGGAATTCGAATTAGATGGAAGAAAATTATTTATTTGAGATTGGAGATATTAAAAAAATAAATATCTGTGAAGATTTAATGAAAATGTATTGTAAGTGAAAAATCGTTTTTAGAGTGAAACGATAACAAATACCTTTATTATTAATTTCTAATTATATTTTGGAAATAGTTATTGCATTAGGACCATAACAATCTTTTCGTCATTGATCGAATGCTTTTCGTAATATTCATTAACCGCTTCGCTCTCATGGACGTGTTATGTCGCAACGATGATTCTCTTTGTATAAGGGCACGGACGAGTTATCACGCGACGCTTTGCCTCTTGTACGATCCCACGGACGTATTATCTCGCTCCGCGATATCGTTCAGGTAATACCGGTAAGGCTGGGGACAAACGAGCGTTTTTTAACATCCGTTACGACGGACGTACTGAGATGAACACACGAACGTCAAAAATGACGTCCGTTACCAATCCTGCTAATTTTCCCCCTCCTCGTAGACTCTGTACAGTTCGGATCGGTCCTATATCATTGTTTCAAAAATATGAACGATCGCGAATTAACTACATTTGCGTATTTAACACATTCATATTTAAAAAATAAAAATAATCCCGAGAAGAAACTATTAGTTCATCCGATAAACAGTGAGCGTCGTTGATACGGGCATTACCATACTCTTTACAAAGAGCTTCGCAAAGACGCGACGAAGTCGCCAAAACGTCTTTCCTCGATGAAAGCTGGTACAAAATTGCGCTTGCCGGACGTTTTTCCAACGCCTGTGGAGTCGCTCGTATTTAACAATGTACATTGCTACAACGTGCGTTGAGACGTTCCAACGTCCGTCGTAGCTTATTTTCGCTACAGCGATTTCAACGGACGTTACAACGCACGTTGTCCGTAACGCAGAACGTCCGTGTGAATATCGCCATAGAGTCCAATAGGAAGCTACAACGTTCGTTACGACGTCCGTCGTAACGGACGTTAAAAAAACGCTCGTGTGTCCCCAGCCTAATACCACGGACGTGTAAACACGCGGTTTTGTTTTGCTCCGTCTGAGGATACTTAGCTTGTTTCTTTGTTATTTCGATCGGTTCACGTTTAACTACCCCAGTAATTTTGGCAACTGCAAAGTCAACCGAAAATATCAACGGTTGAATTTGGACAGTTTTACAACTATAAAGTCAAACGTAAAAAGAAATCTTAATGGTTGATTCAACGGTTGTTGAATCTCAAATCATCCACAGAAAACGCAGGATGGTTGACTTTCGAAGATGAACAGTTGAGAACAGTCCAAATTCAAACGTTAAACTTTTACGTTGACTCAACTGTCTTTTTCAACCGGTTGATCAAAATGACAGGGTATTCACGAAAATTAATAATGTTTCAGTTAACGGTGGGCAGTTAAACGGGAACCGATAGAAATAAGAAAGAAACAAGTTGAGTGTCCTCAGAGAGAGCAAAACAAAGCCGCGTGTTTACACGTCCGTGGTATTATTCGAAAGGCATCGCGGGGCGAGATAATACGTCCGTGGCATCGTACAAGAGACAAAGCGTCGCGTGATAACACGGCTGTGAACTTATACAAATAGAATCTTCGTCGCGACATAACGCGTCTATGAGAGCGAAGCGGTTAATTATCGATTTAAGAATTTATTAATCATGAAATAAGAAAACATTCTCTAAATAAAAAACGTTACTCTCGGGCCTCTCGGGTGAAGGTCAGGTAACGTCACGTGATCAGCTCTATCCAACAGTGTCGCCATCTCTGAACACATGGGGGAACCCCGTCGCCAAATATTCGAAAAAGCGTTATAACGGTTATAACATATTAAAAAGATGTCAGTCGAAGTTCATAATCTAAAAAAAAATGTCAAAGAGGATACATGTAATTCGACAAACAATTATTTTGTTTGAAAACCCGATTCGTCGTTTATTCGATATTACCTTGATGATGATGACGATGATGATTCGAGGAGTGAAGATGAAATTGTCGAAGAGGTCGAATGGTCTTGGGGACAATATTACAGTTTGAAGTAACCAAATCATGATATACAGCTGATCAATCTCAAAGAAATTTCCGACTGACGCGTGATGCATACGATAATTTTTGGAGGTTGATAATTTCAAGATTCACCAGGAATGTAGAGTTTGGCTGACCAATTCTTGAGCCGGAAGGCAACTACTTCCTGTAATTCGACTTTTGCCAACAACCGAGTCATTCGGGCAAGAATTATTTGAATAAATCGTATTAATTTTTTTTTCAATTTTATGTCAGGATGAAGCATGGAATATTTTTTTTTTTTAGATCAGTTCGAACGGATTCATAACAATTTTGAATGGCGTTGCTCCGGACGTAGCGTCCCCAAGAGGAAAAAAATTACAAGGCGACGCATTCGTTCCAATAAAAGCTACAGCGGAAGAAATATCGAGAGAAATCTTCACGCTTTTATGAGTCAATTATTGTTTTTACCTGCGTTATTGTCAATCGATCTTTGCCTCGAGGATGCAATGCTTCGGGGACAATTTTTTTTCTTTCAAAGACTGTGTCCGTTTCGTCGAAGTAATTAAATTTCATCAGCCCCACTTCAATTTTAAATACAGTAAAATCCCGTTTATCCCAATCGCGTTTATCCGAAATCCGCTTTATCCGAACAAATTTTTACGATATTTTTTCATTGTTCACATCTTTAAAAATGTGTATGTACGTAAAAGTTTTTCGTTTTTTTTACTTTAAAGTTCCTCTCGACAAACTTTTCGTTCCTTTGAGTAATCTCTAGTTTTGTTTTATAATTTTGTAGTTAATTTTTTCATTCGAAAGAGTAGGTAATAAAATTAAAACTCCTGTTTTTTCCCCGCTGCCAAATAAAGCGAATTTTTTCTGTAAGAACGCAATATAAACGAGCTTCGTTATTCAGCATTTAAAAACTTTGAGTTTTCGATCATACTTTAGCGCCTTTTTAACGCGTCGACACAATTTTTTCAGTCAAAAACATGCAGGCTTATTCACAACCATATCAATAGCATTCTACGTACGCACGTTTTACGATCATATTTCGCGGTATTGACGCAATTCGGGGTGTTTCACGTGGGAAAACAGGGGACTTCGGTTTATCCGAAATTTTCGTTATCCGAATCGGCCGCCGCCTGATCATTTCGGATAAACGGGAGTTTACTGTACTTGAATTTCGTCTCGACATTAAGTTTCATTGAAAGGGAAACCAGAAATTTGTATTGCTTCTGCAATTGACTTCCAAACAAAGGTGTTGTTAATCGTTGCGTCAGCAAATTTCACCGCTTAGGCCTCATAAAAATGAATCAATTGAAATATTGCCAAACTTGAACAAATCGTATTTTTTTTCACTTTTCTTTGAGTTGACGGCCTCGTCCTTCTCATTCTCTTTATCTTCGGATTTTTTAAAAAATTGTCGAAGAATTCGGAAAAGATACCATCAATTCAAGCCAACTGGCATTGAGACAAATGCATTAGTTAAATAAATAAAAGAATGATTTTACAAATTTGAAAAGATCTTACGAAATAAAATTGCTTTTAATATTTTTATAAACATTTCGTTGGTCTCGCTACAAACGATTTCATTGTTTGAATTATTGCACTGAGGCTTGAGATCTGAAAATAACGTTAGAAGAGTCAATTACGGGATAAAGAAATATGTAAAGATCACAGATTATTTGTATTTCATGTTGTATTTTGTTTTGTATCAATAAAATAACATTTTTTCTCTGTGCTAAATTCCTTAATCGTGCTGCAAATATTGATAACAAAGTTATAGCCAAAGTCAGTTGATTATTCCACAATTATTCTATTTTTATTTATTTGTTAATTTACCTATTCTATACTATTATTCTATACTACTCACTGTACTATTATTTCTTCGAGGTTATTGGATTTTTCATTAAAAAAACAAAAGAAAAATATAAAGAACACTGTGGGTCAACCTTTCCGAATTTCTGAGGAATCTCGGGTAACATTGGAATACGAATTTCTCGACTTTCTGAACGGGTTTGGACAAGCTTTACCTCACCCGCAACGTTTTTGAACTCTTCATGTTCCCGTGCAGTTGACCTCCAATAGCCGGGGGATTCCCCAGATACAACGATTGGTCCAAGCTGCTGCCGCTGCGTGGCGCTGCGGAGCTCACTAGGTATCCTTGAAAAAAAGACTCATGGCAAACTCTAAAAGTTTAATACGTGTCTCAATATACAATAACGAATAGAAATTAAAGAAAACAAACCAAAAGTCCGGTAAAATGGACCTAAACTTATCCGTAGACGTCGTGAAAGTCGTAAAACAAAAGGAGCAAAAATCATACATAAACTATAAACTTTACTTTACAGCGAAAACAAAATAATAACCGTGTTTCCCTCGATAGCTCCAGTTTCTAAAATTCGCTCGAACTGTCCTGCGAAAGGAAACCGTCCAAAATAACTCTATGGGTCCCGAGCAAAAAAAAAGATCGATCCTAATCGGTAACGCAAATCAACTCTGAACTTTGAATCTTTAATACAGCAAAACTTACATTGCATGACTTTGCTTGATAACAAAGCGCTGAACAGGTAAAACCTACAAACTACAAAACCATTAAACCAAACTTTTGTTGCTGAATGTTTTCTAGCAAGAATTAATTTACTACGATCTATCTACTTAGTAATACTTACTACCTTGTAATTATACATCGACGACTTTGACACTAACTACCGAGTCATTGTGCACAACAAACAGCTTATCTATATCCAACTATTTTATAACAAATAATTCTTGCAGCGTATTCTTTAGGATACGATCGACTCTGTGTGGTCAAACAGCGGCAAATAACCACTCGAGTCCCTTTTTCTTCGCGTCTCATCGTCCACAGGTGCTTCGACTGTGCAAAAGATGCGAAAATAATTTTAAAAAACGAGGAAATTGGGAACAAGAATTAAATCGCTCCGACCGGTCTATAATTCTTCGCTACGGCGTGACAACGGACATCGAGTTTGCATCGGGCGATACGAAATTGCCAAAAAAAAGAGGCTGAAAGAAATTTCACCAGGGTCTGTTGCGTCGTAACAGAGAATTAATTAATCCTGCCGGTTCGTGCTCAAAACGCAACTACGGCTAAGAAAACTGACTCTTAAGATAATTCCACAATCCCATGAGTGCACAAAGGTACAAACTGCGAATAATTCCCATCCAAGATACCGCAGGCTTTTTCTTTTCTAGGATGGACGATTTTTTCTACAGAAAAGAGGATTCTGCAAATTTCTGGATCTCATTTTTCTCAAAAAGTTAATCGCACGAGTCGAAACTAAGATAGGGAAGATGCGGCTAACGTTCCAATAAAAATAACGCGCGCAATCGATGTTTCCGCAGCTGAACACGACGCGAGCAACTCACAATCCATTGTTCCGCCTCCGCAACTCCCGCAAAAGAAGTCGAGACTCGTTTCGAATTATTGTTTCAAGAAAACGATCTCCCCAAAGTTACTTAATTTTTGTCAAATTAATTGTAATGTTTTTCGTCACTTTGCGTTAACCGAAATAAGACGAGAGAGAAAAAGTGAAGTGAAATCTCAATGAAGCTCGAGGGAAAAGAGTATTTCGTGAATTTATTTACTTTAATACAAATTTTACATTCACACAAGTTGTTTTTTTTGCTTGTCGCGTAAAACGATACGCCGGGTTTCATTTAACCGCAGATTCGCAGACAATTCTTTATTTCTCTTTTTTTATTAATTCCATTAGATTCTTGCAATGTTTTTCTCAATGTTATCATCGCACACGTTGCATCGCAATCTTCAAAGTTTTATCTTTTATTTCATACCAGTTCTTTGTTTTCTCATCCTCTGAAAATTCGCACGGCGACACGAAGTAGTTTTGTGTATTTCACACGCCCCCTTAACGCATAAGACAAGTATCCTACTTATTATTTACTTTTAAATGTTTCCTTGTTTTTTTTGCTTTAATTCCTTCTCAAATAAGGTTTTTGCCACTCTCGTTAATTTCCGTCGAACATTTTTTGTTTCGCAAACATGCTTTCCATTCTATTTTCCTCGTAATACAGCATTTTCTCTTTTTATTTCCCTTTCGGCGTGGGAATGATCGAAACCATACGTCCATTTTAATTTGTTTATTTTTTTAAAAAAATGTTTTCTCGATCGCCTTATTATTTTTTAAACCCTCTGCCGTCCCAAAAAACGAAAAAAAAAACGATACGACGATTTACTCTCGATCGTCGTTCATCAGCTAGTGAAATTGCTAACAAAATTAAAACCCACGCGTGATTTCGGTCGCAGAAATATTTGTCAAAATCTTAAAACATAAAACAAAAAAATTAAACACCGGAAACATTTCTTTTATCCACATTTTGCTCTTGCTCTCTCTTTCTCTCGATTTTTCACTCATTCCCGCAGAAAAAACCAATATGTCGAAGGTAATACGTGAAATTGTGTGAAACGGTTTATTCTTATCTTTCGTTATTGCGAAAATCATGATCGCGGAGTCGATCGATTAGAAAAAAAGAGACAAAATAAAAATAAAAATACAAGAACAAACGGTACACCTACGCGAAAAATCTTGCGTACGATTTTCGAAGATCTCTATGGGTTTGTTTGTTTGTTTGAAAATTCGGACGCGCGACAATGACTGTTGAGACGTTACTTATCGACACTAATCGTCTTTACGTTTATAAAAATTAAACAAAGTTATTACACACGATGTTTGAAAATGGCGAGTGGGATTGGAAAGGGACGAAGGGCGGGAGGGAGGGAGGGAGCGGACGACACAACTGGCTGCTGTAGCGAGTCTTGGGAGAATTCTTGTCTTTTTTTTGTTATTTTTTGTTAAATCTGTAGTTTCTTTTTCTTTTCATCGTTGATGCGTGCGCCGTTTTTGTTTTCTTCAGATTATCGTTATTATTATTATTATTATTATTATTATTTTGTCGTTTGTTCAATTTCTTTTTCTCATCGTATTTCCGGCTCAATTCTCGTCCTCCTCCTCCTCCTCGTCCTGCTCGTCCTCCTCTTCGCCGGCACTTTCGGCTTTCTCCTCGGCCTTCTTCGGCCGACCACGTCCGCGGCCTGTTGCTTTTTGCGCAGCCTTTGACAAAACGACGAAAAATATTAATAATCGTATTTTTTTTATTTTTACCCTTTAATCGTCTACGTTAGCGAGAACGACAAAAAATTGAAAAAAAAGGACAAAAATTACGTTATCTTTTTTTTGTTGTTGTAAATAAGTGGGAAAAAATAACTTTTTGCCAATGTTCGATGGATTCTCGAATAATTTTCCTACTTTTGCAAAAAATTTTATCTAACGCAAAATTGTCTATGTCATTAATTTTTTCACGACGTAGATTTTTGTTTTCTTTACGAGATTAAATTCGTTAAATATTATTTTGCGCTCGTTAATTTGGTGAGAAAAATTGTAAATGAAATTAAAAAAAAGAAGAGAAAATTTAATGGAAATTTCGTACCTTCTTTTTGTGGGAACCTTTGGGTCTTCCTCGACCGCGTTTAGCGGGTGTTGTTGGTTCGTCATCGTCGGACTTCGCTGTACGTGACATACTGTTGTTCTTATCAACCGTTTGCCTCCCTCGTTTCTTTGGCTCCTTGGCCGGCGACTCCTTTACTTTTTCGGGACTTTTCTCGGCGGTCTTCGACGGACGTCCGCGCTTCTTCTTCTGTTCCTCGATCACTGGTGAACCGTCGTCAGACATGTTTGACTTTGTTTAAATCTGTTCGATTAACTCTGCAAATAAACCGTTTTTTTAAAAACGTTATTTTTGCACACAAAAAAATACTATTTTATTTTATCGATTAAAAATATTGTTACGTAAATATTAAAAAGTTCGTCATTTTTCCAAATCCGTTTTTAATAAATATTGTAAAAATAACAACAGATTGTTAATCGAGAGAAAATCGTTTCGATTTTTTAACGCAAATTGAATGGAGACGACAAAATCGTTTTTCTTAATTTTATCCTTTTTACGTTAAAAAAAAAAATTATTATCCCTCCTCGGCGTATTCGGGTTATTATTCCCCGGGTTGGCGGGAGAGCGCGCGGCTCCCCCTCGCCGTAGCGCCCTCTACTCCTCCGCCATTCTTCGCGGCTTACGCCGAGAAATATCCATCGCGACGCTTAAAAATCTCGAAACAACCGTTATCGATTTTCATTTTCGTAATGTACAATTTTTCCATTGGAGACCGTAATGAATTTGTAGTTGGACGAAAATAAAACTAAGCCCACTGTTTTTTTTTTTTTTTAGAAAATATTAAGATTTTTTTTCGTAAGAGACCAGAGTATTAAATAGGGAAAAAATCGTATTTAGAAGGAAAAATAATTAATTAATATATATCTTTATATATGCATGTATACATTGTAATATCATAGAAATCCAATATGGCTGCTTGGTAGAACACGAGCGTTGGTGAAAACAAGAGAAAAATTCAACGTGTTTTGTCGTACACACACGCCAAAGTTCGAGCGTCACAACGTAGTCAACTCCAACGCCCGCGGCCCACGATTGCTATACCGCCCGATCCCCATTCGACGCCCCGACGCTTCCCGCGCCGGTGAAGCCGCGCTCACGAACGACCAATCAATTTATTCCGTTACGCCGGTCGAGGAGAGACGCACGGAGCAGATGGACCAAGAGAGGGCGGAGACCAAGCGTTCTTTCCCCCGCTGTCGCGCGTCGCGCGTTCAATGGCAACGCTGCAACGCGCTGGGCTCGCTTCCCGCCATTATGAGCGAGACAACGATACAATTATTCGACACAGAAAAATAACGGAAAAAACCGTTCAAAAATGTTCCACCATTTTTTGCTCGAAGAGGTCGTAATTTTTTTTTTATACGGTCGCGAATCGTGTAATGCGATTCGCCAGTGTCGTACGACTCGAAAAACACGATCTATATTTTTCTCATTAATATGAAAAAATTTTTTTTTATAGTCGCTACGATGAAAAAATATTTCATGACTGAAAGGTCCATTATTTTTTTTATTGAAATCTAGCAGTGACGAATTATTCATACGTTCCAGGAAAAATTATCATTGACGAAAGAAAAATATCCGTAACGTCTTCGTCTTATCCGAAGTTAATTTTTATATTGGGTTACTACGATTGAGAGAGCGAAGCCAGCCAAGTCCCGCTATTATTAGGCCAATTAAATCGAAAAAATCGAAAATATTAAGAGAACAGTTTATTTTATCGTGAATTATCAGAATTATTGTGGAAAAAATTTAGTAGCCATTGATTTTTAGCCTTGGGGAATTAATTCTCAAGACGGCCGTTATTCAACGACGATCGTAAAGCGGCGAAAGGAAAACCCCGCCATTTTCAAAGTCAACTGACACGTTTAGCCGGCGAGGCAAGCCGGCGAGTACACCGCCTCGCGCGGCGCCGCGCTGATACACACACACGCATATATATATTTAGAGATAAATGGATATATATCACTAATTTTCTCGCGACACAAAACGCGTGATAATATTCCATTTGTTACTACACGAGTGTTTCGATGCGTCGTATAGGAAACGAGCGAGTATTTCTTCCTAGAACAATATGAGCATTTTTTTCTAGTAACGATACAGACGGCGCGTGGGTCCGGCGTAGCGGGGTATCACGGGTGGCGTCGTCTTCGGGCGACGGCGTTAACGTACGAATTTGCCCGAATAAACACGACGCCAAATAGAATCTACAATCACCCCAACATGTCAATTGTAACCCGCAAAAAAATAATTCTAGTCACGGGGAAAAAAAGAAAATTATTGGTAAAAAATCGGGCGAAAATAAAAAAATATCCGTCGATTTATGATGAATTTTATCGAAAATTCAATCGACGAACATTAGCAAGGGGCGAGGAAACGAACGGGAGTAGCCGAGTTGAGTATCAACGACGCCATGATCCCTCGACAAAATCGACGTAGCACGAAATTCAGCACCGTCGAGAGAGCATTCATAATACGATGAAACGAATTTTTATTCCGTCGTAACAATAATTTGCCTTACCGAGAAAAAAAAATCGTCGATATTCCCTCGGCCAAAAAAAATTAATTAATTTTACTGAGAGTTAACGTGTGGCGTCGTCCCTTGCCCGCGCGATCTTCTCCCACACACACAAGCAACGGCGTCGGGACAGCGAGAAACTGTCGGTGAAAGACGCGGGCGCGCACGTCGCTACACGATGAAACGGAGCGAATGAGAAAAAAAATATGTATACGTATATATGTTCAACATAGGATGCCATCGTGTACCTCCAATAATCTCTGATAGTAACGTACCAAAATGCGCAATAACCCGGGCTTTCGAGGGGAAAAAAATCGCGATCCAGCTATGACGCCAATTCTCACCGCGTTAGGTAAAAATTCCTCACGAAAATATATTTTTGTACGATATACCGATCGTTCCTCATGTCCGTACGTATATATGTATATGACGTATACGTACACGCGTTTACGACTCGAAAAATACTCGCGCCCATGCTGGTATAGAAAATTAATTTTCTACTCTCGAGAATTGGTAAAAGAAATACCCAAAAATATCGTCAGGAAAAAAATCGAAGCGGGAAAAAATATATGTTTGTCAGATGAAACAAAGTTAAACGTGTCGGTTTACGGTTGTTGGATAAACGAGGTTTGTACTCACTAATTGAAGGTTTCGCCTACTTGGTGCCGGAACGGACAGGATTCTCACTCCGGGAGCTTCGAGTGCTTGGTCTCTATATGGCACTCAGGACTGAGAGTGAAATAATTTGTGTGCGATCGGTTCGGCGTGCGCGCGCGTTCTAAGGACAAAGAGGCGGTTACTCTCGTGTAGATGCAGCTCTCTCACGGTGGGCAGTACAGCACGGCGAGCTTCATGGCGTCTCCGTTGTTGAGCGTGATAGCGTTGCTTTCCAAGTATGAATTATACCGTAAGGCTTCACGCACACCAAGTTGAGACATGGAGCCTCGCGACCAATAAGGAAGCAGCATCGAGACTCCGGAACTTGACACGGAGTTTTTGATTGGCTGATGATTGACGTACTGCATACCTGCTTCGGTGTGCACAAGTCTTCATAGTGAAATATTTTATTCGGTATTTGTCTACTTGTCAGCAGAACGAAGTTCAGCAACGAAAATTTATAGAAAAAAATAAAAAAAATAATTACGAATATTGAAAATATTTAAAAAAAATCTTTCACTCATAAAAACACTAAAAAATAATTCCGCGCAATTATCCCAGGAAAGAAATAAACATAAGATTAGCCAATCACAATCAAGCGATTCAACGAATCAGATACCTTAACTTTCTCCTGTAGAACGGAAAACGGCGGATTTCGGTGAAAAATTAAGAGACAAGTCGACAATTTATTTTAATATTTATTGGTATCTGGCACTTTATTTTATACTTAGAATTTTTTTTTATGTTGACCGAAATAATTATGTTTATTTCAATAATTTTTTCTTCGCCGAGGCTTTTACTCCACGATTATGAAAACAGTTAAAAATTTATATTATTCTATGTCTTAGTCGTTATAATATATTTTATAATTCGGTAATAATTTTATAACAAATAATTAAATATAAATGAATTAGAATAAAATGTTATAATCCCCCAAAATGTCATTGACCTATCACAGAAGGGGAAGGGCCAGTACAGGGCTATGTAATTCGTACCTTAGGCATTTTTGGTTAACTTTGGACTTCTCCAAGTTATACCAGAGAACATGGATGTATATGGAACAACAGGCCTTATGGGCGCATTTGGCTGGGGTCCGCTTAGTGCTGACCCCAGCCACTGTGGCGCTGTCCAATATCTGTGGGCACGCACACTGATGCTGGGGCCATAGCGATATGCTTCTTTTACATCTCATGCAGTTATGATAGCAAGGCAAATTAATACGCACACATTTTTATACAGGTTTTATTTCTCTGTCGATTAAAAAAAATCATTTTTACTAGAATAAGGAGTCAATAGTGTGAAAAAATATTATTGAACGTCGATGAAAAAAATATCTATTAAAAAAAATCTCCAACACTACGATTTGATCCGTAAACCGCTAGCACGTAATCCCCCCTTCGCTTTTGAGCGTGCCGCTGGTACAAGAGCGAGTGAGATACAATTATCGGCAGGCACGCATAAGTGCAAGCCAGATGAGCCAGATTGCCTGAAAGTGGTGATCAGCTGTCTTGGCTACGAATAAATCTAACAAGAATGAACTTAAACATGTCACGTGATTGCCATTGAATTGAATATTTTAGATATTAGAAGACCTCATAAAAAAGTCAATGAATATTTTTTCAAAGACGATTTATTATTTTTAAATAGCTCGGAAAAAATCATAATAAATAAATAAGCTCTCGAAGGTTTCATTGTTTATTCGCCCCTAATATATTTCCGAAGCCATGAGAGGCGATCAGCGTGTCACCGAATTCCCGCCAAAAATTCGGTTACGAGTCGCATAACCTCGATCGATACGGCTGATTTTGCATGGTATCATGGCGAGGTTACGAATCCCCGTAGAAGTAATAACATTGCGCAGTGGAAGGGGTAAAAGAACGGTCCGAAAAAATAGATACTACTATAATAGCTCGAGATTTAACAACAATATGTACCTGATATAATGAAATTTAATAATATAACTTATCTACCGATTACGTTTTAACTAACAATAAGCAGAACTTTAAATTAAAGTTTGTCTGCATCGTCAACACATAGTCAACACAATGCCATCTATCTGTACGTGTATGAGTTTCGATCGACGTAAGCGTCGCTGCAGCAGAGAACCCCCTTATTTTGTGGAAGTTGCAAACGCTTTGTAAATGTAGAGGTTCGACTCCTGTGGGACACGCGTCGAAGCTAAAAGGCATGCGATACGTTGAATATAGTCATTATTGATTTTCTTCTTCGCCAATTTAACGGGGCCTGTGTGAAAGTATTTGATGACCGCCTTGATTTTCTACTCTTGGACGAGTTTCACCGTTTATGGTTGCAATCAAAGATAAATAACTTTTGATCATTTAAATATACTCTTCAAATTAATTAGATTCATATAATCAGACTGGTATTATTCAATCAATTATTTCTAAATAATTATGGGACGACGATGTTTATCGTCTAAGCTATGAAACATTAAAACGATAAAAATTCGACTGCTAAAAATAAATTAGGCTGGAGAAGGTTTGAATCAATATTTACGGTAGTACAATCTAATATGTATTACGTTTGTTCGTTTTTAACTTTTCGGGGGGATGATGAAGGAAAAATGGTAGAAAGTATTATTGTTCCTACGAAAGTACGTGGTTTTATCACTCCATGCGTATTAACTCTTTTTTCTTGTTTTATCTATTTATCATCTACTCGCTGAATTAGACACGAATTCACAAACTTATAAATAAATCTAATTTTTTTAATTGGTATTTTTCATATCCACAAATTGCGTGAATCATGTGAAAAAAAAATGTGAAAAATCATACTGAAAAGCGAGTCGCGAATAGCTTTCGGTAAATGCCGGGCATACCGGACGCTGTGAAAGCGTGTGTTTTTGCGCCGCCAGCGCCATTGAAAACCAGGCCGGAGTTATCACACCGTATAACATAACCTCAACAAAAGATTGACGCTAACCTAGTTTTTCGTCTATAAACGAACTTTTTTCTTAGTGCAAATAGGCATCTTAGCGCAAATAGGCAACGTATCGACGAATTTTAATATCAACAAGGTAATTACTTAGCAACTATTTAACCAAACATTTGGCTACTTTTCATCGCGAAGATGTGAATAACTTTGAAATAACATAGCGCGTACGAAATCACAGCTTCAAAATTTTCATCCTCTTCATTCGCATTTAACGGTTTTACCACAGCAAGATCATACATTTCTTTACAATCGGGGAAATAATTATTGTTTTTTGTTTAAAAAAACAAACCGACCGTCGCGAAAGATCGAAAAATTTAATATTATTCGAAACACGTTTTCTAACCTCCCTTGTCAAAGTCGTTCTCGTTTTACTTATTTCAGACAAAATGGATATACGTCCGAATAATACGATATACATTAACAATCTCAATGAAAAAATTAAGAAAGAGGAACTCAAAAAATCGCTATACGCGATATTCTCGCAATTTGGTCAAATAATAAACATCGTGGCGTTGAAAACGCTAAAGATGCGAGGTCAAGCGTTTGTTATATTCAAAGAAATAGCAAGCGCAACGAACGCTCTAAGATCGATGCAGGGCTTTCCGTTCTACGACAAACCAATGGTAAGTACGTCTGAAATACTTTCGTCATTTTTCTCGTCGCAACTCGCGCTTGCCCCGAATAATTATTTTTATACGAAACAATTCGTATTTATTTTTCTAAAGCGCTTGGGAATTAAAAAAAAACAAAATTTCGCAGAGAATACAGTATTCAAAGTCCGATAGCGACGTCGTAGCAAAGATGAAGGGAACTTTCGCCGAACGGCCTAAGAAACCGAAGCGCGTACCAGCGCCGCAGGAGGAAGAGGCGAAAAGAGCGAAAAAACGTTCCAAGGATCAGTCGAAAAATTCTCAAGCCGTCGGTTATCATCCGAGCAGCGTCGCTCCTCATCCTGGAATAATAAACGCCGCGGTGCCGGAACAACCGCCTAATCAAATTCTCTTCCTCACGAATTTACCGGACGAAACGAGCGAGATGATGCTTTCCATGTTGTTCAATCAATTTCCAGGCTTCAAGGAAGTTCGACTGGTGCCGAATCGTCATGATATCGCCTTTGTCGAGTTCGAGAACGAGGTACAATCGGGTGCTGCCAAAGATGCGCTTCAAGGCTTCAAAATTACACCGTCGCACGCTATGAAAATATCATTCGCCAAAAAGTAAATTCGACCGAAAAGAAAAGTCGCTGGATCTCTCATCGTCCATCGTCTCTGCTTTTATTTTCTATCGATCGATAAATATTCCGGAAATCGAGAGGACGATCGGAAACCATTTTGCTTCGGACTTTCTGTCGAAAGTGCCGCGAAAATTTACGAAAATGATAATAACGAAAAATGGCGTAAAAGATTGTTGTAAAATTCGATAGAAAATCGTCGGTGAAGAAGAGATTTTACTTACCGACGATTTCCTTTCGAATTTTACAACAATCTTTTTCGCCATTTTTCGTATTTATTTACCGAATACGTAACGCGTAATCCGTAACGGACTGATAGAAATTTAATTGAATTTCATTTAAGTACGGGGAGAAAATTAAAAAAGCAGATTCTTTATTTTGAGGTAAAATTCTTTCGCGCGTCTTTGGCATTTCGCTTGAATCGCGTTTACCAGAAGAAGAAGAAAAAACGTAATTCGTGTACGAATTTATTATTGTAAATAATTCGAACGTAGAAAAAATTATATCTCGAATTTTTTCTCCATAAAAATACTTTCTTTTTTTTCTCGCACGTGTTCGCGTTTTAATATTTCTCTCCATTTTTTCATAAACGAATTGTAATTAATAGCGATTACTCAACACCAAAAGAAAAACAGTTTCTTGTAAATTATAATAAAAAAACTTTCGCATTCGGTAAAAAAAGGACCATTGCACCGTTTATCACTCGTCGAATAATTATCGTCTGGTCCTTCGATAATTATTAGGATTAAGGAATAAACGATAATAATAATAATAATAATAATAATAATAGGGATGTAATTTGTGCTTTACGACTTATCACGTCGCATCCTCACTATTATTTTTTCTTACGTCCAATTAATTCTTGCGCCTGCAGCAACTTTACTGGATTAAAGTAAAGTAAAGGATCGAGGACGCCAGGAGACTTGATAAATTTCGTACCTTCATGTCTGCCCTTGATTTTCAGCGCGAGATGATTTTAAAAAATATTTGGCTCGTACTGACGCCAATTACCTAGGTACTTTCTGTGTTCAGTTAAGGAGGTGGACCATTCTAGAACTTTTGGAAAATCGATTTTTTTTTGTTTGGTTTAAACTGTAACTTAATATCGTAAAAATCACGTGGCAAAGTTTCATGCACGTGAAAAATCTAGAAGAGCTCGAACTTTGAACGTCGCGCGGTCCCTTTTACTGCTCTATGCGAGCGTAATTTAGGTGTCGCTAACTTACGCGAAGAACTTAAAACGCGTTTTTCTCAAAACAACAATTTCAAGTCGGCCGAACCGGTAAATCGAACAATTTTTGTTCGTTCGACTTGAAATTTGTACAGTCGGTTCACAACTATTTTCTCATCGAAGCTGCATAGGATTTTTTTTTTATATCGCTTAGTTCGAATGTTATTAACGATTTACGTGCGATTTTTGTGCGTTTTTTCGTAGTTTATTTTCAACAACACGCCACTTTTGCGAAAATCAATTAAAAAACAAAATCCTACGTAACGTCGAAGCTGTTATCATACTATATCGAATTCTTCTTGGTTCATTATCGTATCTTTGAAATTGTAGCAGTTATGGTTTCACCCACGAATCCATGAAAAAAAAGACGCAGCTGGGAAAATGCCAGGAATCCGCCATTTTCTTTAGTACAGCTCTGATAAAATTTATAAACAGTGTTCAATACTTGTATAAAAGGACCTTTCTCCCAAATTTCGATACGTTGTTTAGTTTCATTGGAAAAAAATCCCAAAGGTTGCTATATTTTTCAGCCTCTAGAGTGTTTTATCCCCTTAATTGCCTAACACCCCATTATATAAAAACGAAACGAAGAGTTTACAGGAAGTCCCGATGAAACCTCCCACCGCGTACTAAAGTTTTCTTCCATAAAGTATCAGCGGCTTTCCTGAAAAATGCTGAATTAAACTTTCATGTTTAATTTCGAGCACTTCCCGAGTGAGATCGATAATCAGGATAGATTAAACGTATGTCCAAATGCGTTTAATTTAAAGATTGTATCGCTAGCATAAAAAAAGATTTTATTTTTCGTAGTCAACTGGACGCGATTGGACGCAGTTCTTGTTTACTTCTTTTAAATCCTAAGTTTTATTGATAATTTTATCGTACAATAGTTCTTTTGCTTTCATCGATCATCATAATGTGTCAAAGTCGTCGCGCTGGGAAACAAAAAAATATAAATTATTGAAAATCATCGAAACGACGGATAATTCGAAATTTTTGCGTTCGAAAAAAGACTCACCGTATCGTTGTATTCCAAAACGTGTTTCTTGATAGCCGATGTATCCGTCCAGGTTACGAAATCTTCCAAATTTCTTTGGTAAAATTAAATAGACGATTAATTCAATTATATCGGAATGAAAAGTCGAATAAAATTTTTCTATCGCCTTTGTACAATTTCAAACTAAATGTTTAATCTTATTTTAACGTGTTAACGTTTAACGTTTTATTGCGTATCGTTAATTTTACTGCGCGATTTGTTAATAATTTACGAAAAAAATCATATTTTCGATAATTTTTTATCTTTCCTCGAATATTCAGTAAATTATTTTAACGTTGAACGATCGATGGGAGAGCTTAGGGGAAATTAATACTTGTTAATAATTTACGAAAAAATCATATTTTCGATAATTTTTTATCTTTCGTCGAATATTCAGTAAATTATTTTAACGTTGAACTATCGATGGGAGAGCTTAGGGGAAATTAATTGAAATTTTTGTATTTTTACCTCGTGACGAGAAATGCTGGATCTTTGACAACTTCTATGCCGACTCTGACATGACCCTGTTCGATGAGTTGAGTCGCCATTTTTATACCCTGGCTCATTTTATTCCGTACCATGACGATCGGCAATCTTCTTCTGCAAAACGAGCTCGCGGTGACTTTTTGACACAGCGACAAGTCCCATTTTGTCGCGATCAGACCCATCATGTACAATTTTTCCAGAAGCATAGCGCTCTGTTCTATTCTGAAAGGATTTTCCGCATCGAGTTCCTTGATTTTTTGTCCGAGCTCGCGAATTTCACGAGCCATTACGTTGTATCTGTGTTAAAAAAAAGGAAACATACTCGTCGTTGCTTTTCATAAATTTCATAAATGTTGTAATTCGCCAACGGTAAGTCTGATAATATTTTCTTCCCCAAGATATGTGTTTGCGGAGAGTCAAGATATAAAAAAAATTGCCAAGACATTTTTCGTTTCGTCGCGTAAAAAATATTCACGTAAAAAATTAAATAAAATAATAAGTATTTTATATTGATGACGAATATTTGTTGTGATTTTTTATTTCAAATGGTAGAAACAACGGTTCGTTATAAAGCAAAGATTTGTTGACAAACGAAAAACTTACTTTGTGTAATCCTCGCGCTTGCGTATTCGATAGCGTTTGAGAACCCTGACTTCGTGCAAATTATTGTCAGCCTGCCAGGATATGAAGTCGACCTTCTTGAGCAATTTTTGCTCGTGATGTTTCAATTTCCGTACCATTTTTTGTTGTTTGTAATATTACTGCCGGGTGATTATTTTTGTTGCTCGAATAAAGTAGAGTTTGTATAGGTTATGTCGCTTAAAGTACATTCGTCGAATGCACGCGTCGTCGTGTCATCATAACCTCAACGGTGAGTCAATTTGTCCAATCGGATCACTTGTATAGATCACGTGACTCGACGAAGGCTCTTTGGCCAATCAAAAATGACTGTAGATAAAAGAAGTGAGTGAAAAGATTTTCTATTGGTTTTAGCGGCGATTGTTGGGAAATTATGATAATTATGATTGAATCAATCGTCAAGATCACAGGTTGTTGTATATTTATGCTCGCGTTTTACGTAAGCTCCACGCTATAGATTATAAAATCAATGATATGAAACGGTATTGTTCGAAGGTCAATTACTCAAAGGTTCTTTTAGCAGGAGAATGAAGGATGGCAATGGAGTTCGAATTTATTTCAATTTTTTACACGAGATCGCGCTTTTGATTCGTCTCTCGAATATAATTCAGTTATAATGGTCGCTGAATATTTGAATAGCCATAAAACAAAGTCCGCAAATTTCCGTTGACAACTATTCTTCTTGTCGAATTAATTCGGTTCTTGTAAAACACTATTTTCGATACCTTTTGTTACCGTAAATAACTTAGTTTCTATACTTTCTCTTCGGCACCGTTTAAATTAAAAAATATATTATAATAAAATTCAAAGTTTCCGCCAGGATACGTCAGTGTCCAATCAGAGACGAGACGTGGGCCACCAGACCTCAAGACCATTTTCTCGACCAATCTAAGAACGACAATAGATCACGTGGTCGTTGTTCTCACTTGAATGCAGATTGATATTACAATTGGCGAATTCCGGTGGGTACGGCAATGAATAGTACTACGTAGTAAAAAAAAACCTGCATATATAGATAGCGTTGAATAGAATCAATCGGATGCTCTCGCGGTTAATCGAACCGTCCTCTTCGAGCGTCTAAATATAAATCAGATAAAAACTTGGCGGTATTTCGTAATAGCGCGTCAAGTCCCGTGATTCGGGTGGCGCCTCTTCCCTCTCGCTCTCTCTCTCTCTCTCCCCCTATTCTGTTCTGTCGTCTCGCTCCCCGAGATGAACACACGTATGCTGCGATACGTACGCGACTATGTGTCGGTAAATCATACACAATGAGGGACGGAGCTGCGTCGACATTTCGCTCGGACAAGAATTGCGACAAAAAACGCCGAGGCGTACGATGTCGCCCTCAGATTAGCCACACAAATATTTGAGAATAAAAAAAAATTAAACAAATTCTCTGTATTTCTATTTTAAGTAAATATTTAAGATTATATGATCAAATGGGACATACGAATCGTTCACAATACGGCACGGTAATTAAATTACAGGTCTGACCCCAATTATAGAGAAACTTCGAACGAGATAGAGGTTAGGATAGAAAAAAAAACGTGAAGTTGACGCGGTAAGGCGATCTATCGGAGAGTTTGGTAATCGGATATGTCGATTTCTCGAGTTCTCGCCAACAGGAACAAGAACAACGAGATATACAATAACACCCGGGACTCGACGTATTTTTTGTAGATGGCAGATTTTACTTGACATTTTTTTTTATCGCGTTCGAACGACTACACCCGTATTATTATTCTGTCGAGAATCTTATATACGGCTAACGTCAAGACGTCGGCCGCCATAACACTTTGTCCTTTTTACGATGTCTATGAAAAATGGTATGCTTCTCGAGGTTTGATATTATCCAATTATTAAGATAACAATTTTTATTGATGTTCTTCGAGTTAAATGATGTACAAAAAGTCGGATAATTAACAATTGAATCGTGTAAATTGTGAACATGATAATAAATCAAACGCATTGGTTAATTGTACTGCTAACATAACCTATTAATAAATTGAGAAGGAACGGTTGGCGGATGGGGGGGGGGGTGTAAAAAATGCACGTGTTAAAAACAATTTGGCAACTAATTTATATACAACCTTTTTGTATTTTACAAACGATTTATTTAAGAACATCTCGGTGGATAAAATGTCAACCGATCGATGTAACGAAAATCGGAGAACGCTTATTGGCTATTGTACGAGTTGCGCAGTTTACTCAAAATTACGAACCGCTCGAACGAAAAACCGTTAACAATGAAAATTCGAAAATTCGAAATAATGAAAAAGTTAGGCGAAGTTCAACGTCAATTCAATAATAACAATTCGTGAATACCCTCGATAAGCTATCCGCCAAGTTCAATTAACGAGTCAAGATCGAAACTTAAGTTAGTAACTTGACTCAATAAAGAAACTTTTGTTGGTTATGTTTTTACATTGTTCAAAAAACGAACATGGTCAAGGTTAAAGGAAAACTTGCATAAAAACAATACGACAGTTTCCTTTTCAACCTGATTGTACATATATATACACTTATATATTCGTATGTATAAATACATTGGCAAAGAGAAAATCATATATACATACATATATATGTGTACATATATATATATATATATATATATATATATATATATATATATATATATATATATATATATATATATATATATATATATATATATATATATATATATATATGTACGAATCAATTGTACATCTGCATATATATATATATATAGAAGCTGGCATTTGGTCGTGTCGGCTGCACCTTCGGAACCTGCCCTTGCGCGGCAAGGCAACAAACCGCAACTCGACTCTTGTTGCCATGGCGCCATATACGCTTTTATACCTAATCACACACTATACGCACAGGACACAACCAAGGCATATGGTACTAAGCGAAATTGCGCCAAGCAGACACCGAAAGATATATATATATATATATATATATATATATAGAGAGAGAGAGAGAGAGAGAGAGAGAGAGAGAGAGAGAGACTTTTATAGAAATGTATATATAAGTTTATACATACATATAAAGATGCTTGGTGTATACAGATGGAATGACTATAGTCTCGTCCGGTATTGGGGCGTGCGTGAGTCAACCAAGAACGATTCACTGAACTAGTACGCTATGTATATAACGCCCATGTACATAATGCAACGGAAAAAATTTCGGTGAAGCCGAGCTGTGTTACTACGTATAGAAAGGATCCCTCTGGAAGGTGGAGTTGCTCGACGATCATCCTTCGTGAAAACTCCATTGGCACACCTAATATTTTTTTTTGTACACGCCGAATATATTGTATATATACACGTATATACAATATATTAGGTGTGTAATAAAAAAAACAATATATTTAGCCACTTTTTGCCATAATTCTCTAGATACCCTCAAAATTTGAAGGCGATCGGTTGCTTAGTGTTGGAAAAAGTACGAAGCGCGTTTTCAAATCACTAGTCGCCTGTTTTTTTTATTACGGAAAGTAATGTCGTTTTTTTCAAACAAATAAATCTTTAACAATTTTTTTAAAATCGATTATGTCAGTATCCTCGTTATTAACAACCCTTTGTCATCTAGTGCGTGAATTTTCAAGGTCGATAAAAATCAATTCGTTTTTGAGCCAAATATCTGGAGATGACATTTTCAACAGGAGCCAAAGTTTCAAATTTTGTGTCACTTAGAAAAAGTGTTGTAGGGATCGGAATAATTGTAAATCCGTGATGGTCGTATGGCGAGTATGGTGGACGAGGCAGTATCCCCTAGCCCAATTCATACATTTTGTTTAGGGTTCGTCTTGCGACTCGATGGTATCAAAATTACCAGAATTAAATTTTGAAAACCAACTTTGGCATTTGTGAACGGCTAACGCTCTTGGATAAACATCGCAAATGTTTTTAGTAACGAAAAGCCTCGTATGTATCTGTTCTGGTTTATGGCTGGCCATTTCCCCTCAAATTGCAAACAAAAAAATCAATATTTGATTATTCAGAAGTAAACAAGTCACTCCAACCTTAAAGTGTTTTGGGTACAACTTGAAGTACGCAACGAGCTGATGAATGCTAAATGAGTATTGACATGTGCAGAAAGGACATTTCCGGACATTTTCGGTCCACCTAATATAATACAAATAATTGACGCGAATTAAGGTTGCTACACACTATACAACACGACCGTCACGTAACCGCAACACAAGTGCTGTATCATGGATTTCAGTGGGAGTGACTCACTGGAATCCCAGCGAAATCCATGCTACAGCACTTGTTTTGCGGTACGTGACCGTCCGTAGTGGCAAAACAAGTGTTGTATGGATTGCATGGATTGTTTTGCCGGTATGTGATGGTCCATGGCAGCAAAACAAGAGTTGTAGCATGGATTTCAGTGGGAGTGACTCACTGGGATCCCAGCGAAATCCATGCTACAGCACTTGTTTTGCCGGTACGTGACCGTCCGTAGCGGCAAAACAAGTGTTGTATGGATTGCATGGATTTCAATCGGTTTCCAGTGGAACACTCCCACTGAAATCAATGCTACAACACTTGTTTTGCCGGTATGTGATGGCCCATGGCGGCAAAACAAGTGTTGTAGCATGGATTTCAGTAGGATTCCAGTGAGACGCTCCAACTGAAATCCCTGCTACAGCACTTGTTTTGCCGTTACGTGACGGTCCGTGCCGTATAGTGTGTACCAACCTTTACACGACAAAGTTCAACGTCGTCGCAGACATCATCTGTAAAAGAGAGCCATGATCGAGAAATGAGCACTTACCTCGTCATCCCGAATCGTCGGATGCTCGACGACATAATGCTTCGAAATTGTACTGTTTTGAATAGGAATTTATTCTTATATTTTGACGCGTCGCTAAATCTTTGATATTTATTCTCCGAGTCGGAACTTGAAGTTAGTGATCTGAGTTCGATGGTTTTTGTCGAATTTTCATCGTTGAAAGTAATCGTGGCCATTCCGAGAATTTAAGGTTATGTTGTGTTATTCGAGTTTATTTATTTTCGTAAAATTATTGAATATGTCTTTCGACAATTTATAATTTGTATTTCATTCGTTTCTTGTTAGTTCGAAGGGGGCTGCTGATGTCCCTTTCGAATCTGGGGGTAAAACGAATCGGAGTGGTCGACTCTGTTAAAAGTCAGTGTTACAGGCGACGAGCGCTTCGAAAACGCGATCCGCATTTTCTCCGGCACTGAGCAACCGATCGTGTTACAATTTTCAGGGTATCTAGAGAATTATAGCAAAAAGTGGCTAAGAGTGCTTTTTTTCAAAATTTTGAAAACAATGTTGCAGGCGGCGAGGGTTTCGTAAACGCCATCCCCGTATTTTCTCCAGCACTGAGCGTTAGAGTTTTTAGGATATTTAGGAAATTAGGACAACAATTTTGCCAAAAAAATATTTGGCCACTTCTTACCATAATTCTCTAGATACCCTCAAAATTTTAACGCGATCCGTCGCTCAGTTTTGAAGAAATTACCGATCGCGTTTTCGAATTGATCGTCGCCTGTGACACTAACTTTTAACAACGCTGCGCCTTACCGGAAAAAGCGGCTATTTTGCCAATTGTACGTTGTTGATGAACGTAGTTCGTAAGAACTTTACGTTTATCGAAATTTTATTTAAATTCTAAAAAAAATCGTTTACAGTTACTTGTTATCGACCGAGCATACATGACATAACCTCTCCCCAAGTTATATATTTATATCTCCAGTGCGAAATTCTCTCCGATCGATAATTCGACAGACCGTATTTTTTACGGTTATTTTAAGTTTTTTTAAAATCCGAATCTTACGAAATGCAATATATGAATGAATTACAGTTTTTATTACGACGGTCGATATCTCGCATCACCTCAAGATAATGCGAGTCCTCGCCGATAAAACGGGCATCATCGTTGGTTTCGTATCGACGATTAGGCGGCAGAAGAAATATAAAAAAGAATGCATGCAAACCGAACGAGATAAAACAACGATAATAAGAATAAATGTCTCCGAATATGCGTTTAGTACGTGAACTTATAACTCGAAAACCAATTTTATTCCGACGTTCGAATCTTCTCACTTGGTCATATAGGAAGTGTGTACAGTCTGTTGGTTGCTATCCCGTCAATCACTCGTATGAATCATTTGTGTTTGAAACCTTGTCATTGTAGATGCCTGTTATACCCTTGAAGTACTCGTACATCACCTTAAGAAAGTGCAAGATCTCCCAGGTCACCGTTGGAGTAGTTAGATTGAGTTTTTGTTCTCTCTCAGAAAGCTGAGAAGAGCAAAACGAGCTCGCACATTACACGAACGCATTATAGCTTTGTCTATATAATACTACGTGCCATCGCAAATTCACCGGTGCGCTTGCGCCTCGTGTACCGTGTATAGATATATATGGCGGAACCCGAGCTTGCCCGAAGTAATATTCGGTTGGCGGCCGAGCGCGATGATCGAGTGTCAGGAGTGGAGGAAGCAAGAGAGACGGACATAGAAAGATGGAGAGAGAGAGAGGGCGAGAGCCGTGGGGACCGCGTTGCGCATAGCAGCCGCGAGGTAGCGCGATCGGCTCGGTGTGGTGTGCGCCAGGCCACAGGCATAGACGAGAGCCCAGCAGTCACTTTTTAATAGTAATATATAGAAAATAATAAAAAGAAGAAAGAGAAATAAATAAAGAACGAAACACAACTGCGAAGAAACAAAATAACAAACGGGAGTGATAAAGATTAAAAGGAATAAACGAGGCATGGTGATTATTCGAGTGTCTCGTCGGGTTTCGTGATAATTAAGCGATATCGAGTGAGAGAGAGAGAGAGCGAGAGAAACAAAAGAGTGTGAGTAATTTGTCAATCGTGTCTGCACTAAAAAAAAGGAACGGATACATAAAGAAGCTAAACGTGAATTTTGGCGTTCCAGTGGTTTTTGGTGCGTGTCTCGTCTCTCTACGTGTGCGTGTCTTCGATCATTTCCTTGCGTCTCTGCACTCTCTCTCGCTCTCGGGCTTTACCAGACGTCGCAGAAAAAAAAACGTATCATCGAAATCTTCGGTATGTAGCAGTTTTGCGCGTCTTCCATCTTTCTTCTCAGTTTTGTCTTTTCTTTCCTTATTTTCTTTTTCTCGTGTTTATCCATTATTCATGCTTGCGCCCCGTCTCGATATGCGGCTAAGCGCCAGTAAAGTGACGAACGTCGCCGTCGTCACCGTCGTCGTCGACAACGACGACGACGACGGCGAAGACCAAGACGACGACGACGACGACCAGACACATTTGCATTCTTCGCCTCCCTTGCACGACGACGTACTCTCTGTGTATATATATATATATATACCTATATACACGTATATGTGCATATATGCTTATATATATGTCCGCGAAAAATATATATATATACACGTTCGAAGCACTGTAAGTACATTCGGCCTGCGGTTCGGCGCACAGCGACTGATGAAGTTCCAAAGCATGTCATCCCCCCTCCTCGCCCCTCTCGCTTACCCGTCTCTCCCCTCTCTTCTTGTTCTCGGTGCGAAACGAGACGGAAAGACAAGAATCAGTGAGACAGAAAAACGTACGTCTATATAGCAGTCATTGAGAAAATTGAGACAGCTATATAAAAAAAAAGTGGCTCATTGTCGACTTATTTACATCCCCGGCTTTTTAATATCTGCGAATTGTTTTCTTTTTGTTGTTTCTCCCTTGGCTAAAACGCTGTGCGGTTGAATCGGTACATACACATACGAGTATATATATGTATATCGACAGCAGAGGAGCATCCAATAGGGTGAGAAAGAGAGAGAGAGAGGGAGTGTGACAGAGAGAGAGAGAGAAAGAGTCAGAAGAGGGCAGTGATTCGCGAGGAGACGACGACCAAAGAGACTCGCGTGTGTCTGTGTGTCCGAGCGTGTGCCCCGCGTATATGAAAATCACTATAGTTTTTTTGAGATAAATCGCATCGACGACGTGCGTGAAATTGCACAAAGAGAATAATAAAAGTAACGAAAAAATAAAATAAAATAAAATAAAAGATTGGGAGGAGAGTTTCTAGTTTCGTCTCTCGTTCTCCTTCTCTCTGTGCCCTCTCCCCTCGCCCCGGCTGTTCACTCCTCCCCTCTCTCCATTGCCCCCCACTCCTCATTCGGTCGCTCCTTCCTTTTCCCTCCTCCTTCTCCTCGTTCCTACTCATCGCGAATCGTAGTCTCGTCGATTGTCGCCACTGTGGAGGCTGCTCGCACATGAAACAACGTGTGCAGTTGCTCTCACACATTGGCATATGTATACACATACACACACACACACAGACAAGCCGGTCGAACACCAATACGGAACTGTGATTGGCTGCGTTTGCACGTAGAGTACTGTGTCTGTGCCCAAGCTCATCCGTATGTGTCAGTGTGTACTGTTAATACGTAGCTTCGTGTGCGAACTGTTTGAAGTGCGCTCGTGTCCCGTGTCGTGTGTCGTCGTCGTCGTCGTCGCTCTCTCCCCCCTCTCTTCCTCACGCCCTCATCTACCCACGAATATCGCGGTCGGCGAGAGGCGAGACCGCATGACAAGTAACACAAGCATATGATGCGCGGACCGTGTCCGTGTGCGCCAACATGTGTGATACGTCGGTGTATGACTGCGTAAGCGCGTGTGTGTACGTAATATCCTAACTTAAGTGTAGTAAAGTGAAATAAACTCTGGCCTCGCCGATTTTTTTTGCTTTATCGTACATATATATATATATGCATATATAGGTGTGTGTGTATGTGTGTGTATATATATATGTATAGGAATATCTCGCATTGAGATACTCTAGTTAGCCGTGAGTTCGGGGCTTTGCATTATTATCTCGGAATTCATATAGATCTTGAATTAAAAAAATAAATCTATACTTATATGTATATATTGAGCCTCCGACCTTCCCGAATATTTCTTATCGGCTGATAAGACTTTCTCTCTCTCTCTGTCTCTTTTTTCTTTATTTTTTATATGACTGACGAACTTGAAGAGTATTTAATTTTTTTTACGACTGGCGCTTTCGCCGTACGCCCGATTGAAACAGATGGAGTTTTGTGTCGTTTACGTAGCGGTCGGTAATGTAGGAAACGTTATTTTTTCTTCTCGTTCGAGCTCTCAGTGCTGTTTCGTTGGATAGATTTTAGAGCAGGATGGTCTCGTTGGTCCGATTTTTGGAGATGACGGATCTGGTTAAAAGTCGGTGTTATAGGCGACGAGCGATTCGAAAATGCAAATCGTATTTTCTTCGGGACTGAGCAACCGATTGGGTTCAAATTTTAAGGGTATCTAGAGAATTATGTCAAAGAGGGCTAAATGTTTATTTTTCCCAAAATTTTACAAATGGTGTCGCAGGTGAGGAACGATTCGAAAACGCTACTTTCGCATTTTCTCCTGCACTGAGCGTTCGAGTTTTGAGGATCTCTACAGAATTGAGGCAAAACTTTTGGGAAAAAAACCACTTAGCCACTTTTTACCATTATTCTTTATATGCCTTCAAAATTTTAAAGCGGTCGGTTGCTCAGTGCCGAAGAAAATACGGATCGCGTTTTCTCCGGCACTGAGCGTCAAGTTTTGAGGGTATTTACATAATTGCGGCAAATATTTCGAGTAAAAGACTACTTAGTCACTTTTTGCCATTATTCTCGGCATGCCCTCAAAATTTTAAGGCGGTCGGTTGGTCAGTGCCGAAGAAAATACGGGTCGCGTTTTCTCTGGCACTGAGCGGTCAAGTTTTGAGGGTATTTAGATAATTCTGGCAAAAATGTTGAGTAAAAGACTACTTAGCCACTTTTTGCCATTATCCTCTACATGCCCTCAAAATTTTAAGGCGGTCGGTTGCTCAGTGCCGAGGAAAATACGGATCACGTTTTCTCTGGCAATGAGCGTTCGAGTTTTGAGGGTATTTAGATAATTGTGGCAAAAAAAATGCGAAAAAGACTACTTTAGCCACTTTTTGCCATTATTCTCTACATGCCCTCAAAATTTTAAGGCGATCGGTTGCACAGTGCCGAAGAAAATACGGATCGCGTTTTTTCCTGCACTGAGCGTTCAAGTTTTGAGGGTATTTAGATAATTGCTGCAAATATGTTTAGTAAAAGACTACTTAGCCACTTTTTGCCATTATTCTCTACATGCCCTTAAAATTTAAAGGCGATCGGTTTCTCAGTGTCGAAGAAATTGTGGATCGCGTTTTCGAATCGCTCGTCGCTTGTAACACTGACTCTTAACCATCAAATGACTATTTTTGATTCCTTTCCCACTTCTATTTATTTTCATCGATAATCGGCCGCGTGGTCAATGAGAGACGATATTTATGGGATAAGATGTCATAATTATCGTGATTTCTCTCTTTCCCTCTTTCTCCCTTCACCCCTTCCTTTCATCGCCTACGTCAATGCTCGTTCACCCTTGTACACGTTTCAAATTTTATCTCGACGTTTGTGTGGGCTCGAACGCACGGGAGTTCCCCTAGTTACATCTCACTTGTATCTCGCATTCGCCAATTTGTTTCCGTTTCTTCCTCCGCAATGCGTTGTTAATATTCTAATCGTAATGCGACTGTTGTTTTCTAAGAATTTATATATATTTATAAATTTTTTTTTGCGAAAAACGTAATTTTCGAGGAAAGTCGAAGTCGTAGGAAAATTCACGATTTAATGAATTTTTCAAATTCGTCATTGACGTTCTCTCGAACGAAAAAAAACGTCGAAGGACTTTTATGCCCGGACATTGACGACGTTGCAAACGAGAAAAAAAAACCTCTCGGCGACAAAGACAAAAATTTTTTTATATATATAATTTTATTAATACAAACGCATAAATATCTTACGGCGGAAGATTCTAGGTGTCGGAACAACGGTTTTCTTTCATCTCCCGGAGTTTAGTTCGTGTATATTAAAACGACTTTTATACGATTCGCGTGTTATTTGTTAAACATTACCGTCCATACGGACACGAAAGGCGCGACAGGGCCGAAGTTTCAATAGTTTCGCGATTTTATTTTTTAACGGCATTTCTGAAAAATATTAATAACAAAATAATTTGTTGTCCGACCTAATATTTTGTCAAATTTTAAACAATAGTTATTATTAAATATTATTAATTATTGCCGATTATATTGACGATTTTCTTAACAATATGTATGTATTTTGGTATATTTTGGGTTCGATCATAAAACACGTCTTGAACAGTTAATTTTTGCACGATAGTCCGTAAAAGCTCTTCGATTATCACGATTAGGTGGGCATAATAAGCGTAAAGAAAAAAAACATTTTGCGTGTGAGCGACGAAGAAGGAGCAACACCGCGACGAGTCGAGATTCGCTCGACTCGAGAGTTCATAGTTCCATACAGTGCCTCTCCACTTTGCACTACTCAACTCTACTCTTTCCCATCCTTTTTTGCCTCTGCTCGACAGCTCTTTGGCTCTTCCCCTCACCCGTCGTCTCTCGGCTCATCGAGAGGTGCGCATTATCGCTCGATTTCCATTGCGAAAAGTCAATTACGTTGTACGATTTTTCAACGCAACGTACGTTTCACGGTATGGAGAGAATTAACGGATCATGAATTCGACCTTGACGATTCTCGGAAATGTTGTTGTCGTGTAATTAAATTATTCAAATATTGTTTACGCTTTTGCAATTGAAAATGTGCACGTTTACAATTTTTCGAAAAGATTTTACGACAAGAAACACATAAAGACTTTGATATTCATGTATTTTTTATCTCGATTCGAACACGCCACCTGTAATTTCTCCGACACTGAGCAATCGATCGCATTAAAATTTTGAGGGTAGCTAGACAATTATGGTAAAAAGTGGCTAAACGATTTTTTTAAAAATTTTTGCCACCATTCTCTAGATACCCTCAAAATTCGAATGCCGGAAAAAGTAATGGTATGGCGTTTTCGAATCGTGCGTCGCCTGAGACACTGTTTTCAAAATTTTGAAAAAAAATCACATTTAGCCACTTTTTGCAATAATTCTCTAGATGCCCTTAAAATTTTAACGCAATCGGTTGCTCAGTACCGGAGAAAATACGGATCGCATTTTGGAATCTTTCGTCGCGTGTAACACTGACTCTTGAGGGGTTATAGCGGTTAGAGCCGTGAAACGTTACTCGCCGATTCGCCTAGACGGAGCAACCCGTCGAGATGAAATTTAGCTCAGCCTCTTCTTGCCACAATTCTGTGCTGGCTAAGCTAAATTTTATCTTATTTTGTCGCGACATCTCGAAGAATTTGCAAATTGCATTTTCGAGGTGGGTGAAGCGGGTAGCGCATGCGTCTTAGCGGCAGGTTAACAGTCAACGTAACCCCACAAAATTCAAGCTCTTTTTTCTCGGTAATGGTTTCATCAAAACGAAAAAACGATTAGTGGGCGTATTTTCTGTCCAACAAAATCGAAAAAAACATCAATCGACGATGTACAAAGAACGTAAACGAACCAAAATGAAATTTTGTACAACTTTTTGTATCATTTACATTTTTTTGCCATCGGCAATAAACATTCTTGCGTTAAAAAAATATGTAATATCGTATTGCTGGTTTTCGAGAAAATATCACTTTTTTTTTAAACGCACAAAAATCGTAATCGAGTAATTTGTCTGTTTTCACACCTGCTCGTTAGAATAACGTTTCTAAAGCTTTTTATCTGCATATCCAGAAATACTTTCTTTTTAATACACACATTGAACAATATTTTGCAATATTTTTCTTGATCAAAATGAACATTTTTCAATGTTTTTCGTAAAAACAGTCTTTTTAATTTAACAATTTCATAATTATTGTATCGAGGACTAAAATAATATGGGAATTTTTATTCGATATTATTTGGAGCAATGTTAAGTAGCCTGTGCTAAATACGAACAAATAAGCTGTAAGAATTTATGAAAAAAAATCGGCTTAAAATCGTTTAAGTCGATCTCGAGTTATAAGCACGTATTGCATTTTGTACTATGTAGTGGATACACGTTGATACATTTTTCTAACAAGCAACAATACACCTCTATCTCACTCTCTTTGAAATTTTCCTTCAAGAAATTTACGCTTTCGTTAATTTCCTGATATGTTCCACGAAAATCGATGTACGCGTTCAAGTTGATTAAATTTTCAAACTTATAAAATTAATCAGTTTTTCGAATAATCGGCGCAGAATTTTTAATTATAAAAATTCGTCATTTCTTATCGAGGTCAGTTTGTAGGTAACTTGAGAATATAAGGAAGTGTCGTATACGCTTCGAGTCGCACTTTTTTTTGCGTCTTTACCAATGATCTGAAAAGTTTGCCACGTGCCGCGATTGGTATCGTGACGCATCGCACTTTTTTTCTCGATTATAATCCCCTCTGACTCAAGCTCGACCGTGTCACCAATCGATAATAATATTCCAATGATCTCTTCGATGGCCTTTCGTAGATGTAATTTCCGTAAGAATGCTTGGATAGGCTGGAAACACATGTCGAGATCTCATCTTTCCGACTTAAACGTACAGCCTATAGCACACTAATGACGTCTTATTCGCCCGATACCGCAATTTAACGTTCGTAGACGTAACTCGAAGTTCTTCTCGGAGTCGTATTTTGTTGGAAATTAAAGTGTTTTTTACCGTCCATTAAAAGTATATGGCCACGTATATTCCGGACGCCATTTTTTATCTCATTACTCCATAGGTAATTGGTCTTTTCCGTTTGTTTTTATCACATGCGTAGTTACGATGACGTTTAACGAACAAAGACTTCTCCGAAGATATTTTTTCCATAATCCTTTTTTGTAGATCGTGAAATTCGCTATAAAAAAGTTCTTATCCATATTTTTCCTCGATATGACCATTTACGAGAAAATCAATGTGCAATAGGTGCGTGTGAATAGCGTTTCGGTGTCATTTTGTTCATAGCGCAGGATTAGAGGTTATATAGATGTTCCTTGAGCGCGAGGGCGATAACAGCAAAACGCGATTCGTAATATCTTCCGTACGACACAACCGATTAGCACGAATCTTGGCTCTGCGATTCTTGCCACGATTGTGCGTCGATTGAGCCAAATTTTATCTCGATCCGATGATTAATGCTGAAGTTATGACGAATCGCGTTTTTGAGGTGGTGAAAGTGTCGTAATGGCGGTCTAAGGATCACCCGAACCCAAAAAAGCATTTTATCTAATTTTATTTGATACTTGAATATTCACCACTTCTCATACTTATAATTACTTTTGTACGAATCTACATACGATACACGATCGTAGCTCGAATTAGAGTTTGAGGTTGCGGCTAACCTCAAATTGTAACCCAAGCTTATAATCGATTTAATTCTCAAATCTGTACTTGGTCTTTGAGGTTTCCATTCAAATTTTTCCAAAAACTTCACGCATCATCTACGATCGTTGATCTTTATATTTATTTAACATTGTAGTTCGAGACCTTCCATTCGAAACGTATTTTGTTCTACATCGCCTAAGTGTCCAGATCCAGTTGCTAATCAGTAATGGCGTTATTTGAGAGACACTACCACTCGTTCTCTCTCTCTTTGTTATCCTCCCTCCGACACGCTCTATCTCGATGATATACGCGTCAAGCATGCATGCGTGTATAATGACGCCGCGACGGCGAGAGAGACATACAGAGAGAGAGAGAGCGAGAGGAGGAGGAGAGAGCCTCATGTCGTGTGGCGTTTGTCGTATCGTAACGTTAGCTACTGCGCACTCCTGTCGAGCCTTCCTCCCATGTGCATTAGGCAATCGTTGAATGTCTGCGCGAGGCCTAACCTAACCTAACAACGCGCCTGGCAAACTTGTGACAAAACTCTTCGCCCCCTCTCCCCTAACCCTCTCTCTTCTACGACCTTCCTACAAGTACTCGTGTTATCAATCGTCCCGGTCACTCCTACGCGATTACTCATCCGCTCAAATTGCGATTGATGACAACTTGGATTCGATCGCGTCTTTTTCGCCAAAATCGCGATTGTTTTTTTTTCTCGCCACGTACGAAAAACTGACAATAATTTGGTACGACTAGGAAGACATTTCTAAGTAGTCGTAACATTATTTTGCGCAAGTATTTACGCGCTTTGTATCTTGTATTTAGTACTTGTTGGGTCGTACTTTGTACTTCTCGTTGTGTATTTAGTATTTCACACGTTGTACTTAGTAACTAGTACTTTTGCATTGTTTCCTAAGTACCTCATGCGTTGCACTTTGTACATCACATCGTGTACTCGGTGCTCCAATGCTCCCAGTTACTGCCTCATATTGGACACTTACTACCATCCACCGTGTACTTCATAATTCATAACGTTGTACTTAGTACTAGACATTGTGCACTTGGTACATTGTTTAGCCAATACTACGTACTGGTGTATTGGTGTACCACTATGTGTTTGGCATTTCACGGAGTGTACTTAGTACTTAAAATCAGACACTCGGTATTTCATTAGCTCTAGTCAATAAAGCATATTGTATCCTTAGTACTTGGTGTCGTACACTTAACACTTTATACATTGTACTTGGTACCTTCCATTGTGTACTCAGTACTCCATACGTCGTACTTAGTACTTCGCATTGTGCACATTGTACATCGTTTAGCCAATCCTACATATTTTGCACTTAGTACTTCGAGTCGTGCTGTGTATTTGGTATTTTACGGAGTGTACTTAGTACTTAAAATAGGGTACTCGGTACTTCATACGTTCTAGTCAGTACTCGGTAGTCAGTACGCTCCAGTCAGTCCATCGCGTACTCTGTACTCCGTACGTCGTACTTAGAACTTCACATTGTGCACATGGTACGTCGTTTAGCCAATCCTACATATTTTGCACTTAGTACTTCGAATCGTGCTGTGTATTCGGTATTTTACGGAGTGTACTTAGTACTTAAAATAGGGTACTCGGTACTTCATACGCTCTAGTCAGTACTCGCTAGTCAGTCCATCGTGTACTCAGTACTTCATACGTCGTACTTAGTACTTCACATTATGTACTCGGTAGTTTGTACATTGATACTGACTACATCATGGTGAGTACTTAGTACTTCGCACGTTGCACTAATTACTTGATACGTGTTACTTAGTACTTAGAACGTTGTACTTGATATTTTTAACGCATCGTCTACCGAATACTTTTTTGAAGTACTTAACAATTCGCGCCGCGTACTTAGACCCTTTAAAGCCTGGCCGTTGATATTTCATACTTGGTACTTCATTTTGAGTAACAAGTACTTTGTACTCGATAATTAAAATTTCACATTGGACACTTCGCAATTCGTACTTGAATCAAGTCGCGTTAATCCAAATTGGTCCACGAGGAATGTCAACATAACATTTTTTACATAAAATAATACAAGTCTTTCATTTTTCGACAGACTCGTCTCTTCTGCCCATTTTTTGGCATCATAATATATCGTTTGCTACAAGCGCCAGCTTCGAACGCCTCAACTCCGACCCCCTCGTTATCTCGACAAAACGACGAATCTATTTTTAATTTTTTCATCTTTCGATCTTTCGTCCAATCGGTTCGCGAATGCAAAAAAAGCTTCGCGATATTGAGTCAAACTTCGAGCAAAGTGGGATGGGACGAGAACGACAATATTCGATTTACGGATTTTTTTTAAACCGAAAAACGTTCCCGCGACGAATTAATTTTTTTGCTTCGTATTTCTGCCTCGTCGATAAACTCGTTAACGGCTCGTCTAGCGATATTTTTCTATTCTTACGTTTTTATAGAGCACGAAATTCTCTACAAAACAATATCAATGCATATTTTTCATAGCTACGACCGGTTTCGAGTAATTTCACAAACAAAACCGCTGTCATCCGCCGAGGGATGAAAAACCGTTGAATTTAGCGGTTTATATATCGACGAATGATCAACGTTCGCAGGCGCATGCGCATTATTCTTCGCGCGGCGAAAAAATTCACGCGACGTACCAAACCCGAAGTATTTCTTTAAAATATATTTTACGCGAGAAAGTAACGACGCGCACCAAATATTTTTCACGCTCGCGTCTTTTGCATTCGACCGTATGGTCAATGAAGATTCGTGAAAGGTTCGCCTTTTCTTTCTTTCTTCTTTTCTCCTTTTCTCGGTTTCCTCGATTCTCCGTATTTCACGGGTACTTAACAACAGCGCTGCTGCTGCAGCTCTTGTGCTGCGCCACAGAGAGAGAGAGATAGCGCTCGAGAGTACGAACGAGAGAGAGAGAGAGAGAGGGATAGAAACAGAGAACGATCGTGCCAGCGAGAGAGCGAACGCTCGTGCGAGCGAGAGAGAGAAATACAGAGGGACGAAAGATAATTCCCTCGAAATATCGACGATGCCTTGACCTTACTGAAAGACGCGGCGGACGACCGAGAGAGAAAGAACACCTGTCGTGCTCTCGGTCGTAAGCTAAGAAGAGGATTGGCTGCGGGGGGCGGGGGGCGACCCTGCTATTGGTTCTTAGATCGGTTCATTTTCCGTTCTGGGTTTTACCCTCATAACCTCCCATTTAGTTTAAGTTCGTGACCGCTTGGGAGTAAAAGCGCACGAATAAATTGGGCGTACGTGCACGAAGCCACGTGCTTTTCCGATGTCATTTGCCTCAAAAGAAAAGAAATCAAGGAAAACCGAGAAAAAATCGGCGCCTTTTGATTTATTTATTTTAAATTTATGTAAATTAAAAGGATATTGAATTTTTGTTTTTTGTTTTATTATTATTACACTGTAAAAAAAACGAAATAGAAAAATAAGTAAAATTGGGAAATTAATGATAATAATAATAAATTGTTAATATTGTTTTATCGAGATTTTTTAAAAATAAAAATATTTGAATTATGTATGCGTTTTGCTGGCAGTTCTGATAAACAAATACCTCTTTTATTTTTTGCATACGATGCGAATAAGTTGAAAGCTGAATGATTTTTTTTAGGTTGACGATTATCGGAAAAGAAAAATGTTCGATGTCGAAAGAGATCGTTCGTGAGAGATTCGAACGACCATGAACGACACGAGTAGAATTCGATACAAATGTCGCGAGGGGAAGTTCCGCAGTCTGGGAGCTCTATGTATCTTTTAACCATTGGCTCAACCGGCGTTCCAGCGTCCGAAACGGCCTCTGTCACGAGGCGGAAGAACAAGAAGTAAGAATTTGACTAAAGCGCCGGTAGAGGGGGAAGCAAAAAATCCGGAAGTCGAGGAATTTAGTAAAACATAAAACGGAGTCCCGAGAATATGATACATAGCTATATATATATATATTGCGGCAGCTTATCGTTCGAGTGGCGGAAGCGATAAGACAAGCACGGATTTACTCATCGCTTCTCCGAACTTTGTTTAAAATTAATTTTTTTATCGATCGATACAATCGATGCAGTCGGTCAGTAACGTCGATCACCGTAGGTCGTGAACTAGCTGACGTTCTCGCTTAAAAAATGCGCCAATTTTATTGTTTTTTTCGAATGATACCGAGTTTTACAATTAAACGATTAAAAATTCAAACTTTATTGTGATTTGCAATTACACTTTCGGATCCAAGAGGTTAGCAACATAATCGCTATGGTGAAAAAACGACGATCGGTAAATTGGAAAACTCACTTGCCGACACAAATATTTCCTGTGACTTTCGCATTTTCTTTTCGTTTCTTGAGACTCGATGTTTAGTGTGATTTCGTTCGTGCCACCGTTCAGTATTATTTTCGCCAAAATTCGTTCAATTTAATTCCGGTATCGTCGAAAGGAACGAGATCCAAGTCTTGAAGCGGTGTTTATATTTTGAGGTTATACCTTGATCGTTCTTGTCGCCGGGGCGATCATAGCCTCGACTTTTTATTCGCAAAATCAGAGTCGAATCGTGGACTGTCTCGTTTCGAGCACGTTGATAATAATTGCCAATTTTTTTCAAGCTACAACCTCGTGTGATTTTATCGTAAAAACAAACCAGGGTGCAAAAACTAAAAAAAAAAAAAATATCTAACGTCGTTAATTTGTATTAATCCGATATTTATTTCTGTTATTTTAGATCGCAATCTCAATAGACCGTGAGAGGCCAAACCAAAATTCAATCGACCGGACCAACAAGGCCAAAGACGGGATGCGAAAGGACCAAAAAAATTGAAGCGGCGCAAATTATATAACGAAGAATGCGAGATAAGAGGAAGAAGGAAAGATTTACTTTGAGATTCTCGAATTAAGGAAACAAGAGGAAGCCGCCGAGAGAGGAAAGGAAAAATTAAGAAAACGAATCGTTCGAATGTCGATCTCGTCGAATTTCTCATGGATTTTCGATACGGAGAGGCGAGCAGCGTGTCAGCCTCGTACAACGAAAGGTATAAATTTCTCTGCGCTCGTCGAATCCTCGAACGAGGACGCTTTCTTTCCTAAATTAATCCACAACGGTTTTAGATCACGTGGCTAGCTCGCTCGATCGATAAATCATTGAAACTTCCTGTCCCGAACGATCGCTAGAACAAGAAAGAAAAGAAAAAAAAACATCTCAATAAAATAGCAAAAAAAAAAAAAAGTTTGCGACCCAAACGACAAATTTTCTCAATTTTGTCGAGCAAAATTGACGAAAGTTGTCCGGAGCGAATAAATTCGTAGAACACGAATTAAGGAAAAAGTCGAAGGGAACGAAGACGTTAGAGAGGTAAAATCGAAGAATCGCGGTGAGACCGAGTCTCGTTTTGTTAAGTCGCGGTGGCGTGTGAAATGCCGAGATGCTGCAATGATAATGAAAAAGCAGCGAGTCCTGTGAGCGGCGTTAGAAACAAGCCAAACAACGAGCAGGACGATATAATAACGCTCGGCTCGAGCAATCGCGGATCGACGCTCGGTAGTAATCACAACGAATTCGAGGACGACAATCATCATCGTCAAAATCACAATCATCATTATCTTCATCATCAGCAACAGACGCGCGAGACCGTCGTCGAGAAGTCGCATAGAAGATTGCGCTGTGATCTAAGTCCTGTACCGATCAGCCAAAATAGCGGCTTAAACATCAAGTTGTTGAGCTTGAAGGTAACGCAGCTTTTTCTTTTTATTTTTGCCTTATTTTCCAAAGGGCTCTTTTCCATTTTCTTTTGCTCAAAATAATCATGTAAACAGGCGTTAAAAAATAAGACGAGAAATCTCTCGAAGAAGCGTATGATCGAGTAGAATTGTTTATTAACGCCCAGACCTATCAGCCCTTTTTTTAAATATTTTTTTATTTAATATTGTTCCTACAGGAAATGCATCAGTCTGGGAGAATCGTTGTTTCCCTCGCTTATTCGATGCGTCAGCTAGCGCGGCGTAGCGGTCACCGCACCAAGTATTGGCAGCGCCAAATGCTGCTTAACTTTGTTTTATTACCAGAGTCGCACGCTGATCGCGTACCCGTCGCTCGGAGCGCACTTTTTTTTAATTTAAGGAGATTCACGCGCCATAATCATAATAGTATATACAAAGTAACGGCAAAATCATCGGATACAATTTTTTCCAAGATAATTTTTTGAAATTTTGCCTCAATTTTCTTGAGCATCGTATTATAATGGGTAAGAAATTTGAGAAGGTTTCACCGTCTAGTAATGGAGATATTCAGTGTTTAAAATGGCAACTTTAACACGAGGTCTTATGGGAAGTTACGAAAAAAATACGATTTTTCACAATAAATAAATTCGATCTCTAGACGGTTAAACTTTCTCAAATTTGACCCACAGTTGAGTATTATTGTTAAGAAGATTCGTACGAATTTTAAACAATTAAACTTGCAATTCGTCTAATGCATGGACAACGCTTCAACCTCCTTAATAATTATTTTCGTACCATTTTACGCGTTTATTTACGCTCCCATTTGGACAAATCGAATTTTTTCGTCCGATCGATAATTGATTGAAACTAACGAACGGCGTGTCTGACGATGATTTATCAAGAGATCTTTTTTGCAGAGCGTGAAATTCTCTACAAAAATGTTCCTACGCACAATATTCCTTCTAGTGCTCACAGAAGGTTTATTCGCTCCTGGACTAATAAGGGATTAAACAACATATGTATATATATATATATATAAATATATATAAATGCATATATTTGTAAAAAAAAATTGCGACAATCGTGTAGATCGTGAATTTGAATTTATTATAATTTATTTACAGGCGGAAAAGAGTGTACGCCAAGAACACCAGGTGAGCACAAGCGGCGGGCATAGAGGACGAGAAAAGGAGGCGAAAAAGAGAGCAGCTATAGGCAACGCCGTGCGCGGGCTCTTCCCATCTGGCCACAGCAGACAGGACAGGTATAATGATGTCTGTATCAGAAAAATCATGCTTCTTACATTTTGTCATTCGTTACACACTGCATTTGCTATTTATGGCTTATCGTTTTTCTCACGTTAGCTTTTTCTTTTCGTGACTATGTTTACCTGCATTTTTTTTTTTTGAATTTTTGCTTGAATATGTTTTTCTTGAATTAAATGGATTAGCTCGGAGTACGATTGTAGACGCTGTTGGTAACGAAATATTTCATCCAATTTTGGCAGATGATTTATTCATTTTTAAATAAAATATCGATCGTGCGGGCGAGATTTAGTCGTTACGTGTATTCATTTTTTATTTGGCGAATATCGTATTACTCCTGGTGAGAAAAATCAGAACTATTCGATTTTCCCGCGTCTTTTAGTGCGAGAGAGATAACTGCATTTTGCCGAATAAAAGTACAAAATTCGTTTTATTTGCCTGTACGATAGACTTCTCGTAACGGTTGGATTAGAATTTTTGTTACCGACCGAGTCTATTTCACATTACATCAACGTATTCTCAAAGCACGTTTGCCATCGTGTCCTTGCATTAATTCATGGCCTCGTATAGCACTTTCTCCCTCGCACACCTAGAGGGCAGATCGGTTTTTCGCATAACCTCAAAATTCAAATTTGTCGATACAGTCGATAACGTAATCGGCAATTTTACAGGTTTAAAAAGAAATGTTTACGAAATAACGTATTTCTAATTCCCAAATAGATGTCCAATTGATGAAATATAGTTTTAAGAATTCCATTAGAGAGTTTTTTTTTATTCACTGAATATTTATTACATCTTGTTAGAAAGAATGCATTTCTTCCCAGAACGATTGGTAATTGAGGGAAAAAAAGACTCTAATTTTTATCGTTGAAGATTTTTGAGGTTAGAACTGTTTATACAGGAAGCTTATGGTAATTCCGAAATACATCGATTTTTTCAAAAAAAATCTATTCGGTTGAGAATATTTCGAATTAATCTAAACCTTGGAAAACATTTCGTTCGGTCCTCCAATATTTTGAATCGAATCGAAAATAGTTTGAAATTTCGATAATCGACATTACCTTAAGAATTTTTTGACAATTTTTGCCAAAAAAGTTTCGAGTGTCCATTAATTCAAATTCACTCATAAAATTGTACAATTTGAGAAACGCGAGTTAGGTTTTGTTTAATTAATAAAATTCGAAATAAATTATTACTACGAAATAAAACTGACAAGCGCAAAGTCTTAAAATTAATTAAATTCAAATTAAATTAAACCGAAACATATTTCGAACTATCTCTTCATTCGCTAGAAACATGATTTTCGACGGCGATGGAAATATCGGATAGAAATTTTTTAAATCGAGTCCCGCGAAGAATTATTTCGATAAAAAAAACCTCAATCGTAATAAAAAAAAAGTTCGATATTTTTATTACATCGTCGTATCAGTCAGGAAAAAACATCTGTCCGAAAGTCCTTCAAAATTTCGAGAGCATCTCAAATAGTTACCGGAATAAAAAAAGTTTCGATCAATTCAAGATTCGTCTCTCGATCGATCCAATTTTTTTATCCACCTGCAATTTAATTTTAATCATTCACTCATCAACCGACGATTATGTGCAAAATAAAAGAAAAAGAAAAAAAATTGTAACGTCTGGTTGGTTTTTTTTCTGGCGCCTCGCGACTATAAACACAGGTGCAAATTAATCGGTTGATACTCGAAACTGCTCTCGTCACCGAGATCTCAGCGCCTGAGCTAACTTTGACTATGGCACCGATTTTTCTGTCTCGCTGTAAAATCTTGAAAAAAATTTACTTTCGCTTCCTCGCTTCTCCGCAATATCTTCTAGTTCTGATTTCCGCTTTGATTTTCATTCTCTAAACGATGCGTAACGATCTTCAAAAAAAGAAAGAAAATCGTTCGAAAAAAATTCACATTTTTGCGACGATCGTTATAATTTTCGAAAATAATAATGTTATTAATTTTTTTTATGACCGACAGTCGAAACGCAGTTAACGCTGAGACGAGGACTGCGCATATAATTTTAGACAGAAACGTGTAATCCGAGTAATCTTCGCGAGATAACTGCGGAGCTTTGATTGCTCGCGAATAAAAGACAATAATAATAATCAAATAATAAGAGACGACTCTCCAGACGCATGGACAAACAGTCGAGCGAGATAATTCTTTGACGAAAATTCGACGCAAAAAATAATTTTGCTTTTCATTCCAAGAATCATCTCGTAACGTTCACATGTAAAATTTTCATCTCAATTACTCGATTTTTAAAATTCTTTAATTCTGTCACGATCCATCGAGTTTTCACGAGCTTTTTTTTTTGTTAACGTGTAATTATTGTTTTTTTGCTCTTTTGTCGCTTTATTCCCAAAAACGAATCAACCGGGGCCAGTGAAATAAATCTTAAGGCAGGATTCTACTTAGGAAAATTGAAAAAAATATTTTTCGGAAGTAAATATATTCGAGAATATTCTCTCTAAATTTTCCAACGATCCAAACAGTACAATTGTACTTTTTCGCCTCTCAAACGTAAACTACCTTCGTTCGCTCGAGGAGCTGCTTCCTTTTATAATTTTCCTACACTCGCTTAACTCCAACTATACTCGAGTCTTTATTTTTCTCTATTTAACATTTACTCCATATTTTTGAAGGCAAAATAAATTTCTAAACGACACTCTACTGCTATTATTAGAGAAGCAGTCGTGTCTCGAAATTCAAAAGTGTAAAATCTTCGAGCGTGATTTTCAATTTATTTTCTCCTCACGATCGATACAAAAAAAAACGAATCGTCGAGACAATCCTGTTCACAGGTTTCCAGGATCGAAGTTTAAAAAATTTCGTTCTCACGGAAACAGATACAGCGACACAGGCACTGATTACGTCAGGAAAACTAAAAAAAAATCAGACGATAAGAGTTTTCATGTGAAAGTTACAGATAATGGAGTTTACAGCATTATCCAATTTTTTTTAGTGTATTTTCAATGCTATCGCGGTAGTTAGAGTGTGTAATGTATGTAAAGAAAAAATTTCGTTCTTGAAATATGGACCGCGAGGCTTTGGTTTCAAAGCGTTTGTCACTTGCAAGTGTGGAAACAGAAACATCGACTCAAGCCCGATGCTCGGTTCTCGACACGAAATTAATCATTGAGTCGTGTTCGTTTTTCGTTTGCTCGGAGTTGGAGTCGAAGGTATAAATTTATTTTCTTCACTGATGGAACTTGGGTTTGGCTTGAATATTGAAATATATTATGAAATTGTCGAGAACATGAAAGTCGCTGCGAAAAGTGTATTGGAATTAGTTCAAAGCTAAATTATCGACGAAGAAAGGAAGTTGAATGTCGAGGAAGGAAATGGTGAAGATCCGACGGTTTTTGGAAACGATTCTTGGGCAAAAAGAGACTTTATTTCTCTCGTTGGGATTTTAGCTCTGATTGGCAAAGATAGGAAACAAATATTGGACGTTGTTGTGATATTTCTGCAGAGGATGCGATTATTAGAAAAAAAACACACACACACAGACGAGATTGGTTTTGCTGCGTGGTATGCTAAATACAAGAAAAATTGTAGTGGAACTCGAGAAGGCAAGATGGAGGCCGAAATTTAGCTTGAAACTTTTCCACACGGAGAAGACTTTATTGTGAAAAAGTTGGAGAGTGTTGGAGGCAAAAAAATTGTCAAGCCTGCGAGTGAAGCCAAGAAAATTCTTACACAGAGGAGAAAAACTGAACCTGCGAAAAAAGCCGAAGAAAAAGAAGGTACTAAAAAAAAATCAGGATCTGCATCGAAGAAAATTATCAAGAAAAAGAAAATTGTAATTAAAAAATTGTTAACTGCCGATTTAACAATAAAATTAATGAAAGAGTTGTCGAGAAATTACGAACTGATGGTTCAACGGAATAAAAATTCAATCGAAGGTATGTGCGACGAGATCTGGACCAGATTTTATCACAAGATTTCAACCGACTCCAAACCGTAGCATATGTACTGTCCAGCTGGAGCAAACTCCTGGTGCAAGTATCGGAAATCCGAAGCAAACAACACTTAAAAAAATTGTAAACACTCTCCTCCACTTGCTGAAAGACGTGCAAGAAGTCCTCAAACCAATCTATCAAGATCCAACCAAACACGAGTTGCTTGAGGGGTGTTTGGGTGGAAATAGTCGCAATAATGATGAATGTCTCAACACCACAGTTTGGGGTATGGCACCTAAGCAAATTTACAATGGGAAAAAATTGTAAAAATTGCTCACTGCGGCATTTATTTTCGATGAAGGATTTCAAGCAATTTTGAAAAATTGTGGAGGTGATGGGTGTTGGAATCGGCGAAACTGCCGCTCGGTATGCCAGTAAGCGAGACCACGAACACATAGTTAGCGTGTTTCCGAAGCGAAAACAAGCTACATTGGAAGAAAATGATCTTCTGGGACAGTCAGAAGGCATTTTGTATAACGCAGGTGTCTTTGATTAAGCGTAAGTTAAATTTCTGTTTGTGATTTTCCATTTCAAAAAAATTTAAACGCCTTTTTCTCAAAATCACGTTTGTATACAGCTTGATGCTAAAATTTCCGAAACTACCGAACCGATCGTTACGAAATTTTAACCACGTATTTTGTACACCTATATCAACCGACTGAAGTAAAATTGTCTTAAAATTTTGATCTTTACTATTTTTGTCTTGCGTAGAAAAAAGTGAAGAAAATACATTTTTTTTCGCCACCGTTTCATTGTTTTTGCATGTACATTGAAAATTTTACTTCAGTCGCTTGCTAGTGTTGTAATAAAACTAAAACTTTAAAAAAATTCTGTTTCAGATGGCCCACTTTCAAGATTTTAATAGCAGCGCAGACCCACCTACTGATCGAGGGATTGCATTTCAATGATATTTTTGTGTATAAAAAGTGCATAAAATATATAAATTAAAAAAAAATATATCTCAAGAGTGTATTTATTAAGCCTAAAAAATTCATTAATATCTTTATTGATAAACTCATGAAAAATTCCGAGAAATGAGTTTTTCTTTGAGCGCTCAAAGTAAAATGCTGCCTTAATCGAAGCTTTGTATACAGGGTGCCATATTTTGACAAGTTACAATTTGGCAACGAAAATAATTTACTCAGGGACGAACTCCGTTGGATTTTAAAAATGATCGACAATCATTTTCTTTGATCATTGTTATCTCAATAACGGCGTATCGCACGATACTTTTGCATATAACCTTTCTTGCGCATCTTGAAATTTTCAACTAAACAGTTCCTATGTTTGTTGCTCCTAGATACAACGGATTACGAGAAAAATGTGTGGTAACGATTTGATAAAAATCCTCCAGAATAAAAATGAAAAATATCGAGAATTTTCATGTAGATAATTCTGTGATATTCTTTTATGAAAATAGTCACAGCGTCAAAAATTTACTTCTTCAAAAATACTGATATCCAAAAAAATTTGCAAAGGAACGCGTTCACAGAAAATTTCAGTTTATTTACCAACAAAGTCCTCAGAATAATTATTTTAATTTAAGACTAATAAAAACGCCTCTTTTACACAAAAATTGCTTAAAAATCTCAGAAAAATGAACGTTGAATTAAAAACGAATTAACAATTATAAGAAGAAAAACATTTTTCCATTTTGCACCCCTCGAAAAAGCTTTTTTTGCACAAAATCAATTCTTATTTTCTGCCCAGTTGACAACGACAATTTTCAAGTAAAGAAGAAAACAAAAATTGGTCCCAAAAAAAATTCAACTCGTCGAATTTTCCATTTGAAATCAAACCTCGTTGTAAATCCGTAGTCGTAGAATAGTGAATATTTGTAAATAGATAAAATTTAAATTTCAGGTATGAGACAAGCAGGCAACGTGGGTCGGGCGGGACCGGTGGTGTTGGCCTGTCCGGCCTTTGTCCTAAGCTTGTGGCCGGTGGAGGTGGCGGCGGTAGTCAAGGCGGTGGTATTGGTCTGGGAGTGGGCCACTTAGCCTCGCAGGAAGTCGGAGGACCCTGTGTCGGCCTCGCCACCGCCACAACCACCACGACAACGACCACAACGACGACCTCCGCCGCCACCGCCGCCAATATCGCACAGAGGACGACTCAACAACACAACAGTCACACCCACGGTCATCGTCGTCAGCGAAAACTCTCGATCATTTCGCAGCCGACCGCGGGTGCCCATGCACACGCGGATCGCAAGGTTCGAGGCATTTTCGATTTTTATTTAAATGTTTGATAGTCCATTAGATATGAAAAAATTCAAAGTCAGGAAAAAATTCGATTTTTTATATTTTAATTAATGTTTTAGGCATTTTCTATTTTTGATTAAATGTTTGATAGTCCATTAGATATAAAAAAATTCAAGGTCAGGAAAAAATACGACTTAAAAAATTTTAATTAATGTTTTAGTCATTTTCTATTTTTATTAAAATGTTTGATAGTTCATTAGATATACAAAAATTCAAGGTCAGGAAAAAATTCAATTTGTTAAATTTTATTTAATGTTCTTATCGAGGATAGATACCGTCCGGTGCAAATCGTTCCTCCGCCGCTCTCAGCAAAAAGCAATCGCGTGGCTCGAGCTCCACGCTGGACAACAGTGCGGACTCCTCGTCGATAACGAGTAATGGGGTATCCGGGAGTTCCCCGTCCCCAAAAAAGAGGCAATCGTCCGGCCTCAACGATGGCTCATCGACTGGCTCCAGTCTTCAGATGATATCGTCCTGTCTTGATTACGGATCGAGCAGCGATCCCACCTGTAGCGATGCCGAGGAAGCGATTGCCGTTGTCGAAACCATGTCCAGGATACCAGGTTTGAATTTTTTTATCTTTGGTGGCTCTCGTACGAGAGGATCGAAAGATGAGCGTCGCGTTACCGACTGTTGGTAACGATTGAAATTTCGAGCGCCAAAGTAAATCGTTTCACACCGAAACTTCCGGTCTGAAAATTTGCATTTTTTTTCCAATTACTGAACAAAATCTGACGTTATGGGATCGTTTATGCGTCTTTTAGACCAGAATTTTAGACAGAAAAATTATTTTATCGGAATAATTAATTTGAGGAGAAATAACTGTTTTGGTAATGGGACGTATTGGATTGATTTTATTCACCGCGTTGAAAGGCTTAAATTGCCACACACAGCTGTTATAATTGACGCTAGAGCATTTTAACTGTCTATTTATCGTTGCAACAATTTAGATTATCGATAGCGATGTGTTCGTTGTCAGGGTCCAATTAAAATCAATTTATAAATAAAACGTTAAATCATCGACGTCTACTTTAAATCAAAACTACCAATTTTTAATTATCGGTATGATCTTTCGATTATCCGCAGCGCTAATTATCACTGTCAATTAAAAATGTGTAATGTCGTCTGAGAATTGTTAACGAGAGTTGCAAATAGTTTAATTAATTGCTCGATCGCCATCGCTATTTGACGATAAATAACAAATGCTTGACTTTGTTTTTTTTAGGTATTAGTTCGACACCTTCCACGCCAATCGGTAAAGCAAAACCTAGGAAAATAAGCAATGAGGAAAAGACTGTAGATCGTGGCTCGCCCATGACCGACGTCGAGGCGTCGTCGTCGTCGTCGTCGTCGAGGCGTTGCGACGATCATCATCACAATACATCTCGGAAGACAACGTCCGAGATGCAGGAAGAGAAAGAAACCGTAGCCGGTAGTACGAACACGGGTACGATCGGTTCCGCCTCGTTGTCGTCTGTTGACAAAAATTCAAGCGTCGCAACGTCGGAAAACGAAGGAACGCGTTTCGCCACGAGCGCCTCGACTTTTGGCACACCGGTGCGAAAAATATCGCTGAGGAACGTCGACGGTGAAAGTTCTTCGTCCACCTCGTTGCACGGTGGTAAACGAAGAACTACCGGTCATTCCCGCTCGATGGACAGTGTCGAGAGGCAACGACACGATTCTCCCTCGTTGACGCGAACGAGCGAGGATCGTGGTCGTAAATCGTCCAAGGAATCGTTGGAAATGCGCGAGGGGCGTAAAAAATCCGGCGAACAAAGTTCCTCGCAGATACCGAAGCGTAGAATATCCGCGGAAGCGATGACGACCGGTCAAACGACGACGACGAGCGACTCGAGCGAGGAAACTAGCGTCGATTCGAGAAAAACGAGTTTAGAAGTTGGAAGAATGAAGAACTCGCGTTTCGTCACGTCCAAAGTCGCGGAGGAGAGCGTCGAGGTCGACGCCAAGGACGATATACACGAAATTCAGGACGAGGATGGAAAGGTAATCGGTGCCGAAGAAGGAGTTACGATTTACGACGAGGACGACAATGGAACGAGCATTAGCGACATCGTCGCGGCACAAGCGCTTCAAGAATCTTTGAGCAAATTAGGCAAAGTCAGCGACCCCGAGAACGAGACGAGTCGAGCGAAAGGTATCGGCAAGGGGAACGAAACGGACGAGACGACGACCGAAAATGCGAAAGACGCGACTGTCGGTGGAGAAGTCGTCGGACACGACGAAACTGTCGAGGGATTTATCGGGCCGTTGCTCGACGAGAATTTCAAGGCGGATGAAAAACTCGCTCAGAAAACAATGGCGATGGAGGACGTGAGAACTTTACTCATGCAGGTCAAAGTTCAAACGGTCGAGGACGACGACGACGAGGAAAAAGCTATCGGGATTTCGCCCGATGGAAGGTTTCTCAAGTTCGAGGAAGAAATTGGTCGCGGTAGTTTCAAGACGGTTTACAGGGGACTCGACACGCAAACCGGGGTTGCCGTTGCCTGGTGCGAATTGCAGGTGAGATTTTCTTCCTCGAACTAATTTCTTTATTTACTTTAATTTTAATTGTTTTTAATTATATTCGAAACAATAATGAAATCAAAATTGACTATACATTTCGATCGGGAATAGAAAATCGAGAATATCGTTGGGTGATATTAATTTGAAAGATTTCGAGTCGAAGAAAAGTTTTTAATTTCAATTTGACGAATTATTAAATATTTTTTAAACGATGGACGCTCGATACGAAACGCGAATTTTCTATCGGCGAATTAATGCAGATAGGAGGAGCAACAACGGTGAATATTTTATAACGTGTCCAACGGGACTTTTAAATCGGGACGGTCGTTCGAAATTTGATCCAATTAAAATTCTAGGCACGTAATCAAAAGTTAATCTCGAAAAATTGTCTCTCGAGTCACTTATTAATATCGGGCGAGAGTGCGCCCATTTTATTTTACAAATTGCTGTTTCGATTATTTCTTGTCTTTTTGTAAATTAATTCGCCGTTTCATTTTCGTTGGATTTTTTGAAAATCGAATTTTTCGACTAATTTGTTTTTTAATTTTAAGACCGGTGATACGACATCTAGTGTCGGATATAAAACTGCCGGGGAATCCCATTTTATTCCTATTAGGTTTGAGCTAGTTGATAATATTATAATTTTTAATTCGTCAATTTTTAATCAATTTTATTTAATTATTTTCGCAGGAAAAAAAATTGAACAAGACGGAAAGGCTGAGGTTTCGGGAAGAAGCCGAGATGCTGAAGGGCCTCCAGCATCCAAATATCGTGAGATTTTACGATTACTGGGAAGTAACACTCACCCGAAGAAAATACATCGTACTCGTCACGGAACTCATGACTTCGGGCACTCTCAAAACGTGAGATCAATAATTCCATTAATTTTCACAATTAAATCAAAAAAAGAACGAAAATTCGAATTTAATATTATTTCAGGTATCTTCGACGTTTCAAGAAAATCAATCCAAAAGTCGTAAAATCGTGGTGTCGCCAAATTCTCAAAGGACTTTCGTTTCTTCACTCGCGCTCACCGCCGATAATTCATCGTGACCTCAAGTGCGACAATATCTTTATAACCGGCACAACCGGTAGCGTAAAGATCGGTGATCTTGGTCTGGCGACCCTGAAAAATCGGAGTTTCGCCAAAAGCGTTATAGGCACACCGGAATTCATGGCACCGGAAATGTACGAGGAGCATTACGACGAGTCTGTCGACGTTTACGCGTTCGGTATGTGTATGTTGGAGATGGCAACGAGCGAATATCCCTACTCGGAATGTACCGGACCCGCTCAGATCTACAAACGCGTCGTATCGGTAAGAGAACAAATTTAAATCTTCTTCCCTCCCTCGCGACTGCAAGCCTTTTTTTCTCGTTTTAAACTCAACGCTTTTTATTATTTTCCAGGGCGTCAAACCGCAGAGTTACGACAAAGTCGAGAATCCGGAAGTTCGCGACATAATCGAAATGTGCATACGTCTTCGAAAAGACGAGCGACCCCTGGTCAAAGATCTTCTCAATCATGAATTTTTCGCCGACGACATTGGCCTCAAACTCGAGATGGTTTCGCGAGATACCGCTGTAGCCGATCCCGATCTCGCTCGCGTAGAATTTCGTCTCCGCGTGCTCGATCCTAAAAAGCGGACGAACAAGCACAAGGAGAACGAAGCGATACAGTTCGATTTCGATATATGCGGTGACAACGCGGAAGAGGTAGCCTCGGAGATGGCCAAATCGTCTCTGATCCTGGAGGAAGACGCGAAAGCAATTGCGAAGATGTTGAAAATGCAGATTGCCGGTTTATTGCGAGAACGCGAGGATCGCAAGATTCGCGAGGAGAAGGAACGATTGGACCGCGAAGCCGCGGAAACTCAGCAGAACACGGTTACGGACAATCTTCTCCAGCAGCAGCAACAACAACAACAGCAACAATTATTGATGCAACAGGTGCAATTGCAGCAGCAACAGATCGCTTCAGGTATGACGATGCAGATGCAAGGTCAATTGGGTCAGCCGATGCAACAACAACAGCCGATACAGGGTCAGATGCAGATGCAACAACCTCAGGCTCTCCAGCAGGCCCAGATGCAGCAACAGCAGCAGATTCCCCAGAATATCCAACAGCAGACGCAACAACAGTTGCAGGCCCAGCAGGTTCAGTTGGTACAGCAGCAACAGCCGTTGTTGCAACAACCGACTAGCGTCGTGCAGCCCCAGCAGGCCCAGCAACAGCCAGGCCCGCCAGGATCCCAGCAGGTTCAATATCAGCAACCGTATCAGCAATTGCAACAACAATATCAACCTCAATCCGGTCAACAACAACAACAACAACAACAACAACAGCAGCAGCAACAACAACAACAATATCAACAGTTGCAGCAGCAAAATTCGTCACAATGTTCGACGCCGCAGACGCTTCAGGGACCTCCTCAGTTTCCGCAGGTTCAACAGCAGATGCAACAACAACCTCAACAACAGCAGCAACAGCCGCAGCAACAGCAGCAACAGCCTCAGATGCAACAACAGTCGCATATGCAGCAACAGCCACAGATACAACAGCAACAACCTCAGATGCAACAACAGCCACAAATGCAGCAACAACCTCCGATGCAGCAACAGCCGCAGATGCAACAACAGCCGCAGATGCAACAACAGCCGCAGATACAACAGCAGCCTCCGCTACAACAGCAGCAAGCTCCGATACAACAGCAGCAACAGCAACAACAACCGCAGATTCAGCAACAACAACCTCAGATGCAGCAACAACCTCAGATGCAACAGCAACCTCAGATGCAACAACAACCTGCGATTCAGCAAACGCAGATGCAACAACCGCAACAACAGTACATTCATATGAACCAAATGGGAGTTCAACAAATGTCCGGGCAGATGCAGATTCCTCAGGTGCAACAGCAACAACAACAGCAACAGCAACAACAACAACAACAACAGGCCCAACCACAACATATTCTCGCGGCTCAGGGACAGTCACATTTACAATATTCGCAGGGACAACAGTTGCAGCACATACAACAGTTGCATCAGACACCGATGAGCTGTTCTCCACCGATAGCGGGGCAGCAACAATATTATCAACAAACTGGACAGGTTCAGAGCGCTTCGTACACAAGCGCAACGATTTATCAACAGACCAATATACAACAGGCCAATATGCAACAACAGATTTATCATCAGTACGCTTCGACGGCGAGCAGTGGAAGCTCCGCTGCTTCCGGTCACGTTGAGATTTTGCCCGGTGGACAACAAACCACCAATCAACAGCAACAAATTTATTCGACGTCAAATACGTTGCAAACTTTCGTTCAACAACAACAACAACCGCAACAACAGTTGCCCATGCAAACTGGAAGCGGTGTACAGAGCGGGGGAAGCGTTCAGACGGTTCAGAATATTCAGGCAACCGCTGTCGCCGCTGTTCAGAGTACACCGGCCATAGTTCCTAACGCGGCGCAACAACAACAGACGCAGCAACAGAGTTCACTCGTTCAGTTGCAATATACCGCTAATGTTCTGACTACAAATGTCGCTGTCGCCCAGGCGACTGCGCCGGTTCAACAACAACCGGTTAATATTCAACAACAGCAACCGATCAATGTTCAGCAACAGCAGCCGGTTAATGTTCAGCAACAGCAGCCGGTTAATGTTCAGCAACAACAAACGCAGCAGATTCTCAATATACAACAATCGCAGCAGTTTTTAAGCAACGAGGTATTCAGCATTGTCGAACGCAGCGGGATTGTGAAACAAGAGACGATCGACTCGACGCAGTCGAACGCTAACGAACCGGCTCAGGATAGCGCTGCGGTAGCTCAGGTTGCTGGCACCGCCGATGGGTAAGGCATTGCTATTTTATATTTAAACAATTTTATTTATCAATCGGGCAGCTAAATAAAAATTATTGAACAATTTTTATTAATCTAAATTGAAAATAATTTCGGAAATAAGTCGATTTTTTATTCTTCATTCGTCTCTTTCAATGTTTAATGACAAAAAATTCATTATTTACTGTCAGGGTGACTTCGGAAAATTCGGAAAGCGTCACTGTCCCAGAGAGAAGTCGAGTGAAGAGATCCGGCACGAAGCGTCGCAAGCCAGGAATTAAATTGACGGTATTGTCCGTGAGCAACAACGAGGGCCAATCGATGACCGTCGAGTGTCAGCTGGACACGAGCAAACAAAAAACCGTCACGTTTAAATTCGATCGGGACGACATGGTGCCAACTGACATTGCTAACAATCTCGTGCGTCTAAATTTGACAAAATTATTAATTTACAAATCGTACACAATTGCAAAAGCTTAATTTTTTATAAATTTTAAGCAGCATCGATAAAATTTAATATTTAAAGGATTCCTTCTTTAAAATACAAATTCGTAAGCAATTTCGTTACGATGATTTTTGTTTATTTGCAGGTCGCCGAAAATCTTTTACCCCAGTCGCAGTGCGACACGTTCGTCGAGCTAATCGAAGACATTGTCAAGCAGCTTCGACTCGATCCGACGAGGAGTCTTCCTCTCGTTGCTCACGGACCTCCGGATCAGTCCGCTGGTGGCAGTCCGGTAACGAGTCGACGACCCAGAGATCGTGATCACAGTCTCGATGCATCCAAGGTGCGTTTGTCGTGAAAAATCGATTTCTGCTCGTCTAAACTCGATTCAGGAAAAGTCTGCGGATAATTTCTGATCTATTTTATTTCGATCGATCGTAAGAGGATGAAACGCGAATCTTCTATAACGATGCACCATCGTTTTTCAACGTTTATGAAAAATTTGGACGAAAAATAAACTCGAAAATATTTGCTACGAAAATTTGAAACGGAACGAACGTTGATAAGCGTTTAACTCGGTAACGGCTTCGCGGACGATATTTTTCCATTAGACTTTTTTGTAGAGATGAAAATTGTGCAGAAAAAATGCCTCGGGTGTTTTAATCCTTAGTATCGTCGTTCTCGAGAAGATCAATAGTTAATCTCCCATCAACGAAACGCCTCGATAAAGTACAATCGACTCTCTGCGAAGAAATATTAAATACTCTACAAAAAATAATTAATGCAAACGTATCGTCTTGAAAATAGAGTTAAACACTCGAAAAGTTTATTTTCAACGATTGATTCGAACCTAAAAAACATTATTTAGATTTTTATATCAACGGTTATATTTTGTAAATTGGGAATTTTTCTACTGACCTTCTGTCCACGAAACGGGACGACTCGATCGACGAAATATCACGAATTTTTTTTTTTCGGGTATTTAAAAATTTCAATAGTAAGAGTTGTTTACGTATAAAGTCCTCATTTTAAGTATATACCTTGTATGTGTGTGTATCTGTGGTTCTGGACGCAGCAGGTGAGACATGGCTCGCTGACTCGTCAGAGCAGCCACCGATCTTCGTACAAAGCTCATCGTAGGCACCGTTCGGTGAGTTCACGTTCCTCTCGGTATCAACCACGTCCACTTTTCCCAATCGTAATTCCTCCGAATGTTAATATTTCCTTCATCCCCCACAACCCTCGTGAAGAGAGAATTTTTTCTTGATTTTTAGAAATTCACTATAAAAAGCCAGTAACACTTTAATCAAATCAAACTCAAATTTTTGAATTTTTCAACGTTTTTCGTTATTGCATATTTTTTTTATTATTGTGAAATTTCTTAATATCGAGCTAATTATTCTTCTCAGCGTTGTTGTTTCTTCCGTGCTGCAAAATTCGAGTTCCAACTCGTTCGAAAAGGTCCTGACAATCTCCTATTTAGTCGTATTTCGTAGTAACGAGAATATTTATCATCGTGTATGTGTGTGTAGGTTTTTTCTTTGCTGTTTCGTTGTATTAGTTAAGATTTATTGTTTGTATTATTTTTCTACGATAGAGAACTAATGAGCGGAACAATAATCCAATGCGATAAGGCCAATGTTTTGAAATCCATCCGATCGTTGATATTGATCGAAATTGCAAATCATTTGTTTTCGTAAACAAAACAATCGTACAAAAACACTAAAAATATTATCGCCTTTGCAGAATTTTTTTTTTACACGAGCGTGTGTGTGTGTTCCTCAAACAAACTAAACGTTCGTCTCAATTCCGAAGTAATAAAAGTCTAGATAAAATTAAACTGTGAAAAAAAAGAAACGATTAAATCGAATTTGAATTATTTTTCAAATATCACGAATTCTTACTCGAGCCTGTAATTTAGAATTTTTATTTAAAGTCGCTCCGATACGCAAGAACGTAAAGAAAAATATGTATCAACGTTTTAAAAAAATCTCTTTTGGAAATAAAATTTGTAATCGTACGTAATTAAAATTTTTAGCGAGACGAAACTTCGAACACGTCGACACCGACGAAGCTGCTGCCGATCGATCAGATAATCTCGAACATCTCGTCGACGCCATTGGACTCTCGGCAACAAAGCGGTCAGCTGGTGGAAGGTCAAACTGGGGGTCAAGGGTCAACAGCAACAGGGGGCGAGGACAGCGCATCGGCCGAAGTCTCGCGTCGATCTTCCACGTCGACGCAAAACACCGACACGCTAACGCCGGTGAATTTACCGAGCGATTCTCTCGAGAACAACGACATTCCATCAGGCTTGTTGTCCACCAGCGACAGTACGGTTCTTTTACACGACGGTAACGCCATCTTGAGTCCAGGCGAAGAAACAGCACCGGAAATGCACCAAAGCGTTATAAATTCTCAATTGGAAATTACCAGTCAGGACATCCAATTTTCAACATCTCAGCACAAGGAAGAATCCTACGTAACGGACACGTCCTCGACAATTCCTCAAGATATTCCAGAAACTCGTGAAAATATTTCCCGTCAGGAGAGTTTTTCCTCCGTTACCAGCACTGAAATTGTAAAAACGATCGCAGCGCCGCCAGTAAGAAAAATCTCGCGGTTCCTCGTCAGTCCTGTCGTCGAGAAAAAGTTAATATCCGGCGAGTCCGAGTGTCACGCGCCGGTTGAGAATGTAGAAATAACGACGAGTCGTGTTGAGAACGAAGCGAAAAATTTTGAAGCTCCCGTCGCCTCGAGTACGCCGGAAAACGTTCAGCAGGCGGTTCAGGGGTTACAGAACATTTCCCAGGCTTCTATAGGCGTTGTACAGTTGCAACAGTTGTTGGGACAGATACAACCTACGAGTGGTGTCATTGTACAGTCCAAACAGGAACACAGCGCGGCTGTTCAGAGTCAACAGACGCAGATCGTTCATCAGCAGGATGTCCAGCAGCCTCAAGGGCCCCAGAACGTTTCGGTTTCGCAGGCTCAGTATCAAGCTGGTCTCCAGCAGCAAGTTGCTGCCCAACAACAACAACAACAACAACAGCAACAACAGCAGAAACAGTACCAACAACTAGCCATGCAACAAAATATTATGCAGCAGCAACCACAACAGCAACAGCCACAACAACAACAACAACAACAACTACAACAACAGCCCATGCAGCAACAACCGTTACAACAACAGCCGCAGCAACAGCAGCCCCAGCTTCAGGCGCAAACTCAGCAATTTATTCAGCAACCGGTGCAACAAATTCCCCAACAAATACAACACATGCCTCAACAACAACAACAACAACAGCAGCATTACGTAATTCTTTCTGGGCACATGCAACAAATCCACGACGATCGTAATCGTCGTGTCTCGAACATATCGTCGATCTCGACGATGTCGACGGATTCTCAATACTCCGAGTGTGCGACCGGTCCCTCATCATCCACCAATATACAACACTGTATAATGCAAGACCCGAATGTACAAAATTCGGGACAGACGTTGTTGCTCAATGTCGTCGATCAACACTCAAATGCGGGACAAGCTTTGCATCATCCTGGTGGAATTCCTTCATCGGTGCAGCAAGTGCTGCAAACAACTCCGATCACGATTCAGGCTGCGGGACAGCTGCAACAACAACAACAACAACCACCACAACAACAGCAACAACCTCAACAACAACAACAGCAGCAACCTCAGCAGCAACAACAACAACCTCAGCAGCAACAACAACAACCTCAGCAGCAGCAACAACCACAACCACAACAACAACAACAACAACAACCACATCCACAGCAACAACAACAGGAGGCTGCACCGAAAATCAAGGCAAAAGAGGTTTCATCGACGTTACCAGATTTGGCCCAAAATCTTGCCAACATACTGTCCAATCCAAAGACGAAATCTTCGACGCCGCATACCGTTCCTCATGAACAGAACGTTGTACAACAACAACAACAACAACAGCAGCAGCAACAACAACAACAGCAACAACCACAACAGCAACAACATCCTTTGCCCCAGCCTGTGTTACATTCTGAACAATATTTTCAGCCTATACAGCCGGAAATATCGCAAATGTCCGTCGCACCGACGCAGATTCATCAGCAACAACAACCACAAAGCTATCAACAACAACAACAGCCCCAGCAGATGCAACCGAGCGCGCCCATTCACATGCAGATGCAACCCCAACATTCCGGCGTTCAGCAGCAGGCGAATTTTTTGACACATCAACAACAACAACAACAACAACAACAACAACAACCGATGTTGAATATGCAAACGATGCAACAGGCGTTACCGGTTCAACAGGGAGTTCATTTGACCGGAGGAAATCAACAACAGATCGATATTGCTCAACAGCAACAATATCAACAAGTAATGGGACAGAATTTACAGCAAAATCATGGACTCGGGGTTTTAACGAGTCAAGGACAATGGGTCATGCCACCCTATCCCGTTTCCGGTTTATCCGCAAACGCGATGTCCGTTACTGGCACACCACCCGTTGTTGCGACACCCGTTGCAAATTTGGGACAAAATCAACAACAACAAAATCTGCCCATGCAGTACGTACAACCCGTACAAACTCCGCAGTTGTTGCAACACGTTGGACAAATGCAACAATTGCCCCAACAGCAAATTCAGCAAACAACGGTCGAGCAGATTGAAGTACAGTCTGTCAATGAGCAGCAACAGCAACAACAACATCATAATCTACAATTGAGACTTCTGGAACAGAACGCAACGAAATCGGGACAAGATTGCAACGTCGATGGAACTAATGGAAGCAGGTACATTTTTTCTAGCTTTACAATCTTGTATTATTGTTTTTTTGTCACTCTCGATTATCCTAATTCAACGTAATTAATTCGACTCAGGCGTACCAGCTCGGATTGTCAATTAATGTTCTCGGAGAACGAGAACTCGAGTCACGACGTTACACCGGAGCACACCATTCTCGAGTCGGTCGATTCGAGCATTTATCCTCAAAATCAAATGTCCGAACAACAGATGCATCAGCAAATTCTTCAGCAGCAACAGAATCAACAACAACAACAACAACAACAGTTGCAGCATCGGAAATTGAGTCAGCAGAATTCTCTTGAAAAATCGTCCGATGTCGCCGGTAATGTTGCAACTGGAGGACCTCAGACTATCGCTGATCTTCAACAGAAACTTGTACAATTGACGAGTCAACCCTCGGAGTCGCTTAACGTCGGAACACCACCGATTAGCCATCCGGCCACACCTCATGGACATGCTCACGGTCCGGGAGGTTACGACACGTACGTGCATTCTCTGCAGCAGAAACTGGTGAATATCGGCGTGCCGGTATCGTCAGCCCAATCGGTGGTAAGATTCGTTTTTCTCCGTTGGCTGGAAGGCAACGTAAACGCGAATTATGAGTCGATCGTTGAGGAATTTATTGTCTAGAAGTTTCACTGATTTTTAAGGGGGAAAAGACTCTAGAAATTTCGGAAAAACGAATTTTTTTGTTTGTTTAAACTGTACCTTAATATCGTAAAAATCACTTGGCAAAGTTTCATGCACGGGACAAATCTGAATTTTGAGGGCAGCGCGGCCCCTTTTACTGCTCTCTGCGAGCGTAATTTAGGTGCCGCTAACTTAGGCGAAAAATTTTAAACGCGTTTTTCTCAAAACAACGAATTTCAAGTCGGCTGAAACGATATCTCGAACAATTGTTGTTCGATCGACTTGAAATTTTTACCGTATATTCAAAACTACTTTCTCCTCGACACTGCGTAGGATTTTTTTGTTATATTGCATAGTTCAAATGTTATTAACAATTTTCGTACGATTTTTTTGCGTTTTTTCGAAATCTCTTTTCAACACCACGTCACTTCCGCAAAAATAAATTTAAAAAAATAATCCTACGCAGGGTCGAAGCTGTTATCATCGTATATCGAATTCTTTTTAGTTCATTATTGTATCTTTGAAATTGTAGCAGTTATGGGTTCGGCCACGTAGCCATGAAAAAAAACGGACGCAGCTGGGAAAATGCTGGGACGCCGCCATTTTGTTTAGTGCAGCTCTGATAAAATTTATAAACAATGTGCAATACTTGTATAATAAGGTCTTTCTTACCGAATTTCGATACGTCGTTCAGTTTATTTGAAAAAAATTCCGAAAGTTTGCTATATTTTTCTGCCTCTAGAGTGGTTTACCCCTTTAATTCAATGGCCAAATTTTCAATTTTATTAATTGCGCGGTCAATACCGTCGATAAAAAAAATTAACGCTCACATTTAGTGTCCTTATTGTAAAAATGTGAATATAGAGGAATAAATATGTCCGAGGAAAAATATGTAAGCTTGCAATTAATTTAATCGATGATTTTCAGGGACCACTTTCTCCATTGGCGAGCGGAACACATCCTCCAGCAACTAGCGGAATAGAACCGAACACTGCAAATGTTTTCGATAGTCCTTTCGTCGATCAATCACCGTCGCAGTTCGGACTTTCCCAGACAGTGAGTTATTTCTCGATCAGAAATTTCCCGTTAACTTTTATTCACCTTGAATCCAATTCTGAAATAAAAATCACCTGTTTGTTGATTTATTTTTATTTTAGAGTCTTGCGAAGTATTTTTACTATTTATTTTATTTTATTTTAGAGCGTCGATTATCCTCTGGACAGTCCGACACCGGGTGCCGGTTCTACAGGCCCGGACACGATGAGCCCGAGCAAAGAAAGCGTCAAGTCTCAAAGGGCGCAGCGACCTGGTTCGCGTTTGCAGGAGCTCGAGCATGAATTAGCAAAAATTCATCATCGAGGTCCGACTTACCCGACCCAATCGCCTCAGCCTCTCACACCGCCAATGCCGATGAGCCATCCGTTACAGACACCTGGGCAGTCCGGTCATCAGCTTATACACGGTACATTGCTCACACCGGTAGTCGCTCCGATTTCGGCACTTCCTGTTGCGGCCGTAACTCCCAACGTTTATACCTCGAATTCTGGCACGAATACGCCTGTTCATCTGGAATTTCAGGACGGGACGAACGAGGTAATTCTAACCCGACGATTACAACATTATAAACTTGTGAATTTTTTTTAAAGAATTTATCATTTTTGACAAAAAACGTGAACTGACAAAAATGTTGTTGGACATTTATATATCTTTTTAAATTTAATTTAGCGAGTTCCGCAGACGAGTCAACAGCCCGTACGTAAAATATCGAGGTTTATGGTTTCTAAAGTATCCGGACCACCCGTTGACGACATCTCGTCGCAGAGTCAACAGCAACAACAATTTCATCAATACGAAGACGGCAGATCGAGCGTGTCTTCGAGTCATCACATCGATGAGATTCAAGGTATTAATTTTTGCCCTTGGGAAAAATTGTACCGTCTCATTTTTGGGAATAATTAATGTGGTTTGCATCGATTACAGGTGGAACGTTGCAAATTTTGCACAGTCGGGAAAATTCGTTGCCGCCGGGTCAATCATCGTTAAGTACTCTGCCGAACGAGGTAAGCGAGGTCAAAATTTGCATTGTTTTTTTTTCTCCGTGAAAAAACTTTTTTTCACGCCATGCGAAAAAAAAATCTTGATAAACAATACTGTTCGGAAACAAAATTACGCCTCTTGTCTTGAAAGGTATTTTTTAAGACCGTATATTTATGAAAATGGTAATTTTTTTCCAACTTTAAAATAAATATTTTGGAACAAATTCGCGATGTTGTGGAGAAATTCTTAATATTATTTTTGTTTCAAGCTCGAGAAGGAGGAAAGACTGTCAGCGACTTTGACGCCAAGCGAGGAGTACCAATTGCTGATAAAACGGTAGGAAGGACATCCATTACTGATCGAAATGAAATAAAATGGTCGTTCGTAGATATTGTATAAAAAAATTCTCACTTCTGCCTTTTCGCGAAAACGACTTTGCAACCGTCCAACCAACGTTGGAATTTTGTACCAAAGCATTTTAAATAGAAAAATGTTTGAGTCCGTTTTTGTTTGCCAATAATGTATAATAATTCGTAATTCATCGATTTGTTCAACAGACAAACAATGGAGCTGGAATGTTTGCAACGTCGACACAGGGACGAGCTCGAGAGGTTTCAACAACACCAGTTGCAGTTATTGATACAACAGCAACAACAAGCCAGCGCTTTGCATCAACATCAGCATCATCCGTTGCTTTACCACACCGTCGCGACGACAGTGACTGGTTAGTACTTGTAACTTCAACCGTTTTAATCGCTATTTTCTAAAAAAATCTTTAAAAAAAGACAAGAAAAAGATATCTAGAGTTTTAAAAATGAACTTGACTAGCAATTTTCGTAAAAACGTTCTTACTTTCTTCTTGAACCATTTTAATCGTTATTTTCTTAAAATTCTTTTAAAAAAGACAAGAAAAAGATATCTAGAGTTTTAAAAATGAACTTGACTAGCAGTTTTCGTAAAAACGTTCTTTCTTCTTGAACCGTTTTAATCGCTATTTTCTAAAAAAATCTAAAAAAAGACCAGATAAAAAATATCTAGAGTTTTAAAAATGAACTTGACTATCAATTTCCGTCAAAACTTAAGTTCTTACTTTCGTCACAATTTAATTTACTTACCTACTCACAATCCTCGATCAAAAAATTATAATTTTACATAACATTATCAAATCTCAAGTACATGTAATAAATTCTCAAGCTTCGATCGTCGCTAAAAAAAAATAATCAACAGGTCAGACTCGTCCCATGGCAGTCGAGGATTACCTGATGTTCAGCACAGCGTCTCAGACAACATCGTTTCGCCGTATGCCGTCCTATTCCCCGGACACTGACGAAACGCTTCGTTTGGCGACTCAAAAGCTGAATCAAACCCCTCAGCAACAGCATCAAACTCCTCAGCAATATCCTCAACAACAACAACAACAACAACAACAACAACAACAACAACAACAACAACAGCAACAACAACAACCAGCACCAGGAATTCCTCACGCTTACGTCATACCAATTCCCATCATGCCTTCGGAAAATCTTCAGCAACAACAGCAGCTAACGGTACAACAGAATTACGCAACTTCCTCCGAAATTTCAGAAATCGTCGGTTCGACCAACGGTCCAACGACGACGAGTACAACGACCTCGTCCTCGTCGTCAACCGCGATTATGCCGGAAGTTGCGAATAGTCAGTCCCAAGCGCATTATCAATTCGCTCCGATCATGCCGGACGGTACGACACCTGGAGGACAGACGCATTATCAATTCGCCCCGATAATCCCAGACGCAGCGACTTCCGGATCCCAGGGACATTATCAATTCGCTCCGATATTCCCGGACTCGTCCGCATCGTCAGCGACCACCGGTGGATCCGGAACTAGTCTTGGAAATTCGTCGGGTCAGAGCGGTGCTATAATAACTCCCACGCCAATTTCAACGTCGACCGGTCATTCTGGTCCTTACGTTCATTATCACGAGGCACCGCCAGGACTCGCGAATTTTCAGACCTTCAGTTATTCGTCCCATCCTGGATTCTTTTTACCCGCTGGTTATCGACTCGTTTACGCTCCTACTGGGACGCCTCAATCCCAACCAGCGACACCAGCGACGCCGCACGTCGGTAATTCGCACGACGGTACGCCACCCGGCGAACCACACTGTCCGGAATACAACTGTTCCGGTAATGCCTCACAGGCGGAATAATTCGATTTGTATGAGGAATTTGGGACTAGTAGGTGTTCGTTTTCCTGATCATTCTCGATGCACCAGCTTTTTAGGTTATAAAAAAAGGAGCAGGAATTTTCTCACGGATAATAACGTTATCGCTGCTTAACGCATGGAGGAATAAAAGTGCTAATTATGAGAGAAATCAGGAGCTGGCCGAACGCCGAGAAGATTCCTGATCCATAAAAATGAATTTAGCGTGAATTTTCAAACGCCTTCCGATTCGATCGAATCGCGATGAAATTTACGACGCAGTTCTTTTCCAGTTGATTCTCGAACACGAATTTAGAAACCTTGGAAACGGAAAATCGCGATTTGGCTGAATGACGATGGGATTCGCGATCCACCTTGGCATTAAATAATTCCTGAACGTGAATTTCAACAACTAGCGGTAGTTCCATGCACTACGGACAATATTTGTGATCAGATCTGAATTTCCGTAGTCATGCATTTCAACAGCTGGCGGTCGGAACGTGAACTAAGGACAATATTTGTGATCAGATCTGAATTTCCTTAGACACGAAGAGGCAAGAACCGATCAGGTGGCGATTCGTATGAGTAATCTCGTATATTTCGAACGTCTAGAGGGCTCGATATATTTTAGAGCGATGGAGCGAATATTTAGCATTAATTGGAACTTTATTTCCGATCGCTACTTGATCACGTAAATGGCAAATTTTCGTCGCCATTGGATTTTCATTATCCCGAAGAAGGCGCGGGTTAATCCCTTCGGAAACAATCTCCCGAACGAATCCTCATTCTTATTGTCCTCCTGAGAGTCGCAGGGACGAAATGCGCGATCGACAATGGACCTGAACGTTCGCCAACTGGAAAAATCATCGTCCGATCGCTTCAAACGACTTCAAACCTCGAACAAACGAACGAGATGTAAAATTCGACCGTTCGAGAGATCCGACAATGTTCCCCGATAAGGCTGTGTTTGCTGTGCGTCCCTGAATGGAAAAAGAGAAAGAAGATTTGTGAGAAAAAAGATTAAAAAATTAAGTGCATCGAGTTTGGTCTTTCCACGAGAACGAGACGTAAACTTGAAACGTACGCTTGGATTCTGGACCGAACGTTACTGTACATCGTCAAACTTTCTTCATAAATTACAATTATTCGATAGCTAAGAGATTCCCTCCTCATCTCCTGGCAAACGAATTATTTCCTCCGTGAACGACTCGACGAACGAAACGAAAGTTTGCCAAATAGCGAGCGTAAAAAAAACTGGAAAAAATGTTTCTTTTCCCAACCGATCCTTGAACGTTCGTCGTCAAAAAAATAATAATTTTACCCGGCAACGATAAACCATTAAGAAGAAAACTGTTCATTCCACGCTAATGATCCGAGTACTGTAGTGCAATTTTGTTTTTGCGAACGACGAAGAGATTAAATTAATTCGGGATTTAAAGAGAGAACAAAAAAGAATATCTTGACAAAAATCCATTAGAGCAGTAATTGTAATTGAGTGTAACAAGATCGAGGCGGAAAGTAAACAGATTGAAGAAAAGAAACGGTAATCGAACGACGAGAATTATAAGAGCTATAGGCAAAAATATCGTTGCTTGCGAAGAAAGCGATAAAAATTAAAATTTAAAAAAAACATGTCTAAACGTCGATTCCCCGTGACTCGTGCGACAAGCGAGAGTCACGAAGAACGCGATGCAACGAGCGAAAGAAAAATGCTTTCTGGAGCGAACGTTTGCGAGATATAAAACAAAAAATTGCTTTCCAAGCTTGAGGAAAAGAAAACGAGATGAAAAAAATAAATAAAAACAAAAAAGAAAACGCTTCGTGGGGGTGTACGATGAACGCTGCTCCGGATATATTATACATATATATATATACATATATATATATATATATATATATATATACGCAAGATATATATATGATATATAATAGTATATTATTACATTAAAAAGAAAGAATTAAAAACGATTAAAAAGGAAAGAGAGAAAAAAGAAATGATGATGAAACGTCGAAAGGCACGATCCGGATTCTTTGTGCAGGCCTCAGCTAGTCTTTACGATCGAAATGGCAAAGTGGCCATTCTGCTCGACATGATATAACGTGTAACTGTTAATGGATATCCCGTGCCCCCCCCCTCCGCCCCTGTATGCTTGTGATTATAAATTAGTTTTGATTCCGATTGAAAAAAAAGCGTTGAGAGAATGAGAGTGATGTGACGAATATGTACGAGAGAGAGAGAGACAGAGAGAGAAAGAGAGAGAGATAGAAGAAAAGCAAAACGAAATGAGAATGACTAATAAATAAATAAATAAAATATATAAAACGGAGAATGAGTGCGCGAGAGCGATTTAAATATAATAGTCACTGTTATGCTTTAATGTATTTCTAGCCATTTTAACTACTTCAATTAATGAAAAGAAATGAAAAAAAAACAAAAAGAAAAAAAAATGAAACATGATCATACGTTGATAGTTGGACGACGACGAGTGCGAGAAGGAATGCAAGAATGGGGAAATTATATGTTGATGAAAAAAAAAGAAACGAAGCTTCCTCTATGAGGAAGCAAAAAGCATTAAAAAAATAATACGATAATTCTGTATTTATTATTCATTTCGTCCGTTCGGACACGAGCAAATTCCTATTTCTTTTTCTTCTTCTTTCCCTTCATTCCTTCTATTTATTGTTCATTTTTTTATTCGTTGATTTTCAATCGCTTCTCTACTACTCTTCTTCTTAAAAATTAATGGCAGACTTTCAATTATATTTGATAATATTTTTTCTCGCTAGGCAAAATAAATTATGGAGAAACGTCGACGCAATTTTAATTATTGTCTTTCTGTTACAATAAATAATCAATTTCGTTGGAAAAAATTGAGAGGTTTGCAAAATACAGTTTCTTAAAAATTTGTAAAAATCCTTGCTTAGAATTTATTGGTAAATATCGTTGCTTTGGGACATGAAATTTTCATTATGTAAAATTCACTAAAAGCATGAAAACAATTAGTGCGAGTTATCGAGACGAACTTCATTAAATTGTTGGTTGAATTTGAACGTTTAATTATCATTTGCATTAAAGCTTGAATTAAAATTTGAGGTACAACTTTATTTGGAACTCAACTCGTTGGCAATGAAGCGAAGAAACAATTTTAGATTTTAGTTCCAATTTTATCCTGTCATTTTGATCAACCGGTTGAAAAAGACAGTTGAGTCAACGTAAAAGTTTAACGGTTGAATTTGGACTGTTCTCAACAGTTCATCTTCGAAAGTCAACCATCCTGCGTTTTCTGTGGATGATTTGGGATTCAACAACCGTTGAATCAACCATTAGGATTCCTTTTTACGGTTGACTTTATAGTTGTAAAGCTGTCCAAATTCAACCGTTGATATTTTCGGTTGACTTTGCAGTTGCCAAAATTGCTAGGGTAGTCAACGCTTTACTATTACAGACTCGTTTTTTTGTTCCAGCCCTTCGAACAGCGTGGATAATACCGGGAGATAAAAATTTTCGCAAAGAATTTGTTTAATTCAAATCCTCCCGCGAAATTCAAAAATCACAATTCATTACTTCGTAATTTGATTGGCTCGTTATCTTTCCTATTCTTAAAACTGTCGCGATCTCAAAAAATAAAACCAACGGTTAGAGAAATGATTTTTTTATAGTCTTTCAGTGAGTAAAATTTTAAATGTCTAATTTGCAAGAATAATTCGTCGTATTGTTTTTTTTTATCTTTTTCAGAGAAAAATTGATTCTCGGCAGTTTGTATTTTTTTCTTGACATGAAAAAAATCAAATCTGCTGAACTAAGATGAAAGATTGCTCTGTAAAGAAATAAGACGGTGGAAGAAATTCGGAAGAGATATAAAAAAAAAGACGAGATATTGAAAATAAAGGTCTCTTTATTTCACACATAGAAGCGTACTTTATATAATTTTTAATGGCCTAAATTATTTATCGACGACAGCATTTAACAATATTTATATAAAAATATAGAATATCATGTTCCTTATAACTCGTAATAATTGGATATCAGTGAGAAAAGTAGAGTTTCTTCGAAGTATCACCGTAATCTGCCATTATTACGTTTTTTTTTAAATTCCAAGCCAAATCAGCAAACCGGTTCGTTCGACTGAAATACAAAAGTTGAAAAAGTTAACGACGGCTTTTACCGCAAGAAAATTTTAAGAAGCCGAACGCGAGCGATTCGAATAAAATACTTTTTAATCGAGAAAGAACAAATATTAAGTAAATTTCGCGAAAATAATTGTCAACCGACGAACATTTTTATAGATCGATTTTTTTTATACGCAATTTTGGAGAATCGATTTAAACGAATTTTTATTCAGCGATAATTTGATATGCAGAAATTAAAGTTAAAAGAGGTTTATGATGAAAATCAAATAGTAATTAAGGAAATATTGGTGATGAAAAGTTGCAAGAATCAGTTGGGATGAACAAAAAAAACGTTAAATTTAGAGATCGAGAATTCTGCAATAAAAATTGCGTCTCACCTCGGAATCCGGAGCAGTACGAGGGTGAAAAAGATAAAATACAGCAGATTACCGAAGTAAAACTACGTTGAAGGTATTTATATGGAATCGAAACGAGATCTTCGTCTCGCGTAAGCGCCCATACAAGCGAAAAAACCAACGATTCCGATGAAAAGTCCGATAATCAGTGCCATAGTATCGCCAAAATCGAAGCCATGCGACGCTAATACGCGCGGAAACATCGACATTACGAATATCGCAAAAAACCAAATCATCGTTCGACTTTTGGATAAGAATTAAGGAATGAATTAATTGTTTTTCTCGTCGAATTTGACAGCTCTCGATAATTTTCAAGGTTATGTAGTTTATCCAAATGTTCTCTCCCTAGTCAGTTTTTGTCTACGCCTATGGCTTACTCGTCTTCGGGAACCAAAAATCTGACCAATCGCACTTCTCTTCCACTAGTAACTTGGTTAAGGTGTCTAGGGAATTTGATTACCCGCTGTTTGTCGACCAATCGCGTTAAAAAACGAGCGAATGGTGCATCGCGATTGGTCAACGTTTGACGCATGCGCACGATCTATCTAGTTACAAAATCTCACTTTGTCGCTCCGTCGTTGGCGTCCCTTGACCGTACACTCTGCGGGGGAATGTGTTCGTTCGCCGTGCATCGCGTATCGACCGAGTAAAAAATTCTCAACACTAAAAGTGTTTAAAGTCGTTTCAACCTTGGAACCAAGTATACGTCGTTAAATTGTGAGTACCTAGGCGTCTTATACTCGTGATTCTTCGATTAACAAAAATAATTATCTTCCACAAAAAAATTCACGTAAGAAAAATCACTTAGCCAGGATATCGCGCCCAATTTCCTCTACCCGTAGCCATTTTGCTATCCGTTGATAAATACAAGGCATTCCCGTACCGACTGGCGACTCGAACCGCGTTCGAGAACGAATTTCAATTATAACAATGTTATACGAATCATATTCAATTATTCTTCCTCCATCCAAAGAGTAGATTTTTTTTTAACCTTGACAAGTTTATGTCCCCGAAACTCCGAGAACGCGATATTTTTCTCGATAAGTTTTCTACCCAACGTACCTCAAAAAAAACGGCCATTATAATGCGAAATTACTAACACGACAAGCCCACTTTTAACCTTCTTCTCGTCCCGGTGTCTCGACGACGCATCACTCGTTATGCACTCTTTGTCTCTTGTTTTCGTTAAAAATAGTATTGTTTCGTTCGAATCTTTAAAAATTTGACGCACAGATTGGGAAAAAATTAGCTCACGTTGTGTCTAATTTTTGTACATTTTCGTGGCGGGAGGGACGCGAGGGGAAACAAGCATTTTGTTCATGCAGGATGTGAAACACGTCACCTAGACCCGATTGAGAATATGTTTTTTCCTATCACCAATTCCTATTTGCCATAAGCTTTTTTCTAATAATTAATTTTGAGTTTTTATCGTAAAATCTGACAACAATTATGACAATACAGTAATTTTCGTTTAATTTGAAAAATTGTTAAAATAAACAAAATTCGATACAATAATGTCAACGATCTCTAATTAATCAATTAAATAAAACTAATTTTCAGTTTACGAAAAAACTGAATTTTACAGAACGAACGTAAAATAAATCATGAAAATTCTCATTTTTTCCTCAACAACTACGAACGTTATAAACTAATTAGATGAAAATAGTCAAGTAAATAATAAATTCATACCGAGCAAACATATATTTTTGTTTTTCTGAACATCGCGAATACAGAATTTTATATTACGAAAATTCGAACGTGAAAATAAAAAAATAAAAATTCTCTCTGGTATCAAAAGTTGAAACGAACGAATGATTTTTTTAACGAACGAGCGTAACAAATATTCGAAAATAAACTAACGATAAAATTCATTACGCAGACAAGGACCAAAGATGGAGAGCAGAGTCGAGGCGGAACATCCGTCGTTGTCCAAAAGCAAAAGAGTAATAACGTCGAAAGAGGAAATAATATACGCGCCTGGTGTGCTCGAGGACGACGAGGAGGTCGAAGAGGTCGAGGAGATAGTAGAAATAATCGAGGAAATAGTCGAAGTCGAAGTCGACGAGAACGAGGAAGAAAATCACGAATTAATAGAAGAAACGGAAGAACAATTGGAAACGCGTAACGAAGAGAGTCACAAAGATTCAACGAGCGACGATAGGGACATTCTCAAGGTCAAAGCATCGAATCATGCCCAGGAACGTCGAAGTTACGAGAAACAAAAGAAAATTCCCGTAGTGACTTACGACGCGGACGAGGATTGGGAGGACGAGGAGAACGATCAACAGATCATCGCGAGAAACGCGATAGTTACGAAAAATAATGTCGTTACGTCGAAGAAAAATCATCCTATGAACGGAAAAAGATCGTCGAGCGCGAGGGACGAAGAGCCCGTTAGCAAAGTCGCGAAAACTCGAGCGTCGATGGATTATTCGGACGCTCGTGATATAAACGACGCTCTGCAAATGGAGGAGAACGAGGAAGACGAGGAGGAGAGTCCTCACGAGATCGTCAAAAGCGCGGAAAATAATTTGGTCTACACGGTCCTCGGATCGAAAAAAACGAGCGGCGCAAAGACGAAGAGAGACACGACGAAGAGTCTGGAATCCGTGAATTACATGAAAGTATGAATTCGGATTAATCCAAAAATCTTAATCAACCAAAAATCCAAGACCCAACTAGCTCGACCTAAAATTCCTAAAATTATCCTACATTTATCGAAATCCACGAAATCCTTAAGAAATTCTAAACAGAGACGAATCGATTTTGCGGCATTTTTATACAATTTTTTATTGGCCGAGGATTATTGGTTGGAGCGCTTCGTTGAGGCGTTCCATTTGTTTAAGTTCCTTTCTGTTCTGCAACGAAAAGAAAAATTCGATATTTCGCAAATTTTCATTTTTGAAATGAATTAAACGATCGTAACGTTTCGTATCTTTTTTTTTTTTGGTCCATTTTGCATTTTTTTTCGTTTATTGGTGAGAAGAATGAAATTTGTATCGTTGAATTAATTGTTCGAACAGATGGAGCGCCTTGATGAAGACACGATCCCGATCGAGGGAACGATATATTACGAGGGTGATAACATGGAAACTGTTTACGTGGCACAGCCGACTCACGACGATAACGAGACGTATCAATACGAGGAAGAACAGCCAGCTGAGCAAGAGGAACAAGAATGGGAAGGAACGAACGAGGGCAACGGCGAAAATCAGGAAGAGGAGGAAGAGGAAGACGAGGCAGTCTTGGTAATTTGCATTGGCGAAAAAAAAGCCGCGATAGTTTTTTCTCCGAAATTTTTGCTCGATTCCAAGTTTGTTCGAGTTTTTTCGCTCATTCGGATTCATAAATAATTTACAATCGAAGAGAGATGAAATTTTGTTGAAAAAAACCGTTCGTACGAAAATAATTCCGAGGACCTTTTTGTTAAAATGCACGATTAATAGTTTCGAACAAAATTCGATGAAAATACTTAGTTTACTTTGAATAATATTTGTACAAAGTTTTAAAATTTTTTGCGAGTAAAATGTAGAAAGAATTATTGATAATTCAGCAGGATCAGATTTTCCTGCACGAAGACGAGGATGGCCAATTGTATTTCAAGGACGACAGTGGTACGCTTCAGCCGGTTTACCTCACGGCTGATGGAAATTACGCGATCGCTGAGAACAGCAGCGACGAGCAAGAGGTCCAGGACAACACGAATAATCGTCAACTGTCTCAGACATCGTCAACGACAGCTGAAAGTGCCAAAAGCTTCGACGACGACAGCTTTATCGTGCCAGAGCTCGATGTACGTTAAAAATTTGATATAAAACAGCAAATTAATCGAATCGTTAATGAAAATTTACCATTTTATATTTTAATTAATTAATTAATCATTCTAAACACACAGGGAGTTGCCTCTGGCTCGAATCCCAACGATCCGGACGATCCTGATAATACCGTAACGATTTCGTTAATAATATCCGAGGACGAAAATGGCCAGAAGAGAACTCAGGTCATAATACCGACTTCGGATAATCTCAAGTGCGATCTCTGCGCTAAAACTTTCAAGACCTCGTTCCAATTGTTGAGACACAATAGGCTTAAACATGCGCGAGAGGAGGATATAACGACAAGAAATTTCCCATGCGATCTTTGTCCAAAGAGGTAATTATGCCTAATATTTACACGAGTATTTCGAGGTAGTGGGTAGCGCAGTGGTAACGTTTGCGGCTCGCACGCGGCGGTCCGGGGTTCGATTCCTACCCGGAACAATAAAATTTTTTCTCCGTTTTTTTCTGTGCTTTCGGTGGTTCGGAATCCACCTAAGAAAAACTGTAGGTCCACAGGAAAAACAGAGGTGTTGGTTGGTTGGAAATATGTAAAAAAAAAAATTCGCAAGGGTGTATATGGGAAAAACGTATAACACAACTAACATCAGCAACCGACTCGAAATTAAGGCGATCGTCCTTCCTAAGGCCGTACAGATTTGAGAACACTAAAGTGTTCTCCGTGAACTATAAAAGTCGTGTAATTAAAAAAATCCTCTAACGATTTCCATTGATTTTCTAATTGACGATAAAATCGAATTAATCGAAGCAAAATTAGATTTGAGTGATTCTGGACTAATCTTGAGTTAAAAAATCGGAATAAATTCCTCTCGACAATCAGACTCAACTTGGGCTCGATCCTGAGGACTTGTAATTAAAATTTGTATCGTTTCTCTTTGATAGATACTCCGATCAGAATACGTTGGCTCGTCATCGTAAAACTCACATAGGCGATCGTCCTTTCGGATGTCTCGAGTGCGGCAAGAGTTTTCCAACCTCGACGGCGTTGCGGCGTCATTTAACTCATCACAATCCACAGTCGCGGCCGCTGCCATGCATCTACTGCGGTCGTCGTTTTCTGGAGAAGTCGGCATTGACGAAACACGAGCAATCGCATCTGGCGGGTGATCAGCGTACTCACACGTGCGACATTTGTCACAAGTCGTTCCTGCAGGCGGCTGATCTGAATCTACACAAGAAAAATCACGATCCGGACAAGAAGTTCGACTGCGAGGTGTGTGGTCGGGAATTTAATCGGTTGAACAATTTGCAGCGTCACATGATGGTGCATAAGCAAGTACGTCGAAAAATACCATTGAATAATAAACACGAAGTTCAATCACGAGGATTCGTTGCGCGTTTACATTTTGATGAATTTTTATTGAATTTTTTTAAAGCCAAGAAAAAAAGGAAAATATCATTTTCCAGAATCCTCGTTAAAGTTTTGATTTTTAAAGACATAAAAAGAAACACCGATCAAAGTTTTGGTGGTCAATTTTCTTTAATGAGAAAGCCAGTAATTCATTCGCTCAATCTTTTTTTCTTTCAACTCGTAGAAAGTCAGAGATTCGAATAAAGTTAAATATTCTTATCGAGACGCGTGACAAAATTGGAAATTTTTAATAAGTTGGCGCTCGATCGAAGAGAAATAAATCGTCGTATAACGTCGAACTTGTATCGTTTAAATGCAAATGTATCTCGGCCGTACTTGGAAAGCTATATCGCACAAAACAACCGTTAAAATAAGTTTAAGAAAATTAGTGATAACATTAGATCGTAAGCTTATCAATTTTTTTTTATATTCGTTCGAGAATCGGACGAAAAAATTGGTCCAAATTTTCGTTGTTCTCGAACGGATATATTCTCTAAGGGAGGAATCGAGAATCGTCGGCACAAACTCGAATTGACTCGTCAATTTTAACGAAATTTCAATCAAACTTTATATTCAATTTTATATTAAAATTGATTACAAAATTTATATTTATAATCTCGATTCTGCCTTCACTTCAATCTCCAGTGATTCAAAATATCATAAGAATTTAATATTTTCCATCAAACGTTATTTAAACAAATTATTTACACTTTTATTTATTTTTAATGTGTAAAAATTTGAATTTCGATGCGGAATTTTCGCAATTTCGACTTTGAGGTGAAATGATTCAGCGACTGAGTAACCGATAGCATTATCGAGGATAAACCTTGATTCCGCTGCGATTAATGACGTTTCGAGGAAACGGAAAATCGAGGCTTGAAACATCGATCATCCACGAAAAAATCAAAAATGTTTTGTTTCATTTCCCCTCGAGTACGAACGCCAAAGTCCAAACTTAATTTCATCAATTTATTTCTTGTACGTAAATTAAAAAATAGAATTAAGTGTAATTTTTAATCTAAACGTAAGTAATAAGCTTAAGTAAAGTTTTAAGTACGTTAACTCGAGTTTTAACTCGAATCTTAAGCAAATTTGTCACTCGAGTTTGAAATCAATTTTCAATTCGACTCTAAAACGATTTTTAACTAAATTTTTGATTCAAGCTGTAAATTAATCAGCGACGTAAAAAAACGCGATATCGTCGAAATTTTCTCACCAGACGAGGGTGAAATTTACAAAAATTATTCCTTCCATCGTCATCGACCGAACGTAACTTTTTCCTCGATTACGAAAAAGCAAAAATTTTGTGACAAAAAAATGTTCGAAAGTTATGAAATTTTTTTAATTGTTTCAGACTCGATTTACTCGCCGGTAGTTACATTTATTTTTAACAAAAAAAATATTCCAATCTTGCTAATGGGTTTCTTTTTTCTGTTTCGTTTGTTTCATGAAAATATTGGAAAACGACAGAAACAAGGCGGCAATCAGGAGATACTCGCTTGCGACGTGTGCGGCATAACCTACAAATTCATGAGTTCGTTAACCCGCCACATGGTAACGTCTCACATGAATCCTGAAAAATTGCGACAGCAAGCGGAGGAACAGCGCAAAAAGCGTGAAAATAATTATCGTCGATATCTGGAAAATCGAAAAATGTACGAGACTCAGCATTCGGGAACGGAATACAGCAGCGGCGGCGGCGGAGGAAAACGTTCCGGTGGTTACCGATCGAGCAACGAGAACGACGAGGATACCGCCTGAGAACGCGCACTTTTCCGGATCTACGAGAACGAACGGAAAAAGAAATTAAAAGCGTTTCGTGCTTATTGATAAGAGGAAACGCGACCACGCGACTCGTCGCGCTTTTCGCACCATGTGAAAAATAAAAAGCATTTAATAATCGCTTGACGGAAAGAAGCTGCTGATAAAACATATCGAGTTACGTCGATATTAATATTTTAAGATGTGGTAGATTAAAAAAATAAATAAAAAAAAAGCAAGACCAAGTTTGTGTATAAGCCTGAATCACATTTTAAGTGTGTTTTTTTCCGAAGGTTATGACTACCGCGAAGTATAAATAATGATGAAAATATAAAGTATGAGAAAAAAACGCGAGGAGACAAATTTATTAAAAAGTAGGAGATTTATTAAGGAGGTTCACGCGTTAGGCATGCGTTAGACGAATTCCAAGTTTAATTGTTTAACATTCGTACGAACCTTCTTAACAATAATACTCAACTGTGGGTAAAATTTGAGAAAGTTTTACCGTCTAGGAATCGATTTATTTATTGTGAAAAATCGTATTTTTTCGTAACTTCCCGTAAGACCTCGTGTTAAAGTTGCGATTTTAAACACTGAATATCTCGATTACTAGACGGTGGAAACTTCTCAAATTTGTTACCCGTTATAATACGATGCTCAAGTAGATTCACGCAAAATTTCAAAAAATTATCTTGGAAAAAATTGTATCCGATGATTTTGCCATTACTTCGTATATACTATTACGATTATGGCGCGTGAACCTCGTTAAAAATTCTCAATAATTCGCCTTTATGATATTCCCAATTTTCTCGAAACGATGGAACGCAATGAAGCGCGTTTCTCAGGGTTTTCTTTCTGTCGTTTCCTTCTTTTGTCCAAACGATCAGCGGTGTTTGTAGAATATTAGATCACCGTTTTTAATTAAACGTTACCAAAATGTGCAATCGGATTGATGTTTGAATCGGCTCTAATGCTTTTTCCTATTGGATGTTTCTCAAGGTAAGTGGCTAGAAGGCTAGAACTCGTATGATAACAACAGAATCTTCGTTACCTACACGCATCGAAAGGTTAAAAATAGAACGAGAGTCGTAAAACGTGAACTTTCAGATCGCGTCGCAACGGGCGTTTTTATACAAATTAAATTAATGAAATTATTTATTCAACTTTCATTTATCGAATAATGTCGGAAGTTCAGGATAAAATTACCAAAGCTTGCCGGCTGCTGTCACGAGAAGCGGAAGGTGAGTGCGATCTGACATAACCTCAAATTTTTCATGCCGTTTTTAACCCTCGAGCATTACGATCCTTACAATTCAAGAACAAGGAAATGAGATAATAAAAAAATGTAAATCAAATACGATCCATTTGTTCATTGCCGAAATTATTGTAATTTACATATTTCAATTGGCTTAATTCCTTGCAGAACTCTACCTATCGGATCGAATTCGCGAAATAGACGAACGCATATCACCATTAAATTTTTATCGCGATCACGTCTCCAAGAATCTCCCATTGTTGATTAAAAATGGCGTACGACATTGGAAATCGATGGAAAAATGGAGCCTTTCGTATTTTCGCGATGTCATGCCGAACAAAGAAATTCGAGTTGCCGTAACGCCCAACGGTTACGCCGACGCGATAACGAGCGACGCGACCGGCAAAGAATATTTCGTCCAACCGGAAGAGCGAACGATGAGAATAGCCGATTTTCTTGATAAAATAGAAAATCCTCTGGACGATGAAATTTTTTACATTCAACAGCAAAATTCGAATTTCGAACGCGAATATTCCGAACTATGGCGCGACGTCGAACAAGATTTGCCCTGGGCGACTGAGGCGTTTGGAAAAGATCCGGACGCTATTAATTTTTGGATGGGCGATCGACGAGCCGTTACATCGAGTAAGATTTTCCCAAGATCGTCGTGGCCAAAATCACGCTAACGATATTTCTTGCAATTATTTATTTTTCTTAGATTAATCAATATCTCAAAACCCACAGAACTTCGAAATTTTAATAATTTAAAAAAATTATAAACTAAATTTCCGTCGAATTTAATTTACGCTCTAAAAGCAAATTCGTCCTCGAAGAATTTCTTCGAATTATTTCGATCGCGATAATCGTCCGCTCGCTAAAATGTTCCCTAACAAATTTCAGGTTGAAGATAAATAAGAGATTCGCCTTTCGCCTTGCAGTGCACAAGGACCCATACGAGAATATTTATTGCGTCATTTCCGGCGAAAAAGAATTCATTCTACATCCGCCTACGGATTTGCCGTGGATTCCTTACGGCAAATATCCAACGGCTGTGTATAAAAAAGTCGCCGAGGGCTGGATCGTCGATCCGGTTACATCGGAGACGCCGGAATCGCTGAAGGACGATCGTAACGAAAAAGACGCGGGTTTGATTCCATGGATAAGCGTCGATCCGGAAAATCCCGATTTCAAAACGTTCGAATAATTTTTATTTTCCGTCTTTCGTCGATAAAATGCAATCGCTGACGTTAATTTACACGGTTTTATTAATTTTTGTTCCAGGTGGCCGCGTTACGAGAACGCGCACACCTTGAAGGTCAAAGTCGATGCCGGCGACGTCCTCTATTTGCCATCTCTCTGGTTTCATCACGTTCGCCAATCACACGGCTGTATAGCTTTGAACTTTTGGTACGATATGGAATACGACATAAAGTACGCTTATCATTTGGCTTTGGAAAGTCTGTGTAATTAAAACGCATTTATTACACGAATTTGCAGTTTTTTTTGTCGCGCTTTCACCCTTTTGATATGTTTTTTTTAAAGAAACGGTAATTTCGATTAATACGAGTCAAATATCTCGAGGTACGTTTTTTTTCTGAATTTCTCCGTGAAATTTTAATAAACATATTGTAAATGAAGATAAAAAATAGTAAAAAAATCGTTTTATTTAGTTCATGAAACTAAAGACAGATGGCGCTATACGGTATTTTTGGCGTAAGAAAGAGTAATAAAGGGCAAATCTTTTTTTTAAGTCGATGTCCTAGGCGGTTCGGAGGATTTCGCAATAAATCTGCGTTACCAAAGTGCATGTGCCGCTTTTTTATGTAATTTAAATCTTTAACACAGTTTTTGACCAATTTGCTTTGGTTTACGGACAACCGGCTGAAAATATTTCACAACGGACGAATAACAAGCGATTTTGCTCGATTTTCGTGACTCACAACGCTGTAAATAATTTTCATTTGTGCCGTTTGCGTTTGTAATCATGGACGCTTGGACGCGTGTTATGAACATATGTGACGCGATCCGAGAAAAGGTACCTACGTGGCCAAAAATCAATTTTGGGATTATGCGTCATGCTATAAGTTTTTGAACCGATCTTTCATGTGGTGCAATCAGTGATGTTTTATCTACATAATTTTACAAGATATGTATTATTGAAAATTGTATCACTCGAGCACGAGCATTGGTTTTGATTTCTTTAATCGCTCGCCGTGAAAAATTCCTATTTTGTCTCGTATGTCCCTTTTCTCGGATCGTGTCACATATTGAACACAGTGAAATTGTGTTGATAGGAGCACAAACGACAGTACCGACTCCACTAGTTGTCCGATGGAGCGACATCTGTGCGGCCAAAGAGTGAACTATGGGTATTTTCGTGTTCACGACACGAAGTTGGTTGCGCCAGCGTCGTCGTATCTTACTAACCTCTGTTTCTACGTTCCTATTTTCGTTGCATGTTCTCGCCACCCGCGGTGCTGCGAGCTCTAGAGTTCATCGCGCGCGTATTCCTACTAAAAACATCCAAGTGGGGGAAGCAATGTGTTATTTTTCGCGCCCAAATTAATGAAATAGGCGGGATTTTGCGACCCGATGTACAGTTATCAGTGATAATACAGTGTACGTTGTACGTGCTGCAATTCATGAAAAGATTGAGGAAATCCTTCGTGCAAATGTTTAACGCATAAAAGCCACACATTCCCAATTTTGCGAAGGAAATTCACGCACCAACAAAGCCTGCGACGTATACGCATCAACGCGTACTGGACGACCGTTGACAACGCGACATTCGCATCGCCATAAACCGAGGTAAAGGAAAAAATTCAAGAAAAAAGATATTCTTCGAGCTACGACTTATATATTCGTATATAAAAAAAAATGTCGCAGCCATCGGTAACGGCATTTTTCAATTCGCGCAAGCGACAAGCGAACGAAGAAATTCGCAATAAATCTAAGATCCTCGTGTTGGATCAGAAAATGACGATAAACCAAGAAAAAACGGGCGACGAGACGCGTACAACGACCAATAGTCCGAAACTCGTTTACGCACCTAGCATAGAAACAAAACAAACCTCGGTCGTTAGAAATATTCAATTCGACGTCGCCAAAACCAATACACCCGGAAAAATGACTCCGAAAACTGCGATACGCTCGAAATCCACGCGTAGTAAAAAATTCACTACCGAAGAAGGACAGACCGATATCAGAGAGACGTTTTTGAAAATGAGCTCCGACGGCGTCGGCGGAGGAAAATCCAAGGTCGTTCCGTTCGAAAAAATGGGAGCGCTCAGTCCGAAGAAAAAGTCTTTCGAGAATAAGGAACGCAGTCGGGAGGAGCCAGCCGCTGGCTCAACGACGCCCAAGAAAATGTCGTCCGCCGATAGAATCGCCAAGCAAGATCTCGGTCTCGCAGAGATCAAGACGCGTATCAACAAGTCTTCTCGTCTCAACGAGTTGAGAGCGTCGATCGCGAGGATCAAAAAGTGCGAGGAAAAATTGGAGAACCTCGAGCGTCTGAACGAAAGCAACAAACCGCAGATACGAAAATTTGAGAGTATCGAGGTCGAGGTTCCCATTAGGTGAGATAACAAATTCTCATTCATTTTTTTCAGATTTTATTCCGTTAATTTTGATTTAATCGAATTTTTCTAATTTTTTGTTATTAATATTGCAATTTTTTACAGTATTTTACCCTCATGTTTCGTAAATCTTGGTTGACTATGTTTACGCGTTGAGTTTTACGATGTAATCCATTTTTTAATGAAACGTCGATTAATTTTTCATTCAAATTCGAATTTCTCGAATTTCTCGAATTTTATTTCTAATTTTTTATCTGTGCGTAACTCAATGTTGTTTAGTTAATCGTCTCGTTTATCGAAATTCGCTTCTATTTACCAAAACGGAAATTCTAGAATTTTGTTTGCAAACGCATTTTCTCAAATTTCTGGAAACGATGAATTAAAACATTTCTCCGTTCGTGCAGTGTTCTTGAATTTCGTTGTAAATAATTAGACCATTCGTGTCGTCATCGACGACCCAGCGTTACATTTTTCCAAGAAATTTCGCAAAAGGCATTAATTTTTTCCTCGAATTTTCGAATTTATTTAAATAACGAATTTTTACTTCCACCAACAACGCACGATTTTGATAAACCCGTTTTTCCCTGAAAATTTTGTTTATCGATGATCTTGAATTTTTTAAGACGAATTAAATCAATTTAGAATTTTGCGATTTTTCACATTTAATCATTTTTTTATTGTCTCGAAAAGTCCATCGAAGATCGCGCGTTCGCCCAGCAAAGCCTTGCGTACTCCGACCAAAAATGTGCAATTACCGGAGAACGCTAGTCCGCAGCGACGCTTACTCTTCGCACCGAAGGAATCGTCCGTGAGTCCTGTGAAAAATTCGACGATTCCAGCGTATCAGAGATATCAGACTCTCGTCGACAGTGGAATACCCGCTCTCTCATTGCCGTACAACTATAGATTCCTCGCCGAGGCTTTCAGATGCGTCGATACGGTAAATTACAAGTAGTAGTAGTAGTAGCCAGTTTTATTTGTACAACTTACATTACGTTTTTTACAAAGTTCCGCCTTAATTCTTATTTCCTGGATTTAATCTAATCCACCCTGCCAACGCTTTCTTTCTTCTCTCTCCTACTCTTCTTGCACTCCTCTTCTATGGGGGAGTTTAACGTGTACACCCTCTTCGGGTTTTTACACACCTATGTTACCACTTCAACCTATCCTCCGATATTCTTATTCGCGACCACGGCTGCAGCCGTTTCGCATTCCCTCTAATCTCCCTGTATCGCATTTGCCACGGACGGAGGGAAACTGCAGAAAACCTTCATCGATACAGGTCGCACTCCTCTTCTATGTCTCTGTAATACACGCAGATATCCTCTTTTATTCTTCCCCCTGACATATTTATTATTTCCTCCCTTATCCCCACCCTATCCACTCCTTTCAACCACCCTTCTGCCGTCTTTCTCGCTTTTTCCGAAACCCTCACCCAGCCTTTCTTGCATTCCATTAGATGTTCCAGCGTCTCATTTTTTTCTTCACATATCCTACGTGTCCAGTCCTTGTCCCCTTTCTTTCCCGCTCTTCCTACATTTCCACACCTCAATCTCGCCCACATTTCTTTATTCTTTCCTTTCACTCCTTCCTCCATCCAGAAGCTCCATGGTGTCTTCTCACGGTGAATTACAATTTTTCATCGTTCTAAAATACGAGAAAAATATAATTTCCAAGTTCCAGCCAAAAATCCATTTCCAAGGAACGAATTCCCTCACAAAAATCTGTAAATCGAGAATATTTCGATATTTTATAATTAATTTCTCTTTTAAATCGATTAAACATTTTTTTTTAAATTTTTTCTTATTTTTATTCAATTCGTTAATCAGGTCGCAGCGATGCTCTTCAATCGCAAAGAGGTCATTACGTTCAAGAAACTCAAGCCTGCTGTGCAGGAGCTTCTACGTCGTAATTTCACCCTCGAGCATTTGGCGCAGATCAAAACTCTTTACCCCGAAGCATTTGCGTATAATCAGGAAAAACTACGCAACTTCGGTTCGACCTCCAAACAGGACAAATACGAATTAGTATTGACGCCAATTGTCGAACCAAAGGACGGTAGAAACACACCGGATCCTGATAACGTTCTCAAATCCGCTGCGGAAATGAGCATGGGGCCAGCAGTGATTCTCCAGAGACGAAGGAAATTTTACAGCGCTCTTCTCGGTGAGTCCCTATTTAAAATTTCTCCCAAAATATAAAAAAAATGAAAAAAAAAATTGTCAATATCATTATTTATTATTTATTTTTTATTATTATAGTTTTACTTGCACATCTTTTTACAAAAGTTTTTTACAAGATCTTATTTCTAACTCTGCCTCTTCCCTACTTTCTTTTCTACGTATTTCTTCTACTTCTCTATAATACTCGCACACATCCTCTTGTATTTTCCCACCCAACATATTTATTACTTGCCCCCTTACCGCCATTATGTCTATTCCCTTCATCCATCCCTCAGCAGTTTTTCTTGCTTTCTCCGTCATCTTTTCCCATCCTTTTTTGTCTCGTTACTTTCCTTACACAATCTACACGTCCAATCCCTTTTCCCCTTCTTTCCCGCCCTTCCTATATTCCCACATCTCATCCTCGCCCACATTTCCTTATTCCTTCCTCTCACTTCCTCCTCTGCCCAATATCTCCACGGTTCCCCCTCATTTTGGACTACAAATTTATAAATTGTTAATATCATTTTTTAATATTTATTAATTAAAATTTCTGTTAAAACGTCGATGTTCGAAATAATATTTTTTTTTTTTAATATCAGATAGAGTCAAGACCGAGCACGAGAAGTTCTTGCTTAGTTTGGAAAATCCGATGCGTATACCGAAGGAAAAAATAACTCGCTGGCATCCGGAATTCGACGTGGAGAGTTGCAGCGCTGTAGAACGTGCCGATTTGCCGGAACTGCCTAATGTCGAGAAAGCTCACTCGGCCGTACAAGTGCTCGGTAAGTTTTAAACGACAAACGAACAAAAATTCATTTTCGTAATCGTCTTATCGATCTTACGAAACGAATTCGTCTTACGATTGCATCATCGAAATTTTTCGCTGCAATTTGGGTGACCCAAATTTTCCAATGCCGCGAAGAAAAAATATGCTCCGGTGTGTTTACGCGAATGAAACGCGAGCTCGATTTCGCAATTCCTCTTCCGACACTGAGTTTTCATTACGGATCAGCAAATTTTGATGAAAAAAAGAAAAGAAAAAAAACGACGTTCTCGAAACAAAATCGAAACGTGTAACGTAATAAATATGTAAATATACGCGAGAAACAGCTGCAAGCGACGACACTGCGATTTATATCGGTTAATTCTCTTTTTTATTTTTGCCGAAGATTAATTTTCTGTCGTTGAATGAACAAAAAAAGCTCCTCGTAGTCGATCTTTCTTCAATTCGCGAATTCGCGAACACTCGGTAGACCTTGGCCTTCGATTATTAAAATTTGAATTAATTTTCGACAAGTTTGGATATCGATAACGTACGAAAGAAAGAGAAATTAATGTTGACATACGTTAAAGACGATAACAGACTGTCGGATTAATTTTCTACAAGATATTTTTTTAACCAATTGTCCGGTCATTGAAATTTAAGTTTGTATACGAATTATTTTCAGCCAAGATTCTTTTTTCGATAATTAGTAATTAATATTTTGTCTCTGAGCTAAATTGAAAAATACTCGAAACGCACAATAGATTTGATTTTTTGCAGAATCAATCGATTACACGAGAAAATGACTCGAGAAATTCTCACCAAAAAAGCTTTTATCGAATCGAAGTATTACGAGTATTCATTTTTTTTAATTCGTCGTATTTCGTGCAATATTCTCTCGGAATTTCTCCGTCATTTTTTTATTGGTGCGTCCTTAAAGAACTGACGAGAAAAAAAACGTTTGCGTTGTCGCGAAATTCGTCAGCGTGACCCTGATTAAACGGTAATGCGGCTAAACACTCGGCAAATATCTACGAAAACGATTGAGCCGATTTCGCAAAGAGGAAAAGCATTTATATAAACCCGCGACATCTGCAGCATGCCCAGACGCGATTCAAATGCCTTCGAGCCTCGACTGCAAAATGCTCACCATTGACAACGGTTTTAAGGTATCCTTGAGCGATCGTCAAGCAATCGCGAGGATTAGTAAGTCCTTTCGTACCTTCGTTACAGTAAAAAAATCGAAAATACAAAATTATATTTCTCGATAAAAAACCCCCCGAGTTTCGAATCGTATTTCAAAACTATAAATGTTTGAATCAAAAATAAGATTAAAAAAATCGAATTTGGTTCGAATTATTTTTCTATCGAATTACAAGAAATATTTATTTAAAACGAAATATCGTTACGATTATTTTTTATGTATTTTTAGAAAAAGCCAAAGCTCTTTTCAACTGTAACACTCGAATGGAAAAGGCGCTGCAAAGATTGGCGGACGCGAAGATGACGTCGAAGAGTACCGTCGAGGTTTCCACGACGACGGAAGTTGATAAGGAAGTGACGAACGACGGAACGAGAAAAGTCGAAATATCCGTCGTTGATACGCCACCAGCGACACCAACGACGCAAAGCAGTTATTTGAATTCCGCATTCAAGGGAATACCGAAAGCTCTTCTCGAACGGGTAAGAACATTTTTTTTCAATTTATTCAAATTTATGAGATCGAATTTTTTAAATCTCAACGATTTTATTATATCGAAAGAATAAGAATTAAAAACTATTCGTTCGTGCTCGAGACATTGCCGAAGTTCTCAAGGTCAGGAAACAATAAAATATTTGCTAAGGTGCAGTAGCAATTTTTTCAGCTGTTTTTATCGCATCGTCTTTATTCTCGGGAATCTCCAGCGAACCGGCTAATGGCGAACAAATATACAATACGACTCGTTCCATCGATTCTCGTCAAGCCACTCGTCGTCAAAATTCTTCATAAAAATTCATTTTTTTTCTCGTTCGATTAAAAACACGGAAAATTCGATTTTTTAAATAATTCTACCTATATCGCACGGACACGAGTATTAATAGACGAAAATTTTTTTCTAAGACAATTTTTATTTATACGACGCGATTAATCAATTTTTGACTATGGAGAAAAACAATTCTGTCTTTTATGCAATAAATACATCGTTTTTTTTCAGGTACGTGCGAAGCAGGCGGCTAAAGCTTTGGAGGCGATGACCAGGACCCCGACGGCCGACCGGGAAGCCGCGCTTTATTCGAGACTCCCGGAAATGGCGAAAATTCTTCGCAATATTTTCGTGGTGGAGAGAAAGAGCGTTTTGCCACTGGAAACAGTGATTATCAAGCTCGACAATTCATACAGAACGAAACTGACGCCCAACGAGCTCGAGGAACACGTTCGTCTCATTTGCAAATTATTGCCGACATTCGCGTGTTTGCAAAAAGTACGTCAGATCGATTATTTGAAACTCGCGAAAACTGCGGATATCCTCAAAGTCATAAAGAGACTCGAAATCATTGCTAATGACAAGGTTAAGGCTTGATGAATTTTTTCCCGTCGACCACGCGAACGCGAGAAAACGCACCGAGACTACCGAGAGCAAAAACGCGAATATAAAATTTCGCCAAATAAACTGGCAACAAAAAAAAATGAAAGTTTTCCAGAAAAATATTCCTAACAGTGAAATTTCGGTCAATTATTTAGTATGTATGCAACTTGAAAATTGCACACTTATTTTTCCGGGCAGTCGTGTTTGCTTTTTGGCTTTTTGCACGATTTTTCGACAATTAATTTGAGACATGATTTTTTGGTCGTTATCGATTTTGCGACCGTTCGATTAATTTTTTTTATCGATTATTTGTAGCACGTTAGTTCTTTCGTTTGCACGTATTCACCGAGGCACGATATTTGGGGAATCGGTGATCCGGTAGATGAAAAATTCCTCGTTCCAAATTGTCAGTTCGTAGCGAAGTAAATATAAATAATTAAATATAATTTAGGACTCGGGTTTCGTCAATTTTTTTTCGAGGCAATTATGTAAACAGGGTCGAATAACCCACCGTAAATATAATTATAACATCCTTTTTCGTGTGTTGGATCAAATGTGTAATTTAGAAAAGTTTGATTCGTGTAATTTCTTTCCAAGATTTCGAAAAAGTCGTTTTTCATATTTTTTATCCACCGTTTATCGCTAGTCTAGGGTCCGGCAAACGTTATCTGAACATTAGAAAATTCTTGAGATTTGAATTACGCTAATTACGAAGACGCAAGTTACTTTTCTAAAACGAGTCGCGTACAAAAAGAGTTTCGTCGTTTAATGCGACCACGGCTCGTCTGACGATATTTACCGAAGATATCTTTTTTGTAGATCGAAGCGTTCTTCACAAAAAAGTTCCTGTGAATATTTTTCCTAGGTACAACCGTTTTCGAGAAAAACGACGGTTGATGGAACGACTCGAAACGAAATAGTTACGAATGATTTTTTGGGAATAATTGTCACGTAAACCCTCGCGTGCTGGTTCGTAAAGGCGAAGGTGTTTATCGCGACCCGACCGTTTCATTTCGAGATATTCTATCGACGGAAAAACAGTTCATAGCTTTCTCAAAAATAAATCTTTATTGAGTGACAAAACGACGAAATATTCATTTTCTCCATAAACATTTGTTTTCGATAAGCTAGAATTTTTTTTTCGTACCGCACCCACCGGTTCTGTAACGAATGGCCCAAAATGTATAAACTTTGGTCGAATTCACGAAAATTCATACCACGAGTAACTTTTTTTCATTCATTTACATTTTTTTCTCTATCGCAATTGCGTACACTTATTTTATTTTCATCATTTATTTGTAATTTTTGTCGATAAGATTAATAAACAGCATTGTACTCATTTTTGAGGCGCAATAAAAAATAATTCCTCGTTTATTCCGTAAATTCGAAAACGTTCCGAGCGTTTGGGGAAAATTGAGTTTGAAGCACGAGGCGAATAAAATATCACAGAGGGAAAAGACTTCAACAAATGTTCTTACGTGGTATGGTTTTACCAAAAGGAACAAAATGATGAATTTTCGTGCGTGTGGTTGAATGAAATAATTTCATTAAATACGTTTCGTCGATCTTGATTTTCGTACTAAACTTGACCATCCGAATTTCTAATTAATTGTACCATAGTTAATCCATACCATACCAATACCATAGTCGTTTAATCGATAATCACCTAATTATTACCGTGCAATTGTATTTTCTAATTATTATCGTCATTATTATACATTATCCTACGCATATGGCCGAGTTATTGTAAAAATACAAATCCGAGCGTTGTTTATTCGTGTAATAATTAGGCTAAGAATAAAGATAATTACTTTTGTAGTGCAATAAATGTTTTATTTGAAAACAAAACGAAAGTTTCGATGAGACGATGAATATCTTAACGAAGAAAAATACTTTCTACTTGATGGCGGAGGTTTTCTGCAGTTTCCCTCCGTCCGCGGCAAATGCGATACAGGAAATTAGGGGTATAAGCGAACCGTCTGCAGCCGGGACAGCTAATAAGGGTGTCGGAGGGATATGATAGAATAAGGTTGCAAAGTATAGGCGTGTAAACCCTAGCAATTTTGGCAACTTCAAAGTCAACCGAAAATATCAACGGTTGAATTTGGACAGCTTTACAACTATAAAGTCAACCGTAAAAAGGAATCCTAATGGTTGATTCAACGATTGTTGAGTCCCAAATCATCCACAGAAAACGCAGGATGGTTGACTTTCGAAGATGAACAGTTGAGAACAGTCCAAATTCAACCGTTAAACTTTTACGTTGACTCAACTGTCTTTTTCAACCGGTTGATCAAAATGACGGGGAACCCCCAGAAGAAAGGGGGTGCACAATAAACTCCCACATTATTATTATTATTACTTTCTACTTGATGGTGAGTTGCTCAATGTGAAGGTAATTAAATTAAGCAAGAACAAAATCGGACTATTTCTAAAGAACTGAAAATATTGCAATGGTTGCACCAAAATTATTCAAAAAAAGGTAATTCGTCAAATAGATTGAATTTTTGAAAATGGGTCTTAAGATTTGCGCGGTAAAGTATCTTGACTTTGATCTTCAATTATTAATGTAAAACGAATGTAAATTCCAACAGAAAATGTACTCGCATTAAATTTAGTGAGAATGAGACAAAAGTTTTGATCGAGTAAATAAAAGTCTGAATTATATTCGAACAATCGACGCATGCATATTGCATCATTGTTAGAAAGTTCCCGCCACTTCAGCTCCGCCTGCAGCGACTTCCAGCGGCCAAAAATTCAACTACAACTATTAACACTTCTCCGACTACCCCCTTAACCTAGAATTTCTTTATACTACAATTAAAGTCGACTATAATTCACGGAGTTATTATCTTTGGCAGTGTCGACGATTGTAAAAAGTGACAATGGTGTTTCTAACAGCTGTTCAATTTGCGAAGAAAGCCAAGAGCAAGTAAGAACAATTCACACCGAAAGCTTAATCGTATTTTAGTTATTTTCATTATTGAGGTTAGAACGTACCGACTTAAAACAATACGTTAAGGATGTTATAAAACGTACGTAAAATTAGCATCGTGAGTTTGCCCTTGAATACGAAATATTTACGATTGAGTTTCTTATTAATCGATACGATGTGCAGATTTTTTATTTTCTAACAACATTGGTACAGTCGATTGAAAAACTAAATGCAGAGAAACGTACGTTGCGCCATCTTACAGTGTTTGAGTATATACGTGCTCGGTCGGTAACTTACCGAATATCTCTCGACAGTAAATTACCGACTGATGGATTCATTTTACGAAATAATATGATACAGACGCAGATGAGTCAAGTTATCGCCGAACTAGAAGCAATCTCAATGAATTATATCTCAAAAAATTGCTCGCAAGTTGCTCATCAAAATTATAAAATTGCTCTAGCGGTAGCAATTATTTAAAAAAAAGTTATTAAACAATTTCGTAACAAACACTAACTTGACGATTTCTAAGTTATCCGAGTAAGAAAGGGATCTTTGCCGGGCTTAAAAAATTGCAATCAATTTGCTCATCACTGCCCCAGCTTTTTATTTGCGTTTTATTAACGTTTTTTAAATTTAAAACAATAATTAAAATTTCAATGTTTTGAGGCTTGGGAAAACGACAGTAGCGCCGCTAGTTTTGAAACATGAAACTAACACAGACACTTATAGATTTTCGTCTTAACGAGTTTGGAATCAGCAGAATTCAGAAATAGTAAAAAAATGTTTACCCATCTTTTATTCACGATTCCGATCAACATTTTTATTCTTATTCGAAGATTGAATGTGACTCATTTCGGAACAGATATTAACAAGAAACTCTTACAAATTACAGACATATTCTAGTCTTAATTACCAGCACGGTATCTGGTCACAACATACTTTTGGTACGCGAACGACTCGGAGAGAAGATGGAATTTATGAAGTTTGATCCTTACAGTAAGTTCAGCAATCGATTTCATTTTCGTCTAGATAATTGTCGATCATTTGACATAAATTTTATAACCCGCCGCTTATTAAGCCGTAATTAATTTTTAGCTGACTTTTTTTTAAATATAAAATATGTTATTAAAATGGAATAAAAAAACATTGTTATTAAAACTAGAATATTTAATGTAATGCAGATTTTGCCTTTGAAAGAAGAGATTTAGTCATACAACTATTTTCGTTTAATTTTTTGCCTCCGTTTCGCGCTTTGACACAGTGCGCCATCTCGTGGAATTTTAAACAAGCATGTAACGCTTTTTTTCTCAAACGAATACAACATTATTCATTAATTAGAAATTTGTTAGACAAAAAATTAGTTGGTTTTAGAAATGAGATGTCCCACGAAAATTCACAAATATTCGACAATTGTCTTAAAGCATGCAATTTTCGTAGTTTCCGAAAGGGTGCGTTTCGAAATATATACTCGCAGCTAAAATTAATCTATACAAATTATGGAAGTACAAATTACCGCAACTATGGTTTTATTTAGACAAATTTGTGCGGTCACCCTATGGTTTTTGATATCGTTAAAACCGAAATGAGTAAAATATATTTTTGAATGCGTCCCAGAAGGATTTTTCAAAATTATGAAATAAGCCCATATAAATTGTATAGTGAATATATTTGTGTAAATTCCTTAATTTGTTTTCAGTCCAACAAATGGCACTTTATCGAGAGAAGAAGCGAGTTCGAAGTATTTGAGATGCAACGCCTGAAATATAAATGTGCTATGACTAATAATTAAATCATTTTCTTTTTCTACGATGTTTCATTATTATTACCCAATATTATATTTCTCTTTATTTTCATTACCGATAAAATTGACAATTTCTCCAATTCCCAAAAGTCCCGAAAAACGCCCTTATTAATAGAAACCTGAAAAGTAAAATAAAAAAAAACACTAGATGGCGGCACAATAATATTTTCAATCATGCGCATGCGCATTTCGATGCGCGGTTAAATTCAACTAGCGAGGAATGAAAGTTAGCTGAAAAAGATAACCAATGATTTAAAACGTTTGATTCTTTTCAACATTGTTTTATTCGATCGTTCGATATTGGTCAATTATCATTATTAACTTATTACAACCGTTTCTATCAGTAAAAAAAGAAAAACCCAAAGTTCTTTCGCCGTGTTTGAAATAGACCTGTGGCATGTGCACAAAGGACGAATTCATCTCGTCGATTAAACGATTTTACGTACGATTCGGTAGTCACAGAAATTCATTTGTAACCCCTCGCGTACGATTAGGGGTTACCACGACTTCCATCCCTTCCCCCAATGTCGCTCTTATCTTTTCTCGTGCTCACTCGAGGTCACCCTCAAAGTGGCGCACCACTGCGCTTGAAAACACTGCCCCTACTCTTTCTCGTCAGAACTGCAGCAACATTCACCGGCGGTGGGTTAAGGAGTGAGGGAGGGTGTTCATACAAAGATTGTACCCCATTAAATAATGCGTGAGTTGCACATAGACGGCACGTCGGGCTCGAAACGCTTAACCGAGCGTAAAATTTCAAGATCTCGTTCCACGAGCGGGAAGATAAGGTAAACGAAGTAACCGATGAGAGAAAGTGAGGTTAGGGCGGTCGTCGTTCTGTGATCTTTCGTGGATGGGGAATGAGATTGTTGAATCCTTTGGAGAAAATGTAAGTCGTACAGCACAACCTGTTCAAACTCTTCAAGATGGTGGTATAGCATTGTCAGTGATGAATCGTCGTTGATCAATCTGACAAGGACAATACGCGTGCGATTGTCGGTGAGTTTTTTACATTCCGGCTTGGTCGTCGAGTGGGCGAAGCGTACGTAACTTACGAGCGATTGTCGTTTAACTTATGATTAGCATAGCGGCACGGCTAGACTTAAACTGCCTATTATTCGCGTATACTAAATTAAGTGTCGTACAAGTTCTGGAAGTTTATATAATAAAGAGAATAAGACATGTCGAAAGTGTGAAAAAAATCGAGAATATCGAATTTATCGAAAGTATCGAAAATATCGATAGTATCGGAAATATCGATAGTATCGAAAATATCGAAGTTATCGATAGTATCGAACGTATCGAAAATATCGCAGATATAGAAATTATCGAAAAAATCGCAGATATAGAAATTATCGAAAAAATCGCAGATATAGAAATTATCGAAAATATCGCAGATATAGAAATGATCGAAAATATCGCAGATATCGAAATCATCGAAAATATCGAAAGTATCGGAAACGTTGAAAAACAAGTCAACAATCCATAGTCGATACACGCAACTCGTGATCGCAAGCGCTCTTTCGATAGTTTACCTCTAATACTGGCGAGATCGCCTGCAATCTGGTTGCGGACTGCAACCCGCACAATTTGGTTGATATACATAGCACTCAAGGCCGCCTGGACAACGATGATCGAGGCATAGATCGTCGTAAACGAAGCACGAATCATACACTGAAAAATAATTTTTTATCAATTAATCCATTAATTAATTATTGAAACATTTGTGATGTAACTAACGAGACGGAATATCGAGATTAAAATTCTGTTTCCTTGCGATGTGTACAATTACTTTTGGTCATTGCAAATATTTAAAAACGAAAACGAGTATCATTGGAGACCAAAATATGAAGAACGCAAAGATACAATTTAAAACGTACTTTTTGCTCGTTTAATCAAGTTGGTATTTCTTTTATATATAAAGACGCTTCTAATTAAATTTAAACAATAAGTTATTTTTAAATTATAAAATGAAATATAATCGTAACAAATGTCGTGAAATGCTTACTGTCGACGCACGCGTTGTTTCTGCAACAGCCACCACAGCAGGCTTTGTCGTCCATGCACTAGAGACCGCACAAACTTTTATTTCCAATTATCCTTAATAATTAATCAAATAAATTCTCAAATAACTCATTTTTTTCCACAGATTCGAACAATTTCTAATATCGTAACAAAACGACAAAACTCGAACTCAAGAATGATTGAAAAACTTTCATAAAATTGGGTCACAATAAAATACAGAGGAAAAGAAAATAGAATAAAAATGCTCACCCAACGTCCGGACACGGCACAGTCTTGGCAAAGTACCATTGTTAGATCGGCAATTAAAAAAATACTAACGAATAATGACAACGCGACCGTGGCACGAGGCATCTTTGACATTGAAATGTTTTTGTTCGTTGTCCGTTTTCTTTTTTGTTTTCTTTCTTTTTTGCTCTCCGAACCACGGATATTAAAACTCTTCTTATTAAATATATTTTTTTCTACGTTTCTCGCTGTTCCCGACACCTGTCTCGGCGCGAATGCAAAGTGCGACGGCTCGGTGATAGATAGACGAGTGCTCGAGACTGATTATCCCTCTGCCTCATTCCCTCCCTGACTCCCTATATATATATAATTATATATATATGTACTTTTTTCGTTCATTCTCAACCGTTTCCCCACTCGTGAATTCGGTTCATGTATTATATCGCGTATCGCTCGGTGATATATAAAATTATTTGTTTCACTGTCCGCATCGCTTAAAGCAGGTACACATGTCGCACGATAGATGTATGGCATGTGTAAATAATATAGAAATATTGGGGCACGTATAGTCATACCTTCCTCCGAACTACGGGTCTCGCTTTGCGGGACGCAAGGCCGTCGGGCATCATTTATATTAATTATTGATATCGGGTAGGGCGACCTACCGCTCCCAGACAACACTTGTACACATTTTTATGTGTCAATAAAGTGCATAAACCGTGTTTATGCACCTCTCCGTACAGGCACTGAGTTATTATGTCCACACATGTTTGCACATGTGTGGACACAATAACTCAATGTTTGTGCAGGGCGTTACAAAAGTTGAACTGGACGAGGTTACTCTTCCCTAACGAGTCCGTTTTGCAAGCGGTATAGTTACTGGCCACTCCCTCGTGTGCGTGGTTGATCGTTGCGCGGCACCAAATCTGTGCAGTGCGTGCTCTTGCCGACTACGTGTCGAGGTTGAGCTCGACGAGGTCTTATAATTCAGGCGAGACTATAACATAAGCCCGATAAGTTTCCGGTGATGTTCAATGAGGTCGGATGAGGTCCAATGAGGTCCATTGAGGTTTCATGAGGTTCAATGAAGTCAGATGAGGTTTCTACGAGGTTTACCGTGAGGTCAGATGAGGTTTCTACGAGGGTTACCGTGAGGTCAGATGAGGTTTCTAGGAGGGTTCCCGTGAGGCCAGATGAGGTTACCATGAGGTTAACAGTGAGGTCGGACGAGATTAAATAAGGTCAGCCGACGCTCGATGAGGCCGGATGAGATCTAATGAGGTCACGTGAGACTAGATGAGGTCTGATGAGGTTTCGTGAGGTCGGATAAGGCCAAGTCAGGTTGGACGACGTTAGGTGGGGTAAGGTTAGGGTCGGGCGGGGTCGATTGCGGTCAGTCGAGGTTTGGGTGAGAATGAATGAGGTCTGAGGAGGTCAACCGAAGTCGTTCTGTACCCAAACAGTTGAGTAATGTTGAATCGACGATCATTTTTTCCACTGAAATCGTAAAATTTTTTGAAATCGCATTTTTTGAAACCCCCTGTATAGTAAACTCTGAATGCGTGCTCGGCTTCTATGCCATTTCAGCCGATGGTCTCTATATTGGATTACTCGTTCCCTGCTAATGAGGTGCAAGGTGAGGCCTTGTCTGCTTTTGGTGCTGCGGTAATAATCGTATCATCCGGCTTTACAAATATTCGATGTTTATTGATTTTATCCGAAACTTTTTTTAGTATTATAGACGAAAAATGATCGTTCAACGTTCGTTGATGCGGTTTTAAGTTATTAAACTTTATTTCAGATTGATTTTGTCGAGCTTTCTCAATATACGTTCATCCATTTATGGACTAGTCGTGAATATTCAATAGAATTAATTTGTAACATGTATCGTATCGCGAGTAAAATATTCATGCATTATGCGCTCGATCAACCGGTTATAAATGTTGTCCGATTTGATTTACAGCTAGTCGATTAATGTACGGACGTGTGAATTTTACTGGCGGCAAACGATAACGGGTAAATTTAGATGGTGGAAATTTTTTCAAATAAATCAATGTTCCGAATTTTTTTTATCGACAGTTGGATAATTTTGTATCAAAGATGAAGAACGCGTTGTTTTTTAAGCTCGTTTGGTTGCATGAAGAAATTGCCGATGAGGAAACTTAGTTTCCTCCAAAGAGAAAAAAATATATTTATAAAGCCGTCAATTTGAAGAAAAAAAATATTTAGAAAAAATTTATTCCCTTATCGATATTTCTCTTTTTCCTTTTTTCCATTTTGTCTAAATACAAACCATTTTTCTAAAATTTATTTTAGGCTCATTTGATTTGGAATTGTGCGAGCTTGGAAATTTCGGTTATTAATCACGCTGCAAAATCCAATGTTTCTTCGTCCTTATATCTTAAAAATAGTGATATATTCAATTGTTTCGAGGCAACGCGTTCAAGTTTTTAACCGTAAAGACAAAATTTGACGCACAAAAAACATTCCCGCTAAGGAAAACATAATCTTTCCTTTCATTCATCATTTCACAAATCATTTCCAGTTTTTGAAGTGCGACATTATTTCCTCGCCATTATGATAAAATATTTTAAGTACATCGCGGCCATCAACCTGATGTCGTTGATCGACAAGCAATTTGTCGGAAGTGTGTTTGCTCAGAGCGATAAAAACTTGTGGGACGATGATCGAGGCTTCGGCAACATCTACAAGTGGCGAAATTTGGAGCAAGGCTTGGTCGAGGCGAAGCAAACGGGGAAACCAATTTTTCTCGTTGTACATCGAATGTTGTGTCCGGCTTGCAAGAACTTGAAGAAAAAGTTTTCCAAGTCGATGCAGCTCATTGATTTGAGTAGTCGGTGAGTTTTTACTTCCTCGTTGGTGTTAATTATCATTATTCACAATTGCGCAATGTAAAGGATTTATTTCTACGTTATCGCGATGCATAATTGTAAAATGTTGCGAGAAAAAAGAACATTATTTTCCTCATTGATATTTTCCCACGGTTCGTCTTTTTTGTTACGTGTACAAATTGACATTAATTAAAAAGTCGATCGATTGGTTGAATTTTGTTAAAAATTCCCAATAAAATATTTTACAGTTTCATAATGATTAACGTGGAGAGTGGAAGTGCTGCTTTGGCTGGGGATAACAAATTTCAGCCTGACGGTACTTACGTTCCCCGAGTCCTTTTTTATACGTCCCAGGGCGAATTGATTAGGGAAGCTTACAATCGTCAATCGAAAGAACAGAAATTTCGTTACTTTTACGGTAGTCCGACGGACATCATCGAAGTTATGCGTTTTGTCCTGGAAAACTATAATTCTGGTGATAAAATAAAATAATTAGAGCTATCGATGATTCATAATCGTTTACCCAAAAAAGTACCTATGGTTTCTATGCATAATTTATTTTGAATAAAAAATAAAAATGTGAAAAGTATGACTTTTAAAATATGATTTTTTAAAGTAGCTAGACCATCATAACTCGTAAAAAACAAAATAAAATTTATTGTTTCAATATAGTTGAAAGATTGCTTTTCCTTAATTATTTTAGGAAGATTAGTTTTGGTCCTTTAAAATCGAAGAAAAATGATAATCCAAGGTAGATTGGAAAGCCATGACAATTGAAACGCTGAATTAAATTACTAAAGTGGACTAGTTCCAATTTCCCTTTCCATCGTCGTCCTTGGAACCGATTGCAGATCTTTGTTTCTGAAAGCAGCAAGACAGTCTCTCCCAAAGTCGCAGTCTGCAGCCCCGCGTACGAGGTCATTCAAACGTGATGATCCTACGGAGGATTGCCAAGAAGACAAAAGATAAAGGAGAAATAGAACGAGGCGGAGAAACGGAAACTGGTGGAGAGCAGACTTGTGTGGGGTTCGGCGTACAACGCACCTTCAACCTCCTCCGCGACTATGGCATACGATTCGAACCCGTCCCCATGGAGCTTTCCCTTTGATCCCGTAGCAAGGAACACAAAGTTGTATTATTTCCACCGTCCGGATTTTCGAATGGTTCGGAACTCGCAGAGGCGAAAAATGTTCCTTCGTCTAAATTTCCTTTCGCTAAAACAGAAGGCTCGGAGTTGAAGAGGTTGAGAAAGGCGTTTTTATCTTGAATCCAGGTTGGGGGATGGAGAAAAAGCCGTCCCTCTTAATGTTTTGTCTTTGAAAGATTGTTCATTCTCCGTTTGTGCACAGTCGTAGACGAAGTGCGGGAAAAAGATATTACTTTTATCTCGGTTGAACCGTTCGGCCAGTAAATATCAATTTACAGCTCACTTTATAGTTGGTAAAGATATGTTCAACGTCGATAACGTGGCCATCGGAAGTCGGGTATCCAGTTCGCAATTCGATATTTGCGTAGGACACCTGGACATTCCGTTGAACCTGCCAAAAGCCTTCTGGATATCCAGTTGGGAAATCTGGATATCCAGTTAAAAAATTCAGATATTCTATTGGAATAACTGGATAACCACTTGAAAAATCCGGATATCCTATTGGACAACTTGGATATTCAGTTGGGAGCCTGATTATTCAGTTGGGAACCCTGAACAGCCGATTAACTTTTTTAGATATCTGGTTGGGAAACCTAAGTATCCTGATTGGCCATCCAGAGCGTTGATGAAATTCAGAAAAAATATATTCGAAATCTGGGTGAAAATAGAAATAACATTGATGGAATACATAGAGAAATCCAAATAGAACTTATTGATCTTATATTCGAGCAGAACTTGTATTGAAGAAGCCAAAACGTGTTGGTGTATTCCGTGTGGAGATCTAGGTGGGATCCGTAAATCCATTGGATATAGCTTGGATTGATGGAATCATATTGAATTGATTTTTATTGCAACGTATTTCTGACTCCACTGACAAAGGTGATGCAGGATTTTCAAGACAGTTGATGGAAGTATAGATTTCTCTTAAATAATTGTAACCCATGTTGATCGTCCGAATCCGTAGGATGAGCAATTAGACCTTTGCTAGCGTGTGGTTTGAACCAAATCTGGGCACGTTAACCGTTTATCGTTTACGTAGGGAAATGGCCCTTATAAAGTTTTAATCCTCATTAGCTGGCCTACTGGTTACTCGCCACCTCGGCTTATTCCCGTCAGGATCGACAGGACCTCTCTTTAATTGTCGGGGCTGGTAGTCGTTGCAACGAGCAAGAGAGAAAGAGGGAACTACGCAAAAAGTATAGAAATCCCTCACTCCGTTTCATCCCCTGCGTACGTCTGACTGCAGGCGCCGTATTTAAATTTCATTTCACAGTTTTCTCGCGTTCAAGAGCCTTTTTTATATAGCTTGAGTTGTTGTTCTTTGCTGATTACAGTGTGCACTGTGCATAGTACGACGGTTAATATAGCTGGTTTACATAGAACCGAGGTAAAAGTACCTAAGCTCTGAAGTGGCTCGGTTGCTAATTAGCTACGTTATTTTTTTACATTTCAGTTCATACTCACTCGTTGTGCTTTTACCAGCCTGGGTAAGCCCGTGAAATAAATTACCTTCTCATCTCTAAGCGTTTTGCTGTATGCGCCTTATTTAACTTCTTCTTTCTCCCACGCTCTCTCTTCGTTTTTTCTCTCTTTGTGTTTTCTATATAAACGGGCATCCTCAGGGATTTCACTATTTGAGCCTTCTTTCAACTAAATAATACGTTTGCACGCAATAGAGCATCTCGCTTATTGAAATACGGTGAGGCTTCTACATGGTGAGGATATGTAAGAACTTGAGCTACGTAGTATTTTATTGAGTCTAATTGATGAACGTACAGTTTGGCACGTTGATGCATAGAGATTTTCCGCGTCAAGTTGACGAAGCTTAATGATAACGAAGTTGGGCCGCATACAGTTGATGCCGTTCAGAGCTATACGGAGGGAACAGTGATATCGAGGATATGAAAACTACCCTCAAACTATATCATTATTCAAATGAGAGACTACTAATTGATATTTGCCACAGGGTGCCCATTGCTTCAATCATGCATATAGTTTCCCTGAACAAAAGTCTCATTGACTCATCACGTGACCAAGTGGTGATGAAGAAGTCAAGGGGAGAGGGTTGCGAGGAATACTTTAAACATTAATCGAATATTTTCCGATATCCCGGCTAGTCCGGATACGCCTACACATGGTAATAAAATCTCCTGTAACTATATAATCTACGCCAGATGCAGTTGGAGGATATCAGTGCAACGGTGCATATTGCCACCCCTCGAACGTCCCTACTATCGATCTGGAGTCTGTCGAGTGAGAGAGTATACGCCTGGGAAAGCCATCCTGTATCGATACCATACAGCTATATAAGCTCGCGAGAAGCTCCAGAATGGAAGTGTTGTTGGATTCTGCGTATCGCTCTGGGCATGGGGAGGGCGCCTCTTCTCCGCCTGCGGTCCCTCCTACGTCCCAGCTCCCACGATGGCTCGATATTTGAATTGAAATAACTTTGAGACCTCAATATCAGCTTGGCGTGACCTCTGCTCGGTATTGGTGGCGTCAGGTGACTATTTGCCTGTAGGAGTGATCCCAGCGTTAGAGGGGGTGGCGTCCCCTCGAATGCCTTTTATATTGCGCGAGCGATCCTATCAGCTTCCCCGCTACCTTTCATCCACCACCTCTACTTTCTAATACCTCGTCTGCATTTGATGTATCTTATACAAGTATCGTTGGTTTATATACGTGTGCTGGCTACAAAGGGGCAAGTTTTTTGTGACAATGGGCATTGTATATAAGGAAAGGCGTGTATTGGAGGAAGCTAAGGGTTGACTGTAATGTCATTTCTAAATCCAGCATTCCTATACCGAGGCTCATTTCTCAGAAGAAGATCCAGTATCTAGTAATCATAAAATGTCATTGGGGTAAAACTCGAATTGTTCGCACGGAAAGCTTCAAGTAAGCTACGAAGAACGCGATCGTGGTTCATGATTTTATTTGTCATATCCATGATTGTGTGTTAAACATCCATGAGTTCCCGGATGTATACGTGTGTGTCGTGGCTCTGTGTTTCGTCGCAAAGCTTGACAAAGATATTGCCTCAACCAATGTGACCGGAGCAATCTTTTTCCACCCTTTTTCCATTTTAATCGTCGCCCCTTCTCTTTTTTCGAACCCCTCTTTCCCCCTTAACCACCCAGTTTCTCTTTTTTCATCTCCATCTTCGCCACCTTCCTCGTACTGCCACCTACCAGCATGGTAGCGGCAGCGAAAGCTCTTGAAATAAATTGAAAATGGCTGGTAGCATTGCGTCGCACCACGCGACGATATCCCTTTCCATCCGTTCTTTTTTCATCGCTCGATCATGCTCGTATTTGCGACTCGAACCCGGTAACTCCCATCGTCGGGTACGAGTCGCTTCTCGATACCTTTTCAAATTATTTTCTTCGATTCTTTTTCTTCCTCTTCCTGAATAAAGTTTCCTACTGACACTGGTGCATAACCAACACAGATATTTGAAAAATTTAGCCATATATAATTTAAGCTTTCATGGGCAAAGTTGTCGCCATGCGTACACACCAAAATCTGTTATAAAGATTTGTATTCACTGGATTTTTGATTACACGCGATACACGATGAAAATGTGGTGTAAACACGGAAAAATAACGAATTTCCGATATAAATTGAGAAACGGTTTCCAAGCATCGTTTGAATATATCGAAATATCGATCAGATTCCCGCGCTTTCCGTTCAAGCATATATTGCCGCTAACTTCACTCTGCGAAATGTTTCCCTTGTAGCAAGTTCCTCCATTGGTTTCAAGCGCACTTTCTGGTTTATTTATCAATATTCCTACGTTACTGTAAGGCGGGAGCAAAAAATTCGCAATAAAACGCAGAAATAATGAAAAGAATGCCCTCGATTGTACAGAAACCAGTAACTTTTAATATCGAATTGGAACATAACTTTTCTTTCACCCGAAAACATTTGTAACGTTTCCAATGCTTCAAAAATAATATCAGCAGTTAAGCGAGCCCGATAAATATTCAAGATACGAACCAGTTAATCAATCGTTAAGGCCGTAACGGCAAACGCAACTGCGTTTTCGTGATTAGTTTCCGATCGGTACGCGTGATAGCTGTACACGTGTAGAATTTACTGCAGACTGTAGTACAGTATATTGAATTCGCGACGAATATCATGCGGCTGACAGCTAGAACTAATTGAATCTTGACTCTATCTATCTGCGTCGAGCCGAACTGAGACTCGAACGCCGAGCCGCGATGCTCCTCTAGCCTTCTCCTTGCCTCGCTTTCATCTCCCGCTTCTATACCTCTTGCCCCAAGAGGTTCCGCCATGACGAATCACCCAATTTGATGCAATCCATTTCCGGGTACCAAAGTTTCTCGCTGACTCTTGAAATTTTTGGCAAATGGAACATTTCGAATGTTATGTTTATATTCAACGCTTCGATAATGTTGTATCCCTCTCTTATTATTATTTATCATTAATCATTGATCGACAACAAATTTGCAAAGAATGGGCCACCGCAAACATTTTAATTCAAGCCCAATAAATAGATCGTATTTTGTAATATAGTAATGGTTAACGTACAATGATTAATTATCTTAGAATCTAGTAATGGCGGGTCGAATCGATGCCGATAGCCCGGAGATGTCGATTGCGCAATCAAGATGGCATCGGGAATGGCATCCTCCCACCTCCTGCGACTCAAACTACCAACAAGTATTTCAATATCCGCTCCAATATATTCCCACCGTCCCTATGAACGTGTGTGCAGTTATATTGGATTCTCTCTCGACCTCATGGCCCCTCTTCACACCCTCATCGTCACATCTCTCGGCCCCCGTCGCTAACCACGCTCCTACCCTATCTCTTGCTCGACACGTGCTCTCCCTCTTTAACCATCGCGGCTTGATTCCATATCACCTTCTTACGTTTTTATCGACTTGTTTCCTCTCTTCTTTTCTTTTTTCTTGAGTACATTTCAGAATCCTTCTTTATCATTCCCTCGTTCTCTCTGAACGCCTCAGTATTTCATTTTTTTGTCTTCTTCCATTTAGTCTAGTTGCACTGGATGCTCTTCGCAAAAGTAACTTATTAATTAGGTCATACCACAAAAATTACTCATCGCGTTTGGATCTCGAGAGACCGTCGTGTCGTCGGATAATCTTGAGGGACCGCATGGTTTGTTGTGGTATAGGTACTGCGATGGGTGGGCAAAAGATTTTATTTTAAAGCGATTATAGTCGCACGTGACGAAGAGTAAAGGTGTCGAGCTGCAATTGACAAGCCGAGTGGCCGTTGTGGATGAAGGGAAGAACGTGGCTCGTTTTGATTCACGATTTTGCAATGACGAGGGGGTGAATTGGCGTACTAACTTAGCGGAAGTGTTCGAGGGTCGCGTGATTTGAGGAAAAGGGGACGAAGATAAAATTACACCGTTGGCTGATCGCACGGGTGTGCCCTTATTATTTTTATTTGATTATTTATTTTTATTTTCTTCCCGCAATGTATACATTCACATTTCTTCCGTATTTAGTTTATCTTGTGATTAGAAAGAGACGATAATAAACTAGAATATCACAAGGGTTACATTTAATGTCGTTCTGATTCAGCTCCCACAGCGAGGATTCGAGAGCAAGTTTCCCGACTTTCTTCTAACCGCACTTCATCAATTTCTCCTTGGACCAATCAGACAAATGGTGACGTCTCCACACTAACGTGTTTGGCTCAGGATCTTTGACGCATTGCCCGTTCAAGCATATCTGCAATGAAATATGTTTTTTGATTTATTTACTTTGCTGCAAATGTTAATTAGTGATATTGATGAGAAACAAGATGACCGGAAATCATTAATGAACCGACCATGTTCTCGCCGCAGGCGGTGCCAGGTGCAGGAGCACTGGTTTCTTGCCACTGGATCTTCCCGTATTTTTCTTTGAAGCATTTTAGTCTCACGCATCTTCTCTCGTCGACCTAAAAATTTAATTGACAATTATTTTACGCATCTTAACGGGTTCTTGTTTACTTTCTGATAAAGGTAGATAAGGGATCTTGACCATTTGTTAAATGTTTCACCTACAATACGTTTTCCTTTTAAAAAAGAAAATATAGACTTGTATATTTACCGGACAAGAACCGTCAAAGCCGAGGGCAACGCATTGATTCCATGCATGCGCAAGTTTTCCCGGTAATGGAACTTTCAAATATTCTCCAAAATCTTCGGCCGTTGGTTTCGTATCGGCGCAGTCGTTCTCACTGCGTGTATGGAAAGTAACAATGTAAATAGAGCGAACGAGTAAAATAAAAACATTACATGGATCTACTGTCGGTAAGTTTTGTAATAGGCGGGCTTTGCACGTGAGCAGTAGCTGCTGCGGTGCTGCCCGGTAACGACCGCTGCGTAGCGCCTGCGCGTTACTATAACTCAGCGACCGCTTGTTTACAACCGTTACGTGCCGACCTCTACTGGACAAGCATTCTCTAACCCTCGATGACTAGTAATAGCGTTTCAAATAAGCTCGAACGAATGAAAAAGCCTCGGGAACTAATTCGTAAAACAAACTCACTTGAAGAATTTTTCCATTGCTGCTATGCTACAAGGCGACCACTGGAGATTTTTGTCAGTTATGAATATATCAGATTCTTGCATAATATAACCCTGTGAAGATCCGCAACCAGCAACTGTATTGATATCATGATGGAGGCCAAACCTGTTATACAAAATTCATCGTTTGTTCAATTACATGGATCTGTGTATATTGATATTGGATGGAATAGATTATTGTCAAATTAAATACTATCAACTAACAGATGGCCTACTTGGTGGGCTATATTCTGTACTCCTCTAAAATCACCACTATCACATACTATGCTGATTGAACGGTGACGACCGAAGTCATTGCAAATTGGCTCGAAAGTTATGCCTGCAGAAAGAGAACGTATAATTAAAAAAAAACAAGTAAATATTTAACGGCGATGATTGTTGCATTAAGTATATATTTAAATGGCTATCAGAAACGCACCTGCACCATCATTTTTGACCAAGCTGTGCAGAGTCGGCATGAAAAAAAGGTGTTCAACGAGATTAATAGGGTTGCTTTCGTACAGTTACGGACGTTTTATTTTCATAGTTTCATAGAGCGGAAACATGTTCTTGAAAACTTGGAATAGAATGTCTTTTTGTAATTACTTTGTCATCGCCATGATTGCGTGGAATTTGATGTTTCGGAACATATCTTCATTTCGTAACGTAACTCTCCAATAATCGTACATGACATCGATTGCCAGCGACAAGTCTATTAATCCAAAGCGACGCATGCTATCGTGCAAATATGGTGTAGCTGCTCTACCCTAAGAACGGAAACAAATTTGATATTCTTACTGAACGATATTATTGTCGGATACAATAACGACGGTTATTTTTATTACTCACTGCTCCAATAATTATTCCAACGATGCGAAGTCTTACTTTTGGGTTTGTCATGGGTCTGAACATAAGGTCAACAGCATTCCAGTAGGACAATACGTACAGTACACGGTAGAACAGACGATCGACGTTGACGCTTTATGAGTGAAGGAGAATTATATAGGAATTATATAAAAATATACCAATTGAAATTATATATGAGACATTTTCCGCAATAATAGGATGAGTTCGGAACTCGTGGTCTCGGATTCGTTTGTAACTTTAGTAATCGACAACATCTACGTATGTTTTTTAATAGATTTGTTTTGGCATGCGTTGTGACGTAAACGGGATTATTTGGTTAAAGTTTATGAACAAGTTTAATACAAAGATTACAATTTTGCTTCAGTCTGGAGGTCTTACCAAGTAGATAAAACGTAGCCGCGGCATAAAAAATCAATTTTGATTTAACATTATTGGCCCTTGGCTACTACTTTATATTTTTCGATTATTTTTATTAGAGCTTTCCTGAATTTATATCGAATGGGCGATATTTGTATTTGTAACCTATCAATCTTTTCTATAAGAACGTATTTTTTGCCGATACAATTAATCATTTCTATTTGCGATAATGAAGAAGATAAACTTTTGGAAAAAGTTCATCTTCTACGCGTATTAAAAAAAATTGACAATCGATTTTATTTTGTACTCACTCGTTGTTTTCCGGGATTAACATATCTACTAGATAGTCCGTAGAGATCAAGAATGATGGATATACTACGTCTTTTTTCGTACCGTTTGTCGCCCCAGCGGTTCCTAAAGTGTAAACATTCGAACGATAATTATGAGTCACGCGACTTGCCGTTAATAATATAATCAACGTAAAAAATGAGAAGTCCTTACCGGATTTCAATAGATTGTTAAAGAATGGCGATCTCGGTTTAATAGCACTTCTGAATACGATGTGATGATTAATCGATTCCCAGTCGGCATTTGCGTTGGGTACTTCGCGCTTTGTAATATTAAGACTATTGTAGATGTGCCTGCGAAGTCTAGCTGGTACTGGACGAATCATTAAATCTCCGATGTTTCCCATCTGTATTGAAAAATAATATAAATAACGAACTCAAGGAAAAAATGCAACGAAGAATCATTGTTACTTTCTATTTTTGTGAACTTACGAAAGTGCGGTGTCCGTTGATACTTCGTTTGCTCACGAGTGCGGATGGATTGCTGACGTTTTGATAAAACTCAAGAGCATCGTCCAACAGCTGTGTCGAGGATTTTTCAATATTAATGGAAAGTAGTTGATGCTCCATACTTAGTATTTAGTATTTTTTTTAATAGCTACGATGATGCACGATTCACGAAATATTGTTTATTGGCACCCAGCATTTGAAGTGTCGAGTATTCTTAACGCCCTAAGTACTTTTCGCATCATACTTTTGTACTCGGTATTTTTGAGAAAGTTCTTTAAACGTTGCGCCAAATATTGTATACCGGTACTTAGTATTTGGAAGTACAGAGTACTTTTAGCTCCATCAGCTATGTCGAGGATTTTTCAATATTAATTGAAAGTACTTGGTGCTTCATACTTAGTTTTGAGTATTTTTTAAAAATAGCTACGATGATGCACGTTTCACGAAATATTGTTTATTGACACGCAGCATTTGAAGTGTCGAGTATTTTTAGCGCCCTAAGTACTTTTCGCATCATGCTTTGTACTCGGTATTTTTCAGAAAGTTCTTTAAACGTTGCACCAACTATTGTGTACCGGTACTTAGTATTTGGAAGTACAGAGTACTTTTAGCTCCTCAGCTTGTCGAGGATTTTTTAATATTAATCGAAAGTACTTGATGCTTCATACGTAGTTTTGAGTATTTTTGAAAAATAGGCACGATGATTCACGATTCACGAAATATTGTTTATTGGCACCCAGCGTTTGAAGTGTCGAGTATTTTTAACGCCCTAAGTACTTTTCGCATCATACGTTTGTACTCGGTATTTTTCAGAAAGTTCTTTAAACGTTGTACCAAATATTGTGTACCGGTACTTAGTATTTGGAAGTACAGAGTATTTTTAGCCCCATCACCTATGTCGAGGATTTTTTAATATTGATCGAAAGTACTTGATGCTTCATACTTAGTTTTTAGTATTTTTGTTAAATAAGTACGATGATTCACGATTCACGAAATATTGTTTATTGGCACGTAGTATTTGACGTATCGAGTACTTTTAGCGCCCTAAGTACTTTTCGTTTCATACTTTTGTACTTGGTATTTTTCAGAAAGTTCTTTAAACCTTGTACCAAATATTGTGTACCGGTACTTAGTATTTGGAATACAGATACTTTAAGCACTCAACGTACTCATTACTTTATAAATACTTCGTATTTTTCCGTAAGTATTGAGTACTTGGAACTATTAGCACCGAATGTACTTTTTACTAACTTTTTAGTAATACGGACTTTGTACCAATACTTTCGTAAGTTTAGTAACTTTTTATACTAAAAAAGCTAAAAGCCTAAATCGGTGGTCGTTTCGAAGTAATCATATCGAGCTTGACTTAGTTTTAGTGTTTACCTCGCTCCACAAAGATAAGAACGTTATGTCACCGTTTCTCTCAGGCACAGAAACCCATACAGGTACATCCTGTTTTATCAACAGACTGTCCGATGGTGTTAGGTACTCAATGATCGAAACGTTTGAATTTAGTAGTCGAATCTCTAGCGCCCGTTTCGTAACCGAATGAGTAATCTCGCTCACCTCGTAATCCGGAACTTAAAGGAAAATAAAATTACGAACGGATTATTAATATTATTACATTTATAGAAAAGTTAAATAAATTAAACCGCAAACAATAAATGTCCTGAGTTTCTTTTCATTCAGAGAAATTTTAAAGCAGATGATATTAATGTTACCGTTTTTGGACGTTGTGTGAAAAACGTCTTGGATCTCCATCTCCGTCATGTGCTCATGAATCTACAACAATTAACAACATTTGAAATACTCCTGCAAATTATACAAAAAAAATGACTTGTAAAGTATCAAAAAACAAGATAACAAAAATGTTTAATGTCCCTCGTATTAAGAGTACAAATAAATAACAATCGACTCTTTTAAGTATTTCTTCTAAGTAATTTTATCTGTAATGTAAATTTAACTGACAATGAGATATATTGAATAATCGTTAATGATTCGAAGGACTTCGCGATGTCGATTCTTACCTTAAAGGATTGGACGACCCCATTGAAGATGAGAATGTTAACGACGAGACATCTCAGAATAGACGAGAACCCCATTGTTTCCACCTGTAAAAGAAAAAAATACCAACGATAAAGTCACCACTAATGAAAAAGTTGATAAAACAAACGTACGAAACAGATGAATAAATGTATAGTAAATAAAAATAATTAAAAAACTGAACAATACCAAGACCATAAACATTATTGGACGATGATAGAATATTATTTTAACCATGTTTTTAAACTGATACGATGAACAGGTTTGGGGCTTTCTAAATTGGTAATTTATTGCTCATTTAACGAACAATATTTAGCAATGATTTTATAAGACAAATAAGAGAATCGAACACATTTATACACCCATATTAATTCACTCATCATATACAGTGAGTCAAATGATCTTATAAATATAACGGTTTGGTACTCAACTTATGTAACGTCAGTGATTAATCGATGGAGCGTTAAAGATGATCGTCGATGTACTAATTCAAACGAAATGACACTTTTTTTGCGATTTCCTTCCCGATGAATTTCCTTCTATACTTTTCGAAACGACTCGTACACTGTCAAAAGTCAAGTGGAATATTTGTATTGGAAAATTAACATCTATCTATCCCTCGTGGCCTCTTCGATAAATGTGATCAATTACAATTCTCTTGTATAATGGTAAAGCCCACTACTTGTTTCTTCTTTGCTTTCAGTTCAAGATACGAGGAAAGTTGTGGGATCAGGAAATTTAAATTTGAGTAAAATTAGAATTAATCTCCAGCCTGTAAACCTGGGTCAATATTGTCCAAAAATGCTTCCTCCTCGTCTTTAGCCATTCTTCACCTTAAAAATACTTCGAGGACAAGGGAGTGTCGGTGTAAAGGGTCGATTTTGTCCGTCACTTTATATTTGAGTTCGGAAAAGTTCAAATTTCTCAGGGACAAAAGCCACCCAGGTCTACATCGCGTATAGACCTTTTGCGACTGATTTGCGATTTGATCCAGAGAATGCGATTGGCATCTTTCCTCAGTTTGACCATTTCTTTGCTCGCAAAATCGAATACAAAGCAAACATAAATAAAGTAATCAAGTGTCGGTTGGTGCCACTCGAAAATCTCGGTTTTTGGTGCTGCAAAACCAACCATTTGGTTGCAAATTTCAAATTCGTCACTACGGAATATTTTACAGCTTCCTTTTTTTGAATGTTTCGATTAAAAGTTAGAAACCTCCTATGTTCTGCCTTGAACGCTATGTCAAACAAATAATTGAATAAACGATTTTAAATATTCTCTTTTCTAGCCCTCTAATAGATAAATCAAAGAAACTGTCAACTTTCTAAAAAAAATGTAGCATAACTAATAAGTGAAAATCGCATTGGATACAAGTAACTCAGGTTTACATCATGAAGATACTAAACAATTTTCACATAATTAGCGTCAAAAAAAAATTCTGGCCCTCCTTATCGATAGTCAAACTCTATCCTAAAGGTACGTGTACAAATTTTTAGTTACTTACGAATGAATAAAGGAAAAGTGCGCACGGTCGGGCGTCAAATCATACCCGCAGCTCTGTTTCAAACGTTTTTATGCTTTTGATTTCAAGGTTTCTCGTCTCTGGAATAAAATATAAAATCACTTGTTTATGGACTTCGTCCCGCAATTTTACTGCTTTTTTTTATAAGCTTTCTGAGTCACTGTTCTGCACGTGTTATACGAGAAGCTCGTAAACCAACAAGAATTTATAAAATGAGTTATAATTATATTCGCGAACATCTATTTTGTTCCCTTTGAGATATTATTCTTAGATATATATTAAATCCTTGTAAAATTAAGAAGGCACATTATATTTCACGTGTAGATATGATTATAAAACTTTAAAAAAATTACGATTTAAATAAATCAACTGTTTTATACCTATATGTCGCGCGTTTCGAGAAAAGGGACCTACGTGGCAAAAAATGAATTTTTGAATTATGCGTATAATAAATATGCGATTATGTAAATACTATAAGTTTTTGAACTGATCTTTCATTGGGCACAATCAGATATGTTTTGTCTACATAATTTTACAAGATATGTATTATTGAAAATTGTATCACTCAAGCACGAGCATTGGTTTTGATTTCCTTAATCGCTCGCTGTGAAAAATTCCTATTTTGCCTCGTAGCTCCCTTTTCTTGGATCGTGTCACATATGTACTCTATGTGAAAAAAGATGATAAAAAAATCAAGGTGGACGTCGCTTGGGCTGCCAGCTTTTTGATCCACGAATTAAAACTTTTGTTGTGTCTTTCGATCATGTTGCCCTTGAATTAATTTCGAGGCAAAGAAAGTTCATGTACTTAACGACACGTGATGATTCAGATAACATTACGGTCCATTAGAATTAAACCCTAAAATAGATGACTAAGAACTAGGAATCGTTGAGAATAATTTCTCGAAATATTAATTTTTACTTCCTGTCTACTGCCAACGTTTAGCGCTGCTACATAGAGAAAGTTTTGGAATCGTGCGAGTGTGTCCCTGTGCGCCTGTTTATTTGTATTTTTATGTATATACCCGTGACATTGAAACTTTTAGTATTAGAGGTAGACCGAAGGTTATCTCGCAACGTTTTTACACGAGTAAAGATAATACTTCGTTTGTTAAAACTAATCTTTTTAAAAAATATATACATAACAAAATAGTTTGAGGAAGAAATTTTGAGCACTTTTCAACAGAAGATGAACAATTGAATCAAACCGCCCAAATTGAATATTTGGGCGTTAAATAAGAGTGGCTAAAGGCATGCAATGAAATTTATAAAGATCTTTCAGCCAAAAATCCCATCTTACTGGTTAAAGTAATTTGTGCAAGTAAAGTACTTTGCCCAAGCCAAAAAGTTAGGCTTGAGTAAAATCCAACATGTTGAACTTTTATTCTTAAAACACCGAAGCGTAGCAGTTCTGGTCCACTTTTTTCTATCGAAGATCCAATTAAATGTACCAAGTTTATAAATTATATCCTCTATTTGTGTAGAAATTAAGGGTTCGCTTGGAAAATTAATGGCTGCCTGAAAAAAGGAAACATATTTTACCAAGTTTTCACAAATTTATTGAACGTGAACCCTGCAAATCAGGAACTTGTTTACCACGTTCGCTCCAGCCTGTTCGAAATATGTTTGTTTATCTGTTCTCACCGATAGTTTACGGCCACGGCTGCTTCATAGAGGACATTTTATAATCTAGTCTGCACGCACGTGTGCTACACTGACCTTCGAGCGTCTGGACTTAGAGATAGCCACGAGGTTACCGTGCTCAAATGTGTTGGCACGGTAAAAAAAAAAATTCTTCCCGTGTTGTTTATTAATTTTGTTCAAATTATTATTGGCGCTGGGAATTTTTGAAAAATTGTCTGCGCTGCATGAACCATACAATTTTTAAATATATCGCTTTTTAAGAATTGGCCATTTTTATTTTTCGCCAGTGTTTTATTTTTATTAAAAACTCTAAAGTAAAATTAGGAATTGATTTTATGTTTGTTAGGTGTCATTGTGTCCCAACAGCAGAATAGGTTATCAAAAATTCTCGTTGTCGTGTTAACATATTCGCCGTTATAGAATTACTTAAATAAAGATACAAATAAAATTGTACGATGTAAATCAACATTTAACGAAATTTTATACGGTCAAATATATTACTAAATTTTAATAAATTAAACGAAACTTCAACTAAATCGTAACAATAAAAATCAAGAGTTACCTTAATGAGTTAAATCATGACTCGACTGAATGCCAATGAGTTAAATCAAGATTGATTAAAATCTTAATGAGTTGAATGAATTTTGGTTCAAATCCTTGATGAGTTTAATCACGATTTAGTTAAATCTCGTTTGAAATCAAGATTTAACTAAATTTTAATGAGTCAAAGCAAGATTCAACGAATCATATCAATAATCAGAAAATGAGTGCTCACAAAATTATATTCGGGTGGTGGGTCGCCCAAGTTAATCATGCGAAGGCAGACAGACAGGCAAAGGATTAAAATCTGGCGTTGCTTAATTAAATGGCCGTTAGATGGGAAGGAAGGAGGACTGGATTTTATCGCACAAAAAAATCAAGATCGAGTTGCATATTCAGCCTCCATTTATCCCTCTAACGTATGCGGTAATACACCCGTTTTCACATAATATAACGTACATCAACCTAAACGAATCTAACCACCCGGAAGAACTAGATATGATGGGCTTTATTTGGTAGACCGTGAATTTTATTCGTACCACCTGGGCATACATCGTTCCTTGCATCCTTTACATATCCCCGGCCCAGAACTAGATATGTACTGAACCCCGATCATACCATTTTTTATTCTTACGTACCGTCTACGATTTTTTTTTCATTATAATCTCGGACATCGTTTCTCAATTCTTTTCCAAAATGAAACTCATTCGACTGGTTCGACAAAAGTTCATATTCATGTGATCAAATAAAATCTGGTATCACTTCCCCGAAAAGTTGATAAATCGTATCAATATTTTGTTTATGAAAATATTTTGTAAAAAAAATCAGACTGATAAATGTTAGTGATCTGGTCCTATGATGACATTTTTTTTGAGAATTGCAATTATTGTAGGAGAATTAAATTGGGGGTTGTTCTTAGGGGTTGCGCTCTGCCCCTTGATTTCTGGATCGATAATTACTGTTTCTGCTGCTAGAAATTATTAAAGAGTTTTTACCTTAAGTGTGTTGAAAAGTATGTAATTAAAGCCAAATGGAAGTTGACGAGAGTTACCGACTGAGGCAAGTTTCTGATTTCCACAGAATTCGTTGTCCTTCTCTAAGATTGTAATACCAACATCAATACGGACTTTTTACCTTTTTTAAGGTTGAGTTTTAAATATGACCCAACTTGAAAATCGCACAAAGAAACTTCAGCTTTTTAAGATTGTTACGATGATTTAAACAATATAATAAGCAGACTTATTTATTAATAAACAGCATTACAATCATAAACAAGGATAAACAATTCCATTCCCCAATTTTAACGTAATTTAATGATTCCCTACGTGTTACCACCGTCGGTAAAACATAGCGGGAAAATTAAATATAAGGAAAAAAATGTTTCCATAAGCCGATGCTTATCGCAAAAACTCCACGGTAGATGTATTAAAGCCCTATGAGCAAGGATTCTAAAGAGGTAGCGACTAACGATGGGGAACCAGGTATAAGCCGCCAATAGCAACAAGTCCCACCACAAACTGGTAAACACTGCTGCGGGGGATATAGGCACGAGGCCCTCGACGGTCTTTTTTCAGTTGGGCCCGCGTCTGACAGCGTGGGAGCTGGTGACCGCGGATGTGGGATGCGGCACACCAATACGATAATCTAAATTACAGAGATAGGTCGTATTGTATAGTCAAAGGATTCGACGGTACGGTCACCCTGAGGGGTGGAAAGAGACACAACCGAAAAAGAAGGGGTGATCGGTTTTGCCATCGCGTGGACACAAAAGCGTAAAAACAGAATGGCAATCGGTCCATCAAAGTGAGATAAAAATAAATCGAGAATTTATTGTTATCGATATTCGTGATAAAAAAAATAATAATAAATAAATAAATAAATGAAAGGAGTTATGTATTTTTTAATTCCTGAAAAATTCGTTTTTCGGTGAATATTTTTAAACTCATTATTATTTATTATTCAACGAAATATAGATATATTGGGAAATTATGGAAGTTGAAAAAATGCGTCGCAAATGGAGATATTAAGAGGGTCCTCCGATATTGTCCTAACCCCTTCGTTTGTATACACCACACCAGTTCGGAATTGCATATATGAAATCCATCTATGTCATAAATTTCAACACAATATCACGGGGCCATTCGTTTATATGTGTGGGAGGGCGTATTCGTGTGCGGTTTATATTGTATATTTGCATCTGTATGCGCGGTTAATACAGAAACTATATAGTCGTCAGTGTCTGCTCTACGTCCGACCCTCTCTCGCTCTTTGTCCTTACCCGAGAGCACATTGGAAATCATATCATTGTCCTGTGCGTCGCATTGTCCGAGCAGCTCTCCATATTCAATTCTACAGGGTGGTACAAGAACCGACGAATTTTATGAAACAATCAACGTAGGAAATTTTAACATACGTCGTGCACACGTGGTTTGGTTATCCACTACTCTTATTGCACGGACCAATAACGTGTCCTGCTTTGGGATAAAGTGGGGGAAAGCCATCGTGAGCGTCGCGAGAGAGGGGATAAGAGGACCAATCCCACACGCCGTTGACCGCGGACCCCCCACTACTCTTACCGCGCAGACCAATAACTTCCCGGTTCAGGGTAAAGTGGGAGAAGACCATCTCGAGCATCGCGAGAGAGTGGCTGAGAGTAACCAATAACGGAGCTGTCAGTGTTATTTATTTATTTATGATACGAAGACGTTGGTATATTTATATGTTTTTATTTGTTTTCCTCTAAAAATAAAACCTCATTAATATTCGAAGGTATCATTACCACGAAGAAAAGAAAATACTTTCCAGGTGAGAAAGAACGGAGACATCAAATTTGACCCTTTTTCGCCCCTCAATCATTTTTTTAGATCAAAAATTGCGGATGAACGATTCGCTAAAGGGAACACAATTTCTGGAACGGCTTGTACATTAACCTCTGGATCTATCTCCGTCTTTCACATCGTGCGCTCGCGATTACACTCGCATACTCTTCGGGGGCTGCTCTCGAGTGCATACGAAGAGGGTTAACTGTCGTACTTGAGTTTCAATCCTGCCCTCGAGACCCCCTTCCCCTCCTCGGCCTCCGCCCCTTCTGGAGTTATTCTACAATTACGGTCTACAATGCCGGATCAAATTTTGGGTCTCAATTGTTGCCGGCCCCGTGGTATTATACGAGCGTTGATCTCGGGGGTGTGTCGAGGGATTATTAGGCACCTATCGATCAGAATATAACGGCCAAAACGATGCCACATTTTTTTTCACGATTTTTTTTATTATACCTCGGGCTATCGTGAATTTGTATGGAGAAAACTTTGAAAACGATGATCTGTATACAAGGTATATCGATCCTAAATTGGGTGATGAAACAATACCTATTCTACCTTTCTATTTTTTTCTTGAATCATAAAGGACATTTTAAAAACGTCGTTTTTTTAAATTCACTTCTTTCAGACTTGGGCGACCTTCTCACCATCTTAATAATCACTTTGAGAAAGAACTTGTGCCATCCAACTTTTTCGACAAACTTTATTATCGATGCGGACAGACATACATAAATGATTTGATGAAAAATAGTTGTTAAAGTTGCCGCTTACTTAATGTTCTAAATACTTCAAATACTACTGCATCAAGTACCAATTTCTAAGTATTTCAAATACCAAGTATTTTGAATACAATATAATAAATACTTCAAGTACCGACTTCTAAGTATTCCCCGCACCAAGTATTTCAAGTACCAAGTACATCAAGTACCAAGTATTACTAAGTACTTCCAAGTACTAAGTATATTTCAAGTATCAAGTACTAAGTATATTTCAAGTATCAAGTACTAAGTATATTTCAAGTATCACGCACTTCAAGCACCGTGTATATGAAGTTCATAGGCCAAAGACTTCAAGTACTTGGTGCTCGTAGTACTTAGGCTAGGTATTCAATCGCCAGCAAAATACAGAAAACAGATTTTTTTTAATCTACTTGACAGACTATTCCTTTGGAAGATAGATAAGGCTTACAACAATTTTTCGTGAAGACATCAGTTCACAATGGTATCTTAGTCGAAGGCTTTAATACTGGCAAATAAAAAAAAGGTCCTCGCTGGTGTCTCGTTACGTCGTTATCGATGAATAATGAACGCGATTCAACGGTCAATGGTAGGGCACGTTATGTTCCGCAGGTATATAATGTATAATAATACTGTAGTCCATATAACGTGTGTTTCTGTACTAGCGAAATTTGGTAGGCGTGGCACTCACCATGTCCCTTCCCGCTGCAAACGTAAACGATTAACGGAACTCGAGATGCACGAATTAGTTTGGTCTACCGCTGACGGACAGTAGTAAGGATGGAATTCGAGACGTTATTCCCTTCCTTTTACTCCTCGAAGGAACATTAAGCTTTTTTTCACTGTGTTCCTCTTCTTTTATACACTTCGGTCGCTGTCTCGTGATTTTATTATTAGTCGATTGAGTGTAACAGAAACGAAATCGATATCCTCGAAAACATTGGAACTTTTGAACAATTCAATATTTTTGTTCTCGCTTTGTTATCGATCTTCAGCTGCCATCTAGAGGAAACGAGCCATTGTTTTACGATGATGTTAAAAATTAATAAGAGGGCCCAGCACCATCTTTATTTTAATCCTCGGAATTTTCATCTGAGATAGAATTTATCAACGTCAGAATTATGTATTGATAGTATTTAATGTTGATAAAATTTGATAGATAACATTCGGAAGAAACAAATCACGAGTTTGCATTAATAAAGAAAGCTGGAGGTAATTGGGTCAGAGGTCCATCAAATCACCGACGATTCTGATCACTATGGCATCCGTAAATCATTGTCAACCTCCTTGTACCATTCATTGGGATGCTGCCCATGCGCACGAAACATATTTCTATCCTATATTCTTCCCCCATTACCTGATGGAAGTTTACTTTTTGGTCTCCTTGATCGAGCATTTCTTTTGTGATAAAAAAACTGTTCCCGATAAATATTTTCTAAGCCATCTGGTTGAACGGCGAATAAAATTGTAGATTGGACCTTTAAGCGTCAATTCCATTCGTGCGTTGGGCGCAATGAATCCCACTACTTGAATCAATTATTTTTAATGGCTGAAGAAACGTACGAATTTGTTTTTACCGATGGAGCTTGCGATCGCAAGTTTTTAAATAATATTATTATCTCGTCGAATTCATGATTCATCTTCCAGATTGTAATATTTTGCGAAGTTCAACCCACTCGTTATTTCATGAAAATCGAAAATCAATTTAGAAATCAAACGAAGCTATCACCATTTTTCGAGGTTCCTAGGTCCTTGCGTATAGCGAAGCTAACCTCTAAGCAGCATAAGCTTAATGTTCTACCATTTATAAAAATATTAAGAGTCAGTGTTACAGGCGACAAGCGATTCGAAAACGCGATTCGTATTTTCTCCGACACTGAGCAACCGATGGCGTTAAAATTTCCAGGGTATCTAGAGAATTAAGGCAAAAAGGGACTAAAAGTGTTTTTTTTTTCAAAAAAATTTCAAACGGTGTTGCAGTCGACGAGCGATTCGAAAACGGCGACCGCGTACTTTCTCCGGCACTAATGTAAGCGTTAGAATTTTGAGGGTATCTAAAGAATTATGACAAATATTTTGAAAAAAAATCCTTTAGCCACTGTTTGCCATAATTCTCTAGATGCTTTCAAAATTTGAACCCGATCGGTTTCTTAAGGCCGAAGAAATCACGAATCGCGTTTTCGAATCGCGAGTCGCCTCTAACACTGACTTAATAGATCAAATAAAAACACGGATCGAGTAACACCGAAACAATCCAAAATGGCTGCCATTTGACAAAAGGGACTCAATTCTAAAGTATGCATAATATTTCGACCGAATCATCGACTATATTTCGTACCTCCTTATTAACGGACCACGAGACGACGATAAATATTACGAGCGGAAGCGAAACGAGTATACTTAATAACGAGTGAGAAATACTGAAAAACTAAATGAGAAGAGGGTTTAACATCAAGGGTCTCGGGGGTAAGAAGAGACGGGTACACTCGCCTTATCTCACCGTGGTTTGGTTTGACGCGGGGCCAAGAGGGGGTTGAAAGGGGTCATGGCAGTTAGGTATTATATTATACCTAACAGGAAGAAAGACAAAGCGAACAAAACACTGTCGGGGCGTCGCTGGTCTCGTCGCAGACCAACACGCGGGTGCTCCCTGTGAAACCTTTCCCTCCCCTCTACTCCATCTATTCCTCACACCCCTCTCTCGATCGCAAACAGATCCCACGAAACTAAAACTTGGAACAAAAGTCCTCACTTTTGTTCGCTTCGAAAGTTTTTCGAATTATGGCCTCGAGCGAGGTGTGCTGCGGGAATCGCAGAGGCCAGCGACGACCTGACTGTGGGTTCAAGACCGCGGTAAGGGGGCGAAGGGGGTGGGGGCGCACGGAGGGGGTGAGTTTGCGAGACGTGCGACACTGCGAAGATGAAGAAAACGAGCCCAGCCAAATGGGAATGACGAAGAAGAAATCGAGGAGGTTGGTAGTGGGTTGCCACCAGTAGGAGGGGGTGGAGGGGTTCGTGAAACGGGGATAAATAAAACGAAATAAGGTGGAGCTGAAGCAAAGTGAGAAATCGTTGTACGGGGTGTCTCTCGAAGTTTGAGTCGTAATAAGTGCGGCATATTATTTTGAACGAGGGAAATAATTTAATTTTTTTGATTTCCGAACCGGGAAAACGGGCAAGAAGACCGTTGGAAAAAAATTGTTTTTTCTTTCGCGTTTCTCTCGTATCGACAAGTATCCTTTCATGAACAACGAAATAATAATAATAATAATAATATTTGAATCAACAATAATAAAAAAGTTTGCTCTTTTTATGAAAAATAATAATTTAAAAATAATATTAATGACAACGTTATTAATAATAATAATAATAATAATGAGAACGATAGAAAAAGGATAACTTTTAACTGTCACGAAGAATACGAAGGAGGCGCGAACGACCGGGTAATAATTTCTCGCACACCCCGTGTGCAAAATGGCCTCTCCTACTTTCGCGATTTATGCTGTTAGTACTCGGCAAGCTTACGGAATTAAATCCTCGGGGACGGCGTAGTTCGCCGCGACCGCCGCGGTATAATAATCGTTGAAACTTTCTTTTAGTCGCTTCACCGCGAGAAGATCGTAACCTCTGGTCCACCTAGACGCCCCCATCTCTTTGCCCTCTCTGCGCACCGACGCCCCGCCGAAGATACCACCTTTCTTGCCTTCCGTAGATCTATGACCCGAGTTTCGTATAATTAATCCGATATTTTAACGAAGATTTATCCGGCAATTAGTTAAGAAGAATTAGTTAAAATTCAATTTCGTGATTTATATGGTTAATTGCGATTTTATATTTTTTAAATGTTCATTCTTTGACAATTTATTTCCGGCTTGGTCTGATAAAATAATAATAATATAATCGATGATAATAATATACAATAATAATAATAATAATAACGACTCAACGATTCAACACACCAACACGCTACTATCGTAACTTACGGAAAAAATAAAAAACGAAATTATAACAAAAAAACTGGAATTGGAAGGTCGAACCCAAACAGTCGGCCATCAATGCTAAAATTAATCATTAAAAAAAATATCACAGATTATAAATTACATCCTACTTATGCATAAATCGTATAAGATTACCAAGATCAGAAGGAGAAAGAGACCTCATAGACATACGCAACAAATAATAAACTCGAGGCATTATTTCCACAAAACTTCATCTACACTACACCAAGCAATAACCCTAGCCAATAAAAACTAGGCACCACTAAACCTTCACAAAATAGAACAAACATACAGATTGAAAATCGTAGAAGATTGAAGAATTGCTTGGTCTCAAAAACATCTACATGGCAAACACATGCTCATCATGCAAGATCAAAATATAGACAAATTTATACATGGTTAGAGAGAGGCGAACTTTTCCTCGAAGATGAAGGATTTATGAATTGCTATCAAACCCCAGTCGATCCAACCAAAAACTACCAAAAATAAATAATACGAGAATAGTTAGTTAGTTTTATTTCCACATGTACAGCTTTTGCTATTTTCCTCCTTCTTTTCATCTTACTTCTATTTACAAACTTATTTCCTTATACTTAACTTTAATCTAATACTTAACGTATTCTCGTATTTACTCCTTCACCCCTCGCACCCCCACTATTTTTGCTCTTTCAACCTCGCAAATGCTCTCAGGTATTCGCAGATCCCCCTCACCGGCGCCCCTCTTAGGGTATCTTTGGTCCAATGCTCCAACTCCTCTCCATCCCTCTCCTTTCTCCACCCGTCCACCTCCTTCACCCATGCTTCCTTTATCCTCCCCCTCGCTACCTCGCATCCTCAAATATGCTCTAAATTCTCGTCCTCCTCGAAACAGATATCGCAGATCCAGTTATCCAATTCCTTTTTTCCCACTTTCCCTACATTTCCGCATCTCAATCTAGCCCTTTACTCCCCCCCCCCCCCCCCCTCCCCCACTCCCCTATTTATTTGCTCCCAAATTTCTCTCTTTCGCATTCTATCTTTATATTCCTGTAGAGACCCGAATATAATACATGATGATAAGTGCCGTAATTGTCAATCTCAACCAGAAATTATAGATCACATCATGACAGGATGTAGGCTCCTCGAGGAAACTAACAATAAGTGCAAAGGGAGACTCGATATAGTTGCAAAAATAATATACCAAGTAAGTAATAGCCAATAATTACAAACTTATAAAAAGCAATGGACCATACTACAAATACATGCCCGGTGATGGTCTAGAAATCGAAACAGTGCTATTATACTGGGATAGAACTGTAGGTACTGACAAAACCAGATTTGACAATAGACCAGAAAGCACACATAATAGATCAAATACAAAAATCACATATCGAATCGAAATAAAAAATGGAAAAATACAACGAACTGACACAATGAATTAAACGTATATGGAAATAAAAACCAATAAAAATCGTACAGTTCATAATTTCAGCTACGGGAATGCCATATACATTATTTACGCAACATCTAAAAATAGTTAGCATAGATGAAATAACCAAGAAATTCAGAAAATAGCGATCCCGAAAACATCTAAGATGACAAGAAAATTTGTTAATCGACAATAAAATGAACACACGTACAATAGTGAAACCAGTCTCTTGAGGTAGTCCAAGATGGGTGAATTCCAGTAATAAAACTATTGAGAATGTCCAACTCAAATAACAACAACAATAACAGTAAAAATGATAACAATCACGAGTATACTTTGATTTATTAGAGCAGAAGTCATTTTTTAGAAAAATGAGTGCATTATGACAAAATATTCTTTGGTCTAAGGCGTATCGAATCGTCACGAACCGATTTAGAATTTCCTTGCAATTCGACACGTATACTTTTGCGAGAAAAAGGGAGAGAGAAATGTGAGCCAAATGTGAAAGAATCGAAGATGTCTCGAAAAGTTCCCCACGTCTATCTTTCACGATAATCTTTAGCTCGATCTTCTCCACACTGACCTGTGAATGACGTCGAATTATCAAGTGTGCCACGTGGGATTACGATCGGTACGAATCGTCGTACAGAATTTACTTCAACGCCAGGCTGTGGACGAGAGAAATAATAAAAAATCACCCCTTTCGAAGGTCCCGGTCAAAAAAGAAAAAGCGTTGCGAGCGGCTTATGTATTTTGCTGCTCATGGGTAGAAGCGAGAAGGGGCGAGGGAGCTGCGAAGGGTTCGTACGCCGGGCACGTGTCAACCGTTGTGGGATTACGGGGAGAAAACAAAATCTCGACCTCCTTTCTGGGGACACATCGACGGTACAGTTTGTTCGTGTAGCGGACACGATTTACATATGATTGTATCGGCAAACCGTAGCTTTGTCAATTTTACGGTCAATTTAATCGATAGGAAAACCAGCGTTTACTAATTTTCTCCGAGCTAGTTTCCTCTAAAATTGGTCAGATCGCGATACAAACATCGAGAACGTTCAAAGCTTGGAGAAAAAATGACCGGTCATGGCGCTGTGGATGTTGTCTTTCAAAGTTAAACCGATGAATGATGTTGAACCAAGGATAAGTTATTGGTAAACAAGACTTATGAATCCAAATGTAAAGCCAACATCGGCAAAAGTTGACTAATGACCTTGAACCATAAATAGGGCATGGGCTACTCCGACACATGACCTTGAACCGTGAACAAGGCGTGGCTAAACTCGACAAATGACTTCGAACCATGAACGAAGCATATTGATATTTTCATTAAGACGAGTAATTTAAAAAATTCAGTGCGACGATTATCACCAGGTTTTATAATGAATAAATAAAATGATCCCTCTCTCTCTCTCTCTTTCTCTTGTGCGACTGGTGCAACGGAGGGGTGATAAAGGGATCGTAAAGCATTCACTAATGTGTATAACGGGCTATATATACACAATTCAATACGAAACTGGTGCGTATTGTACTACGATACTGCATACTATGTCCTGTATCCATTGTGTGGTTTTCCACGTGGAGATCCATTTGTTCTCGGTGACCGGGCTATTGTGTGCTTTCTTTTCGAAAGAATACAGCATTGAGGCTGGAGATTCTCGAGTGGGTGAAGATACGTAGAGGGTAAGCTTGAGAGTAAAGGAGGCATGAGGGGGAAAAGAGCGGAATGAAAAGTGAGAAATGAGAAAAAAAGGTTTAGGTGAACCTTCGTACAGAATTACAGAGGTAGGATGGGAGCATTTGCACGACTGCATAAAACAAAAACTAACAATTTAGAAATAATTTCCATGGTTGTTTCTTGAATCACTTTTCAATGGGCGAGCTCTTATTTTCTAATAGTGATTCGAAGGAAAGGGTGAAATAAGGGTGGTTCTGTGCTAATGGCATCCCCAGTTTGAAAGATTCTTGGCGAGTTTGAACCAACCCCTGAAGATACGTACGTCTTCGTCTCACCTTAATTTCAAAGGAGTATTGAAAGTAAATGGTAAAGGGTGATTAGCAAGACCGTGTAGCAGAGCCAGGACTCGGGGGTGCAATTTAACAAGTGGTAGTGGCTTTTAATCGCCAGTTACGGTTAACCCCGCTACTCGACTGATCCCTCGGAGACTTGCGAAGGCACATGTTGCCAGAGGGGTGAGATACGTTGTCTCAGCCCCTCTGGCAACATTCGATTTATTCATCTAGTCGAAATGTCCCGGTCACCAACAACTCCTAGAGGTTGGTGGAGATGACTGGCGGCTTACGTTCACGAGGGTTGTCAATGGGTTCATCCCACTAGCCCCTCCTCCCGGAGCGTGCAGCATATATCTAATAAATCGAACGGAATACAAGCAGCCCTGACCAACCCTTCCTTCCAAAAAATTCTACGTTCCCCTGTCTGATCGTTTTAAGCAATATACAATGACGATGCGAACCTTGGTGTTCGTGCTTAAACGTGGATTTTTCATGTGCAATGGATCACATTGAAATAAAATGCACTTGGTCCACTGAATTCATTATTCTTTCCTCGGATCGTAATACTTGCTTTAAGTAAAGGCACCCTGCTTATTGTTTCGTTACAATCATTCAAGAACTGAGACCAGGCTAGAATTTTTTTTAGATTACTTGATTGGTGCACACTTAACTTCCAAACGACCACACCATGATTTTTCTGATTTTTACCAGGATTTTAATGAAAAAATGAGTATGAATGCCTTCATTAACACAATCATTACAATCCTGTAGAAGGACTCTTAATTCTATGGTCATGTAAATAAGCATCTAAAAAATTTGCCTCCATTGGTAACCTGCCCCGATTCCCTTAAATGCCTCTTGCACTATAACCTTGTTTTGCACTACGCCTGACCTGAGAATAACATACAAAAGCCCTAACGCTCAATTAGTTCAGTTTACCGATCGAGTGTGATAAAATCGCGCCGCGAGCTATAAAATAAGATCGATTCGAAATGAATTATGATCGCGTTATGGCGCACGAGTGATTCTAAAATTCGAATCAAATCAACCATTCACCATTCGTTTATGATACGTAGGTTCTCACTAGGTATACAAAAGGCTTATTCTTTATTTTCAAGTCATTTCTTAGATCGTGTGTTCGATACCGCGATGCTCAGGCTATTAAACTCTGTAAACAGAATCTCCTGGATCATTGTCGAAGGATGTATAGTAAACTGCAGCCAAATTATGGATGAACGATCATCGAAGGATCAAAACTTTCGGAAATCGTAAGATAGTCCTCGAAAAAGATCGAGGTCCTACTTTATCGACGTTCAAGTATCGCTCGATCTCATCATCCATTGAATTGCTATCGAAGCACTTCAGAGGCCCGTAGAGGGTTAAAAAAAGATTATTGTCAAAATAGAAATCGGAATGTTAATTCATCTGGTCCAATCGGTCCATTTGTCTTCGATGGCGACACGACCTATACCTCGCGTTGATTCAAAGTTCCTTAATTATTATCAGTTTCAACCCTAAGTAGAGAGAAGACATTCGAGCCAAGAGTCTCTTACGCAGAGGTTAAAATATGCAAGTGATGGAGCGATGCTGTCGCGACGATGGAAAAAAAAGGAAAAGAATGAAATAAAGGAACGAAAAAAACAGTGCAGTGTATAGCGAGCGAGGCCCGTTTGGAAAAGAGTGCGATGGTGAGCGAGTGGGAGGCTGGTGGTTGCGATTGAGGTTCGTACAGGGGGTTGACGGGACAGTCACGGAAGGGCGTTTCTGCCACTATAATTTGCATGGAAATTTTTATCGGCACGGCCCGCCGAGCAATATCCGGCAGATGCGTTCGAGAATATCGCGCGTCGCTGGATAATAATAGCCGCGAAGCGCGAATAGAGGCGAGGGGAGGGGATATAGCGAAGAAGGGCGTTATGGTGTAGACAGATAGAAGTAGATAGGTATACCAATGGAAGGTTACCTGGTGTTATGTATAAACGTTGTATACGAAGACATATTAACGGTATGGTGCATCCCGTAAGTAAATTGTAGGTGTCGTTGAACGTCGATGGTCGCGCGCTCTGCTCGAAGCGCTAACTGACGGTCGATTTTTGAACGAGCGGTGACAGAGTCCCGTTTGTGACCCTTTTCCAGACAGAATGCTATTAACTTTGCTAGTACCCGCTTCAGATTAATGGAAAAGTGTCGTTACTTGGTTGCTGCACACCTACGCGGCGCACTGACCATGTGTCGTGAGCGAAGGGCATGTTTTCCACCTGCTTTACCATCGAGGGATAGCAGAGTGGGGACGGACGATGCGGTGCGATTGGCGTGCGTGGCTGGTGCGAGACAGTAGGTAGGGTGGGGGAACCGACGGTAAAGTGGGGACGCACGACGCAGTGCGATTGGCGCGCGTGCGGTTGGTGGGAGAAAGTAGGTAGAGTGGGGGGCTCGATCAGTGCGGGTGCTGAATGTGCGAACTAACGGAGTTTATACTGTATACAGCGAACTTACCGAATCGTAGAATTGGAACTGAGGAATATTAAACAAATACACCGATTAAAAAATGTAGTGAGCATAGTCGAATGGGAATATAAAAAGATGGTAGGGTTGCGAAATGGGAAGCGAGGAGATCAATTTTTTTTCGTCAGTCCCCCGCGTCTTCAACGCCCTAACCGTGCTTGGTGTCTTTTATAGCCAGTCTATGATAATTTTATTATTTCTTCACAGTATATTACTGACAGAAAAATCGTCGCGCAACGACCGCGGATCTGCGTGTACATTTCCCGAAGACGATAAAGGACTGAAAAATCCTGCTGATATTTGCTCGCTCGCAGGACGCATATTCAAATATACTTCTATCAATGTAATTGAAGGTTTGAATCCACGATTGAGATTTCAATGACGAAAAAACAAACTTTTTATTTTAAAAAAAACGTTAATTGTTTAATCGATCGACTGTTACAATTTTTTGTAAATTATCGACAAAATTCATTCGTCGAATTTATTATTATCATCGAAATAGTGGGGACGTGGAACAATTCGTACGAATCGAACGTATTATGTCGCTCGACGCTTCATCGAATCCATGCAATTCTGAGAAATGCTCTCGAACTCCGTTTCAAAGAAACTGACCGAGTGTACCGAGTATACCTGATCACTTTAATGCGCTACGTGATATCAAGATTTTTCCTTTATTTTTTTCCCTCGCTTTGTTTTAATACTTAAACGATTTTACCGACCGAGTGGAAGGATCGTATGGTCGTGGATGGAGAATTATTATTAACGTACGAGCAAGTATATATCGACGATGAAACTTTGATATCACGCTGTGACAGGCAGCTCGTGTGCTCAACGTAGTATAAATTGCAATCGGTAGGGGCACTTTCATACACACAGATACATCGACACGAACACGTTAGTCGTCCCTTGGAAATACGTATTGCTTCCTTCCATTTTCTTCAGGTGGCTACGAATTTTAGTTACCGTTTCCACGCTCGTATATATACATCACTACTACCACCGGTACTATATAACACTAATATCTTTGGTGTCACGAATCCCTTCCGTTAAGGGTCAATCGACATCGATCGTACTTTTGAAATCCCGCTGAGTTTTTATCCTCATTTTTGTTCCTTTCCATTGATTTTTTCAAGTGATGCAAATGACCCCGACCTCCGCCAAATAACAGCGAAATATATATAAATGGCTTTTGAATTCCCGCTGATTTCGTTTTACATTAATTTTCCTTCTCTCTTCCCGTCAAATTATCTTTCTCGGCATTTACAACAGCTCCAGTCAGCTTGTAACGTACAAAGATTGTTTTAGAATTTATTAAAGTTTTTTAAAGCGTGCTGCAAAACGAAAAAGCTGGTTTCTGCAATGTTTGTTCAACAAAACGATAAAAAAGCATCCTAGCCTCAATAAAATGAACTTCTTTATACGAACAAGTTCTATAGCGGTCATATCTCTCGCTGAGAGTTTACATTAAATTTTTCGAGGTGCTGCAAATGGCCCCGCTCTTCCTCAAAACAAAAAAAAACCCTTGGTAACTCGAAAAATGGATCGACGGAGTTTCGGAAAAACAATTCGTAGAAAGTAATTTAAGGTTGTAATTTGAAGTTTTGATCGAAAAAGGTGCTTTATTTCGCTAAGAACGGTCCATATATACCGTACAATGCAATACAGTATATATGTGTACGTATACTATCCTCCTCGTCCCCGACGAAGAGAATCGTAGAGTCGAATGTAATTTCGAATTCGCCCGGAATGGTTTTGCGGTGACAATGAGCATACCAACGGGGATTCATCCCCCTTTCCCCGTGTGTCAGAAGTTCGCAGCTTCTTTCTTACTCTGACGGTCTGCAGAGTGTGATAGAGATGGTAGGGGAAAGAGAGGGAGAGGGGGGCGTTCACAAGCAGAGGCAAACCGAGATATTGAATACCGTTTCACATGCCCTTCACGTAGTCACCCACGAACGATATCGCTCGGGACGAGAGAGCCGAATGAGGGGTGGGAAAAACGAGAGAAAGAGTGAGGTGGGGAGGGAGGGAGAAAGGAAACGAAAATAAAAACTAGAAGAGTGATAAAAAGCAGTCGAGAAAACAAAAGCAAGTGCCATAAAAACGTCGTCAATTGAATTTTAACGGTTATTTATGACGAGTGAAAAAAAAGATGAAAAAAATTTACGTAATTGACGATTTTTTTAAAATTCAATCCGTAACGCTACGTTTTGCGAATTAAAAAATTTGACTGAAAATTGAAAAAAAGAAAAATTGAAAGAAATGCGTTTAAAATCCTCACCCTTGCGGGCGTGTCGATTATTATTCGACGATATTAAAATTGTCTTCTGTCTTTAGAACGTGACTCCTTGCCGACTGCTTCGAATTCGGGGGTGGCGAGGCAATTTACACGAGGTACACGAATCCCTCACTTCTTTTCTTCTTTTTTTTCGTTAACCCTCCTAGTCTTTTCTCTTTCATGGATAATGGAAGCAGACTTCTACTTTGATATAGTTTTTGTGTGCTCGAGGGGCAAATTGACTTAACAGTCAGTGTTACAGGCGACTAGCTATTTTTTGCAATTATTTTTTAGATACCTTCCAAATTTTTAGGCGATCGGTTGCTCAGTGTCGGAGAAAATAGGGATAGTGTTTTTGAATCGCTCGTCGCCTGTAACACTGACTCTTTACGCGTAATTTAAAAAAAAATTGACGTTGGGGGTGATGAGCCAAGAAAATCATTTTTAAGGATTTTTCGAACTAACGTTGACGCTAGTCAACGTTAGTTCGAAAAATAAAAAAGTAACGAAAGGGTTAGTAGAGCTTTTCAAGGCCATCGAATTTTTGTTTCATCGAAAAAGAATGGAATTTCATCAAATTCGAAGTCCTTTCCACTTCTCTACCCCTTTTGCTTTTTTGCACCCATTTTTTCATGGCTCTCCTTTTATTTTCATTGAAATTAAAAAAAGCACCTTTCGGCTTCATGGTATTGCAGTTTAGTCGAGAGAAAGAGAATGCAAAACATTTTTTTGATCGAGACTAAAAATTTTTTTTTTGTATTACCTTTGAATATTTCCATTCTGTAAAAATTGTTTAAAATAACTGTACGGATTTCGAATCGTCTACACATATATTTATATATCCGAATGCTCAACATGGACCTAATAGGGCGCGGGAAATTCTCAACGCAGAGACGAGCTTGATTTTAAAGCGATTAGCCGCACGCGACCGATGGTAAAGGTGTCGACCTGCGAGTGACAAGAGCGGGGGAGATACAGACTAAAACGACGACCGACTTTATTCTCGATTTTACAATCGCACGAGTCCCGTCGTATTTTCATGAACTCTGAAAGATAAAATGTAAACCGAGACGAGCGATAAAATGTTAATTAAATCGCGCGATTAAACCTTAATTATAATTTAATTAAAATCAAATTAAATTCTTTACCTATACGATTTGAATTAAATACGAAATTTAGTCGAAACCGAATGCTCTCGTATCACGAACCGTTAGTATAAAAATAATTCTTTCGATAGTTACAAATTTACAAAAAAACGAACGCTATCTTTTTCCGCAGGCAAAGTAAAAAATCGATAAAATCAACACCAAAATTTTTTTCAATTTTTGACGAATAATATCAATGTTAAATTGCCAATGGAAAAAAAAATATTTTTCACTTGATTTTGTACAACGTGCCCGATCGAAAATATATAAACATATACACTTGTACGAAATTGCGTATGTGCGTGTTTGTGCAAATTTGCAAACTCGACGAGAGATTCACAAATTTACTGTTTTTTTTTTGGCACTTTCGAAATAAGCTCCGATGAATTGCCCTCGAACTTCCAATGCGGTACACGCACAACGCTCTTCAGTATTATTGTACTACAGCCGCCCATACGTTTATTATTATACGCGTTATGTGTTCGTGATGACAAGAGAGAGCCGCGCTATGGCAGGGACCGACATGAAAATCCCCCCTTTGGGGTCCAAGTGTACTCGATCACGTCTAGCCTGTCAACTAATTAACATTAACTCATGGAAAAATTTTACTAAATGGCCGCTCTCAAATTTGGCCCGTTTCCACTCCACTTTCCATCTTTGTCAATCTTTGCGCCCTCGCTCGATGTACTCGGGGCTTTTAAATTTTCATTCTTATCGAATTTCATATTTCGCGCTTTAAATACATCACGAATTTTGAATTTTTATTTTCACGTTTTGTTCGTCGTCGAAAGCATCGTTTCATTAATTGGTCTGATTTTTTAAAAACATTGTGTATTCCACCAATTAAACACGATAGTGAACGATAATGAATATTTTTGCTCCGTGATTTAATTTCATGAAAATATATAAAAGATAAAAATTAACGACATAATTGTTTACATTAATGATTTGCGACCAAAAAAGCGATTGTAAAACAGCTTAGAAGAAACTTAATGAATAAAATAGATAACTAATTTTCGTGACAATTTTAATACGTTTTATTTTTACCGCAAAATGAACATGTTCTTCTCGCAGTGAGACAGAATTTTTCAGCTTTCAAATATCAAACCGGTGGGCAATTAACAATCGAATTGGTGCCAACCCCGTTACCGCAAATCGAACTAGCCACTTCTCGTTGTCAGGTGACGATTCGATATGACGCGTGCTCTTCTACACAGTACTATATACATCTCGCTGTGGGATGTATAAATATTAGTATAATAAATAGACCGCTTCCTCAAGCATGGACAAATCACATTGACGTCAATTACAGCCTCGGTTTTTATTTTCATGCCAGGTTTGTATTTTGATTCTAAGGTGAGCTACTCGTTTTTCGATTTTTTGAAGGCTCGCTGGCAGTTATATAATTTTATAAGCGATATAGTTGAAAATTTGGAAAAAGGGTCATTGGGCGAATAAAAAGTTGTCGTACGATTTTATAATTAATTGCATTTAATCCTTCATAAATTGAACACCCGTTATATGTTTAATCCCTTTCGAATTAAACACCCGGTATATTTTTCATTAATTTCTAAGGGCACACCCAAGGTGTTTCATCCCTTTGCAAAGGGACACCCAGCATATCTTTCGTTCATTTCAAATGGAACACCCGGTATGTATTTTCCTATACGCATTTAACACCCGATGTACGTTTAATTTATTTCAACGCGGACAACCGGTATATATTTAATATCTTTTAATCTCCCACCGTGGTGAATTAAGGGAGGTTCTTACCTTGTAGGGCCAAAAAATGTTCGATTTGTCACCAATTTTTCATGCGAAAAGTATTAAATATAGAATGTTGACATTTGTTATGTTAACGGTCTTTATTCAATATGAAAATATTTTTTAATATTTTATATATTTATATTTAATATTCAATAATTAATAATTGTTAATTAATAATTTTATTATATACAACAATATGTAGTAAAATATTAATTATTAGAGAACGATCAGTCAATCACAACCCTTTTTATTTTGAATTAAAATATTTTTTAATACTATTGTTTAAAAAAATTATCATAACGTTTATTGATTCGTCAATCGATACGATATAAACATAAATACCTCGAAAATAAATTTTCTTTCGTTTATCTTATATCGCGAGTTTCCCTCTTGTAAAAAATTATGGTAGTTGGAAATAGCGAAAGAGTTTCGAAAAAAGAATTCCTAAGGAGTCACCGATCGTTATACAGTATATTATGTACAGTCAATAATGTGCTTACATATGCATAAGTATAAATATCTCTTCGGTTCTCGCGGTCGAGTAAAAGAAAAACTGAAGAGCGGCACCGAGCAGCCGTCTTTCTTGTTATTGTAGCGCTAATGGATGAGCAAATAACCTACGGGGATGAGGACACTGTGGTTTATGCAGAGACGAAACCGAAACCAAAACGTTGCGAGCGGCATTTTCAAGTTAGTATATATATCCTATATATACGATAAAAGCATAGTTTATACATTTATCTATGGGTCGTTCTACCTCAAATCGATTTGGGTTATTTTTTTCTTAAAATTGTGGCAGTCTCATCCTGACCTTATAGAAAAAATGTTCAATCAACGTTTTCTAAAAATTTAACGATTTTTCCGAAATTAATTCGGTAAAAAAATTAATAGAGAATAACTAAATAAATTGATTAATTCGGTAAATTAGTTAATCGATAAATGAATTTATTAAGTAATTAATTCGATAAAAATACTGAGAAATTTGAACATTTATTTTATTTTCGATATAAATAATACTTAGAAAATATTTAGCTGGCGTAGATTGACCCATGTATATGGATAGAGCAAGGACTTGTGGAGATCTCGGAACGTACGAGATAAGTACCATTGAGATCTTTTCCCCACTGTCGTATCTTTACACACCGATGAATACCCGATGAATACACCTGTCTCCACTCCTCGAACCATCACCTATTCGAATTTTCACTCGCACGTATGTCCAATATTATTAACATACCGCTATTTATTTAGAATAATCATTTCAAACATTGTATTTTTACCGTTCATTTTTTCGACATAGTGCCACAGTCAAGATCGATTGAGAAAGTTGTAAAAAAATCTTCCTCTTGCCTTAATTATCCCCGATACAATTTTGTTTGTATCAAAGTTCACCCTAAGTGTAAAATTCTCAATATTTTTGAAGAAGATTGTTAAATTTTAAAATTCGATTAATAGCAGATCGAAATATATTTAAACAATTACCTAGTTTGGTCTAAAAAAGATGACCAATTTTTTATTCAAATTTCAACGGAAGCATAAACATACGAGAATCATTCTCACCTGCCTTTAAAACGTAACTTATCAGCATTTCGGATTTAGAGAAAAAATTTTAATTAAAAAAAAGAAATGCTTCGTCACTTTACACCCGGGGAATTCATTTATAGCACACCGTAATAGAGAGCGAAAGATCGACTCGCGAATAGGAATGCGAAGGTGATATGATCCTGGGCGATCGCATCATCCAGAGATAGACGCTTTCAGGAAACAATTCCGAACGGAATAATATTAGTATCCAACAATGGAGCTGCTAAATTGAAATACAGGGAGCAGAGATGAGAGCGGAGGAATCTCACGCCTCGTTCCAGCACCAAACTTTCATATCGAGTCTGTCTCCTCATCTCCGACCTTTTTCTCCGCCAGTCATGTACACAAACCGTCGTTCATTGTACATGCCATCTTGATATTTTTTTTGTTTGTCGTATTTTCAAATATGTGGTAAAAATATATACGAATGCGAAGTCTTGGTACATTTCTCTGTACATGTATCGATATGCGAGCAAGAAAAAGAAAGTGTAAAGAGTAGTTCAATATTAGTTTTAAAATAATTTTTCATTAATGTCGGCGATTAAAACAAAATAAAAAATGAAGATAACTTCGTCAATTTCTAGCTGAGAGGTTTTCGAAAATAGTTAACATTTTTAGCAAAAGGTGTCGCGTAGTACAACGTATGCCCTGCGTCGATGGAGAGAAGTGACAAGTGGAGTTAATAGCCAGTCAATACGCGCGTGCTTATCCCCTCCACCAGGCGCGTTAGCCAATCACGCATCGCCGTTCCAGTAGGTAGTGGGGGAATTTCGTCGACGCGTGGTGGTGGGGGTCGGTAGTCGTGCAGTGATAGAGCGAGAGTCGAGAAGAACGGAGCAATAATCGAGCGAGCGTTAATGCAAGGAGCACTTTACAATCGTCTTATAAATACTACCGTAATAACTATCGTAATTATAACTAAGAAATATCTAACAAACAAGTCTACTTCATATCAGGCTTGGGTATACATATATGCTACCCATTCAGGCAAATGGCAAAGGGAATAAGCGTGAAAGTCACGAAATAGCATATTAATGGAATATTAATTAAATCCATAATAACAATTCCCGGTTCCATATTTTCGCTCTTTCCGCTTCCTCGCTTTCTCTGTATATCCTCGAATTGTATTATAGGTAACGCGAAAGCGACGACCGGGAGAATCCGTTTTACCCGGCAAATTTAATTCATTCTGTCACAACCCGTCGTCTACATTCCATTAATTACTTCGACTCTGCGTCAATGGCATTTCCGTTTCAATTATCGACTTTTCTCAACTTCGTACATACAACTCCGTCGCTTTATCGATGGATTATATTTTCCCCGATGAAATATCCCATCCAATCGACGACACTTATTTATTTACTATCAATATATTTGTCAAATTCATAATTCTGCATCGAGAATAATTTTATTATTTTTCTCGTAAGATAGACAAATTTATTATTTCCACAATTATCGACCCGTATCTGCGAATTTGTTTACCCATGATTATTTGATTTTTTGTAGAATGTTACAACTACTCTGGCATCAGAGAACTCCAAAAAAATGAAATTTCTCACGAAAACAAAATTTTCTTTCGTATAGAAGCAAAAATCGAAGAACTTTCTTAAAGTTTTTAAATTGATCAAATATTTGTCAGCATCGAGAATCTTGCTCGTGTGGGAAGGACTGACAGATACGTCTACCTGTTACTTCAGGTGTAAACCCTTCCGTCCGTATAGTATCGTAAAATATAGTTGTGTATACATTGGTCTTCTGTAGCATAATACATTTCGAGAGTGAGTTTACATACGCGTGAGCTCTCACACGCAAGTGCACACGTGATCTTAACGATACGTGATCGGGTCCGGAAATTTACGTACGGGGAATATGACTGAGCACCTTCATGGTTGCCCACTCCCGCATCAAAATCCGCCGCGTCCCTCAGATCTTTTTCCACCAGAACCTTCCTTTCCTTCCTCGACCTTTTTGGCGCAAGAAATCGTTATTTTGATCCAACACGAGAACTTATAAAAAAAAGAGTTCTCTTCGTTCTTTGATTCGTCGAACGGATGAAGAAAAAAAAGTACGGCACGGGGTCTATATTATTTTTTTTCTTGTAGCAGAATGAGTCGGGGAAAGAGAGAAAAGGAGAGAGCGAGGGTGAGTGTGTGGCGCGTAGAGCGAGAAAATGGGTGACAGAGGGTGCTCACCCGAACACCCCGTCTCGCCACCCTTATATCAATTAAATGAGGCTTAACATTCTTGGTCGCGAGAACACCCGACGTGTGCCGGAGCGAGCTGCAAATTGCAGACAATAACCCCGGAGGGAGAATGCCGGGAGCGGTAGGGGGACACTGCCGCAACTATACAATACTGTACCGGTGCTATGGAGACTGGCATGCCATACAGTAATTTAGTGTATTGACTCCCAGAGGGCAGAAGGACGTATTTCATGTATCTTTTTGCATGGAAGTTACGTCCTTTTGACCTTTAGGGATCGATGTATATAATTTACTCTATACGATAATCCCTATGGCCCTTGGGGCATTGGCGCCGAAATTCGTGCAGAGTCGCGACTACGAAGCAGGTGAAGTTGTTCGCTGGTCCACGATGTTACAGTCGGATCTCTCGTGTTTCAGCTTCTCACGTTCAAATTTTCCAGCCAGGTCCATTCTTGCTCTCGCAGACATTGCGCATGCGCTACTTATCTGGCAATCACGTTGCTGCAAATGGTGGGGAGAATGTAGTAAAATTGTTCACAAACGGTGAAAAGTTTATTTTGTCGAAACATGGAGAATAGCTGAACGAATGATTACTTTTATTCGCGATTCAAATATTCCCGCCTGTCTCGCTCTTACGCCGATTAGTCGTTCGATCTCTTGGTTGGCTCGGGCTATGGCGAGGTGCGCAGTCGCGCGCGTGCCACTTGGCTATTGGTTGCCTTGCACCAATCGACGTCTCGTGGTACTGCACATGCGCGACGCAAGCCTCAATCGCACTGTAGTGGGGGGGGGGGGGGGGGGGTACATGTTTGGCTTCCAACGTGCTAAATCGCCTCGTGGGAGATCACACTGTTTGCTACATTGGCAGTAGGCCGAAATATTGGAGGGCAGTGTACATTGTATTGTACATACGAAAAGCCGCGGGACGCCTATATATTATAATCCGTGCCGCCCCATCGTCTTTCGCTAATCGTAAATAATTCACAGGAGGTACTCTGGAGAAGATGTGCATGATGAAGGGGACACGAAACTGCAATTTCTAAAAAAAAGTCAGCCAAAATTCAAACATTAATTTTTCTTTCGAAGAAGTATTATTTCTCAAAGGAGAAAAAGTACAATTATAATATTATATTTAAAATTAATAAATTGTTATTATTATAATAGATCATATATTAACTATTAAAAATAGTTAATTTAATTACAAAATTGAAATTTATTATCAATATATACAAATTTATACTAAACATTGATTATAACATTTATAAGGCCGGTTTCAAGGACTCTTCATTTTTAGTGACTATAATTTTGTTTACGTTTAGAAAAATGTTATCAACTTCAAAAAACACTATAGTCAATAATAATCACTACTCCTTCATTGTTCAAAATAACTATACGAAGGAATATTCGAAGGACTCTACATTTTTTATTACTTATCGTTTTTTCTTATGTTTAAAAATTTTTAATCGAAATTCGAAAAAAAGCATTGTCAGAAATAATCGTACAACGAATATTGAAAATTATTGATTATTTGCTGAAAAAAGTGAACGACTATTGAATTAATTTTTTTAAATACTTATGTGCCTTTGTAAATATTTATGGTTTTTACGTATTACATCCGAACAATAAAGTACATCTTCTTCTGTAATACAAAGTACGCGTATATTATATATCTTCGCTTCTCCGCGACTACAAAGCGTTTCGTTTTCCTCATCTCGATTTCGTCTCATTTTTCCTCTCCTGTGCACACATAGGTGGTGCCCACTTGACATTCGTTCGTACCGTGAAGAGACGGGGGGAAATGAGTGAACCAGTCGACGAAAGGCCGAGCTATAGAAAGATAAAAAGAAAATAAGTAAAAACGACACTAGCAATAAAGTACTACGTTATTCTTCTCCGAATTACAAAAATCGTTACAAAATAATAGAACAAAAAAAAACTTGTAAAAATCGGAAATAATCACTCGGAAACATTCATTTTGTTTTAATTAAATGTTCTCATTGTATTAAAAATTTCAGAATAAAATTTCTATCATCGTAAATTAAAAAAAATTAAAATAATTTTTAAAAAAGATGAACAATAAAACTCGTTCTACTTTACTGAAATTTTGTACCAAACAAAAACTTTAAAATTAGTTGAACACACCATCTGGTAATTCCACCGGAAACGATGTCAACGCTCTATCGCGCTCTCGAATTGAACTTAGCTCCACCTGTGGGCACCATTCGACACCACGGCGTCGAGTCAAAATTTGTAGGTTATGGGAAATCGGATATTTACCTCGCAACGATCCTTAATCATTTTTTGCTCCTCGTTTTCATTCATACGGTATAGAGGACGATCTCGATACATTTGATGCAAGCAGAGGATGTCCGACGTAGGCAGGTAAGCCCGAGTGCAAACAATCCTACCGTACATAACCTAGAAGTGCGTTTTTCGAGATGGGTACTGCGCATGCCAGAACGCATTAGTTCATCGATCCGTACGAAGGATACATCGACCGAGCGAGATATTTCGCCACTCGATACTCGTCACGGTTCGATGGAACACAATACGTAAGGAAATACTTGTGAACGAATCGACAAAATCCATACCATTTTTCGATAATTGGTAAATTGCGGTTGAACGATATTTGTCATTTCTCAGTTTTGAACACTCCTACTTGGTATCGTTTTACTCGGGTCCCTTTCTACATTTCAGTTACCGAAAATTTTCATTGCTATCCGCAAGATCTTTCAATAAGCGAGTATAACCTAAAAACTCTCAAATTTGTTGGGCACATTATTAGTGATGTGAAATTTAATTTTAATAAATCGATTTTAATAATCAGATTGGATTTTCTTTCCTTCGCCTTCGCGAGTTGTACTTCAAGAATTATTGAATCAAATGAACAGTCAAAATGGCGGAATCGATGACAAACAGTATTCAAAATGGCGTCGGTCGGGAAAGAGGGCTTTAGTACCAATGTAATGGAGACGGGAAAAAAGATCCAAATAAATTGCTGGTAAATTGCTAAATTGAGGTGAATTCAGTTTTTGTCATTTTTCACCCCAGGTCTGCGCATCCTTATAATTCGAGTAGAGACCGGAAATGGATGACGTGTTCGCTGAGTCGAGAATGTAAAATGCTCCGGTCTAATTTAAAATTAATCAAATCGAATGAAATTGTCGCACAATATAAGGAGTTGGGTAAAGTGGGGTCAATTGCATCACTTTCTATATCAACGTTGAACGATATTAAAAATTGATCGAACCGTAAAATATGAGTTCTTACCTTCAAAATGGCGCTTGAATCAGCCTCAGGATATCAGCGATTAGCCACTGTCACTCGTACGGTGCGACTGAAGAACATTCATCAAAACCAAATGTTGTATGCGAAATGAAAATTTCTTCGACAGACTCATAAATTGAAACATTATCAGAAAAAGGGAGAGAATGTCAAAAGGGTTGATCTAATGTGAGGAAAATAAAAAAATATAAAACTGTTTTATAATAATAATTAATTGGTGGCTATTTATCAGGTAAAACGAATAATCGTACCACCGTCGTATAATCTAATTGGAATATCCACTCATGTTTATTGAGGCATTTCACTCCATACAGATAGTGTATTGTGGCACCGTATAGACTTCCGGTTTGGTATCGTGCGCGTCCCGGAATGGGCGAATAAAATTGCGAATTACATCGAATCGAGTTGGGGAGGCTCTAAATTTTCTAAAATCTCGGACTAAACATCGTGTACACTTGCATCATACGCTTATTATTATCGTTATCGTTATTACATATTATCATTACTGTAAATTTTTTTTTCATCTTTTGGCTCCTACTCAGCTCAAACACCACTCTTTTCGTTACAGTAGGTAAGCCGGTATTTATTATCGCTTTTTTCTTGTTTCGTCGATAACTATTTCGTTCCCTCGAAGAATTATCGAATTTCTATTTTTCCGGCCGGTTATAATTCAGCGATCGTACTAAGAATAATTGGTAAATATGGACAATTTTTTGTTCTTCTTTTCTTTGTTTAAGTTTAATAACTCGATCGCTCTCTCGTTCTATTTACACCTTTATTATTCGTAACGCTTTTTTTAATCGTCACACTTAGATCTTCGATTGTTCCGAATTATCGTTATCTCCTGCCGTTTTGTTTTCTCGAATGGCATCTAGTTTGAGAATTCGTGTATCGTATCCAATAACCGATTCTATCTACACACATAATCGCTAATAAATGTCTCTCAGGCTCCTCGCCCTTCTTTCTCACGAAACATTGCTCTCGTTATTGTTAATATCTACACAGTTTATGTAAGTATAATATTTATATCCGCATAATCGTTAACTCCGTTCTCATTTTTCGTTCGACCCTCTCGAGTAAAAACAAACCCCTACCCTTCGTTGGACGTCCGATTTTTCTTTGTAATTGTCCATTTCACACTTCACCATCACGATACGTTACACGTAAGTTCGTTTCGGCACTTCACCACGTTTTCGAAAATATCGTTCGATATTTTTTTTTTTCATTTTAATTTTTTGTCCCGTGTTGAAAAGAATTGTTTTTCGTTTTATTTTACCTTTAAAAGATGTTCGATAAGTTTCAGGGATAAGACCATGGTGTGTGTCGTCGTTCAGGTCACTCGGAATAGCTGGTTTTGTCGCTAGCGTCGTCGGGGCTCGTTTCGCGATATGTTTCCGCTGTCCCGTTCGTATGGGAGTTGAGATTTGGTGGTCTGATTACCGTCGGTAGATACCCGGTGCCCGTGTATGGGGCTGCGAGAAATCTGTGACGGGTCGGTGGACTTGGACCGCAGTAACCACCGCGCGAAACGTAAGCGGCGGTCGCCGATCCTGAAGCAACCGAGGCGGCTGCCGCTGAGGCGAGAGCACCTGCTAACGGTGAGAATGCCGATTTTGGATGTAGACTATCCTCGCAAACGAGAACTTCCATCGCCGACACTACGTCACCTGATGAACAAAGATTAATCGCTTTTAACATTAAATATGATTTTTTTTCGCGTTTTGAATATTTTAAGCTCTAACGGCTTTGTTTTCTCGTAGAAGAAAGTTTACGAACTTTTGGTAAAAACAGCGAAATTGTTGTTTTTTATAGAGAAAATTCTTAGAGCGGTATAAAAATGTTAGATTTCGCGTTTGAAATGAGTGTTCTGCGCTTGCGTCGTTGCACGCGCATGCGTGTGCGCGAACGTGGGTCCACGCATGCGCGCGTCGCCTAGCGAGCCAATCGTTCCAAATACACCTATACCTCACTATACGGCTGCTCTTTATACGGCATTTCGTTATAACGGCATTCTTCAATTGTGGCACTTTTTCGATTTGCGGCCTACAATATTTCGTTATACGGCCAAAAAAATGCTGTACTGTAAGCGACCTTCTGTTTATTTTCAGTTTCTCCCTGTAGGCGGCACTGCTATATTTTGCCTCGCGCAAATATGAAGAACGTTTGGCCCGCAACCATGTTCATGAGATTAAAACAATTAAAAATTTTATTTTATGTTTTTTAATATGTATATGTATATATACATATGTGTATATATGTACATAATTTCTTTTATTTTTGAATTTATATGAATTTATTTTTTGAATTTCTGTTTATTACTACATTGTTTTGTACTTTTGTTTTTATGTAAGAATTCTTATAGAAAATAAACAGGATAAAATGCTTTATGAACTAAAAACTATATTATTTAATACAAAATTGGAACAGATTCAATTGAATTTGTGTGAGTTTGTATCAAAATAATTGATTCGTTATACGGCTTTTCGCTTTACGGCCAACTTTTCCGGAACGTATCTAGGCCGTAAAGCAAGGTATGGGTGTATACGTTGATTTATATTTTCCTTTAACGTTCTTTTTTATGGTACAGCAAGCGTAAGAACGTTGGATGACGATAAAATATTCTCAAAATCCGTATACCTTTACAACGATGCAACAGAGCTTCGACATCGGCACGACGCCGGCCAGGAAAGACACGCAACAATACGTCAACCGGTGAACGTTGTTGTTGTTGCTGTTGTTGTTGTACCTGGAGACCGCACGGTTGTTGAACATTTTGCATTTGCATTTGCATCTGCATCTGAATCTCACGCGGCTCGTGAAGATGATGAGGATGATGTTGATGCTGATGTTGATGCTGATAAAGCGCCGCGGGTGAACAATATAATGAGCTAGCGGTTGGACCGTAGAGTGGAGCGTAGGGTGAAAAATGCGCGGCTGCTGCTGCTGCGGCCTGCAATTCGATAACGCACGACTGTCAAGTCACACCTGTGTATTCCCATTTCGTTGATATTCTTTTTGTCATTTGATAGTTAGCCAATCAAGGGTTGATCAGTTTTTGATTTTAAGAAATAAATCGATCGAAAGGTCGACACTTACCGCGAGTGAGGGTGCGGATGGTGGTGGTGGACTGATGTGCCTCGGTTGAACGAGATCAACCGCTTGCATGATCCCCATGCTCTGCCCATGCTGGGGTGAAGGACTTCCGGACTTTCTCAGGCTGAGATTCTCGGGCGCTGGGGTGTCCACCCTCTGTGGTGTTAACGCCGGTGTTAAGGGAGGCGTGTGATTCGGACTTGGAGTTTCTGGCTCGGGACTTCCGTCTTCCGATTCGTTTACACTGTTTTCTCGTTTACGAGTGACGATTTGAGGCTCCATGGTTGATCGGTCACCTGTAAAACAACACCCCGATCGCCATTAATCGTTTATTGTTTTTTTTTGTTTCAATGGATTTTTTAAACCAATTTCTCAACGACAAATTTTGATCGTTTGATTTTTCTGTTGGACAATGGAATTATGGGATTTATTCGAATTTCGAGGATCATTGGACTTACCCGATGCACGATCCATGGTACTGTGTAGTTCGCTACCCGAATCGGAATCTCTCTCGTCGTCGTTGGTGCTGTTGTCTTGCAAAGACATTCTCGCTCGCTTTGAGCCTGGCCAACAAAAGAGAAAATAAACATTTTTTTAAGTTGCTGTGACACAATGTTTGTGAGACGAACATAAATGACCGAAGGGCGACTGGGACAATCAACAAAATTGTTGTACTTAGCGAACCAGAACTAGCCAAGCGCTCCACTTAGCCTGAATTCTGGGTCGAATATTTTTCTACCCAAGAAACGTGTAAAATCATCGAACTAGTAATACTCAGGAAAAATAGTGTCTAGCTTGTTCGAAGCTGGTGTTGCTCGGACAAGTGCTCTAACTGGACAGTACCTAGCGAACCTAAATAAAAGGTGACGTTACTTGCGCTCGCGCATGTGCGAATGTCATTCATTGCACGGGATCAACGCCCTGGGAGAAAAACAACACTTCCAACTAGCCCCTGGCCAGTTTTACTATTCAGGACTTGGCTAATAGTTGATAAAACTCGATAGTTCTTCCACAACACAAATCCACACCAATTAATTAAATGGTTATGAACAATCGCAGGGGTTCTTGTATGATTGAAGAATAACAATATTTTATAAGAACGGGAATGATAATTTAGCAATGACTAAAATAATAACGGTACTGATAATAAATATTATAAAAAGGTATGAAACGGTAACGAGTAGTCACAATAGCTACAGGCCTACCCGATACTAACAAAGAGATATATGGGGAATGGAAAGCGGGCAAATATGTCGGGGATGTGATATCGAACAATCGCTAAAGGCATGCTTGAATTTGAATGGTCTATAACGCTTGAGTGCACCTCACTAACGAGGCAAAACGCACGTGGCCGCGTGATTGCGTGTAATTTCAGCGAAAAGACTTAGATATGTTTATTTTTTATTGTTCGCGGAGGAAGAAAAAGAAGGAGTCGATGATACCTTGACGAAAAAAAAGAGTGAAGTGAATGAACAAAGCGAAGACACGTTTCTTCTCCAGGATACCACTTGTGACTTGTGACAATGAAAATAATGACAATTTCGGTTGCTAGATTGATTAGAAGATCAAACAACGATCAGAAGAAAAGATTTTTTTTTAATTTTCTTGAAAAATAGCTTCTCAAACCAATAGTTGAACAAATAGCTCTGCAACCACTTAAAGAAAACAGGACGCGACTGTTTCTAAATTGGCTCATGAAAGATATCTCCGAGCGAGTCATGATGTGAATTTAAAAAAATCAAATCAAACGTTTCAGTATTTTTGAATAATGTAGATAAAGGTTTTCGTTATACAACGAGGGATAGTTAGTTCCAGAAGTGGGAGGGAAGCGATCGAGGTATACGAGAAAAAGAGCAAGATAAAAAGTTCATACATCGTACCACGAGGTTTGAAAACGAGACCAAAACTGGATAATTTGAGAGTGCAACAGAGCAAGAGCAACAGAGCGGCGGAGATCGAAATGAGTACCTACGGTGGAAGGGAATGGAAAAAGAGAGGGAGAGAGAGAGAGAGTTGAGCTCAACTTACAACGTGCCGGCTATACTATCCCTTAATAGCACTCGAAAGTTAAACCAGCGCCACTTGTGGCTCTGGACCATTATGCAGGAAGCCCTTCTATCTGGGGTAGCCTGCGGCCACTCTGCCGTTCCTCGAGCACGAAGCATGTACGTTTACGTACGTAGGTGTACGTGCACGTATTATTATATTCGAGAAAAGTATATATTCTACACGCGTGTTCTACGTGTGTCACGTATGGAGCACTGCAACAGCACCCTTAGACACTCAAGGCCCTCGAATGGCCCCGTGTGTGGCTTGTGGCTTCCCCTCGGCACACGTTTTCGATATTACACGAGGTCGAGTGTACATTTAATATTACAGCCATCTTCAGAAATCACCATATCAATATCACGAAGCTACGTAAGATTTGTATCGTAGCCCGATTCATATATATTACATATACTAATAAATTATTATCGGAAGCAAATGTACGTATGTGTGTAATTAATGTAAGAAAAAAAAGAATGAGATGTTCAGGTGTCGAGTATTGATACAGCGTCCAGTTCGTTAGCGATTGCTCTATTTGGGTCCGATCATTCTCGCGGTCGCTCGGGCAATGAGGAGCGCCTTACCCCCACCACTACGCACGCTAATCCGCGGAGTCAGTTAGACCCACTTTCTCCCGCAGCGACGCGACGCAATTGGCCCGTGCTATGAGTGGGACGGGAATTCCGTTCGAGTAGGGATAATATCCACGTTGTGACAGAATTTGCACGTTTGTGAGTCTTTGTTGACGAAAAAGAATAGAAACGTACTTTCTCGTAGAGTACGGGTCAGACTGTAGTGTACACTAAAACAGTTTTCTAGGTAGCGGTTTTGTTTAAACATATCTACTTACACGAAAGCAACGTTTGAATACATTTTTTATTCAGAAACGAATGTTATTTAAAGCCTTCGACAATTAGCTCTTGATGCAAATGACCCCACTTTCTCCCATTTTAAATGTTGCATGTACATTTACCGATACTTTTAATCAAATCTTCTTCCATTATAATTCCGCCAATAAAACATAGAACTAACGAACTTAGGAAACAAAAGAAGCAAAACAAATTGTGAATTAAATGATGACAGCAAGCATTTACGTACGAATACTCCGGTACTCGTATTTATTTTGACAACGCCGCGGGCTAACGAGTAAGCTCTCGACGGCGTGTGATGGTCAATAAAAAAATAAAATAAAATGAAAATCCTTCTAGCTACATTTCGGTTCTACAAACGGCGATACGTACGTATCCGACGGATATCTGCACATGTCGTCGTATAACGTAATGAAAACTCGAAGCCGAGCGAGGGTCGAAAAAAAATGACGAGCCACGATAAACGGACGGTTCGAAATATTTTTTAACGAGACCGCTGGTCAGTCAGTTAAACGCGTGGGCGAACGGCAAATACGCGAGCCCTTCAAGCGCCAGTCCGGTCCATACATAGGAGAATAACAGAGATATCGGGGCCTGCCACCCTTCCCCACCTTTTCATCTCTCCCAGGCAGAGTGGCTCGGCGAATGGTCGGCGGATGAACGCACTCGTATAATACACTGTATTCAATACATATACACATAAATCACATTCATAAAAAAACGAACGCTCGTATAACCGAACGTACAAAATTTAAAAAAAATCGGTTTCAAGTGCAGCTCTGTAATAAACCGAACAGCGCCAAATCGCGTATAATCGAAGCATGGACGAATACTTGTCAAAATACGAGTATTGCCTGCATTCGAAAAAACGAAATAAAAATTTTATCACTTTATCTAAAAAATTAATTATGTTTAAAAAAAAAATGTTTACCAATAAGATTCGAAGACGAATTTTTGAATTTTTTTGAATTAAATAATCTTAAGTTATTTTTATCATGGTGGTCGATGGCTTCTGTATTTAGTCGATCGGTTAAGGGTAGAGGGAAAAAGAAGAAGAAAAAAAGAAAACATTGAAGTGAAGTTTAAAAATGGACTGTGGCTGTTTGTGTTTGGGTTTCGCAATTATTCCTAACAACCTCGATAACTCGAGTGGTCCAGCGGTTCTCGAAACTCCCGCTCACTCTTCTCGCTCTCGGACCCTTTTCTCGTATCAGCTTGAAGCTTTTCACCGGCTAACGCCCGTATATCTTTGCTCCACCCGAAGCTCCCCCTATCGTCCACTCCTCGACCTTTCAGACGAGAAACTAAAAAGATTTTTGCACGCCAGCAATTCCATCCCTCGGGTAAATATTTTAAACACCAAAAACCACCACCTACCCCTCTCGTTTTTTTTTTTAATTCCTTTCCCTTTCCGGTTCATCGTGCCTCTTCGTCTCACTCGCCTTTGTGCGTTTCAATTTTTTTCTGAACCCTCCGTTGGTCTTTGAGAATTACGTGTATTTCGGACACTTAATTAGGCTCGTGAATGGCCTGGTCAGTATCGACTCAATGCCCAGTGAATTTGGTACGAGCGAAAATGGCGACAGAGAAAGTGAGAAGAAACTGTCGTAAACGATTTATTCATTTAACCGTGATCGCCCTCTGTTGACCCTCCTTCACCCTCTTTAAGAAAGTACTCTGTTTCCTCAATATTCAATTACTCCAACGGATTTTAATTTGAAAGGTTGTTTTTTTAGAGTTCTAGAACCCGAATCCATGCTAAAAATGTAGGCGGCCATTACTTTTCGTTGCAATTATTTTTATTTATTCTATAATAAATGAAGTATAACATTAATGCAATAAATAAATAAATAAATTGTGAATATCGATTCGACGGTTTAGGAGTTTATTTAGAAACCCCTACGATAGTTTTTAGAAATTAATTAGTGATTCCCGTCGCGTTGATTTTTTTAAATTACAATTTAATCATTATTTTAATATTGATTTTCGACAAAATCGACACAAGTTTTGCAATTCGATACGCAATATTGGATCTCTCGATTTTGAATGCGAATTCGTAATCACCAACCTCAAAAATTCGTCCTTACCGATTTTCAAGCACATCAATAATCGTTTTGCAATTCGATCGACCATGTCTGATCCGCCATATTGAATATCGAAATTTTTAGTTCCGATTCCTAATCACCGTAGTTATGTCTTCAAATATGAAATATCGTGTCCATCATAATGTGGAAAAAATACATATATCTAATCGTAAGTATTTAAAGGGTTTGTTTATAATAATATCGAGGACTTGGAAATATTGCAAATACGTTCATGTCCCGTCGAAAAGGAAGCACAGCTCGAAAAACGCGATTTGTTCCCCGGACGCGAGCTAACATACTCAATGCACGTGTAAAAGGGAAGAAACCAAGAAGGGTGTCCTGGGTAGACCAATAGTGTCGAGTGTATCGCGATGAATTACACGCACCCTTCTCGTAACACAACACTTTTCCTCGTGGATCTCGACTCGACGCAAAAAACAAGGAAGAAAATCGATGTTTCATACTGACTCGGGGCATCGAAGGGTAGAAAACAAAATATTTATGAAAAGAAGTCGTACAAGGAGGACACTCTTTTTCCTCAAGATCGAACCAAGGTATAATAAAATCTTCTATTTACACGATACGTCAGAAAAAAAACAAAAAATAATTATACGAATTGAAAAAAAAACAGTGTCGAATGACGGATTGATTAAGGGATGAAATTTTGTTTTCTTCAAGCAATCGCCTATTGGACACGTGACTTACGTGTAAGTGTCCTATACTTGACGTTACTACCAAACAGCATCAACGCATCAAGAAAGAGGGTCAAGGATTAAACGATAAAACGGTCGTTTTATAATAAATAACGATCACATTTATGCAATAAATTTAAACGTCGTTTACAGTAAGTGTAATAAAAAAATGTGGAGGAAACAGAAGTATTGCTGCGAATTAAATACTCTTACATCCACGTCGTACGTGCGCGAATGCTGCTATAATGTCAGGAATGCTACTCGACCCTTCGAGAGCCTCGGGGGTTGTTACGACACCCCTACATCCTCTGACTTTTACCCTCGATGGTTATATGCCTGCACGTACAAATGCATATATATATATAGGCGAATATACGAGTGAGTATAGTCTCATAATATCGAGAAACAGACGTCGCGAATTTCCTGTCCTACGAAATATATATTTCATACGATATAGTTATATACTAGATAACATTATTGTAATCTGCCTTGGCGTCGGTGGCGGCACTTAACCCCGAGGAATAATCCCAATTAAAAAATATATATAGGTACTCCAGTATTTTCATCTAAAAATTATATTTTATATTTATATTTATTTATCTAAAAATAATTGTTTTATTTTTGCTATTTTTGTTTTTACCACGAATTGAGGAGCAGAGGGTAGCACAGTGGTAACGTTCGAGGCTCATACGCAGTGGGCTGGGGTACCATTCCCGTCTGCACCAATGGAATTTTTCTATGTGCTTTTTCTGTGCTCTCGGTGGTTCGGAACACACCTAAGAAAAACTGTACGTCCACAGGAAGAACAGAGGTTTTGGAAATTTGTTGGTGGAAGAAGTAAGGAGAAAATGTAAAACCCCGCAAGGGTGTACAAAAAAAATACTATAAATTGTTTTATCGCTGCTTGTTCAAACGTCCCAATTAAAAATAAATATAGTCGAAAATTGGAATTCATCGAATATTTTTATGTAAACGAAGGGTCGATGATGAAACAAATATACGCTAATTTGTTATTTATGCAACATTGATCAATTCCCTAAAAAAATAATAATATGTATTTTTATAATAATTTTACTTTTGGTATTTCAATATATGAATTTAAAAAAATCTTTTTTGAATATATTCAAAAATACCATTTAATAAATTTTTTATGTTTAGTCGATGAAGTTTCTTCGAGGTTCTAAAAATTAGACCATCCACCATGATCAATAAAGTTTTAATAATTTCACATAATTTTCAATTGGCGTATGACCTGTCCCATTACACAATGGATAATATAAACGCGGGACATAATTTACGAAAATTACCGCGCCAATTCCGTCGTGTCTATATTGCTATAGTGTTTCGATTAAATTACATCGACACGTCGTTTCATCCAGTCCCTATAGACCCTTCTATAGGCCCCACGGAATTCCTCGGAATTGTAGTATAATAACTATTGTACTATGTGCATCAGATGGTAATAAACTCTGGCGATATTGCATTCCTACTACGGTGTATGGAGACAAAAGCTAAAAGAATTTTACATGCTATACGCGTGGAGATGTATTTTACCTCGTTCGTTCGACGGTACAATTATTTTCTACTTTCTCGATTCATCGTTGCTGTATAGCGCCACCGTACGAGAAATATATATATGAATATTAATAAAAAAAAGAAAAGAATTATTTATATATATATCTAAATGTCATTTCTTTCATTCATAGTTATACAATATAATAATTAAAATATATATACCAATAAAACAAATTTTATATTTATATTTATTTTTATAATTATACAAATGTAATAATTGTGTTATTTAATTATATTATGGTATAAGAAATATTTGAAAGGAATATATCCATATAATATTTCAATATATTGCCATACACATAAAAGAATTTTATATTGGAAAAATATTCTAATAAAAAACGCATGATAAAAAAAACAAATATAATAATAATATATTTGTTTTTTATCATACGTTTTTTTCGATATATATCTATATATATCGAAAGCCTTCAAGAAAAAAATATTATGCAGTGCCCATAAAAAGGATCGAAAAATGTACGACGTCGCGGTAATTCATGTATGTATTATGATTATTATTTGCGACCGATTATTGCCGATTATTGAATTATATGAAACGAACGAGACGTGCACTCTAACTCCCGTCGATCGCGGAGACAGATTCTTTATTCCCGTCTCAGCTCTATTATGTACTTCGATAAAAGAGAAGTATTTCATGGAGACTATACGCGAATATATGAAAAAATCGTGTGGTGCATTAGTTATATATATATGTATACAAAATATATAATTAGAACCAAGGGGGATGCTCGATACGCGTCATCGACAACAATGCGAAAGAGGAAAATCCGGATATAATAGAAAAAGTGAGGGTATCCATCTACCTAGAATTGTATACCATGTAGGTTGATCGTAATGGGGGGATAGGGGTCAATTGCATCACTTTATCGATTTGCTCGCTGATGCAAATGACCCCGCTCTCCCCCATCGGCGACGAACCAGGACCAACGGTTGCTCAACGACACTTTCACACATTTTTAAGACATTCCAGCCTCTGAATACGAAATGCGCATGCGCATCTATGGCGCATGCGCAAGATCAAACGTAACCTAATGAACAACAAAAATTAACTGTAACTGTATAACGTTACGTGAGTATCTTTTTATTCGAACCTAAATCACGGCGAACCAAGGAAATGGTTTATTAGCAGAGATTCGCGATCGTGAAATATATCAATAGTGATATTTACGACCGTATAACGCAGTTACAGTACAGTGTGAAGGGTGCATACCTTCCTCATCTCCACCTCTCGCCCCTCATCTCCTCACCCCATGACTTTCACGTCCCCGTACGTCTACCAGGCAACGAGGATGGTTGCCCCCGTGCGGTTATGGTATGGCGCATATCCTCTGATAGAGGAGAGGGAGACACGGTGGAGACAGACGCGGACAATGGAATCAACCGAGGACAATGCCGAATAATTTAGAATGGCATATAGATATCGGAGCTTCCGGCGTTGGCCTACGTAGGGCTGCCGTCGCGTTTCTCCGGCTATTGCACAGAGTAGTATAATAGAGTGGAGAATAGAAGCAGCAATAGGAGACACACCAGGAACGGTGAGCAGATTCTGCTTGGCGCAGGGCTACTCTGTGCAGGACACGAAACATAGCTATAAATTAGGTTTAGGCCTTCCCACAACCACTCCTCCCCAAACCCCCCACCTTTCTACCCCACTCCTTCCCAACTGAAACCACCCTCTCCTCGCCACTCAATTCCACTTTTAGTCTACTGGTAGTGCGTAAACGTACCACCAGTTGTACAGCTGTACGCATTGGATGATGCTTATGCATTCATATTTACAGTGGTATACACACAACCCCTACCCTCGTGACATGCCATCCACGTGCTTTTCTACATGGACACTTTTTTTTGCTCCACACCGTCGAAACCAACGAATACACTTGTGGTGTCGCTTTTTCGCGGGGATGATATAAGACGCGACAAGAATCATGAGGTCATTATCACGAGACTAAGGTCTTATCGTCAATAATATATACAAAGAAATACGTAATCAAGTAAGGTCGAGTAAGGTCGATTCAAGATAAGCAAAATAACATCAGGATATTTACAGTCGAGGGAGATCATGTAAGATACAATACGATCGGGTAACCCAAGGGAATGTAAGGTCAAGCAAGGTCAACTAAGGTGAACTAATGTCAAGTAAACCTAAGTAAGATCACATAAGGACATTTACAGTCGAGAAAGATCAAGTAAGATAAAATACGATCAAGTAAGAGTCAAGGATACATAAAGTCAAGTAAGGTCACGTAAGGTCAATTAAAGTAAGATAAGGACACGTAAAGTCAAGCAAGGTCACGTAAGGTCAATTAAAGTAAGATAAGGACACGTAAAATCAAGCAAGGTCAGATACAATTCAAGTAAACTAAAATAAGGTAAACATTGCTCATACAAGCCCCTATGATTTTCTTACGAGCCGATTCTGTTAACGTACATTTCCGTGACGCGGTGATGTAATGATGAAAAAATGAAAACTGGTTGGGTTCGTTGTGAAAAAAAAGAATGGAAAAGTCAAGTACAAGCGGGAGAAACAGAGCGAGAATGTAAACGAAGAAAAAGTATGGGAGAGAAAAAGAATGGGACCGGTTGATTATGGTAGGCCGAACCGTGTAGATTGAATCTCGAACGATCGAAACGGTATGATCGAAAACAAACGTCGACCTGGCGCACGACAAAACGGCCAGCGATGTGCCAACGGCTGGTTGGATCAATGCGGTAATACGAAGCATCAGTAAAATTCGAATAAAGAAGCTAAGGTGAGTGCGCGAAGAGAGGAAAGGAGGAGGGGTATAGAGCTTACGACGAGATTTTTGTCGAATGAGTTTGAGCGATCCAACGGTGCGGCAGAAAAAGAGAGAGAGGGCGAGAAAGAGGAAGAAAAAAAACAAGCGGTGAGAACGCACAGAGCAAGAGCAACAGCGCGCGATCAGTCATTAAATCGTCGCCGATTCGATCTTTGTTCGTGTCCGCGAACCCGCGCATAACCATCAGTGACGGGGGTGGGCACCTCGATTCTCGTTGAAGAAAAAAAAGAGGGGTTGAAGAAAAACTCGTAGCTTGTTTCGTAGTGGATGGTCGTATCGTGATTCAAGCTGCGGCGAGGGAGGGAGAGAGAGGGGAGGGGGTACCTAACCTAAGACCGAAAAAGAAAAAAGCCACACGGGTTTTTTCTTCCCTCTTTTTCGCTGAAAGAAAGGGTGCGATCGAGCTGCAAAGAAAAGAGCAAGGGAAGGAACGATAAATCGGTGATCCAGTACCGGATTCGCTGAATCGCGATCGAATCGAATCCAGACACTTTTTGGCTATCGATCGGGCATTTTGAATTTTTGAAGTTTTAACTAGTCGAGCTTATTGATTCCACAATTTTGAATTAGAATCTTGATTAATTTCAGTTTCGTTCGAAAAGAGTGTCAACGTCGCGACTATGAGTATCGATTGTGATAGTGAAGTGATAGTGAAGACGCCATTTTGTTGCACCACCTCGAAAATTGAATTCGCGGATTCTTCGGCTTACCTTGACCAATTGCAATAAAATTTACTCAGCTGATGCAGAATCGTGGCAAGAAAAGAATAAGCTAAACTTCATGAGAATCGGTTGGGCCGTTTCGGAGATTTTACAAATCGTATTTTGCAGCGATTTCTCCCGCACCCGAGACTAACTGCGGTTTTTAACACTGTGCTGTCTGCAAGCATGTGGCAAAGTGGCGCTGGTGTATGTATGTAAACACAACTCTGGTCTCACGGATAACACACAAGGGAGCTGGATAGACTTGAATAGCAGGGGGAGTTAGGGACGGTGTAGAACGAAGACAGAAGTGTGACGAGGACGACGACGACGATGACGACGAGGGGATGTAAAAGCGATCGAGCAAAAGGTTTTTAATTGTTTCGCGCCAAGCTCGCCTTTTGTTTTGGCGTTTATGCCTCGTAAACGGTTGACTCTGCCTCGACATCGTTCCCTTCACCTCCCACCGCGCACTCGATGTCTTTCACTACTTCTGAAGCGTTCGCTTGTTCCATCGCGAACCCCCGACCCCCCGATCTCTGCTCCCACATACCCGATGCGGTTCATTTCTGTTTTGTTTATTTTTTCAACGTTTTCTTTTTCCATCTCCGCCCTCGCGTTTTTTTTACCAATCATGTTCATTGATCGCAGCTTCGTTCACGCATCGAACGCTATCGGAAAAATAAAAATCAAGAATGCGACACGGATGGTCAAATGGAGACACGTCCGCCCCACCTCATCTTGGGTTAGAGAGCTCGGGGACAATTGCATCACAGGCTATGCGTCATGTCGAAGCTTAAAAATGACACTTGATCTGTTTAATTAAACGACTTTTCATCGGATTACGACTTTTCTTTTTGTTGCCAAAATCGAGTATGATGCAATTAACCCCGATCTCCCCTCAATTTCGTAATTTCACTCGATATCTTAATTCCTAGGCTTTCGTACAACCTTGTCATCTACCAGTGTTTAGTTTCGCATACACCCTCATTGTAATTTGTATTTTAAATATTTTTATTAATCAAAAAAAAAGTTCAATAAGTCTGTCGCCCTCCCACTTCCTGCAGAAATATACAGATGAGGTATAGGTGATACGATATAAAACTCACCTAAGTAGGGTTGATTAAAAACCTGTTTGGAAAAAGAAGGGCGGATTCATAAGATCGAATAGGGCGTCGAGGGGGAAGTGAACTGAGTAAAAGGGATGAGATCGGAATAATTAAAAAGTCGAAACGCTATCGAAGCCCAGCGGCTTTGATTATATCTTTCGCGTTCCGAAGCCTTCACGATGCGCACAATATTTGATATTTACTTTCTTTCCGACGAGTTCAGGCTGTTTTTTATTTTATTTTCCTACAGCGAATACCCTCTAAGGATTCCGATGAAACAGTCTTTCAGGTACACCAAACCAAGGATTCTACGTGGATTTTTCCACAAAGTTTAGCCTTCAAGAATATCGACGGATGTAAAATATTATATTTCGTGAGAATCGGGGTCACCGCAATTTCCCTCGGAACGAAGAAATTAATTAATTTTTATAAGATTGATAAATACATCTTCATATTCAATAAAAACAATCTTAAGATTTTTTTATCATTTTTTTCTGACTTTATTGATTCGTCCAATTGAAATAATAAGCATGCTCGTAAATACAATTTTGTTCGTTTATTTCTTATGAAATTCACGTCATGCAACTATCAAATTTCTATTTAGAACTGTAAATGTAATTTACATTAGCTTATTATAGAATAAATAACGACTATTGATATGTCATAAATCATTGATTTCAATATTTTAACAGACATTGCTTGCAGTTGCTATGCCTGACACTAGTTTCGTGCGCTGTTCGACATATCGAACTTCTTGGCGGGAAATATGAACGAGTGCAAATCTAACCTACAAAAAAGTGTCCCACACAATTCACCCATATACAACACTAACAATAAGACGAGTATTTCCAAATCTATTATAATTAAAAAATATTCAACATCTAACAGTATAATAAATCCATGGATAAATAATAATACCAAAGTGAGCAAACGACCAGAAATCCATAAAAATTATTTATCCCAACAACGGTGAGCGGTGAAACGCGTTACGTGACACGCATTGCCGATAATTATTTTGTGCACACTGTGCTATGAGGTTATAAGTTCGGGAACGTAGACGTCGAGGAAAGACATATATTGAAGAAAAAAACGTGGTATGCTTTACAGAGTGGCAAACGTGAGGGTTAGGCGTATGCGCGGCCAACTTCAGACCGTTTGCTCGGTCGAGTCTGTTGGGCAACTATAGGCAAACAGCGCTCCAGCCTACTGTCTCTTTTTTCTATTCCTAACCCAATCCTTGCAACCCTGGTAAGCACTTTAGCAAAATTCTAATCTCGGTAAATAATGTAGACATTTATGGTAAACTCGAGTCAAGAAGACCCGAACTAGTCGCGAAATACGAGATCTTTGCTTCTTGTTTATATTCTCCAACTAGGCAGATAAAGGTATCCAGGTTTGCCAACAGAGTGCCAACGTTCTCATAACCTCACTATATACGTCAAAAATCAAATAATCTCAAATCTATTATTTTTAACAAAAGTGATTATTTGAAATTAAGTTTGGATAGTAATCATCTTAAATCAGCAAACTCCGAAGGAAACAAAGATGGATACGTATAAGAAAATTTAAAAAAATTCCTACTTTCGATCCGCCATAGACGTCAATTATAAGCTACACGTTTTTTTTATCAGTGACTTCTTACTTGTATATCCATATTCGCTGGAATTAAAAAATGCCTTTGAACGGAGAGTTGGCGATGCGAATACAAAATAGGAATAAATTAACCGTCAATTCGATTTGGTTTCACGAGGCCGATCGATGCTTGGGGCGCGATAAAATATGACATCTATATATATATGTATATCAAGCAACGAAATTCACGTACTCCCTTTAAATTATAACCGGTGAAGCGTATTGCGAGACTCAATTGAATAGTCCCTTTGAAAGTGGAGGTATTTCAACCCCTCTCTACCCCGTGACCCTCACCACCCCCGTTCACTTTTACTCATTGCCAGTTTCGTGTATAAGATCCAGTGTACTGTATATAATACATTACTTTACTACGTACGTATAGTCACCGACTATATTATATATAAACGACGACAATATACTATACATTACATCTGAGAGTGAAATAATTTCCTGTGGTGTCGTGGACAGAGACGGAAGCGTACAGGCCGCTGGGACAAAGTTTCTTAGCAGGGTTCTATAACGTGCCAAGACGTTGGAAGGAAGAAGCAGTTCTCCGCGTTGGTCTCGCCGGTACTTGAATGTTCAGTCCTCCGCGCGCTCGCCCGTCGAGGACAGAACGAGGAAAAGACGTGGGCAAAATTTAAGTGAGATAGAATTTTCGAAGAAGACATGGTCAAATAAACAGTATGAATGTATTTTAGTACGATAAGTGACAAGTGCCCTAACGGCCCAGTCGGCTAGGCGCTGGACTACCACGCGAAAGTTCAGTGTTCGAATCCCACTCAGTACCGACGAAAATTATTTCAGTATTTCTTCTGAGATTTTAATTATTTGAAAAAGGGAACCCAACGACCAGAGAAAATTTGTGAAATTCACGAAAAAAATGCTAAAAATTTCTAAATAAAACATATAAACATCTGTGCAAACTTAGTGTTCGGACGAAGTCTTAAACACGATGAGGCAAGAAAAAAGGTGCCGTTCCAATTAACTAACCACAATGTAGAATCCTTGGTACTCAAATACACTTCGCTATAAAGCAAAAACATAACTTGTAAACAATACCACCGGAAATAAAAGTCTCCGAACGCCGCAGAAAACGTCACAAAAGAGCTGACGATGAAATTACGCGAGGCAGGTTTTCAAACGCGTGCAAAAAAGGAGAAAGAAAAAAAGAAAGGCCGCGAAAGAAAGGGGATGAGATGGCAGGATAATAGTCTCTCCCGTAGGTCGCATTCGTCGTTGTGGTTGTGGTTATAAAAGAGGGTCGAAAGCGTCGTGCATGAGCAGCCAAAGAGATCTTTGAAAGAGGATGGAAAGATAAGATGTTCGTATGTACAGTATACACAGTGGTAGTGTAGTGTAGTACACGGTAAGGTTCGAGTGAACCAACCTTCTCCGTATCACTGTACTGCGTGGTGACACGTGTACAAAACTTTGAAGTATACGAATCCCATATACCACGTATGTCTACAAAGAGTTCAGGTTGTAGTTCTGTATAATGAAAGAGCAAAGAAAAACGATAGGTAAAGAGGCATGAAGGTCTCTTTATAACGAGATACTTTCGACCAAGCATAACTTTTAAGGGTCTGTACCTGAGCTTTACAACCTTTGAGTCATCGACGATACATGATTCGAATTTGAATGACTGTATATTGTGAGACTACTATGAAAATCGTTTATAAAAATAATTCGACAATATTACGAACGGATCGAACGATCTAAAGTCATTATCACCGAATTAAAGTTTCATTTTTATTTATTCTGAACTTGATTTTAAGTTTCATTTTAACTCTAACTTACGTGCGAAGTGAAGTTCGAATTTCGTATCTTCGTTGGTCGCGTATTGGAGTTAGAATTTAAATCGAACTTCAATTTAAAATAAACTAGATGAGACCCAAACTCAATTACTAAGGTAAGTTAAGTTTCGAAACTCAAAATTTAACAAGTTAGACTTAAGTTCGAATTTTTACATCGACTTAGACTAAGACTCGTAAACGAGTCGAAAAATTTCCAAATCTATATTTAAAGTCTTCAAGGTCAAATTTGCGCTCCAAAACGAAAATTGAATTCAAACAATTTAGTTTTAATTTCCGTATTCTGTCCTAAATCTACCCAGATACTTCCCCATTATTAAACCACCGGCATCTCGCGCTAAATATTTACTGATAATTTGTCTATTTATTTTTATAATTATTGTGTCACTAACCTAATCGTAGCATTCTAAATTAACCAAAGGATGAAAAAAATGATACTCTTAATTCTTCGTGACACACGAGCAGATCTCTAAATATATCATAGCGAGTAAATAACGTATACATACGTCGGAGGGATCGAGGGTGCAGAAGCCCAACCCTCTATACACAAGGCACAGACACATACGCGTACTATAGCGAGAAGCAGCGAGGGTGAAAGAGATCGTCTCACTCCGCGGCGGGGTAGAGGGTTCGTTCCTGCAGCCACGAGGCACTGGCCCGAGAAATTCAATTACTGCTAAACTTCTCGAGTTAAGTTTTCCCCAGAAGTCCCGCTCCTGTCGCTCTGTGCTGCTATTCTATACTACATGTACCGCAACGTGTGCACATACAGGACGATCCACAATAATTGTTGCCTTCATTCGTATACAGGTAAATAATTTGTTTTCCATTCGTTCGAAGGACAGTTTTCAAGGTGTCCTAATTGCGAAATAAAAAGAACTCAATTTACTTTAATGCAATTAGTCTAAATCATCGAACTGTTTTTAATCCAGTGAAACAATGGAATAAAGACTTTTGGTATTTATTTATTTGTCTCATGAAGAAAAAGTGTGCAAGCATGTAAAATTAGTTGATCCAAACATCAACGGAGGTGTGCGAACTTCCTGATACGAATGTGAGTGACTAGCCCAGTTGGCCCTTTAACGACGAAAGAAAAAGAGCAATCGTCGCGAAACACCTTAATGGAAACTTGGGTAATGCTACAGAATAATAAAGCAACTAATATGGTGAACAAAATATAATAATTTCACCATCTTCTTTTTACGAGAGTTCGAGTGCTGTAACCCTGAGCGAAGAATCCGTGGGGTGAGTGTTGGACTCTATTGGATGTATAGGACTCGTGTAACGTGTGTGTATATGCGTTTACAAGACCCTTGGTTTAGCTTGTTCGAAGGGTGAGAAGAGATCCAAGGGTCAATGGGAAATAAGTTCATTTAGCTAGACGCATGGTATTACTCGCAAACACATTGTAAATACGTGTTCTATTATAATTATTGTACGTCAGACCCTAATTCGTTGTGTGGTGGTCGTTAAGTATACGGTGCCTTTTCGAGTATATCGACGAGTGAATTTAAGTACACCCGGATGTGTGGCGACGCACGCGACTAAAATAACAGGGTGCTCATAAGAATGCTGCATTCTTATGGCTCGTGCATTCGTTATATATAATTCAACGTAAAATATCGTCTTTTAAGGAAACAGTATTGTTAAGCCATTATTGAATCCATTAATCTCACATTTAAGTAATTAATAAAATTTCAACCGTTTTTCTAAATAATATTCAATTTGGAAAAGTTTTGACTATGACCCGATAAAAGGTGCCCTAGGCGACATTATAGTTCCCCCGTCATCCGATAGATGGCGGCCTAGCAAACACTTCGCCGACGGACCGATAGATGGCATTCCAGAAAGCATTATACCGAATTAAGGATTGTTTGCTAAACATTAAAGCCTAAAGTTACTTTTCTCTATCATTGATTAACGAAGAAACTGGTCTAGAAGCCTCGCAGAGCCATTACCACTTAAGTGGCTAATCGTTATTTCATCCAGAAAATATTCAAGCATGATACGTTTTTTATCACTTGACCGGCAGAGGGCCAGCAGCATAATTTGAGGGGATAATGGCCGAATCCAAGCTTCTCACAATTAGTGTGCCACTCGACCAGCGGAATCTTTCATCAGTGCCAGCTTACATGCTTACGGATAAATTGCTCGGCTTCGTCAGCATTAAGGTCGGAGAAGGCAACGGGTCTAGTCTTGGGAGCAGGTGAGATTATGGTACAATGGTAGAAACCGAGAATAGGAGAATATACGCGTATGCAAGTATCGCCCGGCTCGCGCCATTTGTACTTCACTATACGTCATGGTGTAGTGCAAAGAACAGAGCCACGTATGTATAGTGGTTATGTATAAAAGCACTTTGATACGGGCGCACGCACCCCTTTTCTTCACCAGCTTTCTCAGCCAAACTCTCAACTGCCGCTTCCCCCTTTTCTCCAGATTTTAACCATTATGCCGTGGCCACTATAGGAAGCCGAGTGTAATATTCTCAAGGTATAATATTAGGCACTTCCCATAGTTGTGCCATAATGGTGAGTTTCACTTGGGTACAGTTTGCCGAAGGAGTACAAGCATAATACATATGTATAATAAGGACCGGGTGTGCAATAACAAGGTACTGGCGCGTGCTGCCACCAAGTGAACACTTATACAAGCACGTTTAATACACGGCGGTATGGGCTACCTCAATAACCCTGTAGGTGGGTATTTAACGAGGTTTTCTACACCGTTTGCCAACGATATGTACCATCTTCATCGATGTTCTGACCATCGGAATGAGCTTTCGATCTTCCGTCGTATCGTATACATTAATCGTTCGTAAAATTGGATTTTAGCTTAATTATCTGCCAAGAGAGGGACGATACATAACCTCAAACAACTTTGAACGAATTTGTCTCGATCACGGATTCATGGAATGGAAAAATGATCGTGGGGTCATTTCTGTGCCATGATTCTACTTGAACTGTTCAAATCTCATTGAGTTTCCCGTAAACATCTAGGAGATAAATCCCTTGGAAGTTTCAAGGTGGCAGAGACCCACTCACCATTACGTTATTGCTTTTTTCCAAGAAACGAATGACTTTCCGTTGATTAGGAGGAAGTAATTGGTGGATCTTCTCTGTATCATTATTCTCTATGGCGTGGCGAAATTCTGATCAATTATATTCTGTCTGCTACGAGAAATATACGTTGAAAGTTTCAAGGTGAGAAAGTGTGGTTTTATCGTCTTCATAAGAAATGAGTCTTTCAAGCACCCAGTCAGCTATCCTCAAGAAGATAATTTCATGGAGACGTCAAACATTTCCCTTTTTTTAATCGTGGTGTAAATGAAGACTGCTCTTTGGTCTTTAGGGATGAAAAATGTGATATAATCGATTCGACGAATCGACAATTTTCCTCTGTCGAAAGGACATTCTAGCAACGGTTAATTGTCGGTGAAAAATACACTCAACTGACCTGTGACTCCGCTACCACTGTCATTCTTCTCGATCTTCGGTAATCGATAGTCATCTTGAGGAACCCTCTGCATTCGTTGCAGAAGACCTGCACAGTCGGGTTGCTGATGTTGCTGGAGCTGACTCTGGATCTGTGCGGCTGCCGCGGCTGCGGCAACCGCCGCTGGTATACCACCAAGACCGCCGGGACTCGCGAGACCGTGGCTCTGATGCGGAGGTGGCGAACTTCCGGTCGAAGCTGGAGCAGGAGCTCCTGCAGACGAGGAAGAACTCGTTGGCATAACGGGCCCGGTTGCGCAATTGCCATTGTTATACTGCAATTGCAGACCCAACTCCCGCGCTTCGCTCTCCTCTTGTGCTTGCTGCCGCCTCAATGCTACCTGCGGTCCGAAAGTGAAGACACTTTTTAATATCGATAAAAAGGTATAAAAATTTATACGAAATAAGATTGGCCAAAATTCTGGAAAGTAAGATTCGTCAAAAATCAAACTCTCCATCGCCAGGTGACTGAATTTTGAAATTGTAATATTGGACAGTTGATTAATGGAAGCCAAAAATGTAATTTATTGGAGATACCAAGACACCAAAAAATTCATTTATTATTATATATCATTCGTTATTTATCATTATTATTCACTAAATTCATGTAAACAAAATCCCTACTTGATGTATCGACTTCAAGAAATCAAAGATGTTTTGTTACCCAAAAACCATAAAAATCACCGAGAGACTGTAGCAGTCGTTGCATTATTACTAAGTCATATGATTCGATCTGCCGACGTTAAAAATTACGCGAAACGACACATTTTTCGATTTAAAAGATACAAAAACATTTCTCGACCCAAAACAAGTTGGCAGTTACTAGTATTAAATTTTCAACTTCCATAATTTGAGCCACTAGCATCAAAAATTACTTTGACCGGCCTATTTTTATTTAAAAAAATGCGAAACTAAATTTTGTCCTAAAATAAGATGGCTGGAATTTGTATTGAATTTCCAATTTTCATAACTAGACCCACCAACGTCACAAATTAGTCGAACCGACGCAGCTATAGATTTACAAGAATTAAAACCTATTTTTAAACCATAAAAGCAGTTATAATATACTCTTTTGTGCCAATATTATTTTACATTGTATTGCCGCAGGGAGAAAAAAAGTGTACTATGGGCCAAAGTACATTGTAGTATATAGCACATGTAATAATATGATATATGGTTGGGTATCGCGTAACGTATACATGTGTACAAAAAGACTGGAAATAGAAGGTCGCGAGTGCGAAGCTCGAAATATATTACTTAGATACATTACACCGGTTGAAGAAAAGGGGAATCGCAGGACAGAGAAAAAAGGAGGGTTTGGGTTTATAGACGTCGAAGGTAGGGAGGAAAGAAGTAGCGGAAAGCGGAGCTTGTGACGAAAAATTCTCCAGAGTGCCATGTCTGATGTCGTGTATGGGATCTCCCCTTGATGCTGCGAGGGGACGATCCAAAGGTATTGAAGATTACCGAGGGTATTATAGAAATGTGACACGATAGGTCCTTCGTTTATGTACTATATATATAACACTAACACGTTTTTTCTACCCTGTACGTTATTCCTGCTCCACTCGAAACTTCATACATCAACTGGGGCTCGAATCTAGTTCGTAGGGCTCACCATTTTGCTCAACACTGGGGCGTCCCAACTTGGATGATTTTTCTGACAAAGTCGATTGTTTCAATTTTTTTTAGTAACGCGATAAACCCAACTTCTAGGTGAAATTAATACTTGATTCAAAAATCTTTATAAGTTTGAAACAAAATCGGTAGGTGGTCTATTGGGATAAGATTCATCGTAAAGTTGGCTCCGTCCAAATTGGAAACATCTCGCAACTTTTCTAGTCATTTTGTTCAGCAAATGGACCAATGATTTGTTTAATAATTGTGTGGTGTAAGTATTCTTATTGTTAGTAATATTTTCAGTAACTTTTTTGGGTGCCTTTTTTAGTAACGTTTCCAGTGAATGACGTTGATTTGGTCACATCAATGGCTAGTCGAGGCGAAAAGTGACCAGGAGCACTTAATGTAATCTTCACGGTATTCGAGTGGAAGCATGACATTCCAAAACCGAGAAATCTAAATTGATATTTTCCGATTTTTATTTTCGTTGGAAGATATCGACTTGAGGATATGTCGACATTGAAAACTGCAATTTTCCTACCACGCCTTTAATTATTCATTCATATCTTGTCGATACTGAAATTTATGATGAGATTGCCGAAATTAAAAAAAATTGCTAGTGGATTTAAAATTCGCCTGTAAAAGAATAAGCAGATTTTTTTCATAAATGACGAAATTTATAAAAAATGTTGGGAACATATCGTCCCACAGTGCAACCGAAAAAGTTGAATTGTTGTAAACTAAAATTATGTTTATAAATAAACGAAAGAAGGAAATGATGCCCATTCTCAGTATTTAAGTAAACCTGATGCGTGTATAGAAAAAATAAATTAAAGACGAAAGTAAAATAGCAGTTCATTGAAATAAGCAATGGCCGATTCAACTGGCCATTATAATGCACAATTTTATCGAAAAAGGTACGAATAATTTATTTTTCAACGCACTCTTGGATACTTTAACCGATCAATATTTTCACAGTGTTTCCATGGAGAAAATGCATCGGCCAAATAGTGGCGTTTAAAAATTTTTAAAAATGAACATTTATATTTTATAACTCATCGATATTTATACATTTGTTCATAGATTGGTACAGACTTGGCTTGTGTTTGATGAAGTGCACGGAAAAACTTGTATTTAAATAAACAATTTAAAAAACAGCGTAACATCACCCTTTTAAACGATGGTCATTTTGTGTTATTCAATTCTTTAAATATTTAATTGTTTGGCCATTTCAATAAGCAATACAAAATCCAAAGTGAACGAACGATCTAGTAGTACTGACCTGAGCAGCCATGACTCGCTGTCGTTCAGCGATAAGCGTGCATTTAGCACAAACACAATCGCGCCATCGGCAGTAACGCTTGTGTCCCTTAAGTGCAGACACTACACCGTGATTGCGACATCTCGCGCACTTAGGTGTCCTCTGATAACGCTCGGCACTAGCACGAAGAAAGAAAGCCGCCGGTAACACATGATGTTGCTGCTGTTGTTGCTGATGCTGTTGCATCAATTGTCCGACATCAACACCTAGGCCAACACCCCTCGGCAACGACATTTTGTCTCTTATATATATTATAACTATGTCACACCCCTTAAGCGAAATATCCGCGCTAGAAACTAAATTTTGTTAACAATGAACACATGAATATTGCAATTCGTTTCGCGAATCTCGCTAAGTAGGCAACTGCAGTTTTCTGTTCCTTTTGCTTCGAAAAAGATATCCAATCATTTTCCTCTTTGATTTATGTCACTGGTTAATCGATTTCCGTTTTTGCTTATTACCATGCACTCAAATCTACGAATCTTTCGATCGATCGGCACGAAATTTCATACCGCGATGATTTTCATTTGAAATTATAATTTGATTCGTTTGTAAATTCAACCGGAAAATTCTCTAACTTTCGGGTCGATCATACGTTTTTTTCGAACCAGCAGATTTTCGCGCTTCGTTGTAACAAAATATCCCTGATCCACTTTTCTTCATCAACGCACAATCACAAGATCCGAAACTCACCCCGAATCTGAGATTACTCCCAAAGACTCCCAAAGTGTTAAAATCAAGAACTTCCCCTTTCCACCGAAGATTCCAACGAATCTCTTCCAAATTCTTTCATAGCTTTAAGTACACTATAACGTATCTGATCTCATTCAGAATTTTTCGATTATTGCTGTCACTGATGAAAATCAAACGCACTATACACCAAAATAAGCCGAGATTTTCCAGACGTCCTTGTGGATTTCATTGCGATACACTCCAAGTTTCCAATTGTCGTCACTCGTGAACACTTTCGCGAATTGCACACATTTTTATCCTAAATATTTAAAAAAACGGCCTGTCACTTCTTATTCATTGTCTGACGTAACGATGAATTTATCAACAAAAAATTAGAACTGCAAGGAATCACACGCCATGGACGTCGTAAGAAGAGGTGGATTTGAATACTATGTTTCCTGAAGCGACTGTCTGTAGCAATTGTCTTCCATATGGTGTCCCTCTTTCGATACTTATTCCTGTATGCCGAGGAGTTAAGCGGCAAAGGGACACAGGCGAGCGCGCGCGCGGGTTTTCAGGCACGCAGGGGATCCCACGGGGGCTATGTTATGTCTCTAGGTCTCATTCGTCGATCGCTCGGGCCAACCGGCGTCGTTGGAGGAGGAGCCACAAGTTAAGTTACAGCAGTTCCAGTAGGGCTGGCACTGTTGCTAATTCGGTTTAGAAGCCGCTACCGGCGGAATAACCAAGAGAGTCGGAGCACGAGACCGCCATATCCTGTTTTTTGAAGCGTTGCTGGTTTATTGACGCTCTTCGGAACACCGCTGGAACTGCACGCCGTTTCGTAAAGCAACCAAAATTTGTATCTGATTCACCATCCCCATTGCATTACTATGTATTGACCCTTTATAAAATTATTATTATATTTCAAACGACTCTTTTGACTGCCAGAGTTCACAGAGTGGCGTTTTTTGCTTAGCCTTTGCAGGGATACTGTTTAATATTTTGTTTTAACATTAGACTGTTTCTACCTAATCCTTGATTCTTGCACTTTGCAGCATGTTTACGTGATTTCATTACCGGTATCTCTTACCTCCCTCCAGAATATTTCTCGGTTAGACCTTAAACTGGTCTCGAGGTCTTACTTCGACGGTAATCTAGCCTTGATTAATTTCTCATCTCAACATCACTTCGGTTCGTCGTTCACCGATTTGCATAAACTATGAAACGTTTCTTGATTGATTCCTTCTTAGTTGTTTAAACAATTTACAATCGATAGTTTGACCTTACACTTTTCTGATTTCTTTCTTTGACCTTAGACCATTCTGTGGCTTGCAGTATTCTAGTTCTGGCTTCGTATACAGATAACATTTGACCTCTGGCGATGAAAGATGGTGTTGTTAGTCAAAATAAATACGTACTGTCGCAGTATTGTGTTCTTACTGTTTTCTCTGAAAACGTACACTCACTGATGACCTCGGCATTACCTTAGTCCATCTTCGCAATCGTTTGCGTGGATTATTTCAATCTTTGCCACATTCACTCAAATTTTCTTCCCCTGATAGGTCACTTCTTTCGAAATACTCGAGCCCACGGCACCTCGAATGTACCCTAGCCAGGAATATCTTACAATAGTAACATTGTGAGAAGAAATAGAGACACGCGATATAATATCAACGGGCGTCAATTTCTCTTCAGTAGAGTCTCATTCGTTGAGCTTCGGAGCCAACCGGGCGATAGAGCAGCAGCGATTGGTGATTCGGTTCAGTTTCATCTCGCACACGCACACACACACGGGAAGGGGCAGCGCGCGCTTGTCACACTGTTGCAACTTGGGAAACAGGCTCTGGCCCGGAGAAGTGGGGTTCGCAGGGGAGAGGGAAGTGAAAGAGGCAGAAAGGGGGAGGTCGAGGACGAACCAATCGTTGTTTGGGCTCGGAATGGTTCGAAAAATCGAAATGATGTCACGTCACTGGCGACGGAAGGACGAAGATTTCTACACGAGAAAAATAATGTAAGCACGAGGGAGCGTTCTTCGTTTGATATCGAGGGATCGAGGTTCATGGCGCGACACTCGTGGGATCAGCGAGACTGAAACGCCAAAGAAAACGAGGGAGGCTGGAGCGCGGGTGCGGTTTTCACGGGTGCGCGCGCGCCCGCGCCTTAAACCTTTCTCACTCCACCCCAGCTCGAGCATTGAAAACAATTGCAGCATCCCCGGAGAGATTCGATTCCGATCGTCGTAGACCGAATGGTAACTCGTTGGGTCGTTGGCGAAACGGCAATTCCCGACAGGATGGAGCAATGGACGTATCAAACGACGAGGATTAGTATCGGAGGGCAGTTTCGATGAAAGGTTTGTCCTTCCCTTCGAAATTACAGATTTCGAGAAATCGATAATATATTATTGCAAACAATTCTGTATAAACACTAAGTCCTTGATAGTAAACGCCTAAAACAGAACCAACTGGCGTGTACAATTGAGTAGGGAGCGCACGCGCGCTATCAAGCGCGAGAGAAAGTAGTTGGAAATGTTTCGGCAGAATGTAAAAGAAATGCCGAGCGTAGTCGGTAAAGAGAACGTTAAGGGAGAGGGTGGAAGAGGGGGAGCGGACAGATGCCGTTCACGAAGCGAGAAGTGGTTGCGGCGAGGTATGCAGGGAGAGGACAAGACTGCAAGCAGCAACTAACACAAAACCTCCTGTGCACACTAGCACAAAATAAAACACTGTGCCACAGTGTTCGCGGTCGTGAGCTTCGGGCGTGATAGAGTGGGAGAACGTGGAAGGGACGCTATTGGAGGAACGCCCCCTTACGGGGATAGCGCGCCTCTCATTGGCCGACGCTCTAGTCTCATCCTCTATCGCGACCATTCAGACAGCGTCGAGCCGTGGGGGACATAGAACGGGTCGGAAAGTGGGGCTTTTGCGGAAAGAGGGATAGACGATGTTTAAGAGTTTATATCTGACGATACTGGATACGTGGCGCGAAAGAGCGTGCCAACTGCTGGCTGCGTTTTCACTGCTACCTTTCACCAACTTTATATTCGTGTATCGTACAACACTATACTCAACACACTTATACCATTACCACCACCACCACTGCCACAATCGTGCCAACCTCGTGAGCCAGCGTTGCCAACCCTCCGGCCGTTATGCTCGTATTTCGTATACATATTGCTCTGTGCATATTATACACTAAAATCTCACATAAGTTTAATCTACGCGACTTTATATCCCCGATGCCTCCCCGCCCCTGATATTTTTCATCATTTTCTTCGCTGTTCGTGTATTGGTACCGAATGACCGTTCCTTTTATGCGTTTAGCTCGGAGTGGGGAGAGTCTATTTTTAATCGAGACAAGTCGACCCCGAGCCGTCATTTTATCCGGGACTTTGGTGTACCGTCGGATACCCGATGCTTCTATCGTCCTCTACCAATACCGTAAACTCACTGACATTTCTATTATTGTACGGGGAACAATACCACACCTACGCTACTATAATATCACCAATACCCAGCTACCGTTAACACTATAACCCCCCCCCCCCGCCTGCACTACTAATACATCGTTGCTCCTACCACTTCTGTTTCAATGACATCGGGATACTCCTGTACCACTACCTCGCTACCCACACGGATATTTTGACGAATCTATATACGATCGGTTTCCGTTGCCGGATTATTTGGTCAGGAGGATTATAGTCGGTTTTCATCGTATTTTTTTAACGAGCCACGGACCATATGGTCCGTGGCTCGTACCGAAACAATAATATTGAATTCGTGAGCATCGATGTGACATGTAGTGACAAATTTTAAATGGAAGCGCAGAAACGAAATGCGCGATGCAACCTTCCTCCCGGATGGCATTTTATTTTCATAACTCGTGTCTTCAAATTGCAAATTTTTTGTATTCGTTCCAATTTTATTAAACGCTGAAGAATTATGTAATTTATCGAAAAATATAGAATTCCGTGAAACGATAGTGGATACATGGTCTGGGAGCGTCGATAGCTATCATCGATGTTAAGGTATAGTCCTGTCGTGGGCAGGGGAATTAAAATTTTATTCCCGTTTTTTCTCAAATTCCAAGTGAGCGTTTAAATCTATTTAGAAAAGTTGTTGCAAATCGACTAAAGAACAACATACTCAAAATTCAAATTGATCCTACGTAAAGTTTACTTGTTATATAATAAACGAAATCATGAATTTTTTTTCCATTAGATTGTTATAAAAAACTACCTGAAGCTTCTTTGATGTCATATAAAAATGTGTGTAATATTTCAACAGGCTTCATGGACCAAAAAATCGAGATACTCGTTGTATAATATTGCGATATTTAACACGAGCTCTTATGGGAGGTTATGAAAAATTACGTTTTTCAAGAATAAATATCTTGATTTTTGAGTCGATAAAGGCCCCTGAAATTTTACAATTTTATGACATCAAAAACGCTTCTGCAAATTTTCAGTGAAATCTAACGGAAACGCTGTAACGATAGGACTACCTTAAGCAGCATTTCTCGCGGTCGTCACTTGGAGTGGTGACCGCTCAGCCCGTGTCTCTATCTTGCGTATAAAAATCATTGTAAACTCCAACATGTGTTGGATTTTACCCAAACCAAAAATACGCAACGATTTATTCGTTTCTCCAAATTGCTCGAACGTAGGTATAGGTGTGCATTCAAGGACACGATAGAACAGGGAAAAACAAGTGTTGTAAAAAAACGAAACAATGTTAGCCAACTACGACAAAATAAAAATGACGTTCTTTACGAATATAAAAATTCGTCGATAATCCAACCACTGTATACCTTGTCCTATTTTCGGTACCGAAAGAAACATAAAGGGCTTGAAAAACACTCGAGTACTGCATAGAACCCGAGAGAAAAGAAAAGACACGTTAGAGGAACTCTCGGTATTGCGGACGAAAATCTGCCCCGTGTGTTCTGAAATACGTACCAGTGTCTACATATATAGATATAAACGTGGATAACCACTTGGAAGAAAAATGAGATCTGGAGAACCAACACATTACCCGTTTACACTTTGGAAATAAAACAAAAAAAAGAGAGAACGAAGCCGTTTGTTATATAAACGGGTGGGACAATGAGAGGCCGGGACCAGTCCTGATCCGATGCTCAGACGTTTCTTCGGTGCCCTCCTACCCTTATACCGCCGCTACTCGTTTGTTTCGTCCCAACTGTTTTAACCCCGCTGGCACGCTCGTCTCGTTGATAATACACCCTGCCTCTATTTCGGTTCCACGGGAGCTCTTTGGTCAGCCTCGGCGTGCTTCATTTTTCCATCTCTTTGTTTCACTCTCTTTCTGTCTCCGGGTTTCAATTCCCCTTCGTTGTTTCACGCTCGCTCTAGCAATATTTCCTTTTTCACTACTTTTTACGTTCCTTTTTTTGTGCGCTTACCGAGCGAGAGTCTCTTTCTTTTTTTTGTATATACACATAGGTATATGTATATATACGTATGTATATATATGTATGTACAAAATACAAAGAACGAAAAAGATATATATATATATTCATGAATTATTAAATTGCATACCCCGCGGTGGTTTAGTTGCGAGGTTTGCCACCAACGCCATCCCACGGCTCTTCGTCGTATCGAGTAAGGGGACAGGGCAACCAGTATCGTTGAACGTTATAAAGCAACCGCACCAATGCCACCCGCTAACTATAAACTCTCCCATGAATTTACCGCGTAATACAGGAAGTGCTGAATTCGATTGACATTAAATCGAACCGATACGCTATGTAAGGTACAAAATTTAACAACAATACGTTCACGAACTCGGTACTTTTTGTTCGTACAATCTCAACACTGTAGATGGCGTCGCAGTGCCACTAGAGAATCAACCGCAGCCATGAAATATTTTTTCCGGAATGCTCGAGGAAACTGAAGAGTCTTTTGTTTGAAAAGTTAGAGAGTCGTTCGAATAGAAAAAAAACGGGTTTTGATACGACCTGTATCGCTCGCAATGACGAGGCTTCTTTGAATCGTACATTTCGGGCACGAAATTTCAATGGGACCCCCATTGTCGGTCCGCTGTTTAATAGTGATCTAATGTACAGATGTTATTTGCTGCCGCTTGCGACCGCAATGTGAATGGTGTAGAGAGGGCATGGGTATTGTGCATTATTGTAGTATAATAATACCTATATGGTTTCGAGCTCGTATCTCTTTTGTCTCTCGACGCGTTTTCTGATCGTTCTCGTTTCTATCTCCGTCACGTGGGACGTATATAAATATATATTGCGTGCTTATTCCGCGTACCTATTAATCTCGGCGTGTGTGTATATATGTCTCACTATAAATAGGTTAGGAATAAGCGTGGGGCGATCGTCGCGCCGCTACTGTGCGCATGCGCGTATGATCATTTGGAGCAGAGAGGGGGTGCGTGAGGCGAGGGTGATTCGTTGTTTCAAATCTTGACACGTGACACGCTCAACGTTTTAAAAAATTTTTTCACAAATTAAATATTGACCCATAGCAATTTTTTTCATAATTATAATAATATTTTAATATTCATACTGAAACTATAATGGTTGTATAACTTTCTGAACATGCTTAGAAAAATAGGTCGATTCTTATGAGCGTGAATATCCGCGGATTAAGTCATAGGTTAGGTCATTGCAGCATAGGGTCATAAAGTATTCGACAGCGCTTACCCAATATCGAGACCAAAGTAAGCAAGCATCGATTGGTTTTAGATGAACTCGAGGACTAGGTCGAACTCGTAGTAATCTCGAATTACGATGTTTGCCAACACACGGGAGGATATTGCGCATTGGGTGTAAGGTACTGTTACATCAAACAGAGAGAGGTTAGATCGGACAAGATAAGTTCGACGTCCTGACACTAGGGGAGAATCGAGCGCGCTGCGAAAGGCCAAACAAAGAGGGGAGGCCCCGAATTGTAACAATACACAAATAGTATAATCGCACTGGTTAATCTAAAATCTCTGGCCTCCGGCCAGTTCTACCGAGCTCCGACTATAATACCCACCATAGCCTTTTACTGACGCTCGGGTTTACCTGACCTCCCTCGCAATACTGACGTAAAGAAAAACTCTATGAAAAAGCCGTTAGCGGGTGTGGGAAGTTTCGGAACGAATCGTTCGAGATCGATCGAGTTTCTTCATCCGAAACTATCTCGAGTGTCATCATTGACGTTCAAGACGTTGTTACGAACGAGTGCAAAATTTCGATCTGGTTTGCTGAACGTACAGTACGATGGAAAAATTAAATTTGCCGAATTATTTAGAACAGTAGACCAATTATCAACATTGGTCTTAAGTATTCATAATTAAATATATACACTCTTTTTTACTCTTAACTCGTAACTCTTACTCTTTAACTCTATTTTTTACTCTTTTGTTTCAAAGTTAATTGTTTGACAAATTAAGAGTACCGAGTCAAACGTAATGGGAAGATGAAAGGGGCAGTGTGACATCTGGCGGAGAGCTTTTGTACTAGTTTAGTTGAAGATGTCGCCTCATACGGGCGGGATACTTTTGAAATATACCTGGCATTGTTCGTCGTATATTTTTTTAAATTATGTCATTTACAATATATTTTCTTTTTCTAACGAAACTGATCGTTATGGTAAGTACCGAAGTAACGAGACTCGACATTTTACATCGTCCAAAATGGAATCGAATTTTTGAATGCGACTGTTCCGGCTAAACATCCGTATGAAATTGCAGACCCCGCTTCTCTCGAACTTTTTTCGTAAAGAATTGAACGAGACCGAAGATACCATCGCACAGTTTCTACAATACCTATTTTACTTTTGACACAATGTACACTATGACACCTAAAGATAAAATACATGTAAAAAATGAATTCCCTACATCGATTCCAATCTTTCAATCTCTTGTCAGTGCGAACAGCTCGCAGATGAAATGGCAGAGTCGGGGATGATTCTTCGCTCACGAGAAATTCGCACGCAACTTGTCTTTTTGGTTAATTTTTTTCACATTTACACAGCGATTTGTGTTCCGTTTGATCGAATAAAAAAATGTAGGCAATTTTGGGTAAAATAAAGCTTTATTTCAGGGAATCGTCATTTTATTACAAAATTTAAAGAAGGACGTTCTATCGTCAATAAACATCCCGCATAGCAAAAGTAACAAATCTATTCAAATTTTATAATTTAACATTTCAGATTTACCGATTATTTTAGACTTAACCAAAATTACAATAAAACTTTTTTTTCGCCAATCCAATATCCATGAAGAAAATTCTAAATGAACTTTAACACGTGTGTGATGAAATAAAACAAAAAGAAGTCGAATGAATTTAACATTTATTGAGATAAAAATTCTTTATAGTTACTCATTGTTAGTTTCTCGGCCTTTCAACCGAATATGTAGCTCTAAAAAAGGCACCTTAAATATCAGCGATTGATTTCGTGATATATTGATTTACTCAAGAGGTCGATATAAATATATATAGAGAACGCGATCTTTCGTACATCGGTTGACCAACGGGCAGTGAACCGTCGCAAGGGAATGGGCAGGGTGGTAGGCGAAGACGTGAAACGGTCAGTACCGAAAGCTTCGACCACCCCCCACACAGCTCATATAATACTGTCTATCCAGCTTAGCCTGTCCCTGTGGAACCGCGCGTGCGATGGCTATATATTATTCGCAACCCTTCAAACCCAGCGTCAAGGTCCATACGTTAATATAGATATGTGTAGTTTCCTATGTCCCATTTGGAAGCCATTTACAGGGTGAGAGCCGAGCAGGAGTTGACGATGCGCGTGGTCTCGTCGTCCTGTGTCACACTTCCCCTTGTTCCCGTCGATCGTCTCGTCCGTACTCTTCTCCATAGGCTTCATATATCTACGGAACACTATTACCTATATTCATGCTTGTAACGTCACAAGGGCGTACCGTGAACGATGCACACGAATTATACGTCCAAAAATCGACACACTTATGGACTTTAAGAGTAAGTGTTACAGGCGACGAGCGATTCGAAAACGCGATCTGCATTTTCTCCGACACTAAGCTACCGATCGCGTTAAAATTTTCAGGGTATCTAGAGAATTAAGGCAAAAAGAGGCTAAAGGTGTGTGTTTTCTTTTAAGTTTAAAAACAGTGTTGCAGGTGACGAGCGATTCGAAAATGCCCTCCTCGTATTTTCTCCGGCACTGAGCGTTAAACTTTTGAAGGTATCTAGAGAATTATGTCCAAAATTTTGGAAAACAAATATTTAGCCACTTTTTGCCATAATTCTCTAGATACTCTCAAAATTTTTAAGCGATCGGTTGCTCAGTTCCGAAGAAATTACAGATCGCGTTTTCGAATCGCTAGTCGCATGTAAAACTGACTCTTAAGATCTGCGATATATCTATAATTTTAAGATATTTTCCTGGTCTAGTCGTATCAGGACTTAAATTTTCGTCGAATTTTCGTAGCGGACGAAGGTAGATCGATTTTTTAAATATTATAATTCTTTTAATTTTATCGATTGAAGCAAGCATGTATCTATAAGCAAAATTCATTATGCACTCATATTTTTGAATTAACCGTTATCTCCCCCCCCCCCTACTCGTCATGCTCCGCGCGGATACGTTCTGCCCCCACTCTCTCTCAGCATGGCGCAAAGCGATTGGTCACGCTCGCTGGTGGAGGGGATCGCGCAGTCGATGGTGGGGACAAGCTTCGCACTGTAGCCAATCCAGTCACGAGTACATCGGAATGTTATTGGCTAGTTATCGCACCAACATCAACGGTACCAATCACATCGAATGCCTTTCCAATGATTACAGCACAAAGTCTTATATTTTCTTCTTTAAAAATTCACAAAAATATCAAAACAGTTGAACAATATTTTATTGAATATTATCCGTCAATACGATGACGATGATCCAGCTACGCACACGTACCACACATTGAAATAATCGCAGACGGTGAAAAAAAATTGCTTACCCATTTACGTGATCTGTGAACCTTCCTGAACGTTCGCGTCTGCGATGCCTCCGCGGTGACTCATCCGCCCCCTACCGGTGAAATATATCCGTATGACTTTTTGACGTGTGGTTTTAACAGATTGAATTGAAAATGGCCGGAGCTCCGTACAGTTGGTGGCACTGGCTCGGACATCCGGAGCATATCTATCCTGAAACGACTGTCGGACGGACATTGACAATATATATATATATGTATATTCCTCGAACGTGTACGAGAATTATACACATAAATCGACCTTCTCGCTTTCTGCGTTCCTCTGTGTGTTGCGCAAAAGCTCCTCTCTCCGCGTGTGAGTAGTAGCGTAGTGCATTTTTTTTCATCGCCCTGTTTTTTTTTATTCTTTTTTTTTCATTTGCACATTCGCTGACGCAGCGGCACATTGCAAGCCGAACGACGCAGACGTTCAACTAGGCGAAGCCCGTGAATCCGTCGACCGGGTGGTAAAGCCGAATGGGGGAAGAGACCAGAAGAGACGGGCTGTATATATCCGCTCTGCCTGGACTGGTCAGTCCAAATCGTCCCCCGTGTGAGAGTGAGAGGGAGCATCGAAAATAATGTTCGAGAGCATTTTTTTGTTTCTCGGACTATCCGCATTGGAAATTCCAGGAAAAATTTGAATCCTGGTTCGCAAGAAATAAAAGTGACGGATGTATTCGATACGTGTACGAGTACATGTTTTTTTATAGCGATTCGAACGATTATTTATTCGATCGAATTAACTCACGTGGCACATTTTTTCGGCTCCTTTTCATACATGGACGAATAAATTAATTGTATCGTAAAAGGTTTCAATGAATAAAAAAAATTCAAATTTCCAGGTTAAGGGGAGTTTTCAAAAAACCTACATATCTGTTTTTGTCAACTTTTGACTTTGATTTTTGTAAAATCAAATTTTTATTTCCTACAAGCGATCAATTATACGAAAAACACAATGATCAGTCTGTTTTGGTGAATTAGCTTGAAACGTTCAAAAATATTTTTTCGCACTTTAATTTGATCTCGAGACTTATTTTTTAACATTTTTAATGTTATAAAAGTATCATTTTTCGAACATTACTTTATATCTCACTAAAAGTCCTTTCGCCTGCGAGAAAAATTAAACGACATAGTTTTAAATCGCCTACCGATATGCAATCAGCCTTACACTACGGTAGTAATTGTTGCAGGCGCCAGGCGCCTAGTCGCTCCGGTCTCTGCCTGACGCGAGAACTCTCAAGAACGATCCAATTAATCGAGTACAAAGTTGATGATCGACCGATCTCTTCCATTTACCAAAAAAAATACTTTATTAACAATTCCGAAACGAATATTGAAATCAATATTCGTGAATACAAAGTGGAAAAACTTAAGAATAAATACATCCACATTGCTTTGTTCCACTTCGTTGCCGGTCGTTTTTTCATCAATTAAACATTCTGAAACATAGCCTCGTACCAAAATTTGATTGACCTTGAAAAAAGGCATTTTTGTCTAGATCGATGTAAGAAAAATTTATTTAATTTACAGTGAGCATTAAAAATGTATTAATCGTCGTACTGCTCCCACTCTTCCCCCGACGATTCAGCAACAACGACGTCCTCGTCGATCGAAGCATAATCGGAAAATTTCACCGTCGCTGATGTTTCGAAATCGTCGACTAAGCTGCTCTTATCGTAATTGTGATGTTGCCTGTGACGCCTCGAGGGATGATGTCCTCGATTCTCCTTATTCGCAGCACTTAGCTTTTGCTTTTTCAGCACAGCTTCGAAATCGAATTTTGGTAGACTGATAAACAAACACAAAAAACTTTTTATTCCACACTTACAAAATTGATTAACGAATAAAATCATCCGAATAATTATTTAGTCCAAAAATTTAATCTTCCTATTTCCTTACGTAATTTTTCAATTTTATTACAATTAATTATATTGCATTTTATCGATTAATATTCTTAAAATTTCTATTTCTTTTATTAATTTATTGTATTATTTAAGATATGTCGCCGAAAAATAATTGAAAAAATGTTATTTTACTGAAATCTTTGCTAATCTCATATTATACAAAATTTCACAAGACTTACGTTTCGCCCTGGAAAACTTTTTCCTGAAGTAGCACCACGTCGTGTCTTACATCCGCCAATAGAAGGAGCAAAAAATCGAAACTACCTGCAGCACCTTTCGGTCCCCTAGATCCTCGCTGGCCAGACTCTCCTTTTGGACCTGTTTTACCAGGTGGACCGGCTGGGCCCTTGGCGGATCGAAGAAAAAACTTGTGTGTATATTTGTTCAATTATAAAAAATATGTACAAATTTGTACAAGATAATATAATCATAATCATATTTTTTTAAATAAAGTTTCTTTCCATTTTCTCATAGAAAAAAAAAATCGAGTGAAAAAAGGAAAACAGATTAAAATTGTGTTTTTAATTTCAAAGTACGTAAAATAATTCTCACGATTGGTCCACGCTGACACTTGCAATATCCCGTTTCCGTTTGAACGAAACTGTCCATCACCGAATAGGCTCGTTCTCTCATGTTTTCGCCACCATTCGAATAAGCCTCGGAGGCGGTGTTCAAATCGTCTCCTGGAAAACCTCGAGGACCCGGAGGACCCGGGGGGCCTACTGGACCCGCTGGACCCGGAGCGCCCGAGGAGTAACTCGCCAGTCTTATCGCTGTTCCGAGCATCGATATTTTTTCTTGTAGCTTTCTCACCTGCCGAATCCATGTAAACGATATTTATATTAATTATCGCACGCGATTAACGAGAAAATATTTTTAGCGAATTATCGAAAACAAAAGCATAAACATAAATTATGATTCGGGAGATCTATTATATTCAATGTATTATTTATTTGTCCACAAATTATCGAAAAATCGAAAAATTTCACTAACAGTGGAACGCTGGGTTTATATTTTTAATACTTTTTGTATTTATTAATACGTACGTGCGAGAAAAAAATATAGTAAAATTAAATTAATAAGGTTAGATGACCCTCAATTATTGTAAGTATTATTTCAACAACGACGTAATTGAAGTATCTCAACATTTTATTGTAGCAAACAGATGTAATTCATTCGATACGCTAATTTGAACAGTTTACCGGATGCTCTTGGAATCGTGCATTGTGGGAATAAAGTCACACGCACAGAGAGGCGACACCACGAGGGAGCGTGGGTCCACGCGCATGCGGGCACCCAGACAGGCGCGCATGCGCGGGTACGCTACGACGCGCAGCTTACGCGCTTGCTTACGTGTTATCTTACGCGCATGCGTAGACACGCTGGCATAGGCGCATGCGCAGATGCGCCGGCATACGCGCATGCGCGACCTGTTCACGCATTTACGTACGCTTTCTCTTTACCGATATAACTATAATTTACAATGTACAAATACCGTTTTTTTTATTCTTCAAAAATATGTTATACCTTGTCGTGAAGGCGTTGCACCGTATCGCAACTAGCGTAACATCTTGTCGCCGCTTCGGCGCGTTCCTCCGTAGCAACCCGATCTAATTCCCTGCCATTAACTTCCACCGTACTAGGAATTTCGCCAGTATCGTCAGACGCTTCGATCCGTTCAGTTACTGTGTCCTGATTTTTCTCGCACGTTTTATTGTCCGAACGAATGGAAAAATCCTCGTTACAGGCACAAGAAAAAGAGCCGGGAGGCGAATTGATGCAAACGTGATCACAGTCCGACGTCCCCTCCGCGCATTCATCGATCTCAACGCATACCGGTTGCTCACCGCGCTTTTGACGCTCCGCGCTGAATCTTCGAACCACCAATCTCACATTATTATTGTTAATTTTTTTTAACAAAAAAATCGTTTATCTTGAAATTGAAGTCAACATGGAAAAATCGGCGATATCGGTGCCGATTTAATACGAACAATGATTAAAATGAAATTTTGAATTTTCTTGACAATTAAAAATATTTTGTTTTTTTTTCTTATGTACAGAAAATAAAAATGAAAATAAGTTTCGGAGAATTTTAAAATTAATTCGATTTTTGGGTCCGCGAGCCAACCTGTAGCCGTCCCAACAGGTGCAAATGACTCGCTGAAAAAGTACAGCACAGCGTTGCTCGCATAAAGCGAGAGTGCACGGATCGACATTTTCGGAAAGACATTTTCCACCGATGAAATTGTAACCAGGACAGCAGTGCGATCTCGTACAGTCGACCCACTCGTTGCTCGTGCTTCGACACTTGTATCTCGTACGAATTACATTGGTAGACGGGCAGACCAGACTATCGCCCGAATCCGACCCCTCGGCCGTTTCCCCGATGTATCTTTCGTCGATCTCGTCCAAAAAATAAGCGTCCAGCTCAAAATCATTTTCTCGATGCTCGTGACCACCGAGAATTTTTGGAAATCCGGACACTAGTCTGAAGTAATTTTTGTTTTTGTAAAGATAAAATTTGTTGTAAATTTTGAAAATTTATTTTCAAAATTCAATTTGTCAAATTTCTTTAACATCGAAATAAACGAGTTACGTTGTAATTTTGTACTGACGATAATTATTTGGAATTGGCAAAATAATAATGTAAATTTATTAAATTAAAAAGATTTTAATTAAAAGTTAAATTAAATTGTCGAATATTAAAAATATTTTGTAAACATCTTCGTTTTTAAATAGTAAGAAATTAGAGAGTTATAGTCCAAGGGAAACACGTGCTCGAGGCCTGACAGCCTAGGCACGATTCTTTCCAAACTTTAATCGCATTTTTGTGAAATTTTCATAATCGACACCAAAAATATTTACAAAACTATCGATTCGAGATTATAGAAATTTGACATTGTTCACTGTTACACTATTGTCTGTTCCTTATCACACATTTTTTTCAAATTCGCGCTATTAAACAATATTTATTTAAACTTATAAAAAATACCGTCGTTAATATTTCCCCGTTTCTCGCTTCCTTGATTCTCCTTAGAAAAATTCTCTACAGAAATTTAATCAATGATTGGTACTTACATCGTGAAAAATATAATGACGCCGTTTCGTTGCTTAATTTTATCGTACCTAAGCTCGTCCTTAAAAATAGCTAGCATCGCAGCTAAAAGTGCAACAATAAAAAATTAAATTAAAAAAAGAATAAAAACGAAAATAATTCGCAGAACGGAAATTAATTTCCGGCGCACAATAAAAAAAACGAATCAATTAATCGTGAATTACGCGAACGATTCACATCGTAATTAATCGTCGCGAGAGTTCCTTAACGCGACTCGCGAATGCAACGGTCCAACCATCTGGAGTGCATCTCGCGGAATGCATCACCGCTCTCCGAACTAATACAGTTAAAAGGCAGACGTATTTACCCGCGACGCAAACTGCAGCTCTCTCAGGGCGCTCTGTTACGTAAACTTAAAAATATACTCGCCGCTTGGAACAGAGAGGGTACAATGTACCCTTTATACTGTGTATATATATATACGCGTTATACTAATATTAATCCCAAACCGGAG